>CM077008.1:33857353-34607353 GCA_039090855.1 Macrothele yani | reverse complement strand
GTGGAAACAAGGAGGGAGCTAAGCAGTGTTTCCAGATTGGGTTTTTTTTTCTCCCATTTTGGGAAAATATTTAACTGCTGGGGAAGTTTTGGGGAAATAATTTTTGCAGCCGCAAATTGGGGAAATTTGGGAGGAATTGTCAGTAGTAGTTCGAAATAGTCTCGCTCTGGGAATGAAAATGAGAACTAATTACTAGTGGCATTTTCTCAGAGTAAGCTGTAGCTTGAATAAATAATAATTGGGAAAGCAATAAAAAGGTTATACTTGTAAAAGATTAT
Source organism: Macrothele yani (assembly GCA_039090855.1). Classification (NCBI taxonomy): domain Eukaryota; kingdom Metazoa; phylum Arthropoda; class Arachnida; order Araneae; family Macrothelidae; genus Macrothele; species Macrothele yani. The sequence continues at coordinate 34,607,075 of CM077008.1, read as the reverse complement.
TTATTAAATCGTTGCCATTAACGTTGTCCCTGAATGCACCCTACCTCTGGCACTGTGGCCTAATCCTTAAGTCTTAACTGTGCAAGAACGTGTTTAACACCAACACCTCCAGTGCAGCCCTGGCATCACTACGGAGGTGGTGAGGGGGTGGGGGTAAATTGATATATGGTGGAATGTGCAAAATAATTAAAAAAAAAAAACATTTTGTAAACTTCAGTGCTTGACATATTTAAAAAGAATTTAAGATGGCCTATTTTTGTGTGTGTGTGCGTGCGTTTTTCCAAACAGTTACTGTAAAATCCCACGAAGAGACAATAAGTTGCTGTACTTTATAGTCATAAACCAATTTGTCATAAACTTAAAAGAGAAAATTTGGGGAAATTTCTGTTTGGAAATGCTAATTTTGGGGAAAATCTGACTATAGCTTGGGGAATTTTCATTTTTACCATCTGGTAACACTGGAGCTAGGACAGTCACTTCTAGGATTGCAAACCAGGTGGGCAGAAGGTGGAGAGGAGGAAAGGCCTCAGGTGTTGGGGAGCAGGTCTCAAGCTGACCGGGGAATGGAGTTTTTCTCCGCGAGGGCCAAAGGGACATGGAAGAAATGGCCGAAGCAGGATTTTTAGAGAAGAAAATTTGAGTTTCAGGGGAACAGCGAGGGAAAATTACAGAGCTGATGGACAACCTTTTCTGCGATTAACTAAAGAAAATGATAGAGGTTTCTTAGAGGTATAAAAGGATCGCAAGAATTATTACCTAGTACTATTTTATTATCTTCAACCAGGCAGTATTCTGCAAGTTAACACGAACCAAGTAACAGTAAAATGTCCAGCTATAAGATAAAGAATAAGGATTTTCGAAAACTCACAGAGGGCCCGATAAAACAAAAGCACTTGATGAAGATGTAGCTGCGAACCAGAAAAACCCGCCCCCCACAAGAAATATTTTCGAGGACCTTTTCCGAAAATCTATTATATTTGAATTACTGAAAAAATTTAATTTCCATATTTTTAACTATAGGCTTTACAGTCTTTTCAATAAATCAAATTCTCTGGAACCTAACGAGTGTTTTGCACAAAACCAAAAATTTTTACATTTTATTGCATGAAACGTAAATATGCACATTGTAATTAAAATTATTGCCCAGTTTTATACCGATACAATGTACTACAAAACGCTTACGCCAAAGTTAATCATAGCGTGAAAAATTTATTCCTTAAAGGCCAGCCTCATGAGCACACTCACATGTGTGATCGTGCAACTGCCGTGTGCTGGCAGTGTCTAATGACCTTTTCCAATTTATACAAAATGTCAGAACATAAAAAAGCAAATAACTAATTAAGAATTACAGCACAAAAAAAGTAAAACTGCTTGAATTGCTTACTCTTGAATATAGAAAACACACTTAATATAATGCCACAACCTTTTGCACACATAGAGGTTTTTTTCTATTGACTCTCTTATAAAAATGTGATACAGGTTTCTGTCTCTTAGTTCTCGCGAAGAACACCTTTTAGTTTATTATATTATGAAGAATGCGCAGTTACGTACAAACAACTGTAATACATAACACCTTATCCTCGTTGGTATAAAAATTCCACTCATTGAACTGACATTTCTTTCACATTTTCTTGTTAGCATCGTACATGCCTGAAGTTTTGCTATGACCGTGAAAAGGGGCCTCAAGACCTCTAGAGAAGCTGTTATCTCGTCATACAGTTTTTATCAAAAGAAATTATTTTTAAAGTTTTACTTATTTACTGAAAAAAAAAGCACAAATTGTGTTTTTTAAATACTGTATAAATTACTTGTAGTTCATTCAAAGATACCTTAATTCCTGGCAGTTTCTTTAACCAGCTTCATATGAAGGTTCTACAAAAAAAAAAATTGTAGTATTTTTTGCTAAGGCTAGAAGCCCATTTAATCGCGAGGTTCCCCCTCAATGCGGGGGTTGCAAGGGGTATCAGTAAGCCCCTGTGAAGGTTGCAGATTAGAGATGTGCACAGGCCGCCAAGCCCGAGCAGGGTCATGCTCTGTTTAGTTTAGAGAACAAAGCAATGGGCCGGGCCGGGCTTTTTCCCAGACACTTGGCTTGGCCCATCCCGATTGGGCCGGGACGTGCCAGGTCAAGTCGACCCATTTTTTTAATCGCAGTGGCAAAGTCGTGTTTCCCGATTTTCTAGTCTGTTTAACTGTTTTGCTTGCTTTACTTATTTCCATGAGCTAGCCCAGGACGTAATCACAAAAGCAAGGAGAGGCCCTCACAGTGTTTTTACCATCTGTAGGTATTAAGATGGTAAAACCACTTTGCGGCTTGTTGACAACAAAAAGATTAGACCCCGAACGAGTGTGAGTGGTGTGTGGAGGGGAGGGAGGGTGTGTGCATTGATGGGGTGTGCGCGTGAGTGTTGGTATGAGAGTGGGACGACATCGATTGTTTCTCCTGTCCCTAATCTGTACAGGGATTGACTTCTGTAGTGTTATACCAGTTCAGAGAAAATGAGATTTTGAACGGGCTTAGTCTTCTTTTTTTGTCTCTCTTTAAAGATTATATTCTTCGATAATTGTTAAAGTTTAGTTTATATTTTTAGGCTTATGTTCAACTAAATATTTTCAATAATATTTCATTATTTAGTTTTCACAATTTAATGAAATACAATAGAAAGACAAAGTGATACGAAATGGCACATCACGGACCAGGTCTAAATAAGAACTGCAATTGACGGGCCCGGGCCGGGCTGGGCCTTAAACGCACAGGCTTAGGCCGGACCGGGCCGGGCTCACCAAAGTGCAGACCTATACCCTTTCGAGATGTCTGAGTTCTGCATGATAGATAAAAGCAATTCATCTGCTCCTGTATTTCTCTAATTTTATTTTTCTTCACATTTACATGCTGAGGCACTAGCATTTAAAATAAATATATTGCAATTAACGTATCTCACGGCACGCACGTGGCAGTTAGAAAATTAATTTCTTCGCAGCATTATAACGTGTTTTATAATAATATCAGCATTAGACCCCTTCATTTCAAAACCTTATATTTATTTTGAATATTAATTCATACTCAAAAGACATGTTGATTCATAAGCAAATATCACGTGTTGATTCATGAGCAAATATCACGTGTTGATTCATGAGCAAATATCACGTGTTGATTCATGAGCAAATATCACGTGTTAATTAATAAGCTAAAGTCATGTAAATTGTTTGTTTGTATTAAAAATATATTGATCAAAAATCACTAAATTTTATAGATCTGAAGGATTCCCATTAACAATTAACGAGTGCAATCAATTTGGTCTTCAAACAGAGTGTGAATTTTCACACATGTTTCGGACGCAGATTACAAAAGGCTCAGTTAATGTTTAATGATTTAATGTTTTATTTCATTTATTGCTTTAATATTATTTGTAATTATTACGTTATTGGCTCGTACTTTTATTGGACACACTAAAACACAACCTAAACACAACCTTCACCCCCAGGGAACTTGAAGGCAAAGGTACTCTTTCCACACTATCACTCAACAACAACAAATCTGACAATTGCGATTTTGATGGAGTCTTACACACCTTTGCGGTCTCGCTATGTCCCCTTTCTGGAAACAGAAGAGAGAAGTGGAGGACCACGTTGTCCCCCAAGGGAAGATCAGAATGAGAAAAAAAGAATCACCATTTTTACTGTCGAAACTTGATGTCGTTTTATAAGTTCCCCGTTCCAGCAGAAGGCCCGAAAGAATGCAGTTATAGAGCCCAGAATAAGCTGCGTGGGCTTTAAGTAGAGCAGCACAGAGATTTGTTTCTTAGAGCCGCGAGTGGCCTAGTGTGCAACGTTCGTGACTGCCGCGGAAAGGACCTCAGGTTCGATCCCAGGCAGGTACGAACGCTCGATCCACTAAATATCCGCCGTGCGCGTCAAATGGGCACGTTAAGCCGTCGGACCCCGGGTACTGCATCCCCCCCCCTCGGTAGTAAATAAGGGCGTCTTCTAGCTCGCTTCCGTGTCACTTTCCGATCGGGCACTCTAGCCCAAATCTCCTAGCTTCCTATTTCTGAGGGCTGTTTAAGACCTGGGGTCAGACACTCCCTTTCTAAAATCCCTTTACATATGATCATTTGATTTGTTTCTTAGCACTCGCGCAAGTTTGCTTTAAACATTTTAATTTATTAGTCACACTATCACTCAGATTCAATTATATTTAATATTTATTTTTTAAAGTAAACAGCGGCTTAAATCAAATGCTATGAATTTAATTGTTCACATGAAACTTCTTTTAATTCTTTTCCCTTAGTTTTGAATTAAAAAATAAAAAAATTTGTTATCCTTAGTTTTGAATTAAAATAGATTAGAAATAAAAAGTTAACTTTTCTTCCCTTTTCTTCTAAACTTTTTTTTAATTCCAAACAAGGAATATCGCGCTAAGAAAACCCTTTTCAAAGTAACCGTTATTTCCTTTAAAAATAAAATTTTATGCAAAACTTTCTGGGTCTGATGGATGGTACGACGTAACATAAAGAGTGTCATAGTTTTCTAGTTTTAGGGGTTACGACACAACGCGATTAAACATATAAGAAATCTAGATGTTCACATAGTTCACCCTAATTGTTAGTTATCAGTGACATTTGGTTGTCCTGTCCTCATTATGGCTTTGCCAACATTCCCTCTTGTTAACATAACATGTTAATCTGTCACCATTATAACACTACTGAAGTTCTGGTTCTCATTGTAATTAAAACAGTAGTTTAAATACTCCATACCCCTGGAGGGAAGAGAATTAAAAGAAGTTTCATGTGAACAATTAAATTTTAAGTAAATTCTTCCATTCAATGATTTATTATTTTTATCTCAATTTTATCTCAATTCAGGAAAATAATCTACAGGACAAAAAATTTATCACGTTTTTCTGAACTTCCAGATTTCTGGAACTTGATAAATCTAACTTCCTGAAATGTTTTGTAGTATGCATGCGTTTGTATGATCCTGTCTTCCGTGATTTTTCTTTTGTTTTGACGAACCTGTTATTAGAAAACTTATTTCGGCCACAAGACAATAAATTAAGTGGTCAACGTAACACGAAATTTTTCATCGTGGTTTCTGGAAATAAGTTTTGCACTGCCTAAACTCGCTAAAGCCAAGCTAAACTTAACTTTACCACCCGAAAGCACAGAAACATTTATTTAACATAGGGAATATGGAAATTCACACAATTTTTCAGTTGCTATGCGTTGTTTATAAAATAACGTGGACTGAGCGATGACATGGAATGGAATTTATTAACATAGGAATATGGAAATTCAAACAATTTTTCAGTTGCTATGCGTTGTTTATAAAATAACGTGGACTGAGCGATGACATCGTTTATTTACTTTGTGAAAAATTGTTGTCTAGTCACTCGTAAATACATATATTCACTTCATGCAGGCGATAACTTCGTTCTCTTTCTATCATTCCAATTAAAGTTAGAGAAAAAATTATGAGATAGAGAAATGAGGTAGTACATATATAAGCTGGGATTTACACACACACACACACACACACACACACTATTTCCTCAAACATCCCCGTAAAAATTCAGTACATTCCATTCTCCCCCACCCCCCCGAATCCCCCAAAATTTTCTCAGATATCTCCCTAAAAAACTTAACACATTCCTTTTGAAGGGGTGTAACACACGCAGAGATATGCTGTATACATATATGCTTTTCAACTTTTAGATATTAATATTTTTTATTATCTCTAACAAAGTTGGTAATTAATATTTACACGAATTGCAGAATATCTTGAAGTATTTTCTACCACGCTGCAATATTTTTTTTTTTTTATTTTGAAAGTCTGTTTCTTTTTGTGTTTTGTTTTGTTGTGTTGATTTGTGTTTTGTTTTCTTTTGTTTTTCTTGTCTAAAGTCACTCATTACAACTGCAAAACGTATGAATACGTATCTCTTTATTTTAGTAAGTTGCAAACTCTGCAGATGTACTTCTGAATCATTTCAGCATGAACAAGAATTTGGAAAATATCAATATCTGCTGTTTCAGCAACCCATGTACTTCTCTGCTTTTGTATTCTATACAGGGCCATTTGGACATGACAGATAAAAAAGAAGAAAAATAAAATAAAAAATAAGAATTAAAAAAAAATCAACACAAAAACGAAGTAGCAGTGCGTAGTTTTGGGTAAAAAAGGTTCCCAGTTTTAATCATCCTTAATGATAAATAATTAATTCAACAGTTCTCCATTTTTGAAGTTTTTCCTATTTTTAGTCCTAGGTTTAAATCCTAAATATTTAACTAAAAAAAATGTTTAGTATTCAAAAAATTAGCTTTCCTCCCATTTTTTTTTTCAAAACCCTCAAACTTTTACAGCCCACCCCGTATTTGAAACTCCTGGATAAATCCCTGCGTATAAGTTCCTGTATTCTATAACTGTAATAAGTAATACATTTAAATGTTTTACATGAGTTTAATTCGGTTCAAAATTGTTTAAGAACAGTTTTTATGCGCAACGGTTGTGTTCTCGAAAGTAATGCAACTACTTCTACTTACAATATGATAATTCAACATTAATCACGGTGCAATCCAAGGATTCAGTACAGAGCAGACACATTGACTTTGCGATACTTGTACATGGTAAGCAACATGAACGGTATAATACTGAGTACAACTGGATATTTGAATGTTAACAAAGTATCATTGTTATGAAAAATCTCTATTTTAATCTTTATGGAGCAGATAACTTACAAGTAGATATTTCAATTTTACAGATGCGTACGATAAAAAATAAAGTTGTTCAGCAAATTCAGTATCTAACAATAAGTGACAAAATTATTTTCTAGCATAATCCCCGACGACTTCAGGGCGGTAATAGAAACATCTTTCATAGCCTTCAAACCACGTCTTGCTGACTTCCTTGAAAGGTCCCTAAATGTTTCGGGGTAAGGGGTTTGGCAACCATCGTGGGCATCTGAAATTAATTATAAGTAGTCTCCACACCAATTTAGGGACGGTGGTTCCAAGAAGTAGAGAGAACCATTCTCGCCGATGGATAGTCACACCATCCATGCTTCATCCGTGACTCGAGCCCATGCTCAACATGGGCGATTAACCAGAAGCGCGCGATTGTGACCACTCGACAGCTTTTGACATTATTCCACATCTTCAGATACGTTCAACAGCTCTAGAGAGGTATTAGATGATAAGAATCTACAATCTATAAAAACGAGCTGGGAAATAATAACAGGCACAATTTATAGCTACTGACGTATCCCACCTTTTAAACCTTTAATTTTGGTCTACTTTATTTTTATGTAAATTTCAGGTATCTCTGGTTATGCTTTCTATACTGAACGTCACGTCGGAACTTACAAGAGTTTGTTCTTTTGGTCCACACTGTCAGTTAGTCAAGTCAACAGACTGAGTATAATTAGGACCGTGCAGCGATCAACAGTTTGTGTGTGTGTACTAGCAGCTAGAGCAGAGAGGTTAATGAGATAGTTTAATGTTGCTATATTTGTCTTTAAAAGCTGTTGTATAGCCAATTGAGTTTGAAATTAGATTCCTCTTTATATATGTGTATGTTGCAATTTATGATTAATCTACAATAAATCTTGTGAGTTGTCTTCAGTGGTGTAATATTAGTGGATGAAGGAATAAAAGCTGCCTAACTTGCTTGTATAAGTGAACTTTTTCATATCTTTATTTTATTAAGCGTGAACCCTGAAACACTGTACTATATTTTGTCAAACATTGAATCACTGATCAGTTTGTTTATGCTTTAGGATTCAGTATTACGTAATCTGCACATTCATTCAAGAGCTTGACAGAACTTTCTAACTTCACAACAAAGATATTTTCTTGTTATGTTACAACTTTTCTACTTGTTATTAAATTTGTCTTACTTTTTCCCTAAACAAGTCTTTATGCACCTGCGTGTCGTGCGTAGCCGCAGGCGTTTGTAGGTTTGTCTAGTTCACGGGGGTCTGGCATCTCCATGGCCCAAGCCGACCTGTTTGCTATTAATATTGTATTCCGCCTCTCATTAGGCAAATGTGACCCTTGCACTGGAAAATTTAGATAAAGGAGTGTGTGAGTGGCGGGGGGGGGGGGATAGATATCCGCTATTTAAGAGCTGGGCGGAATGCGGGGGGGAGAGTGAACTTAGGCATCAGAAATGGCTGCTTTCCACTTTAATTTAATATTCAAACTGGTCATTTTGGGGACGATTGAAACTATTCTTTCTGACTGAATCACCTGCAAAAAGGACTACAACAATGGCGCTGAACCTAAGAAAGGAGACAGAAGATGTTGGAGTCACTTGTTTTCACCCAGTGGCATGATGTCCTTATCAGAGGGACTAGCCCTTTAGCCCTTCTTCATAATGCATTGTGTCATGGAGCAGAAAATACAGGACGAGAAAGAACAGCTTATCACCACAGACAGATTTATGGTCGGTACTTCTGAGATGAGAGGGAGAAAGAAATTGCTTTGCTATAACTTTGATAAAATCTGGCTGCAATGCGAACATTTCTATCTGGAGAGCTCAGAAATTTTTGAGCTCCATTTGGGTTATGTAATCATTGACCGCTGAAAGGGTTGATTAGCATACTCGAAGCTTCTCTCTTGCACCATTTTTATGCTGTTCATTATTTCCTTTCATCATGCTGTACTGGTTTAGCTTTCTTTTTTTTTTGATTGGGAGTTTAACGACCCCTGTGAGCAACTCAGTGGGCTAAAAGCAGTCGCCCGTCCCTAATTTAGGGCCACTGGTTCCAGGGAAGGGAGAGAGCCAGGGCCGTAAGACAAGCACAACATCCATGCCTCACAGGATTCGAACCCGGACCCTTCTCGGGCGAATGATCAGAAGCCATCGCTTAGACCACTGCGCCACCAGGCCCGCAGGTTTAGCTTTCCTTCACAAATTTGTCTGTGTTTTGGCCATTTACACAGTTTCATACAATGTTTGTGTAAGTTTTCATATATATAGTTTTTTGTCGTTAAGTTTTGATGTTATTTTCTTTTCTGCAAGTTTTGTAAACGGTGATATTTGGCGTTCTTTCTCCCAATGAGGTTCTTGCACCAGTAAAATCCAACCAAGCAATCCTTCATAGTTTATTTCCCTAATAATATCATCTAATTTGCTCATGACTTCTCTTCACTCTTCATGCATATTTCTTTAGGTAAAAGATGTTTGCTCTTCGTTTTTGTTGTTGTTGTTTTTTTAATTCGTTACCAACCTTGCGAGGGGATAAGAGAATCACTATATCGTATCCATCTTGAAATTAAATTAGAAAAAAGTGATTCCCCCCCCCCCACGAAATATTGCTTCGGAAAACAAAACCTATGTCGTGACACCATGACAGGTCTGCTTTCTGCTCTTCAAAGCAAAGAATGCTCGAAAATAGTTTTCTTTTAAGTAACTGAGCATTTAGAGGGAAATGCAATCTGGTAAGGAATTCAAAAGCTTTGTATTCTTTGGAATGAAGAAATTAGCAAAGTGATTCGTGCGGTAGTTATTTATCTCTCCATGAAACAGATTTTGAGAGTCCGTGTTTCTTGTAGCAGGTCAGAGAACTGCAGGAAGTGAGATGATAGCTTTTCAGAATAACGCTCGTGATAGCATCTGAAATAGATATATGTATATACATTGCCCACTTTTAGAAAAGAAATTTTAAGGGAGTACAGCGTTTTAATTACAGCAAATGATATATATGCAGAATAACTTAAAATTTAAAATGACAATTGAATTTTCTAAGGGAAGAGTAACTCAGAAGAAGATGCAAGCAATTTTGATGTAGGTTTTTCAAGAATAAATATGTTCAGATATATCGAAGGAATTATTCAGTCAGGGGCATATGATCATTATCTTGTGCCCTGAAACAATTATTTTTTTATGGGAGCCTCCGAAGCCATAAAAGTCAAGAAAACATCCATTGTAATTTAATAACTGCTGCATTTGTAAAGGAATCTGTACGGAAAAAATGGACAATTCCCCTGGAATGTAGCCTATTTAACCAATGAAAATTCAAGCCTGTGTTAGAAACGCATTCACTACGGTACGCTAAATAAGTATTGATGAAAGTTTGGTATTCGCAACGATACATATTAGAGAACCGATAATACGGAATAATTCTTAATAACAAAAATCAAAATTTGTTTGGAGATGTTTATTGACTAATTATACAACGACTAGGTGGGGGCCCGTCGATAATGACGAAAGAAAATAAGATATGTACAGAGTAATACTTAAAATCATTTATTTATTGAGCATTTTTTTTATCACGACATTTTTCGTGCACGTTCGTTTACCATCTAGAATTTTACCTTGATATGGAGTGTCATATTTATAGTTAATTAAATTAAATATTCTGTATTTATAGTTAATTATTCTGACACAGAATCAGAAACAGTGTTTCTTCAAAGTGAAACAATGTTTTGAAAGTATGTTTCGTGAGCATTACAACAACAACAACAACAACAACAACAAAAAAGAAGTATATTGGTTAAGGCAGGGATTTGACAATTAAAACCGACAAGCGCTCTTTCCACTGTGCCAGTGGAACAAAAGTTCGAACGTTCAAACAAAGAAAATGATATTGTTTGTAATTGCTGTGAACGAGCATCTCCTAGTTTCCTAATAAGAAAATCATTTATGCTAAACTTAGAAAAGTGCATTTGTGATAAATATATCATTTGAAATATATCTGATCTATTTGTTACGAAAGTATAATTTTATAATTATCGTATACTTTAGTGATAGCAAATTTCTTAACTGATTTTACTGCGAATTATTTTTCATCACATCGTAAATTTTATATATTACAAAGATTAATGCTTTGAGTGCCAGCAAGTGGAAGAAAGTTTTTTTATGTAATTTGAGTCACACATAGCTTGAAGGTTTTGCCACGTTTTGTCGCTTTTAAAGAAAAGGATTGCAAATGTTGAAACTAAATCCAAAAACGTTTTTATTTTAGTTGATGCAAAGTGTCCTTAGCAACGAGATACGAATATGGTTGCTGACATGCAAACAGATGTTTGCTATTTGTTCTTGCAAGTTAAAAATAAAAAGAAGCGAAATTTTCTTGCTTTTATTTTGTGAGGCCCCTAAGCTCACAATCCTAGCTCATCAACACCACTAGATGAGACATCATTGGTCTGAGAGCAGGTAGGAGTGAAATTTGATATCTTCGTTGCTAGCAGCTAAATTTCAGAATTCTACAAAGTGGTGCAGGGAAGTAGTAACATTACAGTTCTGATTATGAGAAGCCTAAAATGAAATTCTACAATTGTGAGCGTTATGTATTTACAGTAGAACCCGCTTATAGCAAGGGGATGCGGACCAACGGAAACCTTCGTTAAATCCAGAAGCTCGCTAAATCCATATTCGTGCGAAAATTCCGACCCTGTGAAAATACGTCCTCGTGATAATATGCATATATAGCTTTACATTATATATCCATAACAACTGGATGTACTAAAAGATTTAATTGATTAACTACATTAGTACTGTAGTTAATAAATTAAATCCTTCAAGTATATTCAACTAGATGGGCACGTGAGACTGGTCGTTATTTTACTACACAACACAGATGAAGTAAAAGTAGCACCGATCTTCCCACTGCAGCGCTCACTTGGAGGGTGAAAGGGGCAATGGACACAATTCCACGAATTGTTCTCCCCTGTGAGCCCTCCGGCCACTCCCCTATGTAATCGCCGCCCAGATATCCACTTGCAGGTGCGTGAGTCCTACTGATCCTGTTTTTGCATAGGAGTATCAACTCTGCTGACGCAATATAACCAAAGCATAACAACTTGGACCAGATGGCAGAAAGAGGTCTGCACAACTCGCTTGTTGAGCATTAGTTGTACTCCCTTCTCATTGCTTTTCTACCAGCATTCTTCCAAAAGCACCCAAGAACTTCCCACGCTGTTGCAATTGTCTCCTGTACACACCCATTTATATTCTTCCATTCCAAGACAGATTTTTTTTCCGCCTCGTTAAACATGGAATTTCATTAAAATTTGTTACTTTGCTTTTTAAAAGTGATCTTACCTTTTCTCTCCACCGTTAAATTCGGGACTCTCATTAAATTTTGTTCATTATAAACGATCAGACTAGCTTTGAAATAACATTACAGCAAACAAAAGTTCCTATTTAGCTCATTAAATCCCAGATCTCGCTAAATACCGAATCGTATATGCGGGTCCTGCTATATATATTCTCTTCTTTGCCAATCTTTTCGAAACTTACCCACTTGACTAAAGGAAAGCCACCGAACATATTTATGTAAACTTTATTCGCAAATATTGAAGATCGAGATAATAAGATACTGCCGTTCTAAAATTTCTAATTCTATATCTGGATTGTTGTTTTAATTAAAAACTTTAGTTGGATTGGAAATTGTTTCTTGTCACCATACAGCCAGTCATGGAATTCCTGGAACTACAGATGTTTATAGAAGAAAAACTGAAACCTGTCTGTAGTGTTATACATGGATAATATTCTGAGGAAGCACTCTGGGCCTTAGAAAATCTGATGTGAGAATATGATTTAAGTGACATCTGCTTTAATCGAAACTAATTCTGTGTGTTTTAAAACAAAGCGTGCCACTAAATATGCTTTATAAGAGAGTATAATCGTGACAATTCTTTGTTCCCTACATTATTGTTAACGCTTGGTTATGTGTTACAGCCGTAATTCATGACGATCATATTATAAATTTGTGTTTTACCCACATATACTCAAACTGAGAAATTTCCTGTGTGTTACTTGCCTTTACGGTCGTTGGAAACTTCGGGATTTATCCGAAAGTGAATTTTGAGTCAAGTTCCGATTATTCAAGAATCTATCCAAAGTGCAAAAAGTTGCTTTTTCTCTGTGGGATATACGATGAGAGCATCCGTACGGTACGTATCTAGTATATAAGCTAGCGAAACTCCAAAGCGTATATAGGTACAAAAGTAATGTTTCAACATACTTCATTTCTTGTTGCGCAATATTCGGAACGTTTAAAACCAATCCATTTAACGGCGTGTATTGATTACAATGGAACTCTTCCCTATATAATAAACAAACGAGTGTGAAATTTGTTTTCGAATATTTACATTTCTATCAAAAAGCAGAACAGAAGAAATAAGAAAAGAAGCTTTGGGACTTTTAGTTGTAAATATTATACATGCTTCTATTTCTGATGGAATGAATGTCTTTCAAAAAATAGAAAAATTGAATTCACGTATTTCTGACCTAACATGTCTCTTAACATTCAGCGTGTCAAATTTGTGCTTTCTGGGGAAGCAATTATGTCGAATTCAACTTCTGAAATCTGTAATACGGTTTTTTCGTTTTCTAATTCCTCTTATGGTCGTTTTCACATAACATAAAAAATTACAATTGTACGTAACCAAACGCAAATTTTCCTACCATGATTTTGAATATACTTGAAAAGTTTTATGCGTACCCCCTGACCAGACGTGTCCCCAACGACATGAGTGAATCGACTGCCCTGTTTTAACTCCTGCTTAACCTTCAAATCCTGGATTTAAATTTTCCCTAAACGACTTTGGTTACCGTATTTATTTTTGATGTGTTTAAATTCATCGTACTTTCCAATATGAAATATTTTGTGATTTCTAAACTTTTCATGATAAAACACGAATGGAAAGCGTTTTAAAGTTAGTTCTTCTGAGAATTAAACCAGAATTGTTCTATCTACATAAACATGCAGCGCTTAGAGAAAGAAAAAAAAAATGCAGATCCGGTAAAAATCAATAATTAACGCTTTTGTCAGTATTTTTTAAGCATGTTTCTTATGTTGAATTTTGAGAATCAATTCTGACTGCACGTATATATGTTTTCTTCTGCAGTACTGCTCGAAGCTCACAATGTTTATACAGAAAACCGTTTGAAAGATATACATACAGTCTATTTCTAGCATGTTTTGCGGTTCTGTTTACTCCAACGAAATGCTTTATTTTATAGTACGAGAATTACTCTGCAGACATAAGCGTTCGATGTGTAGCAACAGAAAATAAAAAGTTTGCAGATCTGGTAAAAATCTATAATTAACAAATAATTAACACATTTGTCAGTATTTTTAAGCACGTTCCTTACCCTGTAACCCGAAATCAATTGTGGCTGGACATTACATGCTTTCGCGTACAGTACTTCTCTAACTGCACGAAGCTCTCAATGTTTACATCGTACACACAATACTATTTCCTGAATATTTTGCGCTTTTGTTTACTTCGATGAATTGTTTTATTTTATAATAGGAGAATTATTCTACAGCAAGCATGCAGAATGTAGCAGCAGAAAATTAGAAATTTGCATATCTGATGAAAATCTATAATTAACAAATAATTGACGCTTTTGTCAGTATTTTTAAGCATGTTCAAATCTGTAATATGAAATCAATTGTGACTGTACGTACATATAGTTTCATGTACATTAATGTACGAAGCTCTCAATGCTTACAGGAATGCATTTGGAAGATATACATTATACATAGAGTATTATTTCCATCCAGTTTTGCGATTTTATTTACTCCGATGAAATGTTTCATTTTATTATAGGAGAAAAAAAAATAGTGCTTGAGGATTGTGTGCGTATATATATAAGGTTCAAAGTTTCTCACCCACTAGGTTTTTCGCCCAAGGAGCTAGAGTACTTTTTTTTGGAATAACTTGTATGACGTGTATATTTCCCTCACAGTGCTATTTTGTTTTCGAATAAAAAAAATGTCTTTGGCTCCCTGGAGAGCTTAGCATAGGGAAATAAATAAAAGCGCTTCTTTAGTATTGGCCATCTTCTGTCAGGTGCTCAAACATTTAGGCGGTCATGCGCTATGGGCAAGACATCTGACACGACGGCAAAAAATAAGGAAACCTGCTTACCTGGAGGGTCTCCGGGGCGGGGATAGAACATACCAGTCCGGGCCAACCACTCAAAATGTCCTGCTTTGAGTCCTGCTGCCTGTTCGGCCAGCGGCTGGTGAAAAGCACTAGCAGACACAATGGGCAGAGAGGGCGGATGAACAGCGGTCAGCTGAGGATGATGACTACCGTACTGGTAGAGAGGATGAGGCGAGAAGATTGGAAGGGCGACGGCATGTCCTGCAAGGGCTCCCGCCGAGATTGGGATCCCGGCGGCGGCGGCCACGCTGAGCAGGGCCGGTCTTGACGCGTGGCACCGCTCACCACCTCCGCCGCCGCCGCCGCCGCCACATTCCAGCGGCCCGACGCCACCGCCCACCCGGTGATGCTCGTCCCTCGCTAGCAGGGACTCGATGCAGAAGGATTTGTTGTCGGCGGCTTTCGTGCCCGACATGGGCGGCATTAATCCGAAGGTGTGGTTGGAGCGTGCGGCCGCTGTACTGCGGGGCCTATTGTTAAGCGGAGGAGACGTGTGAGAACGGCCAAGCCGCACATCGCAATTGCAGTTTAATCTTTTTACTGGCGGCTGTTGTGCCGGAGCCCTAGAAGCCCGCCCATTGGTTGGTGGGGCCCCGCCTCGCCCTCCTGCGCTCGCACTAATGTGTCAGGAACAGGGGCCAAATGGCTTGAAAGCGCCTGCCGCTGAATCAATTATGTGTTGACAGAACCCAAATTGCAATCATGCAATATAACGAACGCTCAATGCCCTCTTGGACGCACGCCCGCTACGCCAAACGGCCTCCTTCAGTCTGACACGCCATTTCAACGCACAATCCATTTCTTTTCTCTCAGCCATTTTTTAGAAGATCATCGCTATAATCAAACCGTTCCAAATAGTCTGCGTTCTTGTTTTTCCTCTCGCTTTCCCCCTCCCCCTTTCCCAACTAGCGTTTTTTTTTTTTTTCGCCGTGCTGGCTTCGGGGGATACTTTGCTTTAAACCCTCCTCCTTTATGAAACCTTTGTTTCGAGAGGGAAC
The DNA here is from genome assembly GCA_039090855.1 of Macrothele yani. Classification (NCBI taxonomy): domain Eukaryota; kingdom Metazoa; phylum Arthropoda; class Arachnida; order Araneae; family Macrothelidae; genus Macrothele; species Macrothele yani. Next base: position 34,591,174 of record CM077008.1, on the reverse strand, counting down.
TTTTCTTTACTCGCTCGGTCTGTACATAAAGGAAAGGATTCCGAGACAGGAACAGAGATGAAACTTGATTGTTCATTATCTTAGCTAAAAGAATCGAGTTTTCCTGCCTTTCCTTTACAATTAGGGATTACAATTAGGTTATTTTAATCACCAGAAGAAGAAGAAAAAAAAAGAAAAAGAAACGGCGCTTTTAAAAGGCGATTTTAATTACAATTTTGGAAAATACTTCATTATATGTACTTCGCCCTTGTTCTTTCTGAACTGGAAGCCTTTCTTGTTATCAGGAAATAATAAAAAATATATATACATTTATGGGTAATAATGTTTTCCCTGTTGAAATCGCTGGAGTATTTTTTTTAATACCGGCTGTAATTCTTAAAAGTATTTCACTGCTTTTATGCTTTTGAGAACAGTAATTATTTAATAGCGAATGTAACTAGTGATAATTTCCAGATTTCAAACAAATCTAAAATTTTCCTCTTGCTGTATCGAAAAAAAGGAAATCACTTTTTGATATTCAAGAATCTTTCTACGCTAATTCAAAGCCAAAAGATTATTGATTAAAAATGGGTGTTGCTAATGGTAGTCGTTAAACCTCCAATAGAAAAAAATATATACATATATACAGAGTTATTATTAATGAAACAAACAGATTCAACATTTTGTAAGATCAATACATGGGTGCCGACTGTAATCTTTCCCATCCAATAATTCACTGGGGGCAGCGCCCACTCTTTTTTTTCTTTTTTTGGTCCTGTTTAATTAAATAATCGCTTTAGCCTCATCAGGTGGACCAAACTCCACCTTATGAGGCCAAACCGATTGATTTCCAAAAAAATTAATAAATAACAAAATGAATAAAAACGTTTTTCCCAATCTCAGCATTGCTCATTTGATAAGAATCTGGATTGCCAGCCCCGTATTACAGAGATGTGTTACCGAGATTTTATACGGGGTTTTAGGATTTCATATAAAATTTCAAAATGCAACATTTTTCCATCTCGTGCTCCCATTCCTTTCTTTCCCCAAAACGTGAGAGAAATTTCTCAGAGTCAGTTCCCCATTAAACACCGGATACACGGTTATTTACTAAGACGACGTTTTGTCTATGCTTAGTATTTGCACTTTGTATGTTGAATGGAGATTAACTCTATCGCGCCTCTTTTGATGCTTTACAGATTTCAATTTCAAGGGTACCGACAAATGCATCTGCCCCTCGCATTTTACTTTGAGGCTCAAGATTTACCGATATATATATATATCATCATCATCATCATCATCATTTTCAACCATTATCAAACCACTGCTGGACGAAGGTCTTCCCAAGTTTCCTCCACGACGATCTGTCTTGTGCCAGTCTCCTCCATGTCACTCCCGCATACTTACGAATTTCATCCACCCATCTCCCATATGGTCTTCTTCTGGGTCTTTTCCTGTCCCTTGGAATCCAATCTAAAATTTCGGCTGTCCATCGATGGTATGTCCTTCTGGCAGTATGTCCAGCCCATTGCCATTTCAGGGATTTAACTCTGATCATGATGTCTTCCACTCTTGTCATTTTTCGGATCCACGAGTTCCTCTTCTTATCTCTCCTGGTTACACCAAGCACGCACCTCTCCATGCCTCTTTGAGTTGACTGCAGCCTTTGTATGTCTCTTTTAGTTAAGGTCCACGTCTCTGCACCATATGTAAGCTCTGGAAGGATGCATTGATCAAACACTTTTCTTTTAAGACATAATGGCATATTGCTCTTAAAAATTATGCTGTTTCTTCCAAAACCTCTCCAGGCAAGTTTTGTACGCCGATTAATTTCTTCATCAATGTGACCCTCACTTGATATCTGCTGTCCAAGATAAACGTACGCGTCTGTTATCTCTAGCTTTTCTATATCAATCGATAAATCTTCATTTCTTGTAAAAGCATTAAACATCACTTTTGCCTTATGAAAGTTCATTTTTAATCCCACTTCTTTACTGTTGTCAGCAAGTTCCTGGATCATACTCTGCAGCTCTGATGGGGTAGTTGCAAAAATGACTACGTCATCAGCAAAACGAAGGTAGGTTAGATAATCTCCATTAATCTTTATCCCTTTGTTTTCCCAGTTCAGTGATTGAAAAACATTTTCCAATATGGCATTAAAGAGCTTCGGAGATATTGTGTCACCTTGTCTCACTCCCTTTCCAATTTTTATGTGATTTGTATTTTCAAACAGCCGAATCTTTGCACTTGCATTTTCATAGATGTTATTAATAATACACTGCCGGACAATTGCTAAGGACGGATGACAATAGCAACGATAGCAACCATAAAATGGCAGGCAGGAAAATGTGGAAATTAGCATAAGTGCGCGATACAGTAACACGTGTTGTGCGTACGCAAATTTTGGATTGCCGAACTTGTTCGTGACGTCATAGCGCTGATAAGAGATATAAAGGATTTGTCGCGTATTGACCGTTGTTGTTCAAACGCAAAGTTGAAAGGGAAAGAATCAATTGACGAACTTGCAATTTTCAGTATGTCTTCCCGACATCACCTAGATGATTTTACGCGTGGCCGTATTATTGGCAAGATTGAAGAAGGGCGAAAAATAACAGATGTTGCCAGGGAGTTTGATGTCAGCCACAGTGTTGTTTCAAGGCTTTGGAAATCATTTCAAACAAATGGAGAGCGTAGCAAACGTCACGGGGGAGGTCGTGTTCGCAGTACGACACCTGCAGAAGATCGGTACATAGTGCTATCAACAAAAAGACACCGGCGCAGCACAGCTAGTGAGGTAGCAAATCAGTTTATAGCTGCTACTGGCAAGCGGATCTCCCGAAAAACTGTCGCCAGACGTTTGCATGAAGGAGTACTATACGCCCGCCGTCCTGTTGTGTGCATCCCATTGTCCAGACGTCACCGTACCGCCCGTTTGCAATGGTGCCATCAACATCGCAATTGGACTGATAACGACTGGTCTGCTGTCCTCTCCTCAGATGAGAGTAGATACAGTCTATCGTCTGATTGTCAACGAAGACAACTGATCTGGCGTGATAGTGGTACTGCATATTGTCCAGCAAACATACAGGAAAGGGGCCGATATCCGACATGTAGTGTCATGGTATGGGCTGGCATCATGATCAATAGCCGTACGTCCCTCTATGTGCTTCCAACTGGGACTATGACTGGCCAACGCTACATTAATGATGTTCTGCTACCTCATGTTCGCATGTTCCGTGGTGCTGTCGGTGATAGATTCATTTTCATGGACGACAACGCAACATGTCATCGAACAGTCGCTGTTCAGGAGTGTCTTGAGAGCGAGGATATTCAACGACTTGTATGGCCAGCACGTTCTCCAGATCTGAATCCCATTGAAAATGTGTGGGATGGTTTGGGGAGGATTCTTGCTGGTCGCTAATGCCCTCCAATAAACAAGGACACCCTCATCCGTGCACTGACAGAAGAATGGGATAAATTACCCCAACAGCTGCTTGATAATGTTGTGCAAAGCATGACACGACGTGTGGAATCTTGCATCGCCCTCCATGGTGGCCATATTCCGTATTGACATCTTACGCCAGAACGCCAGCGGCAAGTAATTGAATTTTTTCACGTTTACATATTCTGCACAAAATGGCCTGTTTGTCACTTGAACACGTTCCAAAGCCTTCTGGATTTCAGAGCACAATAAATTGTCTTTCTTGTAATGTCCTGGCATTCTGACATTATTTTATTTCACTTGGCATCCAACCACACTTACTTTTTTATGCGCTATATAGCCGTTTATGATCCGTCCTTAGCAATTGTCCAGCAGTGTATTAATGTATGCATCTTCAATACCGCAGGATTTCAGAGCCATTGTAACTGCTGATGGTTTCACTGAATCAAAGGCCTTTTCATAATCGACAAAAGCCATGCACAATGGAAGTTCATATTCCCTCGCTCTCTCAATCAGTTCTCTCAGTACGTGGATATGATCTATTGTGCTGTAGCCATTCCTGTATCCAGCTTGTTCTCTCGGTTGAGCCATGTCCAGTGTTACCTTCAAACGGTGTGAAAGAACTTTAGTGAAGATTTTATAAACCACTGATAGGAGGCTGATAGGTCTGTAGTTCCTGAGATCCTCAATGTCACCTTTTTTATGTAGCAGGATCATTGTAGCGTTGTTCTAATCCTCAAGAATCTTCCCTTCATTAAGGCATCGAGTGAAAATTTGGGTGAATACTGTTTTGATTTCTCCACTTGCTTCTTGTATGATGTCTACAGTAATTCCATCTTCTCCTGGAGCTTTTCCCCGCTTCATGTTCTTGATTGCATGTGCAACTTCTGATGGGAGGACTGGAAGAACTCTGGTACTGGTACCTTTCATGATGTCTGGAGTACATGTGTCATCCCTTTCATATAATTTGGAGTAGAAATCTTTCACTCTTGTCAAAATTTCGCCTCTATTTCTTGTTACAGAACCATCTTCTTTTCTCAGTGCCATAATCTGTTTTCTTTCCTTACTGAGATGTCCCTTTGCTATCTTTATTAGGCTTTGGTTGTTTTCAATTGTTTTCCTCTCTAGTTCACAGTTGAATTTCCTTACATCTTCAGTGATACTTTTTCGTACTGTCTTGCATAGCTCTATATATTCCACTTTGGAAGTCACATCTTCTTTAGTTGTCCTCATCTCTCTACTTTTTTGCATCAACATTTTGGTTTTTCATGATAATTTGTTCACATGCAACTTGTTCTTAGACCCAGCTAATTTTGTTGCTGTTTCCATAAGAGCTTTGGTTACTTTTCTGTTAACTTCAGAAATATCCACTTCTTCCGATGTTAGGCCTTCTAAAGCAGAGAATCTGTTCTTTAGTTCCAACTTGTAGGTATTATGGTGTTTTTTAAGGTTGGTTATATCAATACATTTTGTTTGTCTTATGAGCTTGCCACGTTTGAGTTTAGCGTTGAGGTGCATCTTACATCTCACCAATCTATGGTCACTACCTGTGTTGAACTAGTTTAGCACACTGCAGTCTTCTATGACGATTTTTTTGTTACACATAATAAAATCAATTTCACTTGTCGTCCCATTTGGATGTCTCCATGTCCATTTCCCGTGTGGCTTTTTCTTGAAAAAGGAGTTCAAGATGAAAAACCCTTCTGCCTCTGCAAACTCAACGAGAGTTTTTCCACGCTGGTTTCTGTTGACGTGACCGAATTTACTTACTGAAGTTTCATTCTGTTGCTGTTGCCCTATTTTTGCATTGAAATCTCCCATAATTATCTTCAAGTGCTGCTTACCTTTATTATTTAGATGACGAATTTCCTCATAAAATTCTTCAATTTCTTCTTCAGGATGACTTGTGGTGGGTGCATGAGTTTGAATAATCTGAGCCTGGTATTTTCTCGAGAGTTGGATAACGAGTCGTGCAGCTATTGTAAGCAGGCCTTTCCTATAAGACATCACCATGTATAATACTTACCTACTTTATGGGTTATATCCCATACAACGAAACAACATTACGCTGTATCTCCGTGACATCTTCTCTCTCGATCTATGCCTCGGATGTTCTTGTCGTCTCCCCTCTCCTGCACGTGAATTCCTCAGCCGTTTGGGGGTCGCATTCGTGACACTTCGTAACGAATGTCACTTTGGTTCCTCTTCCAAGCATGTAAGAAGGACTGCCTACAAGACATCACCATGTATTTAACAAACAATGACTCTCTTACCAGTCCTAACAACATGGCGTCTTTTCGGAGAAGTGGAACGAAATGTCCAGCACTGGGTTCGTAAGAATAGATTGTCCGTTCTCATACAGTATATCTTACACTGCCGTTATTTGAACACACACTAAAAAAAAAAAAATCATGTTCATCACTATACGGCAAATTTGAATAAAACATCAATTGAATGCACATAAAACATATTCAAATCGGTACTATAGAGGCCTTTCATCCGCGGAGATCCTCACAGAGGTAATTTCAAACTTCTCGATGCCCATATGGTGGTGCTCCATCCTGTTGGAAAATGAAGTTGTCACTATCTTCGTGCAGTTGGGGCATCAACAAAATAATTAGCATATCGAGATAAAAACTTCTCGTAACAATGTTTCTTGGAAAAGGAAGAGCCCATGTACTTTTTCACGGGATATACGTAGCATAGAACGCATTAACCTTATGGAAATCCCGCACATGCTCCACTGCTGCTCTAGGATTTTCAGTCCCTCATACGCGAATTTTATGTTTGTTAACTTTCCCTCTTATGTGGCATGTCGATTCATCGCTGAAAATTAAAAGCTCACTAAAACCATCTTCTTCAAGATTCTAGTGCATTTCTGTACAGAAATCGCGAAGTGCGAACCTGTCATTGTCACTTATAGACTTTGCAATAACTGCAGTTTGTAAGGAGTCATTTCCATCCACTTCCTCAAAGTTTTCCAAACAGTGTGTTATGGAATTTATAACACCTGACCAGAGTTGGAAACGGGTCAAAAATTTTGGACCCGGACCCGGCCGTCCCATAATTACAGCCGACCCGGGCCTGACCCGGACAAATCTGCTTTGAACTATATAAATTCTAATATATCATCATCATCAGCATCATCATCATTGTCAATCATTATCAATCCACTGCTGGATGAAGGTCTCCCCAAGTTTCTTAAGCACTATCTTGGGCCAGTCTCTTCCATACACCCATCTCCCACGTGGTCTTTTTTCTGGGACTTTTCCTGTTCCTTGGAATCCAGTCTAAAATTTCGGTGTTCATCGGTGGTCCGTTCTCCTGCCAATATGTCCAACCCATTGCCATTTCAGGGATTTTACTCTGATCGTGATGTCTTCCACTCTTGTCATTTTCCTTATCCACGAGTTCCTCTTTTTATCTTTCTTGGTTACCCCAAGCATGCACCTCTCCAGGCTTCTTTCAGCTGTCAGCAGTCCTTGTATGTCTTTTTTTAGTTGAGGCCCACATCTCAGCTCCGTAATTAAGCACTGGAAGGATGCATTGATTAAACACTTTTTTTTTTTTTTTGCCGCCCCGGTGGCGCAGTCTAAGCGATGGCCTCTGATCATTCGTCCGAAAGGGGTCCGGGTTCGAATCCCGGTAAGGCATGGATGTTATGTTTGTCTTACGGCACTGGCTCTCTCCCTTCCCTGGAACCAGTTACCCTAAATTAGGGACGGGCGACTGCTTATAGCCCATTGAGATGCTCACGGTGGTCGTTAAACCTCCAATAAAAAAAAAAAAAAAAATTAAACACTTTTCTTTTAATACATAATGGGAAATTGTACTGTTTCTTCCAAAAGCTCTGTCCAACCAAGTTTTTTACGCCAATTAATTTCCTCTTCAATGTGACCTTTGCCTGAATTCTGCTGCCCATGCTAAATGTAGTAATTGGTTCTTTACAGCTTTTCCCTATCAACTGATAAATCTTCATTCCTTGTAAAAGCGTTGTACTTCAGTTTTGTCTTCTAAAAGATCATTTTTAATCCCATTTCTTTAACCTTCTCAGCAAGTTCCTATATCGTACTCTGCAGCTCTGAAGAATTATTTCAAAGACCTCTGAAGGATTCTTTGAAGCATTTTTTTTTCTTCTCAAAAATAAAAGGAGGAAAGCCCGAGTCGAAATAGGGTCAGGAACACCTTGACCCGACCCCTTTGACCCGCAAGAAATTGTCGACCCGGTGACCCGAGACCCGTTTCCATCTCTGCTCCCTACCCGCCATCGTTATGGATTTCCTTGGACTGCGTTGGTAAATGGCACGAACACGCTCCACTTCTTCATCAGAAACACGTGGTCTCCCTGGACTTATACCTTTACACAAAGAGGTCCTGTTGTTTCAAATTTCTTGTGCTAACCGTAGATGGATTATCTATTCAGCCGTGCTCCTAAAACGCCGTTGCAATTTAAACAGCTGTCCCAGTAGCGCAGTGGTCTAAGCGATGGTTTCTGATCATTCGTCCGAAATGGGTCCGGATTCGAATTCCGGTGAGGCATGGATGTTGTGCTTGTCTTATGGCACTAGCTCTGTCCCTTCTCTGAAGTCAGTGACAGTAAATTAGCGACGGGCGACTGTGCTTATATCCGATTGAGTTACCCACGGTGGTCGTTAAACCTTCAATTAAATAAATAAAAAAAAAACGTGTTGCACAACAGTAAAACATAATACGTTTTACTTAATTGAAACACACAGAATGCATTTTCCACAGTACATGCGGCCATCTTGCCTGACTGGTTGCGTGACGGTGGAAAAGTACAATCTTTTATGACTCCAACTATACACTGGCGTGCAAAAATTAAGGACGAGACGGTTTTTCGAATGTAACGTCGTGCAGAAGTGCTCCACATCGACTCAAATCATACCATAAGATCCTCAAGATGTAAGAATATGGGACAAGTGAGCAAAACCGTCTAAACAAGGAATCCAAAGGATACAAAGGCACTTTATTGAAAAGGTAGCTTCGAGCACAATTTGACAGAAGACAGAAACGTCCATGTGACAGGCGGCTGCCAAGAAAAATCCAATAATTAGTAAGGGATATGATCACCCCTGACTGCGTTGCAGGATTTACAACGTCTGTCCATGCTGAGGACGATGTTGTCAAGGAGCTGTTGAGGCATCGCGGCCCATTCCTCTTGTAGCACCAATCGCAGCTGCGGAATCGTTGCTGGCGGCTGGTGACGTGCTGCCAAGCGTCTCCCAAGAGGGTCCCACACGTGTTCGATTGGATTTAGGTCCGGGGACCTTGCGGGCCAATCCATGCGTTGAATATCTTCACTCACCAACAGCTCTGCGACAGCCACTGTACGATGAGATGTAGCGTTGTCGTCCATGAAGAGGAACTCAAGACCCACAGCACCTCTAAACAGGCGCACGTGAGGCAGGAGAACCTCGGTACAATAGCGGACACCAGTGACTGAACCTCCTTGGTAGATGTGGAGGTCAGTACGGCTACCAAGCATGATACCGCCCCAAACGAGAACTCCGCCACCTCCAAACCGGTCCCTTTCAATGATGTTGGAGGTGTGATTGCGTGTTCCCTGCACTCTCCAGATGTGTATACGTCCAGAATCGCTCGTCAGACTAAATCGGCTCTCATCCGTAAAGAGAACTCGAGCCCATTGCTGATGTGTCCAGTTCTTTTGTTCCTGGCACCACAGAAACCGTCCTTTCCTATGGGCAGGCGTCAATGGCACACACCGTACTGGACGTCGTGCAAATAGACCACCTTTGTGCAGCCTCCTGGCCACGGTAAAACACGATAACGGACGTCCATTTGTCTGTTGCATGTGCCTTGCGATTTCTCCCGATGTCTGCCGTCTGTCTGTTCTTGCCTGTAGGACAATATACCAGTCGTCCGCCGCCGAGGTTGTTCGTGGACGACCACTGCTAAACTCTCGGACAGCTGTTCCTGTCGTTTGAAATGCTCTCCAAGCTCGTGAAACGATGCTGTGATCGATCCCGAACTCCTCGGCCACACTAGTCCCACTTCGACCTTCTTTCAACTTCCCAATGACGCGACCTGGGGTAAAATCATCCAGATGTCGTCTACTGGATTGCCTGTTGGCAATATCACAGGGTGGCAGCAACTCGATGTCGTTCAAATCGATGTACACCGTGCAATAGCTTTCACCGAATTGCTGAGCATACACCGCCCGTGTGCTTTATATCCTTCCGACACTCCCCCCACCCCCACCCCTACGTCATGCTGAATATATGCGCATGCCCTACCGTACCGGACCCTAGTCTACCTCCTGAGTGGTCTTTTGGTCCGCTCTGCCTGCTCGTTCCTCTGTTATGCTAATTTCTCCTCTTCGTCCTTAATTTTTGCACACCAGTATATGATTACTATTGGTGATGGAATGGTGCATCGTGAGTGCCAATATGTGCTACAGAGTTTTGGTTTCATAAAATATTGAAATTTTATTTCATTTGTAATAACCCTGCATATACGGTAAAAACTGTTTAAGACGGAATCTTTTTAAAACGGAAACCTACTGTCGGGATGAGCTGAGTTCGTCTGCTGCTGGGCTCGACAATTCCTTAATTCCCAACGGTCCTAACGCAGATTCTTTTCAATGTGTAAACGGCTGGTCAGGAGCTCTAAGTTTCCGGATCCTATGGCTGATTATTTCTCGATCTCTAAGACAAAGAAGAATGCCAATAAACAGTCCTTATTTAAAATTTAACAAAAGTTTAATGGTTACGAAAACAACCTCTGGAAGTTCGGTTGATCCCCAAAGAAATTGGCTTCTAGATACGGTTACTTTTCCTTACACGGAGGATATTCTCTGCGGACTACTCACTATGCTAACGTGAGTCTCTCGATTCTTTACCGGTGCCGTAGTCTGATCACCGAACCACTGAATCCAACGTCAGTCGAAACGTATAAGTCCCGAGAGGCTTAACTAACCCTCTCAATTCACCAAACGCCCCACCGAGAACCCCGGTCCAAGAGCAGAGCCGAAGAACTCAACCGTGCGAAACGAGTCGGGAAGAAAAAAGATCCCCGAGCTCGGATCAGATCATATGTAGAGGATTTTAGGAAGGTAGTGTCTGACCCCGGATCTTAAACAACCCTTAGAAATAGGAAGCTAGGAGATTTGGGATAGAGTGCCAGATAGGAAAGTGACACGGAAGCGAATTAGAAAGGTAGAGGAAGACGCTCTTATTTATTACCAGGGGGCCAGTACCCGGGGTCCTACGGCTTAACGTGCCCATCCGACGCACGACGGATATTTAGTGGTTCGAGCGTTCGTACTTGCCTGGGATCGAACCTTAGGTTTCTCCGTGGCAGTCACGAACGATTACCGCTAGGCCATCCGCAGCCCATGAGCCTCGAGCTGGCTGATCCACTACTTTTATTCCTTGTCTTTGCTCCCCCCGGTCTCCTGAAGTCAATCTATAGTGGATGGAGGTCGCCTATGTAGCCGAAGTTGGTGACCTACATCTTTACGTTGCCGAACCAGAGGACCAGGTCAAGGTCGTCGGGGAGAACACATCTGATCGTATTGTCGCGGGCCACACGCCGCGACCACGTGGAACTTGCATCTGCTTTACATAGTGATACGAAAATTGGGTCTAAATTAATTAACTAAAAAAGGGGGGACGGACTCGATAGGCGTGGCTCGATTATTATAATGTTTAAATTAAATATTTGGCCTCTTACAAAAATAATTAGAAAAATTAGCACGTTTAATTTGGGAAGTCGGATAATTTGCTTAGCTGGGTGGAATCAAAGGAATTGTGAGGTCGCCTTTGAGGGCCCACCCAGATATACCACGACCACCCAGTCCGGCGATGCAGATTCATCCAGACCCTCATAAATATGCCTACTCTTAAGCAATTTGAGTCAAAAAGCTTTTAGCCGCCGTTCAAATTACGGCTATGGCGGGTCGAAGGTCGGTTGTGACACCAGTCTCACAAAGGATATGAACACTCGGTACGAAAGAGAAGATAGCAACATTAAGTTGTTGATAGAAAAGGAGCAAGGCGAAGGCATTTGATAACGAAAAAGAGGCAATGGCAATGTGCCTCCTTAAAAGGGAAAAGGAAAGACAGAGGCGTTGGTTTTCGCAGTTCGCAGGGGTAAGACGGTTGCGAGGCCAACGTCCTAGGAAACGGAATATAGTCGACAGGGCCCGATGCGCAGGGGTAAGACGCCCGGGTACGAGAAAAGCAAAGCCTAACAATATTGTGGTGGCTGAGGTAAGCCACCAGAATGTCAAATTGAGAGCGCCTAAGAGGACGGTTCCACCGCTGTCGAAAAGAGCTGTGCGACTGATTTGCAAGAGATCCAAAAACCGCTGTGAGAGTAAACCAACTCCATCTCTTATATTGCTCCCGCCAAGAATCGTTAGCTAACCACCGGTCAGGAAACCAGCATCTTAAGGAAACCCCGTCTTCGGCCGAAGAGGGACGAAGTTCACCGACCTCGGCAAAACAGCAAGCCGTTACACTCTCAGAGAAGAGAGCGGACATCTGCACAGGGTCGAGGGGTGTCAACCCCCGTTCATCCTGACCCCATCCGCCAGCAGCTGGTCACTGCTCCTCGAAGAGAAAATGGAAAGAAGGGTGTGGCATCAGCCTGCGCTTCTCACACAGGTGAAAGTCATAAAAAAACCTATACAGTACCTTTCAGAGCGCGCGCGCGCGCTTGTGTTTATGTGTGTGTCGACAGCTTCACTGAAAAGGGTTAAGCCATCTTAGATAACCCGGATTACCGTTCTACTGCAAGCAACAAGTGAGTACTTTTTGTTTATTGTTATCCCTTCGCTTAGGTGGCGAACTAAATATATCAGCTGATTCCAGACTTTTTAGAACTCTGGTACGCCTATAGTGGCGAAAGACTGTTGTTTTCAGAATCTAGGGCAGGTTTTTATTATTCAAGAAGAAGAAGAATAACACCTGTTTGTACGCCAAGGCTAATGTTTTGGAAGGTAGGTTTCGCCTACAATAAAAAATTCTTAAGTGTTCAATTCTTACTCTCTTTTCTCCATGTGCTCTGGTATTCAAATTCCTGTGTTTCAGTTAGCTTAGGACGATTTTGCTGTACATGCCATATCCCGGATGGTAAGGACGCCAAGCCTCTAGTAATAGACAAACATCAAACCGCTCGGACACGCCTCGATTGAGGCGGGCATTGACATTAATGAATAACATCGCTCGGCACGATACCGCATCGATTGGTGGTCCGCAGTTGGATCACTAAATCGCAATCAGTAGCATATGCAAAATTATGAACTAAAAAAAAAACATTAGTACATGCAAATAACTTTAGGGGGGCTGGAACTTCGTCACCTTGCAGCTACAGAAAACGTGTTATTATCATTTTTTTCTTTGTCCGGCAATGAAAGATAGAAAATTAAGTATTATTTAACTTGTCTCAAACGGAAACTGCCTAACGTGTAAACGGCAATGGCAAGAGAGGAAATTAACCTCGTAACAACGGAAAGTTCCCAGATGTTCCCATGCCAAAACATTTTTTGATTGAATACAAAACATTTCCTGATAAAGGGTAATGGCGAATTCAGACGGAACAAATATACTTGAAGTTGAAAATAATATAATTAAATTAATCAGAGGAAGACTGCTTTTGAATTGTTTGCACAAACTGCAACACATCCACTTCTTCCTAAGCATGTGTTGCGACTCATGATTAATTTAATTATATTACTTGAAGTGGAATAACCATATTAACTTTTTAATGAATAAAGTGTCATCAAGTATTGGGATAGTTAGTCGTGTTGTTACTAACTTATCAGTTTCAACAGTAAAGCTTCTATATTATTCTCTGGTACAATCACATTTAAATTATTGCATTCTATCTTGGGGACAAACAACTAACTCTACTTTTAGGAAACTTAATTCAGACATTACAAAATAAATATATTAGACTCTTAGAATTAAAACATAATTATGATATGAAATACTTTTCACTAACAAACTCACCTATATACATACCCGTTGACCCATATAAATATAACATATCAACATTAAAACAATTATATAATTACAATTTGGGAAAAAACCATGCACAGGAGAATAAAAAATGATGTAGATCATACATTAATTGAAATTTCATTACCTACCCATGACTATGATACCAGAGGTGGATCTCAACTGAGACCAGTTTTTTCCAGGACTAAGTATGTTAACCAGTCTCTAAGTTATACTGGGCCTCAATTTTGGAGTTCTCTACCTCATGTTCTTACAATAATAACTAATTTCAATCTATTAAAAAAAAAACTTTACATTCTGGGACCACCAAGAATGTAAAAAAGAAAGGTGCCACCGAATTTTCGGTGTAATAAGCACGTCTGTTGAATCCGTTCTGACGCAAATTAAATTTATCAAAGCTTTTCAATGTCAATGGAACCGGTATGGAAAACAATAGTATCTGACGGAAGAAAGAAGTTTTTCAATCGGGTTTTTAATCCCTCAGATATTGCTGTAAACGAAATCGTGAGCTTACGCCCTCTGGTTGCAGACTTGTGCGTTAAGAAAAACATGAATTTATATGAGAAATATTTCCCACCGGAAACGCTCTCCAACACAGAAAAAATTTTCAAATCGGACTCTTAGAAACAGAGATATCGACAAAAATAAGATGTGACTTTACGCTCCCTGGTGGGAAAACCATGCATTATTTTAGGAAGAAAGTATTCTCAAAAGGTTTTTCCATATGACCGGTATAGGTCCAAGAAAAAAATGTTTGTCAAGTTTTCAGGAGCCCAGATTTTGCTGCAAATACATCAGAAGCAGAAATTAACCTTATGCTCCTGCATGGTGGCCAAACCATACTTTACCAAACATTAGAAATAATGTAAAAAATATTTTCCATCAGGTCTTGTTTGCGATACAGGAATAATTTTTCAAATCGGAGTTTTAGGAGCAGAAATAACGCAGAAAATGCAATTTACCTTTGTGCCCCGTAGCGGAAAGTATGATTTACATGAGAATTTTGAATTTACAGAAAAAACATTTCGCATCGGAAACACTATCCAACAAAAAAGGAATTTTTCAAATCAGACTCCTAGAAGTAGATATATTGACCAAAATAAGATATACATCTACGCCCCTGGTGTACAACCATGCATTATTTTAAGAAGAAAATGTTTCTAATAGGTTTATCAACATGAGCCGTATTGATCTACAAACGACGTTTTTTTATCTAGAATTTAGAAGCTCATATTTGCTGCAAATACATCAGAAGGGGAAATTAAGATTTACGCCACCTGGTGGCCAAACCATTTCAAAAATTAGAAATTATGTGCAAACTATTTCCCATCAAGAGCTGTATCCGGTGCAGAAAGAATTTTTCAAATCGGATATTTAGAAGCAGAGATATAAGGGGAAACGCAATTTACCTCTACGCCCCTTAGCGGAAAGTCTATGAATTACTTGAAAATTTTGAAATTATATGAAAAACATGTCACATTGAAAACACTATCCAACAAAGAAGGAATTTTTCAAATCGGACTGCTACAAGTACAGATATTGACAAAAAATAAGATATACATCTACGCCCTCTGGCGGAGAAACTGTGAAATATTTTAAGAAGAAAATATTCCGAAAATGTTTATCGATGTGAGTGGCATCAGTCCACGAAAGAATTTTTCAATCGATATTTTAGAAGCTCAGATTTTATGGCAAATACATCAGAAGCAAAAATTAACTCTTACGCCCCCTGGTGGTGCAAAGTATTCTTCACCAAAAATTTGAAATTATATGCAAAAGATTTTCCATCAGGAGAAGAAAAATATTTTTCCATCCGCTGAAGAAAAATATTTTCAAATCGGAGTTTTAGAAGAAGAGTTATCCGGAAAAATGTAATTTACTTTTACGTCCCCTAGCAAAAATATATGCGTAATTTGAAAAAGTAACTATATCTAAAATACTCTTCGACATAAATGGAATCGAAAGATAAAAGAATATTTTCAATCGGTTGTTTAGAAGCAAATATGTGGAATAAAATGTATTTTTGAATTCGACATCATCTGCATTTATGCCTTCTAGCGGCGAAATTGTACATCGTAAAAAAAAAAAAAAACGAAATTCCCAATGTAAAAAGAATTTTTCAAATCGGACTAATAGTTGCAGAGATATCATGGGTACAGACGGATGGACGGACGCACAAACCGGTAACATAAGCATGATCATGTTTTACAAAAGATGTGCTAAAAAGGGAAATAAAGGAATAAGGAGAAATGAAGCGGAAAATGTAAAAAAAAAAGGGGGAGGGAGAGAGAGAAACGACTAAAAGGTAAAAGGGATACTTTAGGAAAATGGGAACAGGAGGACAAAGTAGTGAGGAAGTGGAAAAAGTTTTTTTTTTTTTTTTTTTTTTTTTTTTTTTGGAGGTTTAACGACCACCGTGAGCAACTCAATGGGCTATAAGCAGTCGCCCGTCCCTAATTTAGGGTCACTGGTTCCAGGGAAGGGAGAGAGCCAGTGCCGTAAGACAAACACAACATCCATGCCTCACCGGGATTCGAACCCGGACCCCTTTCGGACGAATGATCAGAGGCCAACGCCTTAGACCACTGCGCCACCGGGGCGGCGGAGAAAGTTGGGAGAAGGGTGGAGAAAAAGAAAAGAGGGATGGGAAACAATTTTACTGTTACTAATTTCCACTAACACCTTTGAATGTTATGCGCCATGCTTTGAGGTGTAACTCTGACTTGCCTACATTTGTATAGAGATCAGGGCCTTGTCAGGACTTTTGTGGCCTTTTCCCAGATCTCCCTTACTGTTACAATTACTCACACTGTGGTTGTGTTACATTGCATTTTGTTTTCATGTAACAGCTAAATAAGCTGAATTGAATTGAAAAAATTTAATTCAGCTGCTCCCTTTGATTTCAGCAAAGGGAGCAACGCAGCTTACGTAACCAGTATTGCTCCCTTTGCTGAATGCAAAGTCTTCATAGCTGGCTGTTTCGTTCGGATTTCAACGGGATGCTTTGATTTAATATTCTTAACATTTATTCATTTAGATGGCAATTCACTACCTTTTATCGTTATGAGCTACTCTCGTTCTCTTGCCTTTTACCATGGCGCCAAAGAATAACATTCTCGGTTTGGATACAAATGTTAAAATTATTGAAATACGAGGGCTGTACCGAAAGTAATACAAAAGTAGGCATAACGTTTTTATTAACTGACAGAGGTTGTTCAAATTGCACATGTTGGTAGAGCAACTCTTCCTCTACACAAAGGTACTTCACAACATAGTCCTTATCACAAGCGATGCATTTTCGCCATCGTTAAAACCAACGCTCGAATCCTCTTTAAAACAATTCAGCTGTGGGCTGTTGTTCCAACTTCTTCACAGCCACTTTCACCTCGTCTGTGTCATCAAATCATTTTTCCCAAAGACTGTCCTTCATTGGACCGAACAGGTGGAAGTCGGAGGGCGCCAGATCTGATCGGTACGGTAGATGGTGACCCACCGACCAGCCTAAATTCTTTATCTCCTGAATTATTGCCAAAGATGTGTTTCGTATTGCATTGCCATGGTTAATGTACAGGGATTGTCCAAAATAATGGAAACACCTCGCTGAAAACAGTGACTTTGGAATGTGCTGCTTTTTGAGTAAAACGAACATGTAGCTATAATATTTTTTTTGTAAGAAAGTGTTGCTTATAGTCTTAAGGGTCTGTGTGATTGCATTGTAAATCGGTGGTTGCATAATTTCGTTCCAGGTGAAGGCACAATGAGTGACCTGTCGGAGTTCCAAAGAGGGCAGATTGTATAAGCCCGTCTGGTTGGTGCGACGGTAACCCCAGTGGTACAGGTATTGGGGGTATCGAGAGGTACCGTGTCAAAGGTCGTGACAGCACACAATGTTCATGGTACAACATCATCTGCGAGACACAACTGTGGAAGGAAAACCAAACTCACTGCGAGAGACAGGAAGACATAAAAGAGGATGTGACCGCAAGGCGGAAGAGCACGACGACGAAAGTGACTGCTGAGCTTAATGCACGTCTCAAAAACCCAGAGTCGACTTATACCGTGCGAAGGGAATTGCATAAGCACAATATTTACGGCAGAGCTGCGATTGCAAAACCCCTGGTGTCGCAGGTGAATATGAAACGTAGACTACAGTGGTACCAGGAACATTAAACGTCGACTGCGGATCACTGGAAACATATCTTGTTCTTCGATGAATGAAGTTTCTCGCTATTCTTCACCGCATGTGTGGAGTGTGGAGAACCCCCGCAGAAGCCTACAACCCAGACTGTCTCCTTCCTACAGTTGGGCCATGATCTCGTGGTTTGCAGCAGGTCCCATTATCACCTTACGCGGACGGATCACTAGCGGTGACTATGTCACTCTTTTGGCCGACCATGTGCATTCAATGGCGCAGACACCGTCAGGGTATTGCACCTTTCAAGATGATTATACCCCGATTCACAGAAGTCGAACTGTTCAGTCATGGCTTGAGGAACATGAGGATGAAGTTGCACACCTTCCCTGGCCTGCGCAATCACCGGACTTAAAAATCATTGAACCCCTATGGTCTGTGTTGAAAAAGAGAGTGCCATCCCGTTATCCTCCTCCGGCGTCTCTCAAGGAATTGGAGCGGTTTCTGCAGGAAGAATGGTACAACATACTACTTACCACCTTCCAGGATATATATGCGTTCATTCCAAGGAGGATTCAAGCAGTTTTAAACGCCAAGGGTGCTCCCACACCATATTAGGTGCGCAACACCTATTGCTTCAAGGTGTTTTCATTATTTTGGACAACCCCTGTAGATCCTTTTCAGATTCTTTTTCGGTCTCTTCCTCTTTGTGGCTTCTCTAAGCTCCTTAACTGTCTCAACGTACTGATCGCAGTTCACGATACGGCCACGTTCCAGAAAATCAAGAAGAATGACACCCCTGTCATCCTCCAAAACAGTCACCATAACTTTGTGTGCTGATTACTAGCTCTTGAACGTCTTAGGCCTTGGTGAAGAGGTCTGACGCCATTCCATGGATTGATTCTTCGTTTCCGGATCGTAAAGATACGCCCACGTTTCATCCCCTGTCACCAGATCGAAAATAAAACGTTTCTTTGTTTGCTTCAAACGCTCAGATCACAGCAGACTTTCACCCTTTTCTCCTTCAAATCGGGTGTTAACTGCCGAGATACACACTTTGCACACACTTTCAGATACCTTAAGTCTTCCACCGTCTTCTGTATGGCATTGTGACCACAGTCCAGTTGTGCAACAAGCTCACGGATTGTGACTCGTCTGTCCGCGCGAATCAATTCATCCACTCGCTGACGATTTGTGTAATTGGTGGCAGATGATGATCTCGCACTGCGTGGTTTGTCTTCAATGCTGGTCTTTCCTTCTTTAAACTTCTTCATCCACCTGTGCACATTGTTGTTGTCAATGGTGTCATCTCCTTAAACGTTCTGTAGCCTTCTGTGGATGTCGGACAGCCTGCACCCTTCCTTCGTCAAGAACTCAATCTGATGACACGTTGCTTGTGCTTGGAATCCATTGTTTACCCGCAATGAAGAAGAAGGGTTACTATAGAGGAAGAGTTACTCTACCATGATGTGTAGTTTGAACGACCTCTGTCAGTTAATAAGAAAGGTATGCCTTTCGATCCTTCTCGTCTTTCACAGAGCGAGACAGGGACTCATCGAGATGACCAAAGAACTCGTCACGAGTCAAGAAGATTACCTGGAGATACCAGAAGGAAGAAGACAAGAAGAGTAAGATGACCCCTACCCAGAGACATCTCGATCCTGCTCGGCTTTCTCAGAGCCAGACAGCGACTAATCGAGATGGCCAAAGAACTCGTTACGAGTCAAGAAGGGTACCTGGATACCAAAAGAAAGAAGACGAGAAGAGGTACATGAGCCGGCCTAGAGACATCTAAACCCTGCTCGGTTTTCCCAAAACGAGGCAGGGACTCATCGAGATGACCAAAGACTTTGTCGCGAGGCAGGAAGAGTTCATAAGAGTAACAGAAGAAAAAGCGGAAGACAGTAAGCTGAGGAGGACTCAGGCCCATAGTTCTTACCTTAGCACCCGCCTAAGTGCTAAAGGAGTGCATTATAATCATATTTTTATGTAGTTATCATCTTTCATATCATCGTCGCAGTTATTCTTTGTGACAGGTCTCATGAAAATAAAGGATTTATTTCCCAGAACCACGAGAACCTTAGTGTAAATTTAATATGCATGTATCATTTTAGCCTAGACACAATAAAGGACAAATGGTCCACATTGGTTTCGCGATGGCGAATAAATCTCCCAGCCAGCCCACTTTAGAATCCCCGCCCATTAGCATTTCGCACGCACGGCAATGATAAGTGGGCAGAAAGTGGTGGTCCCGCAGGAGCAGTGTAGATTGACAGGTCCCCCGACCGATCCTGTCCAGCTGAAGACCGTCGGATCGTGGCAGGAGTGCTCTCGCAACTCCTTCACTTTAATAAATTTTGAGAGAGTTCTATTTATCCCTGCAGAGCCATCATATTGACAGTATACAGACTAAATCATCAGATGGATACACTGAGTGATCAAATTATTAGGACTACCAGCAGTGCCGTAATTAGGCACGTGCAACAGGTGACGTCACCGGCCAAGAGCGAATGGTGCTCTGAAATAGAACTGACAAAAAAATTGTCTTGTGAAAATGTGTAGGTGACGGGATGAAAAAATGACATCAGCAGTAGATGAAATAAAGCGCTTTCTTCATTGCGTCCAGTTAAAAATGGTTGCTATTAGTCATGATTAGATGAGCATCTTTTTAAAATGATGCTTAAAGCTTCTTTTTCAAGGTGTGCATCGGGTCACGCGAGGAAGAGAGGGCTCTTCCAAAGATCAAGCTGCCGCGCCTGTCGCACGGTGGTCTAAGCGATGGATTTTAATCATTCGTCCAAGATGGGTCCGGGTTCGAATCCCAGTGAGGCATGGATGTTGTGTTTGTCTTATGGCATTGACTCTCTCCCTTCCCCGGAACCAGTGGCCTACATTAGGGATGGGCGACTGCTTATAGCCCACTGAGTTGCTCACGGTGGTCGTTAAACCTCCAATTAAAAAAAAAAAAAAAAAAAAAAAAAGCTCCCCCTTCCTCATGTAACCAAAGCTCCCGTCAAGCTTAATAAAGAAGTGTCCTTTGGGCACGCACTCTTCGCTCTGTGGGCTATTTTACACGGTTTTATTGTTCAGCATCCATACCTGTGACGTCTCTGAGCAGGGGAGGCGCAAGGATTGCGTCGATGAACTAGCACAATCATAAAGCAGTGGGAGCCTCAGAGAAGAAGTTGCATATACTAAACTTGTTAATACTGTGGTTGGACCGGCAAACTCCGTTCGAGTTTTAATAGCGGCTGTAGATCTCGCTATTAATTATGGCAAAGATTTAAGTATGTACGAGTTTACATGTGATATTCAAAGCTTTAAGTTTGATGCCTCGACACTAATACAAGCTATTAAATCTGCAGCTTCGCTTGATATTCTTCAGACTCTTCATGACTTTAGAATAACTGGGTCATATCGGAATATTTCTCACTCTCCCCGTTTCTACTGCTTCGTGTGGGAGAAGTTTTAGCAAGTTAAAATCAGAAATTATTTAAGATCGATTTCCAAGAAAGATTCCCGATCTTTCCATAATGTAGTTTTAATGAAATGTCGTTAAATACAATAATTATGATATAATCAATGAAAGCCAGAAAAGTTAAATTAAAATAATTGTTTTCATTTATAAATACACTCACTGACAATGAAATTTCCGTACCAAGAAGGAAGTATCGGATTGAACTGAAATTTTATGGACGTAATGATACAAATGAATGATACTCATAATGGCGAAAACAGAGCTGCAGGACAATTACAGAGGGCTCTGTGGCACGCAGTCTGGTCATCTTCATTAGAGTGCAGCACCGCCATGTGCGGCGATACATGCTGCAATACAGTCCGGCATGGAGGCGAACAGACGCCTGATGTTGTCCTGCGGCAGACTGGCCCACACGTGTTGGACGGTGTGCTCCAAATCCCGGATAGTGCGGCACGGCGGCAGCCAGCGTTTCAACTGGTCCCACGCATGCTCGATAGGGGACAGGCCATGGAAGTGTCTGGACATGACGTAAGCAGTCCTGTGCAACCCGAGCCGTGTGCGGGCGGGCATTATCCTGCTGGTAAAGCGCACCTGGAATCCCGGCCAGGAATGGAAGCACATGGGGCCGTAGGATCTTATCCACATACCGCTGGCCCGTCAGTGATCCACGTACCAGTACCAGAGCTGATCGCCTATCGTAGGCAATAGCTCCCTAGACCATAATGCCTGCAGTGGGGGAGGTGTGGCGCTCGATAGCGAGGTTGGAATTGTGCGGTTGACCCGTGGACCTCCACACCCGGACACGATGATCATCGGCACTCATCGCTAAACACCAAATGTCGCCAGTCTGCGGCGTTCCACGTAGCTCTGGCCTGGCGCCACTGCACATGGAGCCGGCGATGTTCCAGTGTTAAAGGCAGCACACGTAAGGGTCGCTGGGATTGCATATTCGCTTCGCGAGGTGTCGGGAAATGGTTCGTGGGCACACAGGAGCCGCTACATCTGCCTGTTGTGACGTATATTCTAAATTAAGTTTCCTTTTTAGTTTCTTTCCCTATGTAAATCTTGAGTTTATTCTGTTATTCTTCACTCTTAACGTGATATCTTTCTCTCAAACGAATACGTTTGGCAACACAATTGAGGTTGAATGAACTTGACGTATGCCTGAGTTTTGATAAGAACAAGAGATAAAAATGACGACTAATCTATTGCTTGAGGGCGTTGGATTGTAAACTGAATATTGAAAAGAGTGGTGTGTGGAGAGTTTAGTGCAATATGCTATGCTACGATGTGTTTGCTACATCCTGAATAAAGCATCTTTTTCCGTAAGTGTGACTTCTGTTGTTTACATGTTTCGTCTGGCCGTTAAGGTTTCTTTCATTTAGGAACTATTTCTTAGTATGTTGATGTTTTAAGTTAACGTAGAAGTAAGACAAGACTTCTACGCCATATTGTATACTGGACGGGTTCCCCGTAGGATCCGTTTGTGCCTGGCACACGATCCGTCGAGCCTCTCTACCGGTGGTCCTCCTGGTCCATCCGGATCCGCTCCGCCGTGTGGCAGGCCGTCACGTGTCCACTGCTCCCAACACAGTCGGACGGTATGATCAGAACGATCCACGTGGCGTTCTATACGGTGCGTCGACTACCCTGCGGTTTTCAGCCCGATGATCCGGCCTCTCCCAAAGTCCGTAAGTTGCGTAAATCCACGTCTCTGTCGTCTACTCGGCATTCTTGTCATTCTATATACTCTTGCTTGCGTCGACCGGTGCTTTTCGCTTTCATATGGCATCGACTACATGCCGCTTTATAAGGCTGCCGGTTCGTGCTTGCAGCGCCACCACAGGGTGTGTGGTCATGCGCAGTCACACCAAACGTGGATCATTTGCATACCAGCAGCACGCATTTTAGCTATTTGCAAAGTTTCGCGGTTGTAGCATGCTTTCTTCTAGGTGAGCAAATTTCGTTTTCCGTGAGTGTATATATGAATAATATTGTATATTTCTTGTGTGCACAAAAATTATTGTGAACAATTGTTTTATTGCTATCCCTCACTCCCTCCCATTAAAAATCAAGGGGCTCAAAAAAGCTAGTTACGGCACTGACCACACCAGAGTGCTTTATGCAAAGCAGCTATCTCGCAGATGCCGCTGACGCAAGATGCCTGAATAGGGGTAAAAAGGGAACGCTGAAGACATGGAGATACTAATCAAGTGCATTGCGCAAGAAATAATGGGTGAAAGACGTGATCTGACAGATTTTGAAAGTGGAATGATCCTGGATGCTCGAAGCATTGGTGCGGGCATTAGCAAAACGGCTGCACTTGTGAAATATGAGTCATTTTCTTGTAGAACTTCCGTCCACAGTGAGTAGATTTTAGGTCCCAGCCACCTACAGCGAGTTTGCCTTTTGGGCAGGACATAGAAACGAAAGGAATGAGAGCAAATCTAGCGACTTCGACAGAACTGTTTGTAGTGAGATTAGAGTACAGTAGATGGCGCCACCGTACAAGTACGATGTTGCACATAGAGGGATGAGAGAATTTCAAGGGGGAATAGGAAAGGATGCCCATTTAACCAGTGGGTCCAAATTTGAGGCCGTCACTTAACGTGCTCGTCCGATGCACGGCAAATATTCAGTGATTGTTAGCAAATCACACCACCTCCGCAAGATCAGCCCAGGATCGAACCTGAGGACCTTGCATTGGTAGTCTGAACTGCTAACCACTCAGTCATTCGCGGCTCACTTATGAAATATTCGATCGAGAGCAGCAGTTTTTAAAGTTTACCACCAGTCGAAAAACCGGGTCTGAGAGCACGGCGTGTGGTCGTCAAGTGCTACTAGATGCTCGAGCTGAGCGGAGAGTAAGCAGACTTGTTCAGTTCAACAGACGGGCAACATTTCGTGAGATTACAGATAATCTGAATCAAGAACCAAGTCCAATGGCCTCTAAAAGTACAGTTGGCCTCACATTACATCGTATGGGCTACAGAAGCAGACTGCCTGTCAGTAAGCCATTGCTATTTGCAGTGAAAAAGAAGAAAGGCCTCCAGTTTGTTTAGGAACACAAGAATTGGACATTAAATGAGTGAAAAAAGGTTATGTGGTAGGACGAATCACGTGTTCAGCTACACAATGTCAATGGAAGGGTGAGGATATGGAAACAGCAGCACGATAGCATGGATCCATCTTACATCGTCACTACTTTTCGAGCTGGCGGAGACAACGTTAGGGGGATTAGTTGGGTACTTTTTTTGGACTATCCATTCGTATGGAGCAACGTCTGGACGCCCAAATGTATTTAAATAGCATCAAATAGAAGTCATCGCTCTTTCCACATTCATAAATGAGTCCCGGAAAAATTATCTTCGGCCGCCACCGGAAATCGAACCCAGAGTCTTCCAGTTACGCTCCGGATATGCTCCCACTGCACCACAGTGTCCTGTAAATTCTCCAATTATAAACGCGGAAAGAGCGATGACTTCTATTTGATGTTCCTGGTCCACGTCAACTGTGTATTTATCATTTAAATATCGTTGCCGACTAAGTCCGCAAAGTGATGTTGATGATTCATCCCAATGGATATTGATACTTCCAACTGGACATATGCCATAGCACTCACGTTATACGCGAATGGTTTGAGGAGCATCATGGAGTCTTTTCCCTGCCGCGTTAGCCTCCTCAATCATCGGATCTCAATCCAATGGAGCATTTGTAGAAAGAAGTCATCAGACAGCTGAATCCACTGCCATCAAATTTTCAAGAGCTGAAGGGTGCAATTAATCACATTTGGGCATTTATACCCCTAACCACTTACCGACATTTAGTAGAGTCATCACCAAGCCGAATTCAAGCAGTATTAAGGGCAAAAAGTGGCTCAACAATGTACTAACCAGGTGGTCATAATGATTTGGCGATTCAGCGTATATTTTACTGCAACAATAACTGCGAAAGAAATTCCACGTAACAACACTAAAAAAGAAATGAAAAGCTGGTAACATTTCAAAATGTTCAGTTGTCCGTTTTGCTTCGCAGCCCCTATGGTGCAGTGGTCTAAGCGCTGGCTGCTAACCGTTCTCCCCTGATGAGTCCGGGTTCGAATCCAGAGTTATGAATGCTGTGTATGTTTTACGGCGTTGGCTCTCTCCCTTTCCTGGAACCAGTCATCGGTTTCTCACGGTGGTCGCCCACCTAACCCCTCCCCCTAAAAATCTTTTTTTTTTTTTTTAATTTCACGTTGTGAGCTTTGCAGTAAAAAGAATTAACTTTGAAACGATCTTGTTGAGAAGCATTTATAACTAGATAAAAAAAAATTCCCGCTGTCGTAAAAGCCTTGGATGCTTTGTACCCTTGAGGAATGAAGATCAACGGCTGACAGGGCAAAGTGCCCCCATCAAAAGTACAATGTAGTAAATAGAAAACATTTCCGTCCTTTTTTGTTTCTAACAGCTTCTTGAAAACAAATGTATCCTATCCTCCTCTCTTACCAGAACTTTAGGGCAGAGGATTCATCCCAATTAAAATTTTAATCATGATAACAGATAACGAAACAAATCTTTTTGTTGCTAACGGCTTTTTGAAAACACGTGCACCCTTTCTCAGCTCCTATACCTGAACTTCAGTGCTGAACATTGATCTTTTTTAAAACTGCACTCACGATAACTTTTCCATCATTAAAAGCCCCTTGGAATACATGCGTCGCATTCTACTCTCCCACCTGAATTTTAGGGCACTACATTCATTTCTCTTCGTAACACAACAGTATACAACCAATTAAGTAAAACGTTGGATTTTCGGCAAATTTTATTTATTTATTTATTAGTTGGGGAGGGGGTACAGGATTTAAATGCATGGGTTTATACACCGAAGAGCAAAAACATTATGACCACCTGCCTAATATGATGTTGGTCCTCCACGTACCACCAAAACACCTCTTACTCGTATATACACCGAAGAGCCAAATTATTATGACCACCTGTCTAATATGATGTTGGTCCTCCACATGCCGCCAAAACAGCTCTTACCCGGATATACACCAAAGAGCCAAAAAATTATGACCACCTGTCTAATATGATGTTGGTCCTCCACATGCCGCCAGAACAGCTCCATGCCGCCAAAACAGCTCTTACCCGGATATACACCGAAGAGCCAAAACATTATGACCACCTGCCTAATATGATGTTGGTCCTCCATATGCTGTCAAAACAGCTCTTACCCGGATATACACCGAAGAGCCAAAACATTATGACCACCTGCCTAATATGATGTTGGTCCTCCACATGCCGTCAAAACAGCTCTTACCCGGATATACACCGAAGAGCCAAAACATTATGACCACCTGCCTAATATGATGTTGGTCCTCCACGTACCACCAAAACAGCTCTTACTCGTATATACACCGAAGAGCCAAATTATTATGACCACCTGCCTAATATGATGTTGGTCCTCCACATGCCGTCAAAACAGTTCTTACCCGGATATACACCGAAGAGCCAAAACATTGTGACCACCTGCCTAATATGATGTTGGGACCTCCACGTGCCGCCAAAACAGCTCTTAGGCCCATTTCACACAAGCAGATTTTTTCCGCTGAAGCAATAAATCATCCGGTTGTCATACTGCTTGTTTTAAAGCCAACTATAGAGTTATACCGAGACTTTCAGACGCACGGAAGCATTAGAAATTCGGACGCGGAAGCATCAGAAATTCGGACGCGGAAGCATCAGAAATTCGGACGCGGAAACATCAGAAATTCGGACGCGGTAGCCACTCAACTTCTGCGGGATTCACTACCGGGTGATTAAAATACCGTCCAATTTTAGAGAAACATAGGTGTAAGGTAAGATGTTCACACAGGCGGTCAGGGGTTCTCCTCTACGGCAATAAAACAATCATTCTTGTCAGAGGGGTTGGGGAACAAAGTGCTGTTGTACAAAGAAATACGGATTTGATTTCGCTAATCCTTCAGGCGTTTTTTTTTCTCCGTTCTATCAATAAAACCGCTTGTGTTAAAGCTATCCAAAAATTACAATGCGGGACGATTTTATTGCTTCAGGGGGGGGGGGGGCGCTTGTGTGAAAAGGGACTTAGGCCCGTTTTACACAAGCGGAGTTTTTCCGCCGAAGCAATAAATCTCCAGGCTGTCTTACCGCTCGTTTCAAAGCGGACTATAGAATTATACCAAGACTTTCAGACTCGCGGAAGCGGTAAGAATTCCGACGCGGTAGCCGCTCAGCTTCCGAGGGATTCGCTACAAACTGGACTGCAAAAATACCGTCCAAATTAAGAGAAACGTAACTGTAAGGCAAGATGTTCACACAGGCGGCCAGCCGATCGTCCGCTAGTGCAACAAAAGAATCCCTTCTGTGTAAGGGGTGGGGAACAAAGTGCTGTTGAACAAAGAACCACCGATAGTTCCCGCTCATCGGCCCGTTTCACACATGCGGATTTTTCTGCCGAAGCAATGAAACCGTCCCGCAATGCAGTTTTTGGCTAGCTTTCACACAAACTGTTCCATTGTTAGAAAGGAAGAAGAAGTGCTTGAAGGATGAGCGGGAATTATCTGTGGTTCTTTGTTCAACAGCACTTTGTTCCGCACTCCCTCTCACAGCAGGGATGGTTTTATTGCACTAGCAGACGGTCGTCTGGCCGCCTGTGTGAACATCTTGCCTCACAGCTACGTTTCTCTTAATTTGGAGGGTATTTTCGCCGTCCGGTTTGTACCGAACCCCTCGGAAGCTGAGCGGCTATCGCGTCGAAATTTCTACCGCATCCGCGCGTCTGAAAGGTCTCGGTATAACTCTATAGTCGGCTTCGAAACAAACGGTAAGATGAGAGATTTATTGCTTCGGTGGAAAAACTCCGCTTGTGTGAAACGGGCCTCAGGCATTTTTTCCTCCGTTCTAGCAATGTAGCGGCTTGTGTGAAAGCTAGCCAAACACTGAACTGAGGGACGGTTTTATTGCTTCGGCAGTAAACACCCGCTTGTGTGAAACGGGCCTTAGACTGCGAGGCATGAAGTCTAAGAGGTTTCTAAAGGTGCCTTTTGGTATCTGGAACCAACATGTTAACAGCAGATCTTATAACTCTCGTAAGTCACGTGGTTGAGCCGTTGCAGATCAGATTTGCTGTTCCAACACAAACCACATATGCTTGATTGGATTGATGTCTGGGGAATTTGGAGGCTAGGGAAATACCTGAAGGTCTTCCTCGTGTTCCACAAAACATTCTCGAACAATCGAAGCAGTGTGGCATAGCGCATTATTCTTCTGAAAGAAGGCACTACTAGAGAGGAATGCCTTTGCCATGAAAGGATGTACCTGGTCTGCAATGATATTTAGGTAGGTGGTAGACGTTATATATAGTTTCCTGCGCATGAATAACTGGATCTAGGGTTTTGGGCAATGACTGGATCCAGAACATTGCCCAAAGCATTACACTTTATAACGAATTGAATTTCTCCCTCATTTTTATCCACGCCGGGGCTCGAACCCGGATCCCCTCATTCCGGAATAAGTCGCTCTACCAACTGAGCTACGCGGACCTTCGTTCTGACTGTTATCTGCCTTTATGTCGTGTGCGTCCTGCTGGCAGGTACGATGATATTAAACAGAATTGGTTCAGTATACCTCCGGAACAACATGACAAAGTTTTGTCGCAATAGAAGCATTTTTACTCAAGTTATGAGGGTAATGGCTGTGGAATAAATCTCGCTCCTGTGTCCTGACCTTTGACCCCATTTTTGATGATATTCAACAGAACCGGTTCAGTATACCTCCGGAACAACATGATAAAGTTTTGCTGTAATCGAAGCATCTTTACGAACGTTATGACGCATAAGGGTGATGGAATGGATCCCGTCCCATGTCCTGATCCTTGACACCATTTCTTCCATTTTCAATAGGGTTCGTCACCAGGTTGTCCCCTACCACATACTAAAATTTCATCGAAATCAATCTATTTTTACGCGACTTACCGTGCTCACAGACAGACAGATGGACAAACCTGGAGCATATACGCTTCTTCAACCTACGGTTGGAAAGCGTAAAAAAGCATGACACTGCTTAGAATTTTTACTTACCTGAGAGTACGAGTTACTTAGAAGCCGGAAGATACATTCAAATCTCCAAGTCTTCAGTTTAATAATTTTTTAAGGAAATTTTGAGAAATTATTTGATTAAAAAGCGAAAAAACTGAGGGTAGGCTGTGTCCGGGACAAACCCGCAGGTTTTTTTTTTTTTTTTTTATTGGAGTTTTAAAGACCACCGTTAGCAACTCAATGGGCTATAAGCAGTCGCCCGTCCCTAATTTAGGGGTCACTGGTTCCAGGGAAGGGAGAGAGCCAGTGCCGCAAGACAAACACAACATCCATGCCTCACCGGGATTCGAACACAGACCCCTTCCGGACGAATGATCAGAAGCCATCGCTTAGACCACTGCGCCACCAGGGCGGCCCCGCAGGTTTTATTTACGTAGATACGTGTTTGACAGTAAGGGGTTTGAAGTAGAAGTCGGTTGATAAATGAAGGAGGAATGCAGTTAGACTATAATTTCATTTATTAAAGGGTGATGATATGAGAAGTAACAAACATATGTCATACAATTCACATCTATGTTTCGTACAAAGGTTAAGTCGATACAAGTATTGCTTAAGGTAGCTGCTGGAGAATTTATATAAGTCAAGCCGAAATTGTCTTTCATGAACTTGAGTAAGTTGATATTTTGTTGCTCATCAATGTTAAAGTCACCAGTGAGAATGACAGGCACTTGGGTATCCGGTACCATACTTGGTATGATTTTCTTGATGTTTTCAGAGTAATCGCATATAGCATCCGGAACAGGAAGACCTCTAGTGATGTTTGTGAAACGTTGGGATGAATGTAAACCGAACCAAGTATGAAGTGAGTTTGAGCAGATACTGTCACATCAACTATACACACGTCACTCACATAGTCATCTTCAATTCTCAATCTGTTGTTGACTGAAACATTTACGGGTTCACAATCTGTTAGACTATTGATGTTTCTGCAAATGGCAACTCCCCCGCAGTTCGTTTTGTGGGCGAAGTAGTACGTTTGGAAGTGGATGGTTTGTGTTGGACTATTGCCCTGTTTCTTTTCGCCTTCAATTCGAAACCGGGAAAATGTGTGGGACTAGAATCGTTCATCCAAGTTTCACTCACGGCCAAGTAGTCCATTGGTTCACATGTACTAGTTGTAGAAGTGCATGGTTGTGGCTCCACGCGTTGCGCCGCCTCGGCTTTCTTATTCTGTCTATAAGCCCTACATTGTTCTGCATTAGTCGTTTTGGACTAATTTGATTTCTTCTGAGTTCTTCTTTCTTCTGATATACGTTTAAAGTATTTTGAGTCGGACTTCTGCGTCAAATATTTAGACATTTTGATTTTCTCACAAATATTTTTTCGTTTATCACTTATAACTTACAAAGTACTTATTAAATGTTTATCAATGATTAGTTTTTAGATAGATCTCATCCAGGCGAATCGTTTGAGACCAATATCACAATCCTACTTCTACGCGATCTCGAGTTATACTGATTTCAAAGCGCTTGACTCAGCGCATTCGATCCCAAAATGGCGGACGCCCTCCCCTCTCCCCGCGCATGCGCTTAACCTTGAAGTTGATGTTTTTAGAATCATTCTTTATCACTCTTTTAATGTCAGTTATTAGATTTTAGTTATTTGTTATAAATTAGAAATTATAAGCATTTGATCAATTGTAAGAAAGTATGTGTGTCAAGTTTTCCATGTGGCTCAAGTTTTCTTTTTGACCCGGTATATCCTTTTGGCGTGATACATCTTTAAAATCGGTACCATGCCCATTTTAAAGACGTATCCATGTCAAAAGGATATCACCGGGTCTCAAAAAAATTGAAACAAGCTTTTATCTCTTCAATGTGGTTGATCACACAATGCTAAAAATTTCGTGGTAGATTGCACCAAAAGTGGTGCTACACGAACTGCACCACTTTCTTAGAAAAGATACACCATTGTGTGGTGCAAACAAAACCCAACAACAAAGTGCAACTTTACACCACGTTATTATACAAGATTGCACCATATTACGGTGCGAAGTTCATTATGTTATTGGGTTTTGTTTGCACCACAAAATGGTGCGTCTTTCCTCAGAAAACGGTGCAGCTGGTGTAGCGCCACTTTTTGGTGCCACCTACCAAAAAATTTTAACAGCGCAGATGCATACTTTCAATCACAAAAGTATTCAAAATGACGTAAAGACTTACCACATGGCAGTTGCACCATTGTGGGTGGCATTTACATAAAAATAAGAGAATTAATTTTTTATACTGCCTTCGCAAAAAGAAAAAAAATTCAATTAGAAAGAAAAAGTTTTTGCGCAATCCTAATTAGTCTAATAAAACAAATCAAGTTGTTCTACTTGTAAAACTTGCGGAGAAATTCGCGATGAAAATTGTAAAAATGTATCATCTAGACCCCGTTTACGGACGAACGGTATCTTGTTTCGCTGCATAGCTTCGTAGCCCTCAAAACGAGTAAGGAAAGAGATCTCCCGCATGAAGGAAATTATCGCTCCAGACGATACGTTTTTTACAACTTTCATCGAGAATATCTCCGCGAGTTTTGCAAGCAGATGACGGGGTTTGTTTTTTAAGACTAATTAGGACACCGCGCGAAAAATCTTCTTCTTATTAAACGTTTTTCTAAAAAAAATACTTTTAAAAAAACTTGTTCGCAAAAAACTTTTTTGATTGAACTTTTTTTTACAAAGGCTATACAATTGTTTTTTATTTTTATGCAAATTCCTCACCACAGCGGTGCAGCTGCCATGTGGTAAGTCTACGTCATTTTGAGTATTTTTCTAATTGAAAGTATGTATCTGTGATAAACCGTTGAAGAGATGAAAGCTTGTTTCAACATTTTTTGAGACACCCTGTATAATACACTGCTGGACAATTGCTAAGGACGGATCATAAACAGCTATATAGCGCATAAAAAAGTAAGTGTGGTTGGATGCCATGTGAAATAAAATAATGTCAGAATACCAGGACATTACAACAAAGACAATTTATTGTGCTCTGAAATCCAGAAGGCTTTGGAACGTGTTGAAGGGACAAACAGGCCATTTTGTGCAGAATACGTAAACGTGAAAAAAATGAAATTACCGTCCGCAGGAGTTCCGGCGTAAGATGTCAATACGTGATATGGCCACCATGGAGGGCGCTGCAAGATTCCACACGTCGTGTCATGCTTTGCACAACATTGTCAAGCAGCTGTTGGGGTAATTTATCCCATTCCTCTGTCAGTGCACAGATGAGGGTGTCCTTGTTTATTGGAGGTCATTGGCGACCAGCAAAACTCCTCCCCAAAGCATTCCACACATTTTCAATGGGATTCAGATCTGGAGAACGTGCTGGCCATACGAGGCGTTGAATATCCTCGCTCTCAAGACACTCCTGGACAGCGACTGTTCGATGACATGTTGCGTTGTCGTCCATGAAAATGAATCTATCACCGACAGCACCATGGAACGTGCGAACATGAGGTAGCAGAACATCATTAATGTGTCGTTGGCCAGTCATAGTCCCAGTTGGAAGCACATAGAGGGACGTACGGCCATTGATCATGATGCCAGCCCATACCATGACACTACATGTCGGATATCGGTCCTTTTCCTGTATGTTTGCTGGACAATATGCAGTACCACTATCACGCCAGATCAGTTGTCGTCGACAATCAGACGATAAGACTGTATCTACTTTCATCTGAGAAGAGGACAGCAGACCAGTCGTTATCAGTCCAATTGCGATGTTGATGGCACCATTGCAAACGGGCGGTACGGTGACGTCTGGGCAATGGGATGCACACAACAGGACGGCGGGCGTATAGTCCTCCTTCATGCAAACGTCTGGCGACAGTTTTTCGGGAGATCCGCTTGCCAGTAGCAGCCATAAACTGATTTGCTACCTCACTAGCTGTGCTGCGCCGGTGTCTTTTTGTTGACAGCACTATGTACCGATCTTCTGCAGATGTCGTACAGCGAACACGACCTCCCCCGTGACGTTTGCTACACTCTCCATTTGTTTGAAATGATTTCCAAAGCCTTGAAACAACACTGTGGCTGACGTCGAACTCCCTGGCAACATCTGTTATTTTTCGCCCTTCTTCAATCTTGCCAATAATACGGCCACGCGTAAAATCATCTAGGTGATGTCGGGAAGACATACTGAAAATTGCAAGTTCGTCAATTGATTCTTTCCCTTTCAACTTTGCGTTTGAACAACAACTGTCAATACGCGTCAAATCCTTTATATCTCTTATCAGCGCTATGACGTCACGAACAAGTTCGGCAATCCAAAATTTGCATACGCACAACACGTCTTACTGTATCCCGCACTTATGCTAATTTCCACATTTTCCTGCCTTCCATTTTATGGTTGCTATCGTTGCTATTGTCATCCGTCCTTAGCAATTGTCCGGCAGTGTATGTACATGTACAGCATGAAGATGTTTCATCATTTTCACTTGAAATTTCATTATGTCATCCCGTGCGACCTTAATACAGTATTAGGTTGAATTCAGACGTCAGAAGAAGAATCCTCAAAACAGAAAGATTTTACAACGTTAAAAGAAGCTTAATTCGTGTATGAGTCAATATAAACAGAACTTGCCATTTCTACGCGATATGATAGAAGACGATGATGGTGACATTAAAAAACTTTAATTAAAAGGTTGAAAGTTTAAATACATTAGCACTTTTGGGTCTACTACAGACCCATCATCAGATTTGAAATAATCGAACTCAGAGATTACGTATGGTTATATATCATGAAAAATGTCAGATTATAACTTAAAATTTGAGAAACAAAGATGCATATGTGACGTAGTCAATCACAAAACCTGTGCACGAGAGTCAACGCCTTGCGGGAGGGGCACTGTTTGTTCAAAATCAAAATAAGGTTCTTCCAAACTCCAGGAATGTAATTAGGGAGATCATCATTGCAACAAGAGTCAAAGTTCTTAAGTATAAATAAACTTTCTGTAAATAAAAAAGTTGATTTACATGACGGATATGCCAGTATTTTCATATTGTCCCAATCTGCAAAAAACTATATTTCAACTAATTTTTGGCTCGACTAGAGATGAAAAGTTTTGCTCGAAGCGAATTCAAACTATTTGTTACGCTAAAAGTTCATCGATATCGCGAATGTAAAATTCCCTTACCTCTCCTCATAAGCATTTTATCTCGCATAGAAACAGGGTTCTCTTCTCGTGAGCAGAAATCATGTTGATAAACAAACATTCACGAGATAAACTATTGGAGCAATCGTGTTTCAGTTGATATGGAACGTATTTTTTGTTATGCGTCACTTAAAAAATCTTACGCAACTCATAGTTGCTGCAAAATTTGCACAGGGTTTGTGGCGCAAATTTTATTATTTTATTTTATTGACAGACACTGACGAAACATTGCATTTCAGTGTTTTATACACCAACATACAGCCATTTGCAAAAGTTTAAGACCACCTGTCAATTTATTGAAAATTAAGATTTTCAAAGGAACAACTAATTACTAGTCAGAGATATTTAAAAAAAAATGACTCCACAGATGAATACTTACATTCCTTAGAACACAAAAAGACCGAAATCAGTACTTTGTGTGGCCACCTTTGTTTTTTATAACGGACACAATACAATGTCGCATACTCTCAATGAAGGTTCTGCAGTAGTCACTTGAAGTGACTTTGCGTCACACATACTTTATCGCGTCAATCAATGCCTGGGAATTTGATGGCTGTTTTTCTGCTACCTTGTCTTTTAAAGTTGTCCACAAATTTTCGATGGCGTTCAAGTCGGGACTATTACCGGGCAGTCAAGCACAGTTATGGTTTTCTTCTGCAGGTAATCCTTTACTGTCTTTGATATGTGGCATTGAGCACTATCGTGCATAAAGACTGTGCATCTGTGCACTTGCATATGAGTAAACAGCTTCTCACGTAACATTTCCATATAAAAAGGACCAGTCATGGTAATACCTGTCGACAAAAAGGATAATGAAGCAGTACCGGATGCTGACATAGCACCCCATATCATCTGACAAGGCGGATGTCTCACGCTGCTAATGATGTATTTTTCATCAAACCTTTTGCTTTTTGGTCGCAGAATATGTGCTCCAAATTGACGCACCGTTCATTCATCCGAAAAGAACTTGGCTCCAATTTTCAGCAATCCACGATTGATGACGCTTCGCAAACTGGAGTCTCTTCTTTTTCATGACAGAGGTTAGTCTAGGTTTATGTGCAGCTTATAAGACTTTAATCCAAAGTCTTTGCTAAGACGTCGGGAAATAATGCCGGTATTAATATCAGGCCCCTTTGAATGTATAAAGGCCTTGATTTTCTTGCACGAACTCCTTGGAGAACGCATAACTATTCGCCTTATGGTATTGTAATCACGCGTGGGATTTTTCCCCCCTCGGACGTCCACTTCTCTTTCGGGCGCTAAATTCACCTGTATCTCGATATTTCATGATCGTATTATGAATAGCAGTCTTGCTCACATTCACCTTTCTGCTTATGTCACGTTCTGAGAATCCTTCATGATATAAAGTCACTATTTGTGCCCTCTGAGTAACACTTAATGACCCTTTTTTGCCCATTTTTCGCTATACAGAAAATACTTACAGAACCTCTCAGCTTGAAAACCAGAAGCAAAATGACGCTCGCACATTTCCCCCAACTCTATCAACAGCTGCCGCTGTAGGATGATGCAACACCGACAGGAAATTGAGTAATACAGACAGTAGCTGACGCAATCGGCAGAAATCTCCTAATACCAACAGGTGGTCTTAAACTGTTGCAAATGACTCTAGTGCACTTGGTAGCACGTTGTAATCTTTACTCGTTGGAGTGAGTGATCCAAACATGATTTCAATCCCATAGGGGAGCGGCTACCTTACGTGCGATTTAGCTAGGGTTATCATATCAGCGGACAACCAGAGCAAGCAGAAGTAAGCTGACGGAGCCCTCCCTAGAATCACATTAAAATTCGATAGATTTTTGTATGCTATACATCTTTCCCGACTGCAGTGAAGTAAATCCCATACTATAATTTCGAAAATTTGGAATTTTTAAATGCAAAAATTTGAAAATGTTCGCCCGTCTGGTTACTGCACTGTTTGGTTCTCTTGTGCATATTGTGGAAGACATCGCGTAACTCATCCACATTGATAACTTATCTCATATTGGGGTTCAATTCATCTAGCGTGTGTGGATTAGTTTCATACGCTTTGCCTTTGAGGTTTTCCCACAAGTAAAAGTCACACGTACTGAGGTCTGGCCAACAAGGTGGTCACCGCCCTTTGGACACACTGTCCACATAGCGCTAAATATCGAATGCACTTGATGCAAAGATGCTTGCGTGCAGTATGCGCTGTGGCCCTGTCTTGTTGAAAGTGTGCGTACGTTTCTCCTCTTCTGTCAACTGCTCAACGAACACATTGAATACGTCGTTATACTGCTCTAAGTTAATGGTGTTGAATATGAATATGTTGTATGTACTGCTCTAAGTGAATGGTGTTGCTGAAGAGTATGGGTCCAAATGATTCTGCGTGCGGACAGTGCGCACCATACCCCAATCGTTTCCTTCCACAACCGAGTTTGGAACATTTCTCTGGGATTTAGAAGTAACAGTATCGTGTGTTTTGACTATCAACATAAACGGAGAGGTGGAACCAAGCCTCGTCCAACATGAAATGCAGGTGAGGATTCATAAGATAAACGCTTGATCACGTATAGATAAAAATGAAGAGGGCTGCTCCCGTGACGCGGTGATCTAAGCAATGGCTTCTGATCATTCGCCCAACGGAGGGATCTGGGTTCGAATCCCGGATGAGGCATGGATGTTATGTTCGTCTAACGGCCGCCCCAGTGGCGCATTGATCTAAGCGCTGGCTTCTGACCATTCATCCGAGATCTGTCCGGGTTCGGATCCCTGTGAGGTATGGATATTGTGTTTGTCTTACGGCGCTGGCTCTCTCCCTTCCCTGGAACCAGTGGCCCCAAATTAGGGACGGGCGATTGCTCATAGCCCACTGAGTTACTCACGATGGTCGTTAAACCTTAAAAAAAGAAAGAAAAGAAAATGATTCGCCCAACAGAGGGTCTGGGTTTGAATCCCGGGTAAGGCATGGATGTCATGTTATTTGTCTTACGGCCGCCTCGGTAGCGCAGTGATCTAAGCGATGGCTTCTGATTATTCGCCCAACGGAAGGATCTGGGTTCGAATCCTGGGTAAGGCATGGTTGTTTCTGTTTGTCTTTCGGAGGTTTATTCGATGTATTCCTCGTTCCCCCGGCATTCAGTATTTACTTATGTACATTGCTGACGTCGAAATATAAAATGTCTATAATGTGCATGTCTGCCTGTATATGTTGATGTATTTGTCAATAAAGTCCAATAAATAATTTTTTAAACCACCAATCAAAAAAAAAAAACTGAAGAGGAACTTGAATCGCGTAATGATGTAATATTCCTTGCTATTAACGGGGATTAATGACTCATGTATTTCCTGTAGAAGCTTTTTTTTTTTTTCTGAATAGGTTTATAATCATTTTATTTTTTCTATAGGAATTATCACAAATCACATTTGCTTTTCATTATGATTTTTCAAAGCAACCGAATGTTTTGGAGTTCGAGATTTTTTTAAACTGACACTGACTTTTAATTATGTTTTAAAAAAATGTGAAATGTGCGGCTTCATGGTTTTGTTTAGCAAAATCTCTAAATATAGAAAAAAAAGGAGGGGAAATGTACATACTCGTGATAGCTACTGTATTATAGCTTTTGTCTTTTGAAGTCCATAGTCTGATACACAGACATATACAACAGTTGGTGCACTAAATAAGCGGAGAGGAAAAGGAATATCCGTTGCCACAAAAACCTAAATATCATGCGAGATGCTATCCACAATATCTGATCTCGCTACAGAACTTAAAAATCAGCTCCTCCGACAGTCGATTGAAACTAATAGTTAATCAAACCTCGAGAATTTCCACAATTAGCTCCTATTACCAAAAATTTTCCGTCATATGGATGCACAAATATTGAGATCCGAATAATTTCATCATTACACGAAAGGAAATTTCGGAAAACTTTCCGAAAATTCAGAATGTTTCTGGCATAGGAAAAATCCGTGAAATCCAGGGTTTTTCCCGTCATTTCAAGGCAGAGGTTGTATCAGGAATATGCTTCGTTAGTTAACTGAAGGAATCACGGGTAGTGGCTTTTGAATTTCAGAATTTGTTTTTTTACAGTGAGGCTACTGTACAATTTCAATGAGATCTATGCTCCTGCATCACTATTCTGCGTACGATTTCGTCTAAAATTGTCGAGGTTTGTACCCTGGAAATTTTAATGGACCGGTTAACACGGATCGTTTCCCTATGCACTCGCAGAGCTCACATACGGCCAGATACTAGGTTTCCAGCACTAAACAATAAGCAATTTTCGCATTTCTTAAAATGGTTTTCCTTGATAGAATACCCTAAATTCGCTTTAAATCGTGATTAATGGATTACACATTCGCTTCAAACCTTGAATTTAAATAATCCAAATATGAAGTTTTTTCAGACCGCCCCAGTGGTCTAAGTGATGGCTTCAGATCATTCGCTCGAAAGGGACCCCGGTTCGAATCCCGGTGAGGCATGGATGTTGTGTTTGTCTTACGGCATTGGCTTTCTCCCTTCCCTGGAACCAGTGGCCCTAAATTAGGGACGGGCGACTGCTTTTATAGCCCAATGAGTTGCTGCGGTGGTCGTTAAACCTCCAATCAAAAAAAAAAAGAAGGTTTTCACAGGAAACTGAAAATTTCAGATTGAATTATTCTTTACAAATTAAATAAACTAAATCAACAAAAACATCGGTAGCTTAAAAACAAACGACAGCATTTTGCATATTACTTTAGTTTTATTCATTTATTGATTACTGTAAAGAAAGGGTAGCTTGAACAACTTTAAATAATTATCAAGAGAAGGTATACGAGAAATATCTTCAACTGCACTATTCAACCATTGCATTGTTTGACAATCTTGTTTCTTAAGAAATCATTCGGCACCGATACAGTATTTCCTGAAAAAGGCATTTCATTCTTTTACAGCAGCCAAATTTTTGAGCGTCGTTTTGATATCTAAGTATGAATTCAGTATGTATTGCAAGAAAAATTTTTGAGGAGGCTGAAGC
Organism: Macrothele yani; assembly: GCA_039090855.1. Classification (NCBI taxonomy): domain Eukaryota; kingdom Metazoa; phylum Arthropoda; class Arachnida; order Araneae; family Macrothelidae; genus Macrothele; species Macrothele yani. The sequence continues at coordinate 34,551,905 of CM077008.1, read as the reverse complement.
CCCTGAGAGGCGCGCACACTGCTCACATGAAACTGGTATTTCAATAATTACGTCACGGCCGATGTAATTATTATTATTTTTCTTTTTATTCATTCCTTTTTAATTTTATTAATTTTTCCTGTAATTATTAATTCCTTTTTATAAAAATAAGAGTATACCACATAAAGTGTCCACTCAGTGTGCATTATCGATTTTTTGTATTATTTTTTTTTCAGTAATTACTAATTCTTTTTTATAAACATAAGAGTGTACCAAATAAAATGTCCACGCAGTGTGCATTATCGAACGCAGGTTACTCGCATTACTTTTTGCTATCTTTTTTGTATTTTATTTTGCAATGTTTCTGAAACACAAAGTTTTTCACTGTCATAAAAATTTTGAATTTCCTGGTTGTTATTATCCTACATAATATAGCATACGTTTTCCGTCTGGAGTAATAAAATCATGTTAGGAATTTAAATGTTTAACAGTTGAATACCAATAAAAATTATAAGTAAAAGAACCGTTTGTTTATTTTGAAAGCAAACAAAAAGAATACTTTTAATGCAGTTTTTACATTTCACCTCCAAAAATGTTTTGTTCCATCTGTTTTGCCACTGAAAAATTCGGTATGAAAACGTACATGAAATCATTGTGCATTAAACTTCGCTTCTCTGATCTTTCACAACGTGTAGATACGAATCTGTTTAGCCGATCTTTCCTACTATTGGTCTAGGAATTAACTTGCAACATTAGGGGGCAGGTGCAAGTACCTAAATAAAAATTCCATTGTTTGGTATTTTTCTGAAAGAAAATTATGATTTTTTAAGTAGCATTCATTTCAATTTGAGTAAAATTTTAACATATTATCATACAGAAAGGTAACTTTTATCCGTGAAGGCTAAGAAGAAAAAATATAATGATTAACTAAATCTAATGTAGTGCAATTTTTATAAAAACTTTAGCACAATTTTCTTTGTCAGTTCAAAAAAGCTACGGTTATGCTGAACTTTATTCCCACTATTTGAAATTCTGAATGCAAAATTAGCATACAAAAAATGTGAATCCTGCAGTCTTCCGTGACTCCTAATTCTGAAAAGAACTGGAGACGAGAGGTTTTTTGTGTGTGCAAACATAAAATGCCGACCGCTTTTGGATGGTTTTTCCATCTGAATATTTCATCATGAGACATGTAAGTGAAGACGAAGTTTTGAGAAGCTCAGTTGTAAATATAATTTTAAATGAGCTCAAAGAACTATGCAAAAAAAGGTACTACGAAGAGCAAAAAACATTCATCCATTTTTGACATTTCAAGTGTAAGAACAGATTTTTCTTTACATGCTCATACCTGTAGAACAGGTATGAGCATGTAAAGAAAAATCCATTATTCAATATCAAAGTCTTGCTTTCTTTCTTCTTCTTCTCTCTCTCTCTCTCTCTCTCTCTCTCTCTTTCTTTTGTCAAATACTTGCCATTTTATTTACAACCCTGCTGAATTAAATACTACCAGAAAAATTTCGTCGAGGAGACTAAGAATCGTAATTGAGTGACACTTAGGAAACGTCCAGTGATGCATTTCGTTCAATAGTATAATAAGCTTCATTTTACCTTTCACTGTTGTTTATGTCATCATAAACATGTTCTTTATTTACCATTCTTAGCTAACGGGCTTTTAATTATGATCGAATAACAATGGTATACTTTACTCTTCCCTCTATTATTATTATTTTGTTATTCAGTATAAAGACTGCCTCTAAAGAAAGAGCAATTGATAGTTGTAATTGCTTCCCGATGGAACAGATTTCTTACGTTCTAATGAGAAACTTTACAACTGTAAGAAATCAATTATTTGCAATATTCCGTAGAGAGTGGATATCTGTGAGAACAAGCTTTAACAAACAGCAATATGTTAGAGACATCAGATGTATTGAAAAACTTTTCTCTGACAACAGTGTTTTGCATACACAAATTCAAGCCTGAATGATTGGCTTGCAGCTATCAGAATGTGACGCAACTAATAAGTAATACTTCAAATGTATTTTGTCAACTCCTCATTATTAATTTACATTTATAAGAATATAGCTCTGATAATAAATAGAGCTTACTAACACTTTTCAACACTTATTAATTGTTTTACAGCTATCAAAATATAACGCAGATAAGAAATTGAAGTAATTAATATGCACAATTGACGTGGATTAGGAACATTAAATAGAAGTCATGGAAAGAGCGATGACTTCTGTTTAATGAAATTGAAGCACTTTTTCAACTCTTATTCTCTTAATCATTAGTTTACAGCTACAAGGATATGTAACTCTGATAATAAATAGTGTTTTGGAACTGCTTTTTCTACTCTTAGCTATTCGTTTTCAGCTAGAAAAACATAATCCTTATAATGAAGTGCGCCATGCATGCATTCTCTTAACTATTACTTATTGGTTTACAGCTGAAAGAATATATATAATATGATAATTTATATGATTTTTAATACACTCTGAATTACTGGCTTGCCTATAAGATAATAACAAGCTAGAAGAATGTTGGAGTATTTCTCCCTCTCAATCAAAGAAAAAACACTGGCCAAATTCAAAAGACAAGGGAATGGCTTGTAAAAGAACTACATTTTATAAGCATATGATTACATTAAAAAACTATTTGCGCAATGTAGCAAGCGCAAGTTAAGATTTGCTTCCTAACATTAAAAAACAAAACAAAACGGGGCGATATAAACAAATGTAAAAAACTTCACGGAAACCTTCAAGATTACACGAGAAACAAATTGCAGCTCCTTATTCCACTGCTGACGCAGACTGGAATGATAAAAGATGATTTTCCTTCTACCGTAATGTTGAAGTAACGTCTTTTAGGTCTTACTGTCGGATTCCATCCTTCACGATCTTCGCATCCATGTTCCACTAACATGCCATTTTCTTTCTCTCTGTGTATTTCTCCCTCTCTTTCTCAGCTGGATTGCGGAATGTGAAATGCGATGGAGATCTGTCCAAGCACCGTTACCCTTGTCAGCCATGACAGATGGGATCGAACAAGAGGCGGAGCTGAACACCCCGCCCTTCGCTGTGATAGGCCGAGAGTCAAACACGACCTAAGACAGATTCCGGCGGCCAGTGACAGCCGAGAACTGACCTTAGGGGTCACGGAAGACTGCAGAATTCGCGATTCTGCTCCCGTCTGACAAGGAAGAATACTCCTTTGTGCATTGAACAGGGAGAAAAGCAATAGCCAATACAGCCAAAACACGACTGCGGACAATTCATTTTCAGTCATCAACTCCATATCAGATTTCGAAAATCGCAGTGTACATACCCATTCGTTGCTCTGCTGAGATGTCGCACGAGAGTATTTATTTAAGAAAAACTTGAATCCCGTAAGACGGAGAAGAGAAGGGGAAATTAATGAACAGTATTTAATGAAGAAAAAAGAAAGAAAGAGATCGAAACCATAATACTTAACAATCACGATTGCAGTTGGGATTTAAAAAAGTACACTCACATTCTCACAAAGAGGAAGGCGGCGAAAGTTCCATTTTGCGATTCCCGAGATTTATTTCAAGAGCTGAAGAATCAAAGGCGTACTGGCAGCCCCCACATTGCGGGAGGAGGGGGGGGAGCTCTAGTCTCAGCTAAAAGATTTTACAAATTTTTTGAGGGAAGCTTCACATGAAACTGGTTAAAGAGACAGCCAAAAATTTTTGACGGCAGCTATGAATGAAAAATTAAAAACAAATCAGTTGTTTGTTTTTTTCAATAAATAAGTAAAGCATTTTAGAAATCATTTTCACTTTTTTTGTTTAAAAACAACTGGAAAGCAGCTATTCCAGAGGACTTAAGACCCATTTTCACAGCGGGGGCCATTGTTTCTTTACATGTATAATTAGATAATATGAATAAATATCAGTTCAGTGAATGAAATTTTTATACTGATGAAGATAAGGTAATATGTTTACAGTTGTTTGCACATAACTACACGTATATAATGAACAAAAAGTGTTCTTCGCAGGACCTGACTACACGAATATAATGAACTACACGAATATAATGAACAAAAAGTGTTCTTCGCAGGACCTGTCAGAGTTGGAAACGTGTCAAAAATTTCGAACCCGGACAAATCTGCTTTGAACTATAAATTCGAAACTCAATTTAAATAGATATACATATAAACGTAATATATATTAAAAATAGTATAAATATATTAATAATCCGAATTTCTTGGCGTAGAATAGGAATCAAAGTTTCCAAGCTTTCGCACATCAACCAGATGGCTTTTTCAACGAAGGTAGACAGCAGGCTGCAAACTGGATAATAGAACGCTTCAACAATTTAAACGCGGCGACTTGACTTGACCATAAACGAAGAGATGCAAATATAATTATACAATTAAAGACATGAGGCATCATGTTCGTTTTGCACGCGGAACCCTTGGAGGAAAAACAATAGGCATTCACTATTTGAAGAATTGGTTCCAAATTCGTGGTAACTCTAGCGAGGCGCTGTCATTGCAGGTCTCATTGTTGGTAATTCGGAATGTAGTGGTACGCCCAGGACTCATCGCCCGTCACTACACCTGCCAGAAATACATGTCCTTCTTCTGCGAAGCGCATCAAGTGGTGCAACGATGACATCATTCTCTGTCCCTTCTGGTCGTCTATCAAGTTTTGGGGCACTCATCGCGCACCGGCCGTGCAAAATTGCAATTTGTCATACACAATATCGTATGCTATACCGTACGAAATGTTGAACTTCTGTGTCAGTATGCGCAGATGGATATGCCGGTCAGTCAGAATTGCCTGTTCAATGCCTCTCACAGTTGCAGGTGATGACGCTGTTACAGGTCGACCGGGACGTAGCGAATCGGTAAGGTTGCCACGGCCCTCTGCAAAGAAACTGTACTATCTGGAGATGTTGCTATGGTTCAGGCAATCACCACCATACACTTCGTGAATTTCCGTGGGAGTTTTCCGTTTAGCCCACAAAAATCGGACTATACACCGCGTTACTCTTCATTCGCAGACAACGCTAACAAACGCGACATCTTTGTTCCACTGTTCACGCTGTCTTCCACCATGGCGGCACCTGATCCAGCCAAACCGGACTGTAGCGTGATATTCAAACTCGTCGTCTGCCAAACTGCAACCTGCAAAGAAAAAAAAAATTGCTGTTCGTTATTTTTCGATCCTCCCTCGTATAAATAAGTAAAGATTGTCACACAGCAGTGGTGTGTGTGTGATTGTAAAGTATTTCAAAGAGACTTAGTTCTCCAAAAGAAAATAATTTGCATGATATGATTAACTTTGGTGTAAGTGTTTTGTAGCACTTAGTATTGGTATAAAACTAGGGTAAGCATTTTATTACAACATTTGTGTTACATGCGATGAAGTGCAATTATTTTGCTTTCAAGAAAAATACCTGTAGGTTCCAAAAAATTTAAATTATTTAAACGTCCGTTGAACCTAGTTAATAATGTCGTATTAAATATTTCAGTAATTGAAAGGTAACAGATTTTCATAAAAGGGCTTTGAAAATACTTTTGCTGAAGGGGGCGAGTTTTTACAGAACGCCACAGGAAGGAACAATTAAAAAGATACATCGCATTTTTTCACAAAGTCTATAAAAATGATTAAATCCGAATAATTATTTTTTTAGAATAACTTTCCCATCCCTCTTTCCCCTAAATGAGCTAGCCAGGGGCGTATATATAAAAAAAATCGAGGGGGGAGGGAAATGAAAGTTTTTGAAATCCACCATAACAAACTGAAAGTTAATGAAAATTAATGAAAATTCGAAGAAAAAATTAAAGCACTGTTTTCAAACCAAGTTGATGCATTTTTATTAAATTAAAGCATTTTCTAATGTAAGTCCCATTTTAGCCAAAACCATAAAAAAATGAAATTCTTTTGGGGCCAAGGCCCTTTGGGCTCCCATCTAAATACACCCCTTGAATATTAATTGCATCCCTACACTAAAATATTTATTCTGGAGTAAAAATTTTGTTTCTTCATGAATCCGAACTTGTTGGTGTAGCAGAAGTGAAAAACCATCAGGACAAAATGAAATTCCATCAGGACAAAATAAAAGTTCATGAAAAATAGAGAAAAAAAATTAAACACTTTTGGAGAAAAAGGTCTCTCTCTCTCTCTAACTCTTTCTCTTCCTCTCTCTCTCTCTCTCTCTCTCTCTCTCTCTCTCTCTCTCTCTCTCTCTAACTCTTTCTCTCTCTCTCTCTTTCTCTCTCTCTCTCTCTCTCTCTCTCTGTCTCTCTCTCTCTCTCTCTCTCTCTCTAACTCTTTCTCTCTCTCTCTCTCTCTCTCTCTCTCTCTCTCTCTCTCTCTCTGTCTCTCTCTCTCTCTCTCTCTGTCTCTCTCTCTCTCTCTCGCTGGCCCCCTAAATACACCCCAAGTAAAAGTACCATTTAAAAACACCTGTGAAATATATCAGTTTATGAGAAACATCAGATCGGCAACGGTCATTAGTAGGTGTTTTAAAACAGCGTTTCTCATGGAAATCCAGCTTAGTACGGTGGATAAGTGTTTAATCGTTATATCGTTTTAGTACCTTTTGCAGCAATCATGTACATTGTGATCCGAAAGCACTGCCAGACGGCATAATGACTTTATTGCTCTTGGAGGCGACAAAGAAGTTTTATGGGAAGCGACGGTCGAGACTGGAGGAGAACAGGGGATCACGCGGAGAAAGGAGTGACTCTCGGAGGTTTGGAGGCGAGAGAAGAACAAGACCGCCTCTCGTGTGGGAGCGTTTCACATAGAACGAAATGATGCAGGGGAAATAAATAAGATGAGGAACCGAGAATAAGCAAGTAGAGATATAGTTGAAACTGAAAGCAGAAGTTAAGGTAATCGTCAATGCATCACAGCACTAAGAAAATTCTGGACAACCAACATAATGAGCTTAAGCAAGTAATAAATAGATTGAATACTGAAAGTGCTTTTAATACTTTCTGTGAGACACAACTCTTTTGTAACATCCACAACGAGCTGCAATTAGGCTAAAATATCGAAACCGAAAGGAAAGTAGAATCCCTCTTGGAACAGCAAGCTTACGAAACACTTAGTGAAAGTGCCTTCACTAACACACAAGAGTCGATCGCTCTGATCAATGCTGTTTGAAACCCTACTAATGATTATTGTCCAGACAGCATATTGAAGGTGTCGAAGGGATTCCTTTATGTTGACTGTTTGATTAGACAGAGCGACCGTTTTATAGTCCTTAGCGTTATTCTTCATGGTGGTCGGGTTAAGGATCACGTTGAATAACTCTAAGGACTATAAACAGTCGCCATTTAGAGCCTCTAGTTCCAGGGAATGGGAAGAGCTTGTGCCGAAAGACAAACACAGCACCCATGTCTGATCCGTGAATCCAGCCCGAGTCCATCTCGAACGACCAGCTGGAAACCAGCGACTTTGGTCACCAGGGCGACCCACATAAACATTTTTTTTTTTTTTTACTCACGACTTCTTTTTTTTATTATTATTCATGACGTCAAGTTTGGCTTTTCGTGTTTTCGGGCAGATGTTCCGTGACTGGAAACTGCTTCTCTGATGAATTGTATCAACGTATGGATTGTATCAGCTGCGTATGATGAGGGTTAATAATACGTTTCGTGTTATTAATATTATCAGTGATTATAAATAAATTAATGAATCTTGCATGTATTCAATAAGCGTAGGCCCTATGCACAATGATTTAATATACACATAAATAAACAAATACCCCAAAATATGGGTGAGCGTTTTTAATTTTAGCATGTTGTAATTAAATTAATATACTGTTAAGTCAATGTGTCCACAGTCAGTGCCGTCTTAACACTTTTGGGGGCCCTGGGCCGTCACATTTTCGGGGGCCCCTAATCTTTTATATTATTGTCAACCATTATCAATTCACTGCTAGATGAAGGTCTGCCCAAATTTATTCCCCAACTGAATAGAACTCCATGAAGTCTACCAAATGCACTCACATTTAGTTGCTTAGTAAATTACAAGAATGTGGGTGCTGAAACATGATGTTTGTTCTCCATTTTACAAATCATTCAACGAAAATTAAATTAAAACAGAAGAAAGAAATAGACCAATCAGCGCCGTTTCCAGACAATGTGACTCACCGGACAAAAATGCGGATATGCGGCGCCGGTCATGGTTATTTATTTAAATACCGAAGATTGAACATATGTAAGTAGCCCTAATTGGCAATCCCCTATGATAAACATACGTGCACTTCTTGGTATAGATAGATAGACAACACAAATGACTGCTTAAATGGAAAAAGTGGTTCGGAAGAAATGCGATGTATGCGTGGAAGGAGAGAAAAAAATGTCTCGCTCACATGAACATGAGTTAATTTTAACGTAATAATTTTACATCTAGCTCACTGAATGACGTTTGGCTCTTAAATTCTTTTGAAAATGAATCATCTGAGGTCGGGAAATACAGTGTAGTTTGTGTTTTAAAACTTGACAATTCTCCTGTGAGAACATAAACACTTGGATATGCGCTTGTGGAAGTATACTAGTTGCATTCCATTAGGAATTCTAGAGATGTATGCCAAAAACAAGATAAAACGAAACACTTGCCCCGTCAGTCAAAAATAAAATCCATGTGCTCAAGACATTTTCTTGAGAAATGTTCTTCGGATACATGGTGACACGCCACTTTGTTTTCCAGATAGCTCATACATGTTTACGAATTCACATTTTTACTTCCGTTGAGAATTTTCATTTAATTGTTTTATCAAATCACTATCACCCCCACTCGGGTCTGGAAGGGAGGTCGGCTTTCTTTGTTTCTTATTTTGTCACGAAAGACCCATCCTAATACCTAACTTCATTCCTGTCTCCTCGCGCGAGAAATCAAAGCTATGAGCAAGGTTTGAAAAACAAGGCGGAACAACTTCCAACTTTCTGCATTGGTGTTTCTTCTTTTCATTAAATAATAGTAATAATAACTGCATGCTGGGGAGTGGTGAAAGAGTTTGACTTTTCGTAAATCCATAAGACATTTAGCGCGTTGGGGGCCGCAGCCCACCCCTTAAGACGGCCATGTCCACAACGAATAAATGAACAGGTACAGGAAAAAATAGGTTAGCCGTGTGTCAAATATTCACTTTCACAATGAGTTTCAGTTTCAAAATAATGTTATTGAAACCAAGCGTAGATTTAATTCTTGTCTTAATTCAGCGTATTTATTGACCTCCACCCCACATGTGTTCAGCTGCAAAAGAAGGAAAAGGGAATACGTAGTTTAATTATTTATAAATCGATGTAGTTTTCCTCAAAAGCCGCTTATGAATGGCAAAATAAAGCGAATATTCGTGGCATAACGTTTTTTCGTTTATAAACGACTTTGATCGTGTGACGTAATGAATTCTGACGTCATGTCAAGAGTCGTAGGATAACATGACGCACAGAAACAGCTATGAGAAACCGGTTTTTTGTTGCTTTAGCAACAAAAACAAAATTTACGTATGTAATTAAAGCGAAAATAATATAGGAGAACTGAACAGGACAGGCAGAACAGGATTTACTCTTCTCGAACTTTGAATAGAGCAGTAAGATATTATAGCCACGCCTACTCTTAAATTTCTTCGACTGCTTTCCCTTTGAGGCCTGGCGAACTGAGACACATCCCAATGACCATTGTTTTGAATTTTGTAGCAGCAAGGATCTTCTATCGGGTTTCGAAACCGAAAGGTATGTTAGCTGCTAAGTTGAAAAATTTCCTTTCAGCAATCCATTTCTCTAATTTTGCGACTGTTCCATTGGTCTTTCTGTAGGCTTGATTTCCCCCTATTACCAATTTTTATATAATGAATACCTTACATATGATAATGGGATTTCATCATCATCATCATCAACAACCATTATCAATCCACGGCTGGAGGAAGGTCTCACCAAGTTTCTTCCACAACGGTCTACCTTGCGCCAGTCACCTCATGTCACTTCCACATGTTTTTGAATTTCATCCACCCATCTCCCATGTGGTCTTGTTCCGGGTCTTTTCCTGTCCCTTGGAATTCAGTCTAGAATTTCAGTTGTCCTGAGGTGGTCAATTCTTCTGGCCATGTCCAGCCAATTGCCATTTCAGGTATTTTACTCTGATCATGATGTCTTCCACTCTTGTCATTTCCCTTATCCATGAGTTCCTCTTATCTCTCCTGGTTACACCAAGCATGCATCTCTCTATGCTTTTTCAGTTGTGACGTATATTCTATTTTAACTTTCATTTTTAGTTCCTTTTCCTATGTAAATTCGAGTTTGTTCTCTTTTGCACCTTCGAAACTTAATGTGATATCTACTATCTCACATGAATGAGGTTTGGCTACACTCTTGAGGTCAGAACGTAAGTGACGTATGCATGTTGATAAGAACGAGAAAGGAAATAACTTTTTTTTTTTTTTTTGCGACGTAGTTGTGAGTGGTGGAGATGCAGAATATTTGCTGAGCGTATTACGTTTGAGGATTTATATTGCTATTTGCGTCTGACTAACTATGTTGTAAAAGGGTGCGTGATATAATATTGATTGATTAATTGTCTTGGATTAAAAACATGCCTTCTTGAAGTTGGATGGAAATAAAAGATTAGTAAGTACCAACCCTTGACATTATTTAGAGTGAACGCCTATTTCATTATTGGTAAACTTGACATTTAGCACATGTATAGTGTTTAGCAGGTTATAGAAACAATTAGGAATAGACATACACTACAAGTCTTTGTCTGTCTTTTTGGTTAAAGTCCACGTCTCTGAACCGTACGTAAGCGCTAGAAGGATGCATTGATCAAACACTTTTCTTGTAAGACATAATGACATATTTCTCTTAAAAATTGTACTGTTTCTTTCAAGATCTCTCTAACTAAGTTTTATACATCGATTCATTTTTTCATTAATATGACCTTTGCATGATATCTGCTGTCCAAGGGAAATGTAGGTATCGGATATCTCCAGCTTTTCCCCATATGATAAATCTTCATTTCTTCTAAAAACATTGTACACCACTTTTGTCTTCTGAAAGTTCATTTTTAATCCCATCTTCTTTACTCTTGTCAGTATAAGTTCCTGGATCATACCCTGCAGCTCTGAAAGGGCAGTTGCAAAGCTGATTACGTCATCAGCAAAACAAAGGTGGGTTAAATAATCCCCATTAATCTTTATCCCTTTGTTTTCCCAAATCAATAATTGAAAGATATTTTGCAATATGGCATTAAAGAGTTTGGGAGATATGGTGTCACCTTGTCTCAGTCCCTTTCCAATTTTTATTGGTGCTGTATCCTCAAATAGCTGAACCTTTGCACTTGCATTTTCATGGATGTTACTAATAATACTGATGTATGCAACTTCAATGCCGTAGGATTTCAAAGCCATTGTAACTGCTGACGGTTTCACGGAATCAAAAACCTTTTCATAATCGATGAAAGCCGTATGCATAATGGGATTATATAATAACTAGCGTATATAGCAGCGGCGTAACTACCACCCCTGCAGCTGCGGGGGGTGCAGGTAACAAAAGGACGCACTGCAGCTGCGGGGGGGGCTCAGGTAACAAAAGGACGCACTGCAGCTGCCAGTTATAGTTTTATGAAAAAATTCAAACACGCACAATGAGTAACCCACAGATTCATACTTTGCTTTAAGATATATTTAGCTTTGCCTAAATAAATTCATAGTTTCACTTTTAAAACACTGAATGTCCTACATATGGAAAGTATTCGGCTCTTTGGCTTCGGGTTGTAATACGATCGCTCTCCAATCGCCTTCTCTCTACGCTGCTGAGGAAAAGCGCGAGGCCACAGTGGGATTCCCCGTGGAGGATGTGAGAAAATACATGCACGACAGGCGCCAGCATTTATTCACAGCAGCCGCAGATCTGCCATGTGTAAGAGGGTGATTTCTTCACGTGATTTATTTTAGTTTTGGACAAAGCAATTACACGTATTGTCAAATCTATTACTTAAAAAGTTTAAACTACAGGGCCCTAGATACCACCATTATTTTACAGACACTCTCCCTGACTTCTAACCCCCCCTCCTTAACAAGCACACACACCGCAAAAAATGCATCCTCCCACATGTTCGAAATCCTAGGAAAATTACTGTGCTTAGGGGGGCTCGTTGTGCTAGTTACGCCACTGGCGTATAGTCCATCTTAGGAGGTTGTTTTTAAACTTTAAAATAATATTATATAGGGGATGTTGCCCGTCCTATGAAGGAGTGGAATTTTTAATTGCAGCAGATTGGAAACATATAAAAAATATCAAATAGATGCCGGATTTCTGTAAAGAAACAGTGACAAGAAAGATGACACCGAATTTTCGGGTGTAATAAGCGCGTCTTTTGAATCCGTTCTAACGCAAATTAAATTTATCAAAGCTATTAAAAGTCAATGGAGCCCGAATGGAAAACAATAGTATCTGACGGAAGAAAGAAGTTTTCAATCGGGTTTTTAATCCCTCAGATATTGCTGTAAACGGAATCGTGAGCTTACGCCCTCTGGTTGCACACTTGTGCATTAAGAAAAACATGAATTATATGAGAAACATTTAGCACCGGAAACGCTCTCCAACACAGAAATAATTTTTCAAATCGGACTCTTAGAAACAGAGATATCGACAAAAATAAGATGTGACTTTACGTTCACTGGTGGGAAAACCATGCATTATTTTAGGAAGAGAGTATTCTCAAAAGGATTTTCCATATGAGCGGTATCGGTCAAAAAAAAAAAAAATTTGTCGAGTTTTCAGGAGCCCAGATTTTGCTACAAATACATCAGAAACAGAAATTAACACTCATGCCCGCTGGTAGCCAAACCATTCTTTACCAAACATTAGAAATAATGTGAAAAATATTTTCCATCAGGTCTTGTATGCGATACAGGAAGAATTTTTGAAATCGGAGTTTTAGAAGCAGAAATAACGTATAAAACGCTATTTGCCTTTGTGCCCCCAGGCGGAAAGTCTATGATTTACGTGAACTTTTTGAATTTTTAGGAAAAACATTCCGCATCGGAAACACTATCCAACAAAGAAGGAATTTTTCAAATCGGACTCCTAAAGTAGAGATATTGACAAAAATAAGATATACATCTACGCTCCTGTCGTAGAAACCGAGCATTATTTTAAGAAATTGTTTCTAAACGGTTTGTCGACATGAGTGCTATCGGTTTACAAACGACGTTTTTTCAATCGAGATTTTAGAAGCTCATATTTTGCTGCAAATACATCACAAGCAGAAATTAAGATTTACACCCCCTGGTAGATATATCATTTTTTCAAAAAAATTAGAAATTGTGTGCAAACGATTTCTCATCAGGAGCTGTGTCCGGTGCAGAAAGAATTTTTCAAATCGGAGATTTAGAAGCAGAGATATAGGGGGAAAGAAATTTACCTTTATGCCTCCTAGCCGAAAGTCTATGAATTACTTGAAAATTTTCGAATTATATGAAAAACATGTCACACTATAAACACTATCCAACAAAGAAGGATTTTTTCAAATCGGACTTCTAGAATTAGAGATATTGACGAAAATAAGATATACATCTACGCCCCCTGGCGGAGAAACTGTGGAATATTTTAAGAAGAAAATATTCCGAAAACGTTTATCGATGTGAGTGGCATAAGTCCACGAAAGAATTTTTTCAATCGATATTTTAGAAGCTCAGATTTTATGGTAAATATATCAGAAGCAAAAATTAACTCTTACGCCCCCTGGTGGCCAAAGTATTCTTTACCAAAAATTTGGGAATTATATGCAAAAAATTTTCCATCAAGAGGTGTAACCGCTGAAGAAAAAAATTTTCAAATCGGAGTTTTAGAAGAAGAGTTATCGGGGAAAATGTAATTTACCTTTACTCCCCTAGCGGAAAATCTATGCGTAATTTGAAAAAGTAACTATATCTAAAATACTCTTCGACATAAATGGAATCGAAAGATAAAAGAATTTTTTCAATCGGATGTTTAGAAGCAAATATGTGGATTAAAACGTATTTTTGAATTCGACATCATCTGCATTTGCGCCCTCTAACGGCAAAATTGTACATCGTAAAAAAAAAAAAAAAACGAAATAAAGGAACATCATTCGCATATTTCCAGCTTTCCAATGCAAAAAGAGTTTTTCAAATCGGACTAATAGTTGCAGAGATATATCGTGGGTACAGACGGACGGACAGACGGACAAACCGATTACATAAGCACGACCTTTTTTTACAAAAGATGAGCTAAAAACTTATATATAATAAGAACTCATTCATGTTAGAACTAAAAATCAAATGCTATTTAGCTATTTATTTCCGTTTTACAAGAGACCTCGCGATAAATAACATTCTGTGTAAAATATTTGTTGTTTAACAATTGTAAGTTAGAGAGTTTAGGTAGATCGATATTTTGCAAAATGTGTAATATAATCGGCACTAAACTCGGAAAATTGTTTTTGTGTAAACTTACCTTAATAACTTTTACTTTGAATTTTGGCGATAAATTACTTTTTCTCCGACACACTTGTTATTCCCTTCATGGCTTGTTTTAGACTGTCCTATTGGACGGTTAGCTTGAACTTCATACCGAAGCTTTTTCTACAAAATAAGGCGACATCTGGTATTACAAATCGGAACTATCTAAATTCTCGACAATGTGCTGTTGGGGCAACATCTGGTTTTAAAGGCAATTTTTATCACTTTGACATCTCAAGATTTCAGGTTTTATTGTAGGTTAGAGCGTTTAGACAGATCGATATTTTGCTAAATGTATAATATTATCTGCACTAACCTCGGAAAGTTAAATTAAAAAAGTAAAAAAATAATTAAATCACACAAATTAATATTCAAATTGTGCTAAATTAATGTAATATACAAACGCAACTTGCCGTGATATTAAGAATTCAATTCGAATTTTGTAGATCGGATAAACAGAACTCGAGTCATTGATAATCCAATGTTTTTAAATTAGCACTGGATTGCCTTGACATCTCAATGTGATCGCGTGCAAACTCAACCTGCTGTTTCTTTTTTTTTTTTTTTTGTTTTTTGTTGGAGGTTTAACGATCACCGTGAGCAACTCAATGGATTATAAGCAGTCGCCCATCCCTAATTTAGGGCCACTAGCTCCAGGGAAGGGAGAAAGGCATAGCGCCGTAAGACAAACACAACATCCATACCTTACCGGGATTCGTACCCGGACCTATCTCGGACAAATGATCAGAAGTCATTGCTTAGACCACTCTGCCACCGGGGCGGCACTGTGATATTAAGAATTCAATTCGAATTTTGTAGATCGGAAAAATAGGACTCGAGTCATTGACAATCTAACGTTTTTAAATTAGAACGCCATCACCTTAACATCTAAAAGTTATCGCGTGCTATTATATAGCAGGAAATCACTTTGACATCTCGAGAGCACACACGAATTGATCGATATGTGATGGCGCAAGAATGCAGACGTTGCTGTGTTGTTAAGCGTTCCAGACAGAGAGAAAGAGAGAGAGAGAGAGATCTGGGTGTTTACATGTATAATGGTATTTTTGTAATATTATATATATATATATATATAATATAATATACTAACACATAATACGATGTGTGATAAAAAAGTTGTCACGATCTATTCAAAATTATCGGAGCAGCCCCGGTGGCGCAGTGGTCTAAGCGATGGCCCCTGATCATTCATTCAAAAGGGGTCCGGGTTCGAATCCCGGTGAGGCATGGATATTGTGTTTGTCTTACGGCACTGGCTCTCTCCCTTCCCTGGAATCAGTGACCCTAAATTAGGGACGGGCGACTGAGTTGCTCACGGTGGTCGTTAAACCTCCAATAAAAAAAAATAAAAAAAATGATCGGAAGCGTGAAAAACTAGTTGTTGTTGGGGGGAAGGAACTGTGCCACCCCGGTGGTGAAGTGGTTTAAGCGATAGCTTCTGATCGTTCGTCCGTGAAGGGTCCTGGTTCATATTCCGGTGAGCATGGATGTTGTGTTTGTCACGGCACTAGCTCTCTCCCTTCCCTTGAACCAGTGGCCCTAAATTAGGGACGGGCGACTGTTCAGCTGCTCAAGGTGGTCGTTAAACCTTTAAAATTTCAATAAAAAAAAAAAAAAAAAAAACAAAACAAGAAGGAGCTGTAAATAGTATCATGTGCCTTCTCTCTATTTTGTGGTACGCCATTTACTTGAGATTATTGCGGTTCCCATTTATGCTGTTTGCCCTATACGTCCCCAAATACCTAGATCTGGGATTAACTTCATGTTTGTGATATGGACGTCCCATAATAGCACTGACTTAATGCTAAAACCCTTCGTAACTGTCGATCCTTTCTAATAGGGTGCGTACCCGATATTTCTTTGGAACATAAGGAAGAACAGTGTAACATCCTTTCTGTAGTTTAAATAACCGTCTACAAATCTTTTTTAGATATCTAAACTGAAATAGTGTTCGGTCAGAGGGTTGTTGAGCATGTTTCCGAATTGCAGGCCCTCATTCTTCTCGTCAATCGGCTAAACTTTTTATCGATTGCCGGTCTAAGAAGGAAGAGGAGGAGGAGATGATCTCAGACTCCTGATGATGTTGTCTTCAGCTGTTCTCGCCGGAGTCGGTGTAATTAGCGAGAGGGCTCTGGGACGATGGCCGTCTGTCAACATCGATACGAAGGAAGACCGTCGGCGCTAAGGACGTCTGTTGACCGAGGGCACGCGCGGGAAATGATGTCTTTAATCAAAGTTTGTTCTCGACGAATTTCTCCCCGTCTTTGGACACGTGACCTTAATGGGAGCACTTTAGTGGCATCATGCTTACATCAAACAGAACTGACTGAAAATGGATGAAATAGACATGACAAAGCAGTTTTGAATGGAGAGTCAACACATCATCGTACCATACAAAATAATCACTACACAAATATTGCGCTGCCTCAATTTATTTTTCCTTCTTTTTTTTTTTTTTTTTTTTTTGTTATAAAAAGATTTTACCGCTCATAGAAAGTTTTTTTAGTGAGACATGTTTTTAAAACCATGTTCACCCGAGTTAATTATTTCTTGGGTTACTGATTTTCTGCAGTAAACTAAATATCGATGAACCAGTACATTCCAATTTTAGCGTAGTTATTCTTCTAATTTATCTTCTTAGATCTGTCAGATGCATCGCCTGATACTATTACTCAGTGCTAAGAGTAGTACACGTGTGTGTGTGAGAAAGAGAGAGAGAGAGTGGGAAGGGAGAGAGAGAGACAGAGATTGAGTTAAAAAGAGAGTAAGAGATATAGGTTGAGTGAGAGAGAGGGAGAAAGTGATAAGGTTTGTGCGCGAGAGTAAGAGATAAAGATTGAGTGAAAGAGAGTGAGTGAGAGAGACAAGTATGAGCAAGTTAGTGAGAGAGACAAGTGAGTATGTATGAGAGAGAGAGAAAGAGAGACAAAGAGTGTGTGTGTGTGTGTGTGTGTGATAAAGATTAAGTGAAAAGGAGTAGATGGTAGAGATTGAGCAAGAAAGATAACAAGTGAGCGCTTGTGCAAGATAGAGTTACGAGAGGAAGTAAGTGATAAAGATTGAATGATAGAGACAAGTGTGTATGCGAGAGTTAGTGAGAGAGAAAGTGACAGAGACTGAGCAAGAGGGAAATCAAGGGAGTGTGTGTATGTCAGAGAGAGAGACTAAGCGAGAAAGTGTTGGTGAGACAGAGTTCCTGAGAGAGAGAGAAAGATTGAGTGAAAAAGAGTATGTGATAGAGTTTGAGCAAGAAAGATAACAAGTGAGCGTGTGTGTAAGATAGAGTTAGCGAGAGGGAGTAAGTGATAAAGATTGAACGATAGAGACAAGTGTGAATGCGAGAGTCTTAGAAGGTGACAGAGATTGAGCAAGAGGGAAATCAAATGAGCGTGAGAGAGAGAGAGTGAGAGAGCGATAGAAAGTGATAAAGATTGAGTGAAAAAGAGTATATGATAAAGATTGAGCAAGAAAGATAAAAAGTGAGCGTGTGTGTAAGATAGAGTTAGCGAGAGGAAGTAAGTGAAAAAGATTGAACGATAAAGACAAGTGTGAATGCGAGAGTTAGTGAGAGAGAAAGTGACAGAGATTGAGCAAGAGGGAATCAAGTGAGCGTGTGAGAGATAGAGTGAGAGAGAGAGAGAGAGACTAAGCGAGAGAGAATGAGTGATGGGGAGTAAGTGATAGAGATTGAGTGAGAGAGAGAAATATACAAATAGATTGAGGGAGCCAATGAGCATGTGAGTATGTGTAAGAAAGGGAGTTTGCGAGAAAGTGTTGGTGAATAAGACAGAGTTACTGAGAGAGAGAGAGGAGTGTCAGGGACGAAAGAGTGAAAAAAGAGAAGGATTTAGTGGGACAAGAGAAATTACAGCGAACCAGTGAGTGAATAAGGAAGACAGAAAGAATAAGTGATGCAAGAGTATAAGCAAAAGAGTGTGGCAGATTATGTGAGCCGAAGAATGGCAGAGAGATTGAGAGATATTCTGTTTGACATTGGTATAGACTTGTAATTTAACAGACACACATTTTATCATGAAATACTAAATGGTTCTCCTATAGAGAAGTGGCGATTATGAAATTTAGACCAATTGAAGTGATTTGCTGTTAAAATAAATATTCCACACCAGTCGGGATGCAAATTTATGTCTTGAATTACGTATTCTTCTAATGTGTACCTTTCAAAGGTTAATTGGCGATATCCAGTGACTCAAATGTTTGATGTTCTCAATCGTCTCTACTTGGTAACCGTATCTTATAAGTTTTCGGCAGGGTCTTGGATGTTTTCTGACTTTCATCAGCGCTGCTGTTACTTATTTTCAGACTTCACTTTGCACTCACCTTCTTCAATTCCGGCAAAAGTGAACGATTCTGGACAACTAAAAATCGGAAAATCATTAAGATACATAATGAACATATCGATCAGAAGAGAGATCGTTTAGATACATCAGCCTTTTGTTGGGTTTCTCAGAAAAGTTTTCATGGAATTTGATGTCACAGATAAAACTAAAGTTCGGGTAGATTACGTCAAATAATCAATATGCAAAAGAAATACGACATCCGTTTATTGACGTACAAACGTTATGAATAAAGCGTAAGCTTTCAACACCAACGGGTGCCTTCTTCAGACTTGTTCGTGGTTAGGTAAGGCAAAAGTAACAAAGAATAGGAAATTTTAAATGAAATAAACATGAACAGAATTTGAGAACGTGATATGTTGCGTCGAGAGCATGCGACAACGAGAGATGTCAACAGGAACGTGCTAAGCGTGAAGGAATGTGCGCCATATTTGGGGAAGCTCAAATGAGACGTCATCGTTGCAAACTACAGGGTTACTCAAAATCTCCATGGTTTCCCTGACGGCAGTGCCCCTGGCGGTAGTATAAGGAGCGATTCGCTTTATCTGGTCACATTTCAGGATGGCGGAATGGGTAACCACTTCTCTGGATAAGGCGGTTGTCAATCTTCCGTGCGAGACGTCCCGTTTGTGTTCAATAAGTCGAAAAGCAAAAGAGCGTTTTGTCATTCCGATGTAGTACCTGGTGGTACCATCCATGTATTCCAATGGTATGGAGTACACTCCCGCATCAGTCAGAGAGGTATGGGTGTTCCGGGATGAAAGCAGGCGGCGTGATATCGATCTCGGTGAGTGTATTCCAAAACTGAGCCCGAGTTTCTTTAAGGTGTTGTGCAAGAAGTAGGTCAGGCCGGGTACATACGGGCAAGCTCCAATGTATTGCAGAGAAGGCTTGGTATGGCGGCTACCCGGGTTGGAGAAAACAGCATCGGCGTTCTTGATAATGTCCTCGATCACTTGCACACTGTAGCCGGAGGAAAAGGCCAGATCTCTTAGGTTGTCGACTTCTTCAATTCTGGATGCAGTGTCCGATGAGAGAATAAAGGCACGTTTAGCCCAGTATGCAAGTGATCGAGGACATTATCAAGAACGCCGATGCTGTTTTCTCCAACCCGGGTAGCCGCCATACCAAGCCTTCTCTGCAATACATTGGGGCTTGCCCGTATGTACCCGGCCTAACCTACTTCTTGCAGAACACCTTAAAGAAACTTGGGCTTAGTTTTGGAATACACTCACCGAGATCGATATCACGCCACCTGCTTTCATCCCGGAACACCCATACCTCTCTGACTGATGCGGGAGTGTACTCCATACCATTGGAATACATGGATGGTACCACCAGGTACTATATCGGAATGACAAAACGCTCTTTTGCTCTTCGACTTATTGAACACAAACGGGACGTCTCGCACGGAAAATTGACAACCGCCTTATCCAGAGAAGTGGTTACCCATTCCGCCATCCCGAAATGGGACCAGATAAAGCGAATCGCTCCTTATACTACCGCCAGGGGCACTGCCGTCAGGGAAACCATGGAGATTTTGAGTAACCCTGTAGTTTGCAACGATGACGTCTCATTTGAGCTTCCCCAAATATGGCGCACATTCCTTCACGCTTAGCACGTTCCTGTTGACATCTCTCGTTGTCGCATGCTCTCGACGCAACCTATCACGTTCTCAAATTCTGTTCATGTTTATTTTATTTAAAATTTTCTATACTTTGTTACTTTTGCCTTACCTAACCACGAACAAGTCTGAAGAAGGCACCCGTTGGTGTTGAAAGCTTACGCTTTATTCATAACGTTTGTACGTCAATAAACGGATATCACATTTCTTTTGCATATTGATGTCACAGTTTTTGTCACTGAGAAAGAGATTAGTTAGAAAAAAAGCAATACTGGAATCAGATTTGGATTTTGAAGTTCTTACGTTCGAGAAGGAGTCTGTTCGAAAGAGAAGCTTTGGTCAAAAAAAATCGACCGGTTTGTCTTTGTTTTCTGGGGAAGCACGCGATTTGGAAAACTAATACATTAGTAAGAAAAACGTTCATAGGTTTCGACTTCAGGGCTTCTATCTTTGGGGAAAATGTTTTGTTTGAAAGTAAATCATACAAGATTCGAATCGGTTTCTGTAAGAGTCTTGCGTGACATACTTCCTCAAACGCTTTTGCAGTATCTGAAATAAAATCGATTACTGCTGCTTGGTTTAGGTCAAAATCTTCGCAAGCCTATTCTATGCATTCTTCAAAGACGTTAAAGAAACAGATGGTACGTCCACACACACACGCGCAAGTGCCATTGCTCGAAATTTATATCTACTTTCTATGTACTTTATTATATTTTAGTTTCGTAAATAATTTTTTTCGCTAAAGATATTATGAAATGAAAAATAATGATTTACAGAGTATCGCAGCTTGGCTGTGAGAGTACTATGATTGATCTAGTTTCATTTTATTTGCTAATTTGAAGCAGTGGTATAGGGTAGGGCAGAGATGGAAACAGATCACGGGTCAGTGGGTCAACGGGTCGACAATTTCTTGCGGGTCAAACGGGTGGGACAATTTCTTGCGGGTCAAACGGGTCGGGCGTTTTATTTCCGTTTTATTTTTTAATAGAAAAAAAATATTTCAAAGACCCTTCAGAGGTCTTTGAAGTAATACTTCAGACATGCAAAGTATGATCCAGGAACTTGCTGACAAGACTAAAGAAGTAGTATTAAAAATGAGGTATCAGAAGACAAAACTGATGTACTAATGCTTTTACAAGGAATGAAGATTTACCAATTGATGGGGAAAAGCTGGAGATAACCAATTTCTACATTTACCTTGGGCAGCAGATATCAAGCGAGGGCTGCATTGATGAAGAAACTAATTGGCGGATGAAACTTGATTGGGGAGCTTTTGGAAGAAAAAGTACAGCTTTTAAGAGTAATTTTGAAAAAGTACAGCTTTTAAGAGCAATATGTACAAGTGCTGCAGACAACTCAAAGAAGCATGGAGAGATGCATGCTTGGTGTAACCAAGAAAGGTAAAAAGAAGAACTCGTGGATAAAGAAAATGATAAGAGTGGAAGACACCGTGGTCAGAGTAAAATCCCGGAAATGGCAATGGGCTGGACATATTACCAGGAAAACGGACCGTCTGTGAACAACGGAAATTTTAGACTGGATTCTATGCAACGAGAAGAGTCCCAGAAGACCACGTGAGAGATGGGTGGAAGACTGTTGTTAAAGAAACTTGAGGAGACCTTCATCCAGCAGTGGATTGATAATGATTGATGATGATGATGATGATGATATATTCGAATTTATAGCTCAAAGCAGATTTATCCGGTTCAGGTCGGGTCCAATTATGTGACAACCAGGTCCGGGTCCAAAATTTTTTACCAGTTTCCAACTCTGGTATCGGGAGCCAATGTAAGGAACAACTGATGGGGTCACAAATTCGTTCGCATCTCGGCGGCCAACAGGTTTTTGTTTCTTTAATAGGGTTTGTCATGCAAGGAGACGACTTAAGCATCACCTGATGGTATAGAGAGAGTGCCTGTAAGCGCGGAGGAGTCTTGTCACGGATTAAATTTTTCCTGGAGTAGTTGCCCTGTGTGGTCCAGTTCAATCAGGCTGACGAGATGTCTGCTTCTCCAAAAAATTACAGCCAGCTTCAGGAGTTAACTTGGGCCAGAGATCACCCGAGTGCTGCTCCGATACTTCTTCAGTTTTGGCAAATATTTAAATATTAGCCGGAACCAACTATATAGAGCTCCGAAACACAGATGTCTTTTGCACGTCCCAACGCACGAGCGATATAGCACCGTCAAAATTTTATTTAATTTAGGGCCACTGGTTCCAGGGAAGGGAGAAAGCCAGTGCCGCAAGACAAACACAACATCCATGCCTCGCCGACATCCATCCCTCACCGGGTTCCAGGGACGGGAGAGAGCCAGTGCCGCAAGATAAACACAACATCCATGCCTCACCGGGATCCGAACCCGGACCCCTTTCGGACGAATGATCAGAAACCATCGCTTAGACCACTGCGCCACCAGGTTCCTACACTCTTTTTGTTCAAAATTAATCCCTGGCCAGAATCGCTGTACTGTTGCGTTGTCACGGCCCAAATGCTGCGGTATATATCGAATAGCTCATTACCCTCTGAGAGACAAAGAATCCTTCCCCTCTGAAATACACTCAGCTCTTGGGGATATGGTTAACGAATTTGGGGCCATGAGGCATACAATTTGTTATTAAAACCTAACAAATCGCATGAATTTCACTTCTTCCTAGAAATCGCTGTAACAAGAAGACTTTTCACTCAAGGAAACTATTGTAGTATTAGTTGGACATCACGAGAAGAGCCGCCCCGGTGGCGCAGGGGTCTAAGGCCTTGGCCTATGATCATTCGTCCGTAAGGGGTCCGGGTTCGAATCCCGGTCAGGCATGGGTGTTGTGTTTGTCTTACGGCACTGGCTCTCTCCCTTCCCTGGAAACAGTGACCCTAAATTAGGGACGGGCGACTGCTTATAGCCCATTGAGTTGCTCACGGTGGTCGTTAAACCTCCAAAAAAAAAAAAAAAAAATCACGGAAGAAATGTTCTCTGTTATATCATCAAAGGCTGCAATCGGATTAGTTCCCATGTGCATATCTCGGCTCGATTTAGTCGCTTGCAGTTTTTGTTTGTTTGGGGATTTATCGACCGCACAGTGAGCAACTCGATGGTCTGCAAGCACCCGCCCGTCCCTAATTTAGGACCACTTGTTCCAGGAAAGGGGAAGAGCCCGTGCCATAAGACAAACACAACATACATGCCTCACCGGGATCCGAACCCGTACGAATGATCAGAAGCTAGTCTTAGACCACCGCACCACAGGAGCGGCGCGTGCGTTTCCGATTGTTCCTTCACGGTGTTGCAGCTTGCAGTAGTACGAAGTGTATTTTCCGTGTTTCACGTAAGTATAGTGTGTTTGATTTCCGCTTGAGACGCATAGAAATTCAGCTTTGATGATTGGAACCGTTGTTGTGCTAGTTTACAAGAAGTTAACATACTACAGATCAGGGGCGGATCTAGGATTTTCGTGAGTGGCGGGGGGGGGGGGGGCGCAAGTGTTGGGAATAACCGGGGACTTTTCTGATATTTTTCCTCAAAATGAAAAATTGTTATCAGTATGTCTATAAATTCTCGCAATTAATTGACGAAAGTAATATACTTTTAAGTAATACTTCCTTTCACAAAAAAAAAAATCAATTTGTTATTAAAACCTAACAAATCGAAACTTTTCCTTGGTCCTGAGGGGAGGACGCGCCCCCCTTCTGGATCCGCCCTTGCTACAGATTTATATTTTTGAAGAATCAGTGGTTCGATGCATGCAAAGAAACTAAACGCAAAATTATTACATTCAATATTTAGCTTATTAGCAATATTGTAATGTTACGTTTCCTTCTATCCGCTGTACCTAGGTCGTCCAGTTTCCAAAGTAATACCGTTTGCGCATAGAGGGCGCGCGAGGTGGCAGACGCTAGAGATGAGTTCGGGCACAATTTTAGGAGCCCGGGCCCGGATTCTTGGAAAATTTTGCTTATCAAGGCTTGCATTTGTGCATTATACACTGGCCAAAGATATGGCCCAAGCAAGGATT
Source organism: Macrothele yani (assembly GCA_039090855.1). Lineage (NCBI taxonomy): Eukaryota > Metazoa > Arthropoda > Arachnida > Araneae > Macrothelidae > Macrothele > Macrothele yani. The sequence goes on along the minus strand of CM077008.1, from coordinate 34,527,456 downwards.
AGTTTTAAAATCATTAGTTTCAAAAAATTAGTCCAGTTAATCCACTTCACAATATTATGTTTTTAGAAACACTACGCACAAAGCCAAATGTTCTAAAATCGGTGGCGCAGTGGTCTAAGCGATGGCCTCTGATCATTAAAAGGGGTCCAGGTTCGAATCCCGGTGAGGCATGGATGTTGTGTGTGTCTTACGGCACTGTCTCTCTCCCTTCGCTGGAACCAGTGGCCCTAAATTAGGGACGGGCGACTGCTTATAGCCCATTGAGTAGCCCATGGTGGTCGTTAAACCTCCAATAAAAAAAAAAAAAAAAAAAAAGAAAAAAAGGGAAAACTGTGTTCTGTATGCAAACATACTCGTATCTTAACCGAATGTTTATTGTACAAAAATGGCTGCCCCGATGGCACAGTAGTCTGAGGCGCGGGCTTCTGACGATTCTGCCATGAATGGTCAGAGTCACAAACCCGGATGAGTCATGGGTGGTGTGCATGGCAAAAGGAGCTGGATCTGTCTCTTCCCTGGAACAAGTGACCCGAAATTGGCGACTTCTGATAGTCATATGAGTTGCCCATGGTTGTTGTTAAACCCGGAAACAGACAAATAGTACTGTGTAGATTGATCTACACTGTTAGATAACGCAATAGGGTATCTCACAAATCATAAGATTCTATAACAAAGAGAATGTAAACTCCTTTGTCTAGACGGCAGTCAAAATAAATTTGTCGGGGATGGCTACTCCATGTGGCTAAGATTGCAGTACTCAGAGAGAAAACGGTAGTGATGGACATTTGTGTTGAATAACTCGCCACAGGTATCGGTTCCAATAAAAGTAATCCCCTGAGCTCACTGACTCCTTACGGGCAACACAAAAACCTTCCACATGTACTACATATAATCTTAGCAGAAACGGCGCATTAGATATATTGAATTGATGTTACTCTGTTAGTTCACAAATATTCCCAATGCATATTTAAAATCGTGTAGAACAAAACAGAGCCGTATTTAAGTAAAAATTTTATAATCTTAGCATATGTCTCTCACGTTACATTCTTCCTGTTACTTAAAATTACTCAGATAACGCAATTTTAAGCAGTTTTAATGTAAATTGATATTGGTAATTAGTAATGAAAATTAACAAAATAATAAATAAAAACAACGAATCAGATTTTGAAAATTTTGAGAGTAGTTTTTCCTAGTCCGTTCACTGCTAAGGCACTTTTTTTAATTAGAACTACATCACTGAGTCTCTGTATGTCTTTGTTACTCTTTCGAAACCGTAGGTTGAAGAAGCGTATATGCTCCAGCTTTGTCTGTCTGTCCGCTCGCACGATAACTCACGTAAAAATGGTTCGATTTCGATGAAATTTTAATATGTGGTAGGGGACTAACTGGAGACGAACCTTATTGGAAATGAACGAAATGGGGTCAAAGGTTAGGACGAATCCATTCCATTGCACTTATGCGTTATTGCTTATGTAAAAATGCTTCGATTGCGACGAAAAGTCATCATGTTGTTCCGGAGAAATACTGAACCGGTTCTGTTTAATATCATCGAAATGGGGTCAAAGGTCAGATCACAGGAGCGAGATTTATTCCACAGCCATTATCTTTATAACTTGAGTAATGATTTCTGGTACGTTGGAAAGCGTATCATAATCAATGCATTGCATGATTTTACTAACTTGTTTAGTTAAGGTCCACGTCTCTGCACCATACGTAAGAACTGGAAGGATGCATTGATTAAACACATTTCTTTTAAGATGTAATGGTATATTGCTCTTGAGAATTCTATACTGCTTCTTCCAAATGCTCTCTAACAGAAGTTTTATATACACCAATTAATTTTTTTATCATTGTGGCTCTTGCTTGATATCTGTTGGCCATTGTAAATGTAAACATCGGTTACCTCTGTATTTTACCCATCAATTGCTAAATTCCCCTTGCCTGTAAAAGCACTGTACATTTTTTTTTCTTTTTTTTTCCTGAAACTTCATCATTTGAATCGCATGTCTTTATTTTTGTGGACAAGTTTCTGCATCATACTCTACATCTCGGAAAGAACAGTTGAAAAAATTACTACAGTTCGTCCCACAATTATACGGAAAGGTGTAAAAACAGAGTAAATGTATGATTAGTGAAAATGTACCCAGCCCATTAATACAGTGGTGAAAATAAACCGCCGCCCCGGTGGCGCAGTGGTCTAAGGCGTTAGCCTCTGATCATTCGTCCGTAAGGGGTCCGGGTTCGAATCCCGATCAGGCATGGATGTTGTGTTTGTCTTACGGCACTGTCTCTCTCCCTTCCCTGGAACCAGTGACCCTAAATTAGGGACGGGCGACTGCTTATAGCCCATTGAGTTGCTCACGGCGGTCGTTAAACCTCCAATCAAAAAAAAAAAAAAAACCACATAGTCTTTGCAGACATACCCATCAATTGCTAAATCTTCATTTCCTGTGAAAGCAGAGACGTCACCAACGTGGTGCGAGGGTGGGCTTGAGCCCACCCTGAAATTTGTCTTGCCCATCCAGTTCAAGATGGGACATTTTTTAGTATATTTAACTTTAAAATATAATGTGCATTTCTTCAAGTCTTATGATTTGTTTCATGCAGCGTTACGTATTTTTTTCTAAGAAGTGAGTTGTATACTTCTCCGTAGAAAGGTTATCGAAATATCATCCGCAGGGCCATGAAAATTCAATTGTTCTCCACTCTTCTAAATATAAGCTTCTTTTTCATGTTAGTATGACAAGGGGAGAATGAGGAGAGTGGGCAGGAATTAACTGAGGAAGATCATTAGTAATTGCTCTGCTGTTTGTTTTAGTTACTGAACGTGGGATTCCAACACGGAAAATGGATTTCAAAGCTACACTAGCGCTCTTAAGACTCCCAGTGACAAAGAAAGTGCAGAAAGTGCTTGACAACTGCTTTGTAGGAGAGGAGTGCAAGGCAAAGTCTCTGGCTTAAAGGAAGGGAGTTAAGGTGGGGGAAGTGTGTCTGCGAGTCACGACGTTAAAATTTGTTTTAAATAAACGGAAACGACATCTTTTTTTAAATAAATTGTTCAAGTACAGTACTATTTTTGCAAGCAAAAATGCCAAACTTTGAAAAGTAGTTTAAGACAATGCATTCAATGCAAGCAAAAAGGTGAAGGCGTCATTTTACCAACACTTCTATCTTACACCAGTGACGTAACTAGCGAGATCCGTGTATGTATGTGTATTCAGGTGAAAGGGGTGAAGATTGCACGAATTCCTTTGTAGCATTTAGTGAAAAGCATTAAAGCCGCCCCGTTGTCATCTAAGCGTTTTCTTATGGCCATTCGTCCGAGAAGAGTCCGGGTTCGAATCTTCTGAGGCATAGAAGAGATTGTCTTACGGCACGGGCTCTCTCTCCCTTCCCTGGAACCAGTGGCCCTAAAATACGGACCGGCGACTCTTAGAGCCTATGGAGTTGCTAGTGGTGGTCGTTAAACCCCCAATGAAAAAAAAAAAAGAAAAAACATTAAAAATTCGTTCTTTCGGTGTTTCGTAAAAAAAGATCGCTATCAAGCTTGCCCCATCAAAAATAATGCTCGCCCACCTGTCGCCCATCCTGATTTCGAAGTCTAGCGACGTCCCTGTGTGAAAACTCTGTACATATATATATATATATATATATATATATATATATATATATATATATATATATATATATGTACAGAGTGATATATATATATATATGTACAGGTGATGCGTAACATCACAGCCTCTCCTTGACAAATGTCAACCCCGCCTTCTCGTGGTGCATCCTGTTCCCACTAAAGGGGCTCTGACGACCGCCAATAGCGGTATAACTATACCATCGGGATCAGAGGAAATGCTATCCCACACTCACCAACCCGCTTGGCCAGCGTAGTGAGTTATGGCCAAACCCCTCCAAAATGACTCCACAACTTAAATCTTGGCCCTCAGTCTCCGGCAGCTGGAATGTACCTGGCCAAGGCAGCGGCCAGTGCGACATGAAGGCAGAGGGTGCTAAGAATCCCCGGAGGACCAGACTAGGCTGCCATCTGATGCTGACCTTGGCTACGTACAATGGACGCTCCCTATCTTCTGATTCAAGGCTTCTTGAATTGGAAGAGGAACTACAAAGGATCAAGTGGGACATTGTGGGGCTAAGTGAGGTAAGGAGAAAAGGAGAAGATCTCATCGAACTGAAAAGTGGACATCTCTTCTACTATCGTGGGACAGATACTGGCAGAACTAGTGGTGTTGGATTTATAATAAACAAGAAACTGAAGGATAAAGTGGTAGAAGTTGAAAGTTCCTCTGACAGAGCTGCACGACTCGTTATCCAACTATCGAGAAGATACCAGGCTCAGATTATTCAAACTTATGCACCCACCACAAGTCATCCTGAAGAAGAAATTGAAGAATTTTATGAGGAAATTTGTCATCTAAATAATAAAGGTAAGCAGCACTTGAAAATAATTATGGGAGATTTCAATGCAAAAATAGGGCAACGGCAACAGAATGAAACTTCAGTAGGTAAATTCGGTCACGGCAACAGAAACCAGCGTGGAAATACTCTCGTTGAGTTTGCAGAGGCAGAAGGGTTTTTCATCTTGAACTCCTTCTTCAAGAAAAAGCCACACAGGAAATGGACATGGAGACATCCAAATGGGATGACAAGTGAAATTGATTTTATTATGTGTAACAAAAAATTCGTCATAGAAGCCTGCAGTGTGCTAAACAAGTTCAACACAGGTAGTGACCATAGATTGGTGAGATGTAAGATGCACCTCAACACTAAACTTGAACGTGGCAAGCTCATAGGACAAACAAAATCTATTTACATAACCAACCTTAAAAAACACCATAATACCTTCAAGTTGGAACTGAAGAACAGGTTCTCTGCTTTAGAAGGCCTAACATCGGAAGAAGTGGACATCTCTGAAGTTAACAGAAAAGTAACCAAAGCTCTTATGGAAACAGCAACAAAATTAGCTGGGTCTAAGAACAAGTTGCATGTAAATAAATTATCAGGAAAAACGAAAATGTTGATGCAAAAAAGAAGAGAGATGAGAACAACTAAAGAAGATGTGACTTCCAAAGTGGAATATATAGAGCTATGCAAGACAGTACGAAAAAGTATCACTGAAGACGTAAGAAAATTCAACTGTGAACTAGTGAGGAAAGCAATTGAAAACAACCAAAGCCTAAAGATAGCAAAGGGATATCTCAGTAAGGGAAGAAAACAGATTATGGCACTGAGAAAAGAAGATGGTTCTGTAACAAGAAATAGAGGCGAAATTTTGACAAGAGTGAAAGATTTCTACTCCAAATTATATGAAAGGGATGATACATGCACTCCAGACATCATGAAAGATACCAGTACCAGAGTTCCTCCAATCCTTCCAGCAGAAGTTGCACATGCAATCAAGAACATGAAGCGGGGAAAAGCTCCAGGAGAAGATGGAATTACTGTAGACATCATACAAGAAGCAAGTGGAGAAATCGAAACAGTACTCGCCCAAATTTTCACTCGATGCCTTAATGAAGGAAAGATTCCTGAAGATTGGAACACCGCTACAATGATCCTGCTACATAAGAAAGGTGACATTGAGGATCTCGGAAACTACAGACCTATCAGCCTCCTATCAGTAGTTTATAAAATCTTCACTAAAGTTCTTTCACACCGCTTGAAGGTAGCACTGGACATGGCTCAACCGAGAGAACAAGCTGGATTCAGGAGTGGCTACAGCACAATAGATCATATCCATGTGCTGAGAGAACTAATTGAAAGAGCAAAAGAATATGAACTTCCATTGTGCATGGCTTTTATCGATTATGAAAAAGCCTTTGATTCGGTGAAACCATCAGCAGTTACAATGGCTCTGAAAACCTGCGGTATTGAAGATGCATACATTAATATTATTAATAACATCTATGAAAATGCAAGTGCAAAGATTAGGCTGTTTGAAAATACAACACACATAAAAATTGGAAAGGGAGTGAGACAAGGTGACACCATATCTCCGAAGCTCTTTAATGCCACATTGGAGGGTGTTTTTCAGTCGCTGAGCTGGGAAAACAAGGGGATAAAGATTAATGGAGATTATCTAACCCACCTTCGTTTTGCTGATGACGTTGTCATTTTTGCAACTAGCCCATCAGAGCTGCAGAGTATGATCCAGGAACTTGCTGACAAGAGTAAAGAAGTGGGATTAAAAATGAACTTTCAGAAGACAAAAGTGGTGTTCAATGCTTTTACAAGAAATGAAGATTTATCGATTGATGGAGAAAAGCTGGAGATAACAGACACGTACGTTTATCTTGGACAGCAGATATCAAGTGAGGGTCACATTGATGAAGAAATTAATCGGCGTACAAAACTTGCCTGGAGAGCTTTTGGAAGAAACAGCATAATTTTCAAGAGCAATATGCCATTATGTCTTAAAAGAAAAGTGTTTGATCAATGCATCCTTCCAGTGCTTACGTATGGTGCAGAGACGTGGACCTTAACTAAAAGAGACATACAAAGGCTGCAGACAACTCAAAGCAGCATGGAGAGGTGCATACTTGGTGTAACCAGGAGAGATAAGAAGAGGAACTCGTGGATCCGAAAAATGACAAGAGTGGAAGACATCATGATCAGAGTTAAATCCCTGAAATGGCAATGGGCTGGACATACTGCCAGAAGGATAGATCATCGATGGACAGCCGAAATTTTAGATTGGATTCCAAGGGACAGGAAAAGACCCAGAAGAAGACCACATTGGAGATGGGTGGATGAAATTCGAAAGTATGCAGGGGTGACATGGAGGAGACTGGCACAAGACAGACCGTTGTGGAGGAAACTTGGGGAGACCTTCGTCCAGCAGTGGATTGATAATGGTTGACAATGATGATGATGATGATGATATATATATATATATATAAGTAGAGGAAATATGAGAGTTCTGGCACACGCGGCATGCGGCATATGCCGCATGCCGCATGTGCTAGAACTCTCAATGAGAGTTCTGGAACATGCCGCGACCTTCGTGATCGGTATGCGGCATATGCCGCATGCCGCGTGTGCTAGAACTCTCAATGAGAGTTCTGGAACATGCCGCAACCTTGCTGATCGGTATGCGGCATATGCGGCATACCGCGTGTGCTAGAACTCTCAATGAGAGTTCTGGAACATGCCGCATGATGCATGTGCTGGATCTCTCAATGTAAGTTTTGGAAAAGCCTTTTGTCTAGGCTGATGAAGAAACTTTTTAGCGGTGGCAACACTGCTAATATAGGAATGTTCAGAACTTTTACGTTTTAGCCTTACTTTAAAAAAAAATAAATTTCCGCGTGAGATTGTCCATGTCATCAAACGGGGAAATTTCTTTTTCTCTTCCTTTTTTTTTTTTTTGTTGAGGATAAAAAATGTCTTGTTGGCCAGCAATGGGATTTGAACACTCCATCCTCTGCGTGAGGCAGGAACCTTAACCACTGGACCAACAAGACATTGCTTGTGTTAGCTTTATTGTGGACCCCTTTCCTGATTCTGGCATCGGAATAGCTGGCTATTACACTCCAAATGATCATATATAATAACAATAAAATAAAAATAATAAAATGGGAAAACAGTTTTTATACACGGAAAAAATTAGGTGGTAACACTACTAATATGTGTTTACTCTTTTATGTTGGAGGGGGGGAGGTGACAACGTGGTAATGAAAAACAGAGTGGTAGGATGAATGCGAATCATTTGAGTTTTATGTGGCGTTGTGTCAACATGAATTTTTCTGTGATTGTAGAACACCTTAAATTTGAATGTTGTAATGGAGAACGTGATGAAACTGACGTATCTGAGCCCCAATCGAGAAGGAGGTTTAAGTGGTGTCAATGCTTTATTCCAAGCTGTCAGGAAAGAAAAAATAAAGAAAAAAGGCGTTCAAGAATGGTTAAAAGGGGAAAAGGCATACAGTCTTCACAAACCGGTGAGACGAAATTTTCCGAGAAACAGAATCATCACAAATAAAATTGATATACAGTGGCAGGCTGACTTGGTTGATGTCGGTAGTTTGAGTCAGCACAATGATGGTTTTCGTTATTTACTGACATGTATTGACATATTTTCTAAACATGCATGGGTAATTCCATTAAAGAAAAAGTCTGGATCGTACATCATTGATGCTTTTTCCAAGATATTTGAACAGAGAAAACCACTGAAATTACAAACGGATAAAGGAACAGAATTTAAGAACAAAGAGTTTCAAAAGTTTTTAAAACATCAGGGGGTACATTTCTTTACCACAAATAACGAGACAAAAGCGGCCATTGTCGAAAGATTCAACCGGACTTTCAAAACTAGGATGTGGCGTTACTTCACAGCTCACAATACATACAAATTTACTGATGTACTTGATGATTTACTTCAAGGATACAACCATTCCTACCATCGTAGTATAAAAATGAAACCTTCTGAAGTAAACGAAAGCAATGAGACGCAAGTTTGGAGGAATTTGTATGGAAATATGACATCGGAGAAACCTTTCTACAAATTTCAAGTAGGAGATCAGGTACGAATTAGTAAAGCAAAATTAACATTTGAAAAAGGATATGAATCAAACTGGACGGAAGAGGTTTTCGTGGTGAAAGAACTTGTTCCTAGAACCCCTCCTGTGTACAAAGTGAAGGATTTGATGAACGAGGTAATTGAGGGTACCTTTTATGCCGAAGAGCTTCAAAAAGTAAAACTTTCAGAGACCTTTGCTCTTGAAAATGTCATGAAGAAACGCAAAAGGAAAGGAAAATTGGAATATTTTGTAAAGTTTAAGGGCTATCCAGACAAATTCAACGCGTGGATCTCAGCCATGGACTTAACATCGATATAAAAGTCGAATCCTTTTCTACGATGTATCACTCTATAAGATGATTTTCTACCTCACGTTACCCAGCGATAGTTCTCGCGGTTACTTTTCCGACAATAAAATATCTCATTTTGTGACACGTCTTCCTTCATCCATCGAACTGAATGGTGACTGGGAAGTAGGACTCGTTGAACTCATTTATCCTCATTCCTGGTTCAATGTGAACACCAATTCGAATACCTTTGCTTATGATGCTAGTGGGGGTCAGATGAAAGTCGGAAAAATTCCAGCTGGATATTACGAATCAGTGAGCGATGTAGTAAAAGCCATGTCACATCACTGGACGAAAAAATCACCATGTATTACAACAAAACCACTAGACGAGTGAAAGCAGCTTTGATGAATGGTACTCAACTGGAACTATATCCTGGGATTGCTGAAATCCTCGGTTACCATCCTGGAGTATACTCGGTGACAGAAGAGAGCGACCTCACGATTCATGGAAATTTTGTAGCAGACCTCAACTCGTCGCTTTCTCTGTTATACGTATACAGTGACATCGTGGAACCACAACCCGTGGGGGATGTGTATGCCCCTCTCCTTCGCATTGTTAAAGTGACTGGTGAAGATGGTGATGTGGTAAGCGCTATGTATGATCGACCCCATTATATTCCACTCGTAAGAAAAACTTCCAAACCATCGAAATCGTTATAAGGAATCACACAGGTCAGTTAGTACCATTTGAACGCGGGAGATCGATCGTGAAGCTTCATTTTCGTCTCAAACATTTGTAGTTATGTATCAGCCCTATCATTGTTGTGTGAAATCCTTTGAGGACTATTATGTGAGTCAAACTGGAAAAGGATTAGCTTACTACCAAGGAACACCATTGCAAAAGGGTTATGGACTTGGAGGACTCTTTCGTTCATTATTTAGAGCAGCAGCGCCTTTATTCAAACAAGGTGCTAAGACACTTGGAAAACAAGTCATACGAACGGGTGCGGATCTTGCTAATGATATCATTCAAGGCAAAGATGTGAAAACAGCAGCCAAACAAAGAGCTAAAGAAGCGGGACAAATCCTCACTGACAAAGCAGCTAACAAAGTGAAGAAAATGTTAGGAGGACGCATTAAAAGGAAGAGAAGCCCGAAAAAACATCTCATTTCTTCCAAGAAAGTCAAGCGATTAACACACGATATTTTTTATCCATAAACAATGGCTCTCATTCACAATCATTCTTCTGTATGTCTAAAATCGGAACTGGATTTATTTGCTTTACCGCCTACACAAACGAGTATAGATAAAGGACAGTGGATTGAGTATCATCCCTTAGCCAACATTCGAGATGGAGGCCCTTTAGAATTTAATATATCTGGAAGTGGAGAAGAATACGTGGACTTATCTTCAACTCAGCTTTACGTGAAAGTAAAAATTGTGAAATCGGATAATTCCCTCATACCTGACAAAGAACCTGTAGGACCCATCAACTGTTTTCTTCATTCTTTGTTTTCCCAAGTCGACATCAGTTTAAACGAGAGAGCGATTTCCGCTTCAAGCAACACATATCCCTACAGAGCCTATATCGAAACTCTACTGAATTATGGAGAAGAAGCGAAGAAAAGTTTATTGTCTTGTGAATGTTTTTATAAGGATACGGCAGGTCATCTGAACGAAATTAATCCGACGAATGCTGCAACGAACAAGGGCTTAAATCAACGCTACGTACTCGTGAAAGACAGCAAAACGCTGGATATGATTGGGAATCTACATTGTGATTTATTTCATCAAAACAGACTATTGCTTAATTTAGTAGACTTGAAAATCAAACTGATTAGAAGCAAGCCTGATTTTTGTCTTGTCTCTTCGTCTGAGACACCCAGTTATAAAGTTTTAATTGAACATGCATCTATTTTTGTGAGAAAAGTGAAAGTCAATCCAGGTGTTTCAATTGGTCATGCCAAAGCTTTAGAAAAAGCCACCGCCAAGTATCCAATCGACCGTGTTTTATGTAAAGTGTACTCTGTCTCTCATGGAAGTATGTCCTTCATGCAAGATAATGTATTCCTCGGACAAATGCCAAAGAAATTAGTTATTGGTTGTGTGGATAATGATGCTTTTAACGGTACATATAAATCAAACCCATTTGAATTCAAGCATTATGATGTTAACTTTATCTCTGTTTACGTCGACGGTCAACCTGTACCTCATAAGCTCTTAGAACCCAATTTTGAGTCAGGTAACACGATTCGATCTTATCATAGCCTTTTTCAAGGAACAGAAAAAATAGGCCAAGACAGGGGAATTTACATTGACCGTGACGAGTTTTCCAAGGGTTACACACTCTATGCGTTCGATCTCAGTCCTGACTTATGCGACGGAGGACATATGAATTTGATCCAACAAGGAAATTTAAGAGTGGAGATCAAGTTTGGAAAAGCTCTAACCAAAACAGTTTCGGTACTGATCTACGCAGAGTTCCAGAATATTATCGAAATTTCCAAGTCTAGAAGTATCCTCTGTGATTTCTCCAATTGAAAAAAAATGAACAGTGTGCAAATAACCCGTATTCTGAAGAAAGACCATATGACTCGTCATTCCTTTATCGGAGTATTTGCTTGCGATCGTCTTCCCAAGAAAATTTCCAAATTCCCAGCATGTCTCGTTGTTAACACGGATCGGTATGGGAATCCCGGAAAACACTGGCTAGCTATGTACATGCCAAACACGAGAACTATGGAATTTTTTGATTCCTTTGGACATACACCTGAACATTTTGATGGACCTATTACAAGTTTCGCCTCAAAGTTTTCTCATGTGGATTCCAATGAAGTTCCTCTTCAAAGTTCGTTTAGCGCTGTGTGCGGTCAATTTTGTATATTTTTTCTGTACTCCAGATGTCGTGGAAAAAGTCTGTATTCTGTTGTTAGAAATTTTCACTGGAAAAGTGAAACGAATGATATGCGGGTTTATAATTTTGTTCAAAAGAAATTTGGAATTTATGTAAAATTTAGAATGTGAAAATAAAATTTAATTGAATTCTATTTTCTGCATCATGTCTTTAAATTGTGCTGTATGCTGTTTATTTTATTCATTTATCAAAATGGACGCGCTTAGGCTACACCACCCTTTTACAGCTCTTATAGCTGGGCCCACGGGATGCGGGAAAACTCAGTTTGTGAAACACTTACTTCATCATGAAGAGGATATCATCCACCCCTCTCCCGAACATGTGGTTTGGTTCTACGGGATTCACCAAGCATTATATGAGGAAATATCTAATGTGACGTTTGTAGAAGGACTACCAAAAACTTTTCGAGACTATGTGAAGGGGCGAACACTGTTTATTATCGACGACCTGATGACGGAGTCAGGAAGCGATAAAAACCTAACTCACTTGTTCACCAGAGGGAGCCATCATTACAATGTGTCGGTGATATTTATTACTCAAAATATTTTTCACAAAGGAAAAGAAATGAGAGAGATTTCCTTGAATGCCCATTATTTGTTTCTATTTAAATCTCGAAGAGATGTGAATCAAATAATCCATTTAGGAAGACAGCTCTATCCATCCAAACTGAAATTCTTTCAAGAAGTGTATATGGACGCTACAAGATTACCCTTTAGCTATTTGATGGTTGATTTGAAGCCTGAGACGAAGGAGGAGCTAAGGTTACGCACCAACATACTTCCAGGGGAAAGGTTAACTATCTACCAACCTCGATGAAGTCTCCTCTTTCGTTTAAGAGGGTAAATCACACCCGCCATGTGATCATTATTCACCATGACACTCACAAAGCAGCAGGCGCAACTCTTACGAGTAATTCAGCATTGTCCGAGAAAAGTTTTGAAATACCTTTTATCAAAGTGTAGTAATAAGGGTATTAAAACTATATGCGAAGTTTGTCTGAATACATTAAAAGGGAATGTTCCCCTTTCCATAGCTCAGAAACAAAAATTACAACGATATAAGCACACCTTGAGAGCTTTATCCCATAAAAAAACACCTCTGTATAAAAAGAGAAAACTGATTATTCAGAAAGGTGGATTTTTAGGTGTTTTGATTCCCGCAGCTCTTAGTGTAATAACATCTCTGTTAACGAAATAATGGAATTTGCAAAGAAAATGATACTTATCCCTGAAGAACGTCTTTCACGTCATATACCAAGTGATGAAATGCTCTCACAGCTTGATGTAGAAATGAAAAACATTTTACTGAGTAAAGAATCTGATGATGTGAAAATAAAGTTGTACAACCAAGTGTTGAATAGACGCATACAAACGCCAGCCTTCAACCCGCCATCTACTCAAGACGCATCTCCGGTGACTCTTGAAACAACGACAACTGACGCGGAGACAGAATACTTACCTCAAATGAAGGGAGAAAAAGATTTCGTGGAAGACTTTATCTTACAGTCTGTTCCTCAAAACTTGAAGCGGTATGCGCAAAATGTTTTAAACATGTTTAAAATGAATTCCAACATCATTTCATGGTCGCCTAAAGCAGAACTTAAGTACAGGGGGCGTGTTGTGGAAAACTCCAACATTGTGGACCTCATAGACTCTATGTTTCGAAGTAAAAGTTCGAAACAGAAAATACCCATAGAATTTGTAAGAGCATTAAAGGACATAAATTTACCATCTAAATATATCAAAAACAAATCTCTCATCTTAAATTCTACGCAAGAAGGGAAATCCATGTTTAACGATGTGATGAACTTGCAACCGAAAGTGTATGTAAACTCGAAGAAAACCAAAAAACGCAACACAGTGCCTTTACGATGGATATCATTTTAAAACATACTTAAAATGAAAGATAATGTCTCCTACTTTCTCTTTGTATTTGTGCGTGTGTGATTTTAATAAAATAAGACTTTTTTTCTTCTTACAAGTGTAAATCTGATTCCATACATTTTCATCTGATAATTTTTGCTTATTTGTTTCCTCGTGTGATCAAAATGAAAATGTTAGGTTTCTGTTAATAGTGAAAAACCAAATCGTACTTTTAACTAAAAGGGCGGTTTTTTTAAATTTACATATTCTTAAAATCACAAAATTCTATAGGATAACATGGATAAAGCAAATCGAATAAAAGACAGTTTCTGAAAAACTTATATTTTACTAAAGTTAAGGTTTAGTTTATATCATTTTTCTGAAAGGAGAAAATTATCCAGCTCATTTTCGTCGAGCACGCTTTTTGAACCATTCATGTTTACACCAGATCAGTATATGTCTCTGTAAAATTTGAATAAGAAAATCAATCTGTAGTTGGCTAATCTGTTGTTGTTTTTTTTCAAAGGGGATTTCGCATATCCCAAACTAAAAAAAATAAATTTTTGGAGAATCTTAGCCGAGAGCGCCCAAACTAAGCTCCCGTTTTCGAGGGACGCGTGGTAGGGCCTAACGAATCGGGCAAACATTAATGATTCGAAGGATACCGAACGCTTTCTCCATAGTCCCTCATCCCCCCCTCCCCTCTCCCCTCCCCTCTCCCCCCTCCCATATCTGATGTCATTGTCTCCTTTATGAAATTTTATAGTGCCCGTATGCATATGTGTCTATACCGTTCGATGTTATATACCTTTTATCATCTAATGGAGATAATGCTCGTTTCGTAACTGTAACAGTTTGTAAATGATGGCGCACACTTGTTATTCTAGTCATCGCCTCTTTCGTTATGACAGAGTTGAGTAGACAATTTTTATAGTCTTTGTGTTTGACATTCTTTTCAACAACACATCGAGAAATTCCTTTGGCTGTTTTTTTTCATCATTTCCGATTTTCAGACTGTACATCTTTGGACGGAGACCAACGAATTCTTCTACGGGGACTCCACATGACTCATCCTTCATTTTTCCAATTTCTTTTTTATTTACATCACTGTAAAGTTTGTGATTAGGTTCATAATCGGATGTGTCATAAAGCTCCATATTATGAGACATATCCTCATATATATCTTCCGTCTGTATTTCATAGCATAATGAATCAGTATCAGTAAATAGTAATTTCGCTTTTTTCCCATATAAAGGAATAATATGTTTGTAATGAAATTCGTACATTAGAACTTTGCTGATATCAAGTATGGTGAAGCCAGCATAAATTGGCTTGTTTAAAAGGAGTGTTGTTTTTTTCTTTGTACTGCAACCAAATCTTTATCAAAAATTCTATATGCGTGGAACGCTGGTGATGCAATCAGTTTTTTGGCTTTTTTCTCATGTTGTACAAGCTGTATGTCTGCTCTTTTTCTTAAATTTTCTATTGTCTTACCAAAAACAGCATTGTTCATTAGCTTGTAAAAGTTTTTTTCAAAGCTATTAGCTGCATTTTTACGACGTTCGGTATTGTGGAGGATGTATTCCTTTAACCATGGTTTTTGCTTAAATTTAAGCACTTTGTGCACGTTCTCTAACTGCAGTCCCAATTCGAGATACAGTTTCAAAGTTCTGTAATGCAAAATATAGTTCTTTTTGTCGTGCAAATTTGGAGTCAGTTTTTTCACATTTGATGGTAGATGAATATTACCTTCTTCAGCTAGGTTTTTAAGGAAAGGGGATAACATGTCGGTGGTGATGCTGATTTTCTCCGGTGCTAAGGGATAATCATTGTGATCATCATGCAGCTGTTCAGGATACGCCAGATCTACCTCCAAAATGTAACCATAATCATCATCGTCATTCCATGATAAAATGTCTTCTCGAGT
Source organism: Macrothele yani (assembly GCA_039090855.1). NCBI lineage: Eukaryota > Metazoa > Arthropoda > Arachnida > Araneae > Macrothelidae > Macrothele > Macrothele yani. Next base: position 34,511,927 of record CM077008.1, on the reverse strand, counting down.
GATGCTGCCAGCATCAACCCAATGGAAATCAGAAATTGGAATATTACATGCGGAGCTCGCGCCGTATAGGTTGTTCATGTCTAAATAAATAATATGAGTACTAGGATTAGATGGATTGAAGTTAGGTAGATGCCTGTTATTGGCTTTAGAGTATCTGTTTGAAATCATGGAGATTCCACCACGTATCCCCTTTTCAAGGAATGAATACATGGTGGGATCAGTAATTAACTCCAGCGTCACATTTGTAAATTTCATCATTGCCCACCACGAATATGCTGGAAGTGAGAACACATGACAGGGATCCAAGCCATAGCATTCTATGCATAATTCTCGAAAATTCTGGAAAACATCTGCTAGGAGCAGAACGTCTGTCTTTAAGTAAATATCATGGTATTCACCTAAGTTTTTAACCTGAAATACTGACCACACATTCTGTGCATGCTCGTACTCTTTTTCAGTAATATCTTTTCCAGTGAGTGAACTGAAAAATGATTCTTTAGGTGGTAGCGCTTCTTCTTCAAATTTTTCAAATTTATCCATATATTCATATGGGTATACACCTTTACGTACTAGAAGGTGAAATTTTTCTTTATCTGGCACATGTGCTTTTAAAATCTTGAATTTCTCGGTGTCTATATAAGATGCAAGCTTTTCGAGTGAGGTGTTCAGAAATGCGAATGAGTCAAGAAAATATAGCTGCCCCAAAGAAAATGTAATATACTTTTCCATATTTTGCGCTATACACTCAATTTTTCTGTTTTTTATTTTGCCAATTTTTTGCATGATTAGGTGTGTGTCATATGCCTTTGAATTGTGTAAGATCACGGGAATTTTGGGGGTAATCTTGAAATTTAGGTTGCACTGGGAGTGAGCAGCTGTACGATATTCGCCTGTTATGTGGCAATGATCTCTAACCCTATCTTTGCCTAATGCTTTAGAGCAAATACCACACTTGATTTGCTGATGGAATGCTTGCTCTTGTTCAGGTGTTATTTGCATGGGTATTATTGTTGATAATCGGTTCAATATTTCACGTTCCTCACATAATAAAGAATCAATGAAATGTTCCACTGCATCCTCACCTCTGTAAATTTGCGCTGGTTTTGCTACTTCGCCTTTTGGACCTATCACAGCATAACTGTATCCACACGGCACATGGTTCGAGATTACGTTAGTGTGTGATGATGCTGGATTATGGGCACATGTTGACACTTTTTCTAAAATGCATTCAAAATCGGCTGTAATGATATAAGGTACGCGCATCTGATATGTAAATTTATTAAAGGAAAAAAATTTGGTTTCTTCAGTAGGCATTTTTGTACGCTGCATTCCATGCACTTCACAATATGGGAGGTGATCTGCTAAAACTGTTTCATTGCTAAAGCGATGCAAACAATAATTGCAATAGAATGCTTGGCCGTTATGGTCTGTAAGATGTCCTAACAGGCGGCTCATATTTCGAATGAGGCAATAGTGTTGTTTATCTTCGTTAGATAAAAGAAGTAAGTTGACGTGATGAGATGCTTTTTTTTCTGTGATACATAAGGGGAAAACTTCCTCATTTTCATAGCCAAATACATTTATAGATATGTCGGCATTGTTTTTTTCGAATTTGTTGATGTGAGCTACTGGAGTTGGGAAAGGAATGTCTTTTGTATTGAATTGTTTTTCATATTCCAAGTAATGAGAAACGCGTTGAGGATTCCTTTGAGCTGGGTGTAGAGCAGCAATAATGCACCACAAAAAACACTTATTATCAGTATTTTGAATATTCAAAATGGCTTTTTTTGCTGCTAACTTCTTTGGGAGTTTGAAATACGTTGACCCAGCTAACGGCACGTATTGCGCTGTTTTGATTTCTAATTCAAGTACACGTTTTAAAGTCCATCCGCTGCCGAGATTTAAAAAATCTTCAAATGATGTGCGAATTTTTGCGTAAGCGGTATCAATATGAGTTGTTATTCCCTCATCAGACAAATTTGTTGCGCATTTACTTCTAAAATGCGACGTGATAACCTCTTCCTCATTTTCGCTATTCATACGTGAAAGTTCGAGCTTTACATTCAGATACCATTTAATGCTTCCTTTAAAATTAATTTCATTTTCCAAAAATTCATATACATTATCTCTTACGTTGTTTAAAAACATCTGAAGATCACCTTTAACGTCAGCTGTTGGATGAATGACTTTAGTTAAGAAAGAGTTTAATGCTGAGTTACATTGATTATTATTTTTTTGCCTTGATGATTTCTTTACCTTTTTCGCCGGAGTGACATTAATAGCATTACAAGCTTTTCTCTTCACCATCACATTTGATGATTTGTTATGTGTTGTACGATTATGACGTAATAAGTCATATTTTCGATGGGTGCGATAAGCACATTGATTGCAGGTAAACGGGTTTTCACCTGTATGTATTTTCATATGTCTGTTTAACATATATTTGTCTTTGAAGGTCTTTGAACATGTGGCAAGGTAGTCCCAAAATCCTAACTGATGATGTGCAGGAGACGTTGAAATAAAATGGAGACGGCAAAGGCAGTAATGGTTATTTACACTGAAAAACCTGTAAACAATACAGACTTGTTTCAAGCAGGTTAAAACCTGATATCTCTTTGCTTTTGTTACTTTAACCATTAGAAGCGACATGGGTGTTTTACATCATACATTGTAATACCCCCTCCTCCCTGAAGGTAAGCTAGCTACTTACGTAGTAGAACTATAAAGGTCTGAGTGGTGGAGTAACGTAGAAAGATCGCTTTGGGAGTTTTCCTTAAATGGAGGGGAGGGGGGGCTGTTTACTTAAGGGGCTTTGAAGAGGTTTAACAGCAACATTGTTTTCTTGAAATTCTTTCCATAGGATTTCACTACCACAGTTGTACCATGGGAAAACAGCCATCTCATCTTTGTTCTAAAATAGCTGTGTGTCTTGCTTACAACACCGCTCCCGTAGGCACAGGTAAACCGTCAGAGCAAATAGATTATCCTTTGTTTGTTTTACGAACACTATAAACTTAGAAATCGTCTCGCACAATTGCTTTATACAAGATGCATGCATGTTCTTCTTAGACTAATGGGAAAGGTGTCATAAACAATCTGTTCTTCTTAGACTAATGGGAAAGGTGTCATAAACAATCTGTTCTTTTCAGACAATGTAGTTAGGTGACAAAGAGCCACCTGATGACATTGTAAAATGAGCATCTGTGTTAAATACGGATACAGCGAGAGAGTTAAATGCTTTTGTATAAACTTTTGTTGTACATAATTAATTCAGAGATTTTATACTTTTTAACGTATGTTATTTTTATTGCTTGTATCCTTACTCACGAATGTACTATTTTTATTAGACACACACACACACACACACACACATACACACCAGAAAAATTAAGCACTAGTACTTTAGGAAATTCTTTTTTATGTAAACTATGTGTACGATAATGGTAAACCTCTTTGCAAAATGTGGAAGTCCTCAAAAGGACTGTTTTTTTTTTTATTTCATAAAGTATATGCACGATAATGGCTAACCTTTTTGTAAAATTTGGTAGTCCTGAAAAGGACTTTTTTTTTCTAGTTTCATTTTCTTGCTATTCAGTCCATATCATCATGCTGTATTTCCGCTTTGATTAGGCTAAAAATGTTTTCTAGTTTTACGGAATTGAGAAAAGCTTCGTTTGCATATTTCATCAAATTTCTTCTTTCTAAACGTTCAACGAATTTTTCAATAATCTGAGCAAGTTCGATCGCTAAAACAGCTGTATAGAAATACTCATCTTCACATACTACTTCAGAAAGATCCCATTTCTTCTGCCGTGCTGTTTCTGTCAAATATGAAACTACATCACCTCTAAGAATATCCTTAAGTTCTTGTAACATTTCTGTTTGCTTCATAAATATTAATTCTTGAAATGATTCTCTTTGCTTTCCATTTGGAAAATCCTCTACTAAAGTTTCACCTTTGGATGCTAAAGTTTCTTCAAACGTGTTGCGAAAGGATATGATTTTACAAAATTCAACAGCTATTTGATTTAACACATTGGAGGAGTTGCGTACTAGTTCTGACCACATTTCCTCCGTAAGAGTAATGCTTGATTTCTTATTATTAATAGAGATTTCATGGTTTTCTGGATTGATATGCACCTTTAGAAACCCAGTGAATGGGAAATCAATTGAGGAAATTCCATATCCGAGATGCCTTGAAATAGTATCCTTTTCGTTCATGAGCTCGATCCACTGATTTGTAAAAATGGTTATTCCAACTTTTGAAGGATAGCACTTCTTTCCATATGGCTTGAATAGTCTGATATGAACATACAACCTTTGATTGAAAGATGATATGTAGGCAAAGATATTATTCCCTAAATGGAAAAAATTATCAGGTAGGTTATCCATATGAATCACCCCTGAAGAACGTCCACTGTAACTTAAAGTAGCCATCATAAGTCAGTAAGCTAAGCAACTGATCCTCACTCAGATGGAAGGTGTTAACAGATCGCTGATACAAGCAAAAGTGAAGTGCTCGCTGACCTACAAATCCAGAATAGGAGGGTATCATAAAATTATCAGCGAATCCCGGCAACACGAATAGATCATGTGACTGGTGAAAATTTGGTGTTATACAACAACAAAGAAATTCGAGAGGTTGCGGTAAAAAGATGAACAGCCAATCGCTGAATGGGAAAATGTCAGATGATCAGTGGGCTTCCTAAGTTAAATGTCACAAAAGACTCATGTGTCGACATGTGTTGACATGAGCAAATTCAAGTATAAACACGCATAGCAATGTTTTAATCTACAATGCGGGCCATGTGACATCGTCAACCCCCCTCCAACATAAAAGAGTAAACACATATTAGTAGTGTTACCACCTAATTTTTTCCGTGTATAAAAACTGTTTTCCCATTTTATTATTTTTATTTTATTGTTATTATATATGATCATTTGGAGTGTAATAGCCAGCTATTCCGATGCCAGAATCAGGAAAGGGGTCCACAATAAAGCTAACACAAGCAATGTCTTGTTGGTCCAGTGGTTAAGGTTCCTGCCTCACGCAGAGGATGGAGTGTTCAAATCCCATTGCTGGCCAACAAGACATTTTTTATCCTCAACAAAAAAAAAAAAAGGAAGAGAAAGAAATTTCCCCGTTTGATGACATGGACAATCTCACGCGGAAATTTATTTTTTTTTAAAGTAAGGCTAAAACGTAAAAGTTCTGAACATTCCTATATTAGCAGTGTTGCCACCGCTAAAAAGTTTCTTCATCAGCCTAGACAAAAGGCTTTTCCAAAACTTACATTGAGAGATCCAGCACATGCATCATGCGGCATGTTCCAGAACTCTCATTGAGAGTTCTAGCACACGCGGTATGCCGCATATGCCGCATACCGATCAGCAAGGTTGCGGCATGTTCCAGAACTCTCATTGAGAGTTCTAGCACACGCGGCATGCGGCATATGCCGCATACCGATCACGAAGGTCGCGGCATGTTCCAGAACTCTCATTGAGAGTTCTAGCACATGCGGCATGCGGCATATGCCGCATGCCGCGTGTGCCAGAACTCTCATATTTCCTCTACTTATATATATATATATATATTTTTTTTTTTTCTGAAAGTTAATTTTAATCGCATGTCTTTACTCTTGTGAGCAAGTTTCTGCATCATACTCTACAGCTCGGAAGACACAGTTTAAAAAAATTGCTACAGTTCGTCCCACAATTATATGGAAAGGTGTAAAAACAAAGTAAATGTACGATTAGTGAAAATATACGCAACCCATTAACACAGTGGTTAAAATAATAAACAAGAAAGATGACACCGAATTTTCGGGTGTAATAAGCACGTCTTTTGAATCCGTTCTGATGTAAATTAAATTTATCAAAGCTATTCAAAGTCAATGGAACCGGTATGAAAAACAATAGATCTGACGAAAGAAAGAAGATTTTCAATCGGGTTTTTAACGAACTCTTACAAACAGAGATATCGACAAACATAAGATGTGATTTTACGTCCCCTGGTGGGAAAATCATGCATTATTTTAGGAAGAAAGTATTCTCAAAAGGTTTATCCATATAAGCGGTATCGGTCGAAGAAAAAAAAAATTAGTCGAGTTTTTAGGAGCCCAGATTTTGCAACAAATACTTCAGAAGCAGAAATTAACACTTATGACCCGTGGTGGCCAAACCATTCTTTACCAAACATTAGAAATTATGTGAAAAATATTTTCCATCAGGTCTTGTATGCGATACAGGAAGAATTTTTCAAATCAGAGCTTTAGGAGCAGAAATAACGCAGAAAATGCAATTTACCTTTATGCCCCCTAGCGGAAAGACTATGATTTACTTGAAAATTTTGAATTTATAGGAAAAACATTTCGCATCGGAAACACTATCCAACAAAGAAGGAAATTTTCAAATCGGACTCCTACTGTAGAAGTAGAGATATTGACAAAAATAAGATATACATCTACGGCCTCTGGCGTAGAAACCATTCATTATTTCAAGAAGAAAATTTTCCTAAAAGGTTTGTTGACATGAGTAGTATCGGTCAACAAACGACTTTTTTTTCAATCGAGATTTTAGAAGCTCATATTTTGCTGCAAATACAACAGAAGCGGAAATTAATATTTACGACCCCTGGTGGCCAAACCATTTTTTTACAAAAAATTAGAAATTATGTGCAAACGATTTCCCATCAGGAGCTGTATCAAGTGCAGGAAAAATTTTTCAAATCGGAGATTTAGAAGCAGAGATATAGGGGGAAACGCAATTTACCGCTACGCCCCCTAGCGGAAAGTCTATGAATTACTTGAAAACTTCGAAATTATATGAAAAACATGTCACACGGAAAACACTATCCAACAAAGAAGGAATTTTTCAAATCGGACTCCTAGAAGAAGAAATATTGACAAAAATAAGATGTATAGCTACGCCGCCTGGCAGAGAAACTGTAGAATATTTTAAGAAGAAAATATTCCGAAAAGGTTTATCGATGTGAGTGGCATTAGTCCACAAAGTAAGTTTTTCAATTGATATTTTAGGAGCTCAGATTTTATGGCAAATACATCAAAAGCAAAAATTAACGCTTACGTCCCCTGGTGGGCAAAGTATTCTTTACCAAAAATTTGAAATTATACGCAAAAGATTTTTCATCAGGAGATGTATCCGCTGAAGAAAAAAATTCAAATCGGAGTTTTAAAAGAAGAGTTATCGGGGAAAATGTTTTTTTTACTTTTACGCCCCATAGCGGAAAATCTATGCGTTATTTGAAAAAGTAACTATATCTAAAATACTCTTCGACATAAATGGAATCGAAAGATAAAAATTTATTTTCAATCGGATGCTTAGAAGCAAATATGTGGAATAAAACGTATTTTGGAATTCGACATCATCTGCGTTTGCGCCCTCTACCGGCGAAATTGTACTTCGTAAAAAAAAAACGAAATAAAGGATCATCATTTGCATATTTCAAGCTTCCTAATGCAAAAAGAATTTTTCAAATCGGACTAATAGTTGCTGAGATATCGTGGGTACAGACGGACTGACGGGCGGACGGACGGACGGACAAACCGATAACAGAAGCACGATCTTTTTTTACAAAAGATGTGCTAAAAATTAGCCACATAGTCTTTGTAGACATATTTTACGGATGAGAAAATAATTATTTCGGATACGTATTAAACGTTTTAAACATGTAGTGTACCTGAAACTGTCCCACAATTACATTTAATTTCACACAAACGCGCGAACACTAACGCGCATTGCTATGCAAATTAGCCTGGCGTCCGAGCAGGACAAATAGTCGGTAAACGTGATGAGGCTGATTCAGTTTTAACAATGCCACGTGGGAAAGAGCTGTCATCGAAGGAGATAATTCACGTTCGGGAGTTGCACGATCAAGGAGTGAATGTAAGTGCAATTTCAAACAAATTAAAACGATCCAAATCTTCTATTTATAACGTTTTAACTGGTAGCAAAAAATATCCAGCTCAGAAACGAACAGGACGGCATAGTAATGTTTCTCCTGGAATGAAACGACATATCCGTAAGCTCGCTGTGCTTGATAATCTGTCTGTACGGAATATAAGTCAACATGGAAACGTGAAAATGTCGAAAAGTACGGTTCACAGAGAATTGCAGCAGGACACCCCTCGTGAAATATGCAAGATTTTTAAAGAAATCGCCTTTAACTGAGCAGCACACACAAGCTCGATTAAACTGGGCCAAAGACCATATGCCAAGGAAGAACGAATGGCTCCACGTATTATTTAGTGATGAAAAGAAACTTAATTTAGATGCTCCAGACGGTGCGAAATATTATTGCCATGATATGAGAACGGAAAAACGCCAAATATCCAGCAGACTATACGGAGGAGGTTCAGTGATGGTATGGACCTTTTTGGACTTAATGGCCAAGGTAATATCTGCGTTTTGTCAGGATGTCAAAATGCCGTAACATACCAGGAACTTTTAAAAGACAGTTTCAGATCATATGTAGAGGATTTTAGAAAGGGAGTGTCTGACCCCAGTTCTTAAACAACCCTTAGAAATAGGAAGCTAGGAGATTTGTGCTAGAGTGCCCGATAGGAAAGTGACACGGAAGTGAAGTAGAAAGGGGGAGGAAGACGCCCTTATTTATTACCGGGGGGGCAGTACCCGGGGTCCGACGACTTAACGTGCCCATCCGAAGCACGGCGGGTATTTAGTAGTTCGAATGTTCGTATCTGCCCAGGATCGAACCTGAGGTTATCTCCACGGCAGTCACGAACACTGACCACTAGGGCACCGCTGACCATAAAAGACCGTTTGCTCCCAGCTGCTGCTGAAATAGGTGGTCCTGATTGGGTGTTCCAACAAAGCAACGCAAACATTCGCAGAGCAATCTCTACGGTGGCCTGGCTGAGATCGAACAATGCCAAATTATTGCCGTGACCAGCTTGTTGCCCGGATTTCAACCCAATTGAAAATCTTTGGGGAATTTTGGTTCGAAGTGTTTATTTATGACAATCACCGGCAATTTTCAAGCGTTAAAGATTTGGAAACCGAAATCCTAAACTGTTGGTATAATATTGACTGTACGATTATGTATAATTTAATATACAGTATGTCGGAACGCATATTTCAGTTTATTGCGCATCAAGCATCAATTAATTATTAATTTTGTTTGCCATTTAAATATTCTCCTGGTTTTTTCTTTTTTTTTTTTGGGGGGGGGGGTCTTTTGTTTCCATATAATTCTGGGACAATGTTACGTATAGTTTGATTTCATAAAGCTAGAATATTATGTTAAGTATATGTTGTCAACAGTGTTTGACGTGTGTATATTATGTTGCTGGTCATAAGCACCCCGGACAAAAAATTACGGAATGCTGTCATCCGGAGGAATAGTTGGAAACTGGTCTGGCAGGGGAAAATGCGTGTATATAATGGAATGGAAAGTATTGTATGTTACTGGTTACTTTTTCAGCCTTGTAAGACGTGCATGCCTAATCAGTTTTATTGTTGCTTACACGTAGTACCATGGGTAGAAAAGGTGACGTAACAGAGTGGCAAAAGGGAGCTATCGTCTTTGGTCGTGAACATGGTCATTCGCTGAGGGAGGTGGCGGAGTTCGTTGGCGTGTACAAGTCCACAGTCAGTAGTGTTCATTTAGCGTGGAAGGAGTCGGCCAGAAACGATTCCCGTCGGAGCAGCTGCGGCAGAAAAACCATCATGAGCAACCGTGATCGTCGACGTCTGGGGCGATTATCAAACGCAAAACGGTTCCAAACCCGGCAGGAATTGCTGCAAGAGTACAATGCGAGACCCAGTCAGCCTGTTTCTGAGCGAACGCTTTGACGAGAACTGCATGGTGTAGGAATATCCAGTCGTGTAGCTAGGGTACGCCCCAAGCTCTCTGCCATACACAAGAAAAAGCGGCTGGAATGGGTGAGGGAACACCGACACTGGACCACAGAACAGTGGCGACGCATCATCTGGTCGGACGAATCCAGGTTCTGCCTGTATTCCAATGATGGTAGATCCAGGGTCATGCGGAAGACCGGAGAAGCCTTCAACGCAGAGTGTGTGCAAAGGGCTGTACAGAAGGGGGATGGAAGTGTCATGTTTTGGGGGTGTATATCCAGTACTGGGGTGATCCTTTAGTTCACGTGTCTAATGGCACGAAAGCGGTGGACTACGTGAAACTGTTGAATAACGAGGTGTTGCCATATGTCCAGTTCCTCCAAGATGCCCCCATTCCAGATCCACGTTATCAAGACGACAACTGCACTATCCACCGAGCTGCCATTGTGCAGGATTGATTTGCAGAACATGAGGTCGACGTCCCACATCTCACCTGGCCCGCCAATTTGCCTAATCTCAGTGTTATAGAGACAATTTGGGACATGCTCGAACGGGCCGTTAAGAAGAGACAACACCCTCCCAATTTGACTGCTCTGCGGGACCAGTCGTTCACGGCGTGAAGCAAACTGGACATTAATGTTATCTGCTTCCATATTGGCAGCATGCCAAAGAAAATCAAGTCTGTGCTTCGAGCTCGTGGTGATATAACCCCATATTAACCAATGAAATGAGCATTCCGTAATTTTTTTTTCGGTGTGCTTAATACATAATGTTCCACTAGAAGTCTGTTTTTTTCTGCATGCAACTGTTTTCGTTTACAAAATTATGTTTCCATATATATATATATGAAATTCGAAAGTATGCGGGAGTGACATGACATGGAGGAGACTGGCACAAGACAGACCGTTGTGGAGGAAACTTGGGGAGACCTTCGTCCAGCAGTCGATTGATAATGGTTGACAATGATGATGATATATATATATATATATTTATATATATATATATACACTGACGGAAAAAAATCCCAACACCAAGAAGGGATTGTGTTAGATAAACGACAGTTGGTAGGCGGTAAGAGTACATCTGTAAGATGACGTCTATGCAAATTTCGCGCTCGGCGCATACGTGTGGCGCTAGTAGCGCCCCTCGGAACATGCAAAGCAGCTTTGCTGTAAATACGCGCTATAACGTTCATGAGCGTTAGTTATCGTTGAGATTCGACGTAGTGTGTTGATGTTAGTCAAGAATGCCTTTGAGAAGACGAAGAAGCCATTATCAACAGCTCACGGAGTTTAAACGAGGTCGTGTAACAGGGCTACGAGAAGGTGGATTTTTGTTCCTCAATATTGCAGAACGACTTGGCAGGAATGTAACCATTGTGCATGATTATTGGCAGCGGTGATCAAGGGAAGGTACTGCCTCAAGAAGACCAGGTTCCGGCCGGCCACGTGGCACTACTGAGAGGGAAGACCGCCGTGTACGGCGTATGGCCGTGGCGCATCGTACCGCGTCTGCGGCAGAAATTCGAGCTGCAGTTGCCACCACAGTGACACAACGAACTGTTACAAATCGGTTACTTGAAGGACAGCTCCGAGCCAGACGCCCTGTAGCGTGCATTCCACTTACTCCAAACCACTGCCGTTTGCGACGTCAGTGGTGTCAAGCTAGAGCTCATTGGAGGACGGAGTGGAGATCTGTTGTGTTTTCTGATGAAAGCCGGTTCTGCCTGGGTGCCAGTGATGGCCGTGTGTTGGTTAGAAGGAGGCCAGGTGAGCGCCGGCAACCAATACTGGACCTACACCTGGAGTTATGGTCTGGGGAGCAATGACAGCAGGAGCATTCTCGTGGTTATCCCACGCACAGACCGACAGTTGTACGTCGGTCTGGTGATTCAACCTGTTGTGCTGCCATTCATGAACAGCATTCCAAGGGGTGTTTTCCAACAGATAACGCTCACCCGCATACCGCTGTTGTAACCCAACATGCTCTACAGAGTGTCGATATGTTGCCGTGGCCTGCTAGATCACCAGATCTTTCACCAATCGAGCACGTATGGGACATCATTGGACGACAACTCCAGCGTCGCCCCCAACCAGCATTAACCGTCCCTGTATTGACCGACCAAGTGCAACAGGCATGAAACTCCATCCCACAAACTGACATCCAGCACCTGTACGACACAATGCATGAACGTTTGCCTGCTTGCATTCAACATTCTGGCGGTTACACCGGTTATTAATGTACCAGTATTTCACATTTAAAATGGCTGTCCTCGCGCTTACATTAAGCTGTGATCTTGAAACCTTAATCGATTAAATATGTTACCTATACAAATGTATTGCCGCCATTTCATTCCTCTACAACTATTTTTTCGTGGTGTTGGGATTTTTTTTCCGTCAGTGTATATGGGACGGACTGAATGTCATCAAGTAAACGAAGGTGATTTAAATAATCTCCATTAATCTTTATAAATATGTCTTCCCAGTTCAATAATTGAATGACATTCTGCAACGTAACATTGAAGAGTTTGGGAGATATGGTGTCACCTTGTCTCACTCCCTTTATAATTTTAATGGGTGCTGTAACCTCAAATAACCGAAGCATTACACATGCATTTTCATAGATGTTTTTAATAATGCTAATGTGTGCATCTTCAATGCCGCAGGATGTCAATGAAGTTATAGCTACTGATGTTTTCACGGAATCAACGGCCTTTTCATAATCAATAAAAGACATATACACTGAGTGGCCACTTTATTATGACCATCTGACAGTTTTAAGCAAATGAGCTATGGCTGCACGCTGTTGCCGCCAGATGGCGAGGCTAGTATAAAAAGGGAAAGTTTAGTGCTTGCGACAGTAGTAAAAGGGATTTTTGGGTGACGAGATGGGTAAAAAATGCGATTTGACGGACTTTCAACGTGGGATGATTCTAGGAGCTCGGAGCCATGGACAGAGTATCACCGAAACCGCCGCATTCGTGAAATGTTCCAGAACAGCTGTTGTTAAAGTGTTTAAAGACTGGACTGTCAGCCAAAAAACTGGGTCTCTATACGTGCAACGTGTGGTCGTCATCGACTAGTGACTGCTCGGGCGGAAGGAAGAGTGTCCAGACTGGTAACAGACAGCAGAAGGGCAACAGTGCAGCAAATTACAGACCATCTTAATCAAGGATCCCCTCAAATGATCTCTGCACGCACTGTTCGCCGTACACTGTATTGGATGGGATAGGGCAGTCGAAGGCCTGTTCAAACACCTTTTTTTTTTTTTTTTTGAGGTTTAACGACCACCGTGAGCAACTCAATGGGCTATAAGCAGTCGCCCGTCCCTAATTTAGGGTCACTAGTTCCAGGGAAGTGAGAGAGCCAGTGCCGTAAGACAAACACAACATCCATGCCGGACCGGGATTCGAACCCGGACCCCTTACGGACGAATGATCAGAGGCCAACGCCTTAGACCACTGCGCCACCGGGGCTGCTCAAACACCTTTGTTGTCTGCAGTTAACAAGAGAAAACGTCTCCAGTTCGCACAGGAGCACAAGGATTGGACAGTCGATAATTGGAAACAAATTTTGTGGTCCGACGAATCACGTTTTCAGTTGCACCATGCCGATGGCCGAGTGAGAATTTGGCAGAAACTGCACGAAAGCATGGACCCCAAATGCATTGCTACAACCCTTCAAGCTGGCGGAGGCAATGTTATGGTTTGGGGAATGTTTTCCTGGCATGCTTTCGGCCCTTTAATTCGTGTTGATCAACGTCTGACTGACACATCATATCTAAACATCGTTGCGGACCGAGTGCATTCTGTCATGTGGATGGTTTATCCCAATGGCGATGGCTACTTTCAACGAGATAATGTGTCCTGCCATAGTGCTCGTATGGTACATGATTGGTTTCAGGAACATGCCGGTGAGTTTACTTTGCTTAGGTGGCCCCCACAATCTCCAGATCTAAACCCCATTGAGAATTTGTGGGATGAAGTTGAACGAGCCATCAGACAGCTGGATCCACAACCCTGCAATCTCACACTCCTGGAAAGTGCTATTCATCAAGCATGGTCTCCGATTCCACAAACCACCTATCAACATCTCGTGGAGTCCATGCCACGAAGAATCGACGCAGTATTAAAGGCAAGAGGTAGCCCAACGAAGTACTGAAGCGGTGGCCATAATAAAGTGGCCACTCAGTGTATAATGGGAGTCCGTATTCCCCCATTCTTTCAGTCTCTCAGTACATGGATATTTATTTATTTACTTCAGCTGTTTTAATACAAATGCATGTAAAATAATTAGCATTATTATGTTTATTAATACGAAACAGCTAGGAAGAGAGGGGGAAAGACAAAGACCTGACACAGCCCCAGTCTCCCTACGTACACATATCCAGTCAAGCACCGCAGAGATGGCAATCCGAATTATTAGTGTAAGTTAGTAAACAAGTTAATTTATTCAAAAGGAAAGAAAAAGAGATAATAATCAGGAAAAAAAAGATAATTAAAAAAAAAAAAAGAGTTGTAAATGCAAGGATCTTTCTCCACTAATCACCCATTATGTTCAGCATATCGCTCACATTTTCCCTACCTTCTCATATTACCCCCCCCCCTCACCTTCCCCTCATTTCTAATTTTTATGTAACAGATGAAGTTTTAATTAAAAATATTCAAGTTATTCAAATCAGTAATCTCATGTGGTAGTGAGTTCCAATATTGTGGTCCCATGTAGCTTAAACTTTGCACTATATAATTAGTTCTGGAAAAGACTGGTTTCAGTAAATCTTGATTCCTGGTATTGTAGCTGCGAACACAGATTTAGAAATTAGTATGAATTCATTATCAATATTATTTTGAATACTTTTATGCATTATCTTTCCTAAACTGAAGTTATCTTACCTAAACTGAAGTTATCTTACCTAAATTAAACAGGCTAATAGTTTAAAAAAAAAAAAAACATATTTCCCAGGGTGTACTCTAGCAAAATGTCGAAAACTAAATTGTGCTTCATTTATAGATGTAAACTTATTTTCTAATTCTCTGACAAATTTATTCTGTAATATCTGGAGTCTGGAAATATTAATTAATGTAGTCTGCTGCCACGCAAGAATGCCTTGGGGAGACTGTAGTAATGAGTAATGTAATGACTGTAGAACCCTAATTGACACTATATGATCTATAGTGTTGTAGCCACTTCTGAATCCAGCATGGTCTGTTAAGTCATGTCCTGTGTTATCTTCAAGTGATGTAAAAGAACCTTAGTGAAGATTTTATAAACCACTAATAGGAGGCTAATGGGTCTGTAGTTGAAATCCTCAGTGTCATCTTTTTTTATGCGGCAGGATCATCGTAGCATTGTTTCAATCATCTGCAATCTTTCCTTCATTGAGGCATCTACTGAAAACTTGGGAAAATGTAGTTTCTAATTCTCCACTGACTTCTTGTTTGTTTCTTTAAGGGTTTAATGACCACCGTCAGCAACTCGATGGTCTATAAACCCGTCCCTAATTTGGAGCCACTGTTTCCAGAGAAAGGAGAGAGCCAAAAGACAAACACAACATTCATGCCTCACCGGGATACTCTCAGACGAATAGTCACAAGCTAGTGTTTAAGTGTTTAGACCACTGCGCCACCGGGCTATCCCCCGGTTTTTCCTGTGCCTAGTCCACGGTAATTCCGTCTTCTCTCTTGGAGCTCTTCCCCGTTTGATATTCTGAATAGATTGTGCAACTTCAGCCGGGAGGACTGGGAAAACATTGGTACTGGTACATTTTTTCAGGTCTAGAATAAATGTTTCACCAGATTTACAGAGAACTTATGACCGAGTAAGCATGATATTTCTGAGGAAGATCTCGAAAAAATGTGGCATAACTGGGAATCCGCTTAGAACCGGGGTTAGTCATAAGTTCGCAGCGTTTCGCGGTGCAGATGGAAAAGCTCCGCCGAATAGGTGGAGCGTGCGCAGTGAGGTGGAATGTGTCCCACGCCAGATTGGGAGACGTGCTCCGCTGCTCAGACAGGCAGGCATGCGCCAGGCCCAACACGAGTGTGCCGCTCATAATTGACGAGAATGTCGGAAGAGAAACTTGTTGTTCGTGTGCTCCCACGCCATTATTGGGAAATATGGTTGAACGCGACAGCTGCCGCGAAGGAAATTTGTAGTGTAGAAGATGAGGGGACAGTACACCCTGCAACAGCAAGAAAATGGTTCCAACGCTTCGGATCCGGAGACACAAAGCTCGTTGAGAAATCGTGGTGTGGGAGACCAATCACCACCAACACCGAAGCCCTGCGTCTAGCTGTAGAACATCACCCAGGAACCAGCACCCGACGATTAGCAGAGGAGGTCCATGCATCACAAACCACCATCGTTCGTCACCTACACAAGCTCGATTTTCACTCCAGACGTCCACGAATGGTTCCCCATGAGTTGAGCCCAAAGCAAGCTGAGGAGCTGTGTCGAGAATTGCTGCAAAATCCACGTAACGACCACAGTTTGGCGAACAATCGTAACGAATGATGAGAAGTGGGTCTTCCTACGCTATCCTGGTACAGGAAACCAATGGCTGCAGCCAGAAGATGAAGCTCAGGGCGTTTTGAAGTGAAGACAAGATTGTGTGTATGGTGTAATTTCGAGGGTATCCCGGTGGTCGACTGGGAGCTTGTGCTACATGGCCGGGTCGTCGATGGGAACCTGTATGCTGACCAGCTGCAACACGTATATGACGTTCTACACCAGCGCTATCCCACTATAGTTAACCTAAAGAAGATCCTCCTGCAATTGACAACGCCCCATGTCATAGGTCACTGATTGTCCTCCAGAAAATTCAGGATTTGGATGGTATAACGAAGTAAATTTCTCCACGCCGGGGCTCGAACCCTGGTCCCCTCATTCCGGAATAAGTCATTCTACCAATTGAGCTACGCGGACATTCGTTCTGACTGCTATCTGCCTTTATGTCGTGAGCGTCCTGCTGGCAGGTACGTCACATCTCCCCACCCCCACCCCGAAAGAGGGCCGGGTGCATGGCCCACGGGTCAGCCGCGACCATGAATCGTTGCAGGCAGCCATCCGCTGTAGAACGTGGACTTGAGAACTCCCAGTCAATCTTGTGTGTGGAATGCAACGTCACACACATTTATTTTTCGAAGCGCTGGAGAAGGGATTCTCTTATTTTTCGTATCTCGCGGTGTGGAAAGAACATCACACCATTGCGAGATTTTGAACGGCCGGGTCATCCGGAAAGTTCGGGTGCCATTATAACGAAGTAAATTTCTCCGTCATTTTTGTCCACGCCGGGGCTCGAACCCTGGCCCCCTCATTCCGGAATAAATCACTCTACTAATTGAGCTACGCGGACGTTCGTTCTGACTGCTATCTGCCTTTATGTCGTGCGCGTCCTGCTGGCAGGTACGTCACAATAGCGTCGAAGTCCTACCACGCCCAGCCTATAGCCCGTATCTTGCTTGCGCCGTCGGATTTTCACCTGTTTCGTTATATGGCGCACTTCTTGGCCAGCTGAGAGTTCCATTCCTTAAAGGCTGCGAAAGATGGCATCACTGAGGTTTTTGCATCCAAGCCAGCCGCCCCCTGGTATCGCAACGGCATTGCATCTTTGGCTGAACGTTGGCGAAGGACCATAGACTCTGAAGGACTGTATTTTGCCAAATAGCCATATGTGGTCAACATGTGGTACCGGACTGAATGAATATTGTACGCCAAAACGCTACAAACGTATGACTCACCCCATTAGTATGAAAGCTATGCATGCTGGAAGAAAAGCAGGTGTACTAATTTTCTTTTTGTTTGTTTGTGGGTTCAACCAACGAGATAGAAGTAAGTAGAGTGCTCACCTTATTGGCCGAAGCCCAGCGGACGTGAAGGATTTTGAACGTCCCGGCACCATCGCTATGACGGGCATCGGAGTGAATTGTTACCATTGATTTCAATGGGAGTACTGTAGTTTTTACCAGTAAAAAGCATTATGTCAGCTTCTTGTGTGACATATATTTGCGCAAATCGACTGAAAAAGAACTGTGGAATAACATTCCACAGGCTAGTGGTCAGCATTTATTGAAATATATTTATTTACTATCTATTTCATCTATTTTTTTAACTTCTGCTTTCAGAAAGCAGCAGACAGTTCAACACGTTAGCTTGTATTTGCTATACATATGGTGATAAAAATGTAAAACTAACAATTTATAATGCAACTTAGAAGAAATATTTGCTTGAAATGCTTATTTTATGTCAGTACCACGTTATTTCTGCCGGTTATGTGTCCTTCACACTAGTGGATCCAGTAAGAGCGATTACCCCCACCACCTAAAAGAGAGTTCATTTTTAAATCGCCCAGATCATAAAAGGTTTTTTTTTTCAAAATTGCAGTAATAAATGTACATTTTCTTCAGTTCTTATAGCGATAAAAATTTGCTCTGTATTTGGAGATTAAACGTTCTGTACTAGCTTCAGAGAGAAAGAACAAAAAGAAAAAATACTATAATTTTAAAAACAGAGGAAGCTGAGAGCGAAAGGTAGAAAAGAGAGCTGATCATAAAAAGGAATTGGTGTGCTTTGTTTTTAATGGCAGTAGACAATGAGTGGCACAGGAATGACTTGAAGTGAAATAAATGGAAGCTCCTTTCAAAAGAGGTGGAAATCATGCATTGTGAAAAAACAAACGAATATTTTATACAGTAATTACTTGTCATATTGCTCTGGAATGATTCAAGATGCAAGTTACATTAAATCAAGCCATCTCAATAGAAAGGATCACATTTGTTTTGAAAGATTCTATCCAAACGATATTTAAAAAATGTAGTGCCTGTTTCCTCGCAAGGCAGGTAATTGAACACCAGAAACATAGTGCTAACTTTTCAGTGGTTTTTTCCACTTCGTTATTTTAAAATTTTGCGCATTTTATTATGTAAAAGTTATAAAAAGCTATATGATGCCAGGGAGGGAAAGTTTTGGCAATGTGTGTGAGAGAAAGAGATATATCCATAAAGTAACTTCATATATATATATTTTTTTTAGACCAGCGTAACCCCCCCCCCCCCGGCACACACACTCTAATGTAAGCTTCTGGATTTGTCCTTGGTCTTTTAGTATAAAATAAGAGTAAATTCCAAATTGTTGAGTTCTTTTGGCTAAGAACACTATTGCATTCCACCTCTCCCCCTTAGTATTTGCTGAAAAATATTTGTAACACCAAATGCTGAAAGCATTTGATGTTACGGTAAGTGATTCTCCTATTATTAACCTCTCATTTGCACATAGTTACATTACTGTGAGTTATTAAGTTGAACAATTGACCTACTTAAAAAAGTGGGACTTCCCGCTGAAACACCCTGTACTAAGATTACCTATACAATTTGCTATAATAATTTTGTGAAGCTTTCCACTGCTTGAATTAGGCAACAAATTTGTTTCATATGTTTTTCTGCCAAGTAGCTGTTATCCTACTAAAGCTACAGCTAGTTACTATAGCAACAACTAAGCTGCAAGATAAGTTATTTTCCATTGTTTTATGGCTGCATTATATGTTTCATGTTCATATATGACCAAGCATCTTATACCAAAATATGAGCTTGTACTTCACAAAGTACTGTAAAAAAAATCACATTTAGCATGATCAATTTTACTATATTTCACCATGATTAGTTTTTTCACCATATACTATTGCCAATTTAGAATAGTCAATTATATTATGCCATTAAAATTGTCCCTCATTCCTGTCACAGAACATGTAAAGTCTCTCATGAAAATCAGTATATCTGCCGGTCCTCTCGTTCGGTGGTACGCCGCGGCTGCGGCAATCGCTCACGTCGGTCCTTCCGTCCCTCCTGCACCCACCGAATCCATACTCGCCTCACTGTGACTGGATGTCGTCCCACACGGGCGCCGATGTCTCGGTACGATAAACCGCTGTCGCGATAAGCCACTATTCGTCCTCTGTCGAACTCCGAAACGTGCTGGAATGACTGCCGCATTCTGCAACGAAGCATCAGGAAGCTTCCTACGCACATGTCCGGCAGAACAACACACTTCCACTACTTACACCCCGCCTTCTGTACACCCTTCTTATAGTGCTTCTCGGTGGCGTGCCGGATGCACCTGATTTGCATATGCCCTGCAATGCTAATCGTTTGCATGTCCTATCGCGGGCGACGCATGCAGCGAATTTCAGGCTAATCGAATGCTTCCTTCTTGATGTTACATTTTGGGTGGCCAGCAGTGTATAAAGGGCAAAACCAATGTTTCAGTTTTTGAGCTTGGAACTGTTAGTACTGAATGCAAGATCAGTCTAAATGGTACAGAGATAAACTAGGTGACTTAATTTGTACATTTAGATAGAGAAAATAGATTAGATGGTGAAATTAGTGGGAGAGTATATTCATCGTTGAAAGTCATATAGCTGCTTTAGAAGGATTTTAGAGGAATGATGGGCCCTCAAAAAATGTCCCGAATGGTTGTAC
Organism: Macrothele yani; assembly: GCA_039090855.1. NCBI lineage: Eukaryota > Metazoa > Arthropoda > Arachnida > Araneae > Macrothelidae > Macrothele > Macrothele yani. The sequence continues at coordinate 34,491,616 of CM077008.1, read as the reverse complement.
AGCAGCGAAACCTGGTTACTACAGGAGAGACAGATGCGTTCCTTACGAGGAGTTTGTGGCAAGCCGCGTTCTGATCACGTGACGAATGATGCGTTGCAAAATGTTGTTAGTAAGGTGTAGACAAACATTCTCAGGTAGTTTGGTCATGTTGAAAGAAAGAGGGATGTGCTTACCAAGAGAATTTATTCAGCCAAAGAGGTAGGAAAGTAAGGTACAGAGGAAGGCCAAGGAAATCATGAGAGGATCACATTCAGGAATGTTTGCGTGAGAAAAGAAAACAAGAAAGATGACACCGAATTTTCGGGTTTAATAAGCACGTCTTTTGAATCCGTTCTGACGCAAATTAAATTTGTCAAAGCTATTAAAAGTCAATGGAACCGGTATGAAAAACAATAGTATCTGACGGAAGAAAGAAGTTTTTCAATCGGGTGTTTAATCACTCAGATATTGCCGTAAACGGAATCCTGATCTTACGCCCTCTGGTTGCAGACTTGTGCGTTAAGAAAAACATGAATTTATATGAGAAACATTTCGCACCGGAAACGCTCTCCAACACAGAAAGAATTTTTCAAATCGGACTCTTAGAAACAGAGATATCGACAAAAATAAGATGTGACTTAAAAATAAAGCATGGTTTTCCGCTGGTGGGAAAACCATGCTTTATTTTAGGAAGAAAATATTCTCAAAAGGTTTATCCATATGAGCGGTATCGGTCCAAGAAAAAAATTTAGTCGAGTTTTCAGGAGCCCAGATTTGGCTACAAATACATCAGAAGCAGATATTAACACTTATGCCCCATGGTGGCCAGACCATTCTTTACCAAACATTGGAAATTACGTGAAAAATATTTTCCATCAGGTCTTGTATGCGATACAGGAAGAATTTTTCAAATCGGAGTTTTAGGAACAGAAAAAACGCAGAAAACGCAATTTACCTTTGTGTCCCCTAGCGGAAAGTCTATGATTTACTTGTAAATTTTTATTTTATAGGAAAAACATTTCGCATCGGAAACATTATCCAGCAAAGAAGGAATTTTTCAAACCGGACTCTTAGAAGTAGAGATATCGGCAAGAATGGGATATACATCTACGCCCCCTGGCGTAGAAATCATGTATTATTTCAAGAAGAAAATGTTTCTAAAAGGTTTGTCGACATGAGTAGTATCGGTCAACAAACGGCTTTTTTTTCAATCGAGATTTTAGAAACTCATATTTTGTTGCAAATACATCAGAAGCGAAAATTAAGACTTACACCACCTGGTGGTCAAACCATTTTTTACAAAAATTAGAAATATGTGCAAAGGATTTCACTCAGGAACTTTATCCGGTGCAGAAATAATTTTTCAAATCGGACTCTTAGGAACAGAGATATGGGGGAAAAGCAATTTACCTTTACGCCCCCTAGCAGAAAGTCTATGAATTACTTGAAATTTTTGAAATTATATAAAAAGCATGTCACACTGGAAATACTATCCAACAAAGAAGGAATTTTTCAAATCGGGCTCCTACTGTAGAAGTAGAGATATTGACAAAAATAAGATATACATCTACACCCCCTGGCGTAGAAACCATTCATTATTTTAAGAAATGGTTTCTAAAGGTTTGCCGACATGAGTAGAATCGGTCTACAAACGACGTTTTTTTTTTTTCAATTGAGAATTTAGAAGCTCATATTTTGCTGCAAATACATCAGAAGCGGAAATTAAGATTTGCGTCCCCTGGTGGCCAAACCATTATGTCGCACTGAAAACACTATCCAACAAAGAAGGAATTTTTTAAATCGGACTCTTAGAAGTAGAGGTATTGACAAAAATAAGATATACATCTACGCCCCCTGGCGTAGAAACTGTGGAATATTTGAAGAAGAAAATATTCCGAAAAGTTTTATCGATGTAAGTGGCATTAGTCCACGAAAGAATTTTTTCAATCGATATTTTGAAAGCTCAGATTTTATGGCAAATACATCAGAAGCGAAAATTAACCCTTACGCCCCCTGGGGGACAAAGTATTCTTTACCAAAAATTGAAATTATATGCAAACGATTTTCCATCAGGGAGTGTATCCGCTGAAAAAAGTATTTTTCAAATCGGAGTTTTAGAAGAATAGTTATCGGAAAAAATGTTATTTACTTTTACGCCCCCTATCGGAAAATCTATGCGTAATTTGAAAAAGTAACTACATCTAAAACACTCTTCGACATAAATGGAATCGAAAGATAAAAGAATGTTTTCAATCGGATGTTTAGAAGCAAATATGTGGAATAAAACGTATTTTTGAATTCGACATCATCTGCATTTACGCCCTCTAGCGGCGAAATTGCACATCGTAAAAAAAAAATGAAGGATCATCATTCGCAAATTTCAATCTTCCCAATGCAAAAAGAATTTTTCAAATCGGACTCATAGTTGCAGAGATATCGTGGGTACAGACGGACAAACCGATAACCTAAGCACGATCTTCTTTTACAAAAGACGTGCTAAAAATAAGAGTGTGAAGTACAAAAGGTCTTGTGTGTGATGGGTGTCGCTGAAGCGAGCTAGCCGACGATGACCCCGCTCATCCACACGCTGTTGTCCACGGCAGGTGGCAATTGCAGGGATGGTTTTACCAGATTCGATGTGCTCACGGTGCACCCGTGACACAGTGGCTCGTGAAAATCCCAGTGCCTGCAAGACTTCCGAGATGGATTGACCCATTCGTCGGGCCCCGACAATTTGCCCACGATCGAATGCGCTTAGATCCTTCGTCTCACCCATTCTACATCCGACTCTTACTTATTCCCGTCGCATCACTCCTTATATTGTCGGATCGCTGCATACGTCATGTCGTTTCCGTTTACAGGGCGGCCCACAGCGCCACATTTGCATAACGCCAGCTGTCTCTAATCAATTGCTCTGGTTCCACGGATGGGAGAGAACCAGTGCCGTAAGACAAACACAACATCCATACCTTACCGGGCGGGATTCGGACCCATCTCGGACGAATGGTCAAAAGCCAGTGCTTACACTACTGCGCCAACGGGGTCTGCATCCAACTTCTCAGAGAGTTAAAATTAAAAAAAAAAAAAGCCAGTAGGATATATATGTTTTACTCGTATATAACCGTTGTTAACCCACTGCTGGGTGGAGGCCTCCCAAAGTCTCACAACTTCACGTCTTGAGCTATCTCTTCCAAGTCACTCCAGTATGCTTTCGAATCAGATGGTCTTCTGGGTCTTTTACTGTCCTTGGTATCCATTGTAATATTTCAGTTGTCCATCGGTGATCAGCTTTAGCAATATATCCAGCCCACTGGCACGGAGAATTTTTAACTAACTTTTTAAAAGTGAGGAAAATAACGTTGAGTTAGCTTTTCAACTTGTTTGTGCAAAATCAGCTTTCGAAATTGTTTTTCAAGCGTTTACCAGAAAGCTACGAAACGTGGAAACGAATTCCACGAAATCATTAAAAAATTAAAAAAATAAAACGTTAAATCATATGTGAACCACAAATTTTTAAGAAGTTTCGAAGGAAGGCTCTCAAAGTGAGGACCATACAATTCCTGAGGGGGTCCGAACCGCAGTGTCCCCTACTTTGCGCCGCCCGTGGTTGCATGTTACATTTTGAAAACCACCAAACTGATTTTGATTGGAAAAAATAATAAAATCATGTATATGTCCCTTATCATGTATAGATTAAATCCCATATTTTGAACCTACGTCTAGTACCTGTCCACTTTCAGATGAGCCACAATAGTAAATGTAAGGTTCAATAAAAGTGCATTACAAATGGAGAATCCACAGATTATGATTAGCTTTTGCATGTGAATATTTCAAAAAAATTTTTTTATTAAATTCTTACTAAATCTTACTAATTCTTACAAAAAATTCTAATACTAATTCTTATTTTAATTCTTACCAAATTATAATTTTATTTGCATATATTTCAGTTTTTAAATATAGAATGACTAAGTTTAAAAATTTTTAACATCAAGGTCGCACACATATGCGAGATCAACGATAGTTCAACTGCTTATTTTCCGTTGCGACTGATTCCAACTATGCTACAAACAAGGACTTGAGTTTCAAAGACATTTTTAATAAAATTAATGTATTATTGTGTTGATTAAAATTACTTATTTTTCACATCACACACACACATTTCCAGTGAAAAAAAAAAAAAATTTCTTTGGCATTACCCAGATACTTCAAAATATATGCTTGCAATAAAATGCAACAAGGAGTACAGTATAAAAAAAAATTCAAAAGTTCAAAACTTATGTTTTCTTTGCAATTTCAAAGTTCTTAATTTAACCTTAAAAACAGTTGTGAAGTTCAAAAATAAAAATTGCCACTAAAGACAAAAATGCTCTGGATAAATTTGTTAATAAAAACAACTTTAGAGTCAAATAACACAATGGAATGAAGACAGACACATAATTAAAAAAAAATCACTTGCATGTAAAAACACTTTATTGAAAAAACAGCTGAAAAATTGAAATCACGAATTACAGAGCACTTGTTAGCAGCTGAAAACAAGAGATAAGAATCATTCAGTTGTGAATGAATCAATGTGTGGTCCCATCTGGAGTCAAGTACTGGACTGCAAACCTTTTCAAGCAGAAGACTTAAATGAGCTGTTCCATCAATAAACCTTAAAAATTTATTAGCTCTGTTTTCAATAAGCTGTTTCATAGGTATCTGTGGTCAACAGTAATTCCCCCTCCCTCATTTCTGAAATTTGTGTTAGGGAATCTTGCAATTATTAAGCATATACTCTCTTGTACGGCTCACCATTTTGAAACTGGTTTTGCAAAGCACTGAAGAAGGCCTAGTAGAACAACCGAAGGCCAGAAATGTCTATAAGCCTACAAATTAAAATCTGAAACCGAGAACAGTGGGGCAATTCTTGTTTTTTTTTTTTTTTTTTTGTTTTTTGCTATTATTCTGGATAAATACTAGAAGTCCAGTGAATATTAAGTATACACAAACCATTTAGACTCCTTGCAGATGGTATATAACAATCATGTTTTGAGTGCTAAAATGCTTTAGGGCAAAACTAATACAATGCTTATTAATTTATTCATAACATATTTCAGTGAATTTCTTCTACGCCAGGACAATAATACTCTTGCCAACTTAATATCTTCTCACAAACTGTTAGTGCACCCTGGTGGCGCAATGGTCTAAGCGATGGCCATTTGTCCAAAAGGGGTCCAGGTTTGAATCCCAGTGAGGCATGGATGTTGTCTTTGTCTTATGGCACTGGTTCTCTCCCTTCCCTGGAACCAGTGACCCTAAAATTAGGGACGAGCAACTCCTTACATAGCGCATTGAGTTGCTCACGGTGGTCGTTAAACCTCCAATAAAAAAAAAAAAAATGTTAGTACAACACAAAATAAGCAAATATACTTATTGATCTTTAAATTCTACGCTATATCAAAATTCTTCATATTCCACCAAAACAACAGAAATAATGTAGCTTATTCTTACAGGAGCATTTATTTTTTTCAATGAAGCAAATAATTTTTTCATTGAGCCATGAGCCAATCCAGACGACGAGGTATGAAAACAGAACTTCTGAAAGTAGCACAAAATAAAGGGTAATTTGTCCCATCCGTTTAACAAGAGGATAGTCAATTAGTCATACAATTTTTTTTATTGGGGGTTTAACGACCACAGTGAGCAACTCGATGGGCTATAAGCAGTCACCTGTCCCTAATTTAAAGCCACTAGTTCCAGGGAAGGGAGAGAGCCAGAGCCATAAGACAAACAGAACATCCATGCCTCACCAGGATTCGAACCTGAACACATCTCAGACGAATGGTCATAAACCAGTGCTTGGACCACTTCGCCAGCAAAGTGATATACAATTTTCAAATACAAATCAAAATGAATTTATTGTGTTTGCACATTTTTTTTTTTTTTTTTTTTTTTTTGCTAGAAGACTCATAAAAATTATAATTACACACTATATATTTCTTTAGATGACACTTCAGACAGAGAGTCATGCAATCATTCATTATTACACCAAAAGGTTTTGTAACAGATGTTTCATTCAGAACTTTTCTAAAAGTACACCAGGCAGGTCTTCGTGTGAAGAGATATTTCTATGTGATTCCTAAACCTAAGTGCAACTAGCAGTGCTGGCTATCATTTGTAAATACAGTGAAACCTCTATTAACAGACACCTCTGAACAATTGTAGTTTCCACGCAACGGTAAGTTTTGGTTGGTATAGAACAGCTGCTGTAGGTTCAACATTAACCACAGAACAACGAAACCTCTTAACAGTGGCCAACAGACACCCCAGTCAGCCTACAAAGAGATCTAACAGATCTTGTTCTTCAGAATTTTATATACTTGCTTCAGCACTTTGGTGAGAGAGATAAGGACAAAGAGTATTGCTAAAGGAACTAACTGTGCCTCGGGCAGGATGGGTTGATTTACAGCAGGTACAATGGTATACTTTAGTGAAAAGAAAAAAATTAGTTTAATTTTATGTGAAGCGAGCTCCAGCTCTTGTATATGTTTCAGTCTTTCCCAGGAGCTGCAGAGTGGTGTCTGGTGTCTGAAATGTTGCATGTTGGTGTCTGTATCTCTTGGTTTGGTCCATGTGCATTTTTTTTTTTTTTTGATTGGAGGTTTAACGACCGCCGTGAGCAGCAACTCAATGGGCTATAAGCAGTCGCCCGTCCCTAATTTAGGGTCACTGGTTCCAGGGAAGGGAGAGAGCCAGTGCCGTAAGACATAACACAACATCCATGCCCGACCGGGATTCGAACCTGGACCCCTTACGGACGAATAATCAGAGGCCAACGCCTTAGACCACTGCGCCACCGGGGCGGCCCATGTGGATTCCTTTCTTGCTTTTTGGTGAGCAGCGAGCTAACTGTGCAGTTATGCTTCACTGTCAAACGTTTTTCTTTCCTATAGCATACCCTAATCCTAATCTCCTAACTTGCTATTCCTACAGGCTGCTTAAAAATGACCAAATGTAAGATACAACTTTCCAAAAATTATTCAGCATTTGGAAAAAAACACTGCAACTGTTTTCTTTCTGCACAAACTATGTACACTTATTCTGCATTTGTACAAACACAATGGAATAGCAATGTTATCTTAGACCTAAACTCCAAACAATGTCCACTTTTTGCTGCCAGTCCGAGAAGTGACCATTATTTGGAAGGGTTTCACTGCAGTGCAATAATAATTCTTAATATTTCCACGTGATTTCTAAAACTGTAATGGCCAACAAGAATGTCAAACAAAGTATTAGATTGGACAGTCTAGAAGATCAGAATATTTAATAGTTATAATTAATAAGCAATTAGTAGAATCAGAGTTCACACAATGTGAGAAGACATATTTCAGTGCTGTCGTGAAAACAGAGTATTTTTGTTGATGAAAGGTGTAATTTTCACAGTATTCTTCCAGAGAGGAACTGCTGATGCATCTGGGAGCAGTAGCAGGCTGGCAATTCATAAACAGCCCTGGAAGCTATTTTTTGTGCTGCTCACTTTTGTGAAAAATTATCGAGGTGCCATCCATAAAAAAACGGTATATTTGCATTGCTGTTTACTGTTTAAAAATATTTTCAACACAAGTGTACGAATCACGGCAGTTTTTTGTTTTTGTTTTTTGGTATTGAGGAATAATTAACAACACATTACCCATTTTCTTGGATCCTCTGATAGCTACCGTGTACAATTTAACATAAGAAAGAAATTATTTCAGTTGCTGAAAAGCAAAAGGCAAGGTACTTTCTCTGAGACCAACTGTCGAAGACTTTATTCCATTCTTATGAATTTTATTGCAATAGCTGAATTCAGAATATTTAATAGTTTCTTTGGTTTTAGTGAGAACGAAAATCTAAATGCGAAAGAAATTAATTTGTTTTCAAGACCTACCTATCATTAATAAATAAATTAATTATGAAAAAAATCTCCTGAAAAAGTGAAAATGTCCAGAGTTGCAAGAATTTCAGTGCAAATTTATAAAGTGCGAAAAATTTAAGAAAAAAAAAAAGTTTTTATTTACATTCAAATTGAAAAAGTATATTTGCTTAGCTGAAGCAGACTTTCCAGAACGGAAGTTCAAGAATTCATGTAACTGTAAGACTGAAAAAGTATATTAGATTAGATTGTTTTGATATTCAAGTGCAGTTAGCAAAAGTGGACTAAGGTAGAGAGGATATCAGCTCAACGGGATGGGTCTTAAATTTGAATGTCAAGAAAGGGAAAAGGAGTATATCAAACAGTGTTTGGCTCAATAGAACATTTGCTACGTAGGTTTTGTTTTTGTTCTTTTCTGAAGCGGTCCAAGTGGTAAACAACCTTTGCACATTTTAATATAACTTGGTTTTCTTTTACAAAAATACTGAAGTGCACGTACATACACACTTTTTATTACTTGAGTTGGCATAAGGTCTACCGACCTCAAATTTGGCGGCCACCGGGAATTCTCCCGGCATCCTAGTCCATACCTGTCTGGGAGGGCCGACAATACCAAGGAAAAATAAGAACTTCCCTGAGTAATGCCCTTTTCATGTTCAGCCAGGCATAAGGAAATACTGTGAAATACAATACCAATGTATGTGGTACCAACTGAAGAGGAAATGGGGACCTTGTACACATCAGGAATATTAAGGTCTTCAATCTTATTCTCTGTCCAGGGGGATATATTAGATTATCCTCCTGGACAGAGATAAGTACAATTAGATTTGATACCAATCAAATAAGCATAGAATTTGAAAATTTGATGGACACTGTAGGTAGACTGGTCAAGCAATGGAATGGGTCCAGCAAAGAGAAAATGTCCGCTGACCAGTGAAGGACAGCAAGTAGTGGAATTCTTGCCTTTAAATACTGCCACTTTCATTAACAAAAGGGCTTTTCATTTTTGTGAGAGCATTGAAATCTGTACCTCTTCAAACTGCAATGCCGAAAGTCTTAATCATATTCCCTTCATCTGGAAATCCCCTCCTATCATTAGGCAACAACAACAATGAAGTACTTTAAAATCCAAATCCAACCAGCTTTTCTCTAATTGATTTGCAAGCAATCTCGCTCTAATTGTTTTAAGGTGATCATGAACCCAAAGCTAGGTTGAAGGTCCTCTGTGTTTTCCAATATTTTATTAATGTAACTAGTATGCATATCCAACTACCTCCACCTACTTGATTCATTTTGGTACTGGTAGACAATTTATTAATACACTCCTAATATCAACAAAATCTTCAAAGAGAATTCTTATGGTGATTAATATACTATATATTAATATTTGACAAAGAAGTGGTGTATTTAGCCCAAATTTTGAATGGAGTATTGAAAAAAAATGACCGCTTTCAGCATATCTATATATTGTTTCGTATTACTTTTACCAGGCTTTCAAGCACATCTACATTGTTGTGTATTTCTTTTTTACAAGTATTTGCATTGTTAGCAAGTTACTTTCCTTACTAGCCAGTGGAAGAGGTTCGATACATCTACATCAAAAATCTGTGGAGATAACAAAACAGCAACAGGTATTTTCTTGATATCACTTTACTCCAATAAAACCAAAACCAAAAGTTCTTTCTCAACTATGTAAGAAATTTTATTGGCAAATAGTACAGTTCTATTCGCATTTGCATCACCAACACGTTTTTATTAATAATAGCCAGCATTATTTGGAAATCTATGATAGGTACAGGATTGGTTTATCTACAGAAAGTTTCCAAATGCTTAAGTAATTTGTTTTGTTTTTTATCACAATTGGTGCACTGCATCAATGAACTGCATTTTGATCTTTTCATTTTGTTTGTTACGACATCAAGAAAAATTCCAATGGCAACAACAAAAAGCTGCCATTGGTATTTCCTGTGCTTTGGGAGGGGGGGTCATTTTTGAATAATTCTATACTTTATAAAATGCATAAGCCATTAGAATCTTGAAAACTAGTATACACCTTGGAATGAAATGGAAAACAACAAAATATAGCAATATGTCTCTTCATAGTAAAATGCAACACAACTCTTACATATTTCAGCATTAAAATTCCACGCTTTTGAAGGATTTGCGTTTCACCAAAAAATGACTTTTTGCAGTAAATTTTCTTATGTGAATTAAAATCTATAGATGGCCAGATCAATAGTTGATAATACATGAAATCAAGTATTCCATTTTTGAAGCGAAGTGTGTAGTAATTTTATATGGCCAATTTAATTCAGAACATGATACAAAACCATTTGTTTCATTCAAACAGCTTGCTGAATTACTGATGATATCATTATGTAAGCACAAATGCACAGCAAGACATTAAAAATTCCACACCATGAAGAACTGTATGAAACTGGACAAAACTTACCACACATATAGACAAGAAGGTGGAAAAGAAGTGACTTGATTTCTGAGGAATTACATTAATGCAATGGGCAAGGAGATAGTAAAATGTGGTCTGAGTAGGTTGTATGATTGCCATGGTAGGCTATACATTTAGCAACAAGGCGTGGTATTGTGTAAAAAGTACTCTGTGTCCTGTGGAATCATTGACCATGCATTGTTAGCTGGTCAATTCATTACCATTGTGAGGAGGTCATGCAGAGGCATTAAGTTGTTTGCCACAATGTGTCCTACACATTCTCTATTGGAGATAAGCCAGGGGATCACACTGGCCAAGGCAACACCTGAACACCATGTAGGCACTATCTAATGTTGGCAGTGCATGGGTATTATGCTGTTGAAAGCAGGCATCAGAGATGCAACAGAGGTACAGCAACAAAATAGGCTGCAGCACCTTATTCAGATATTGTTGTGCTCAGGGCTCCAAAAATATAGTCACCTGCTCGCCACTGGGGACCTAATAAATCATGTTGGTAACCACAATTTCAGTATGTACTTTTATTTATTCTGTTTTGCCATAGAATGAGGGGCAGTAATTGTTTTTTAAAATACATATATCACATAAGAAATGTATAAATGTTGCCCCATTTAGCAAAGAAACAAGAAAAAAAAAGACACAGGCAAGATTATGACAAAAGTGAAGGAAGGGACTAGCATGAAATGTGAAGGCCTTTAATTTTTTTTGACTAAACGTAAGATGTACAAGATCACTAGGTCAGCAAGATACCATTAGCCATGAGCTGATGTGCTAAATGCTGCCATAATGAAGAGGAAACTGAAGGGGGCACATAGCATGTGACTAATCTGTAACTGGTATGGACTCCTTTTCTAAGCACAAGAGGGAAAATGTTCAGTTACTTCTTATTATCTAGTTACGGACTAATGTTCTCTATTGCCAGCAAGCCCACCAAAAGTAAAAAGAAAGCTTTAAAAGATGACACCCAACAATAAGAGACAAAAGCAATTCCTGATACGAGGGAGGAACGAAAAGTAACACACAGCAATTTTGTTCTCTTTGCAGGTTGCAAGTAGCAGTTTGGTAGACGAGTCTGAATATCACGCTACAGACTTGTTTGGCTGGATCAGGTGTCACTGTGGTGGAAGACAGTGTGAACGACGACACAAAGATGTCGCGTTTGTTAGTGTCGTCTATGAATGAAGAGCAAAGCGGTGTAGTCCAATTTTTGTGGGCTAAACAAAAAAAACTTCGACAGAAATTCACAAAGAAATGATCCAAGTATATGGGAGTGATTACCTTGACCACAGCAACATCTCCAGGTGATGCAGTTTCCTTGCAAAGGGCAATGGCAATCTTACTGATTCGTAACATTCTGGTCAATCTGTAACCGCATCATCACCTGCCATTGTGAGAGGCACTGAACAAGGCAATTTCGAGTAACCGGCGGATCTATCTCCACACATTGGCACAGAAGTTCAACATTTTGTACCGCATAGCGTACGATATTGTGCATGACAAATTGCAATTTTTAAAGGTCAGTGCACGATAGGTGCTAATAACTTGACAGATGACTAGAAAGGACAGAGAATGATGTCATCCTTGGATCACTTGATGTGTTATGCAGAACAAAGACATGAATTTCTGGCAAATGTAATGACAGGCAATGAGTCCTGGGCATACCACTACACTCCCAAAGTTTCTCCTGGTGAAGTTTCATCCATCGGGGACCACTGTGAATGACAAAACCTATGCTAACACATTGACAAAGTTGCGTCATGCCCTTCATGACAAAAGACCCAACACAGATGCTACAAATGTCAAGACTGCTTCATGACAACACTCGTCCAGATGTTGCACTACACGTTCATGACAAAATTGTGCAATTCGGCTGAGAGGTGCTCTAGCACCCGCGGTACAGTTCGGACCTGGCTCCTTCGGACTTTCATCTGTTTGGTCCCTTGAAAAGATTCCTAGGTGGCGAACGCTTCAATTCGGCTGACGAAGTTAAATCGGTTGTCCGCAGGTGGCTATACGCCCAGAAAATGGATGTTTATGAACAAGGTATACTAAAACTGGTACCAAGCTGGAATAAATGTCTCATGCGTCTCGGTTCTTATGTTGAAAAATAGCTAAGAAATGTAGTTTCACTTTGTATATGTTTTGTTTTGCCTATCTATTAAACTGCTGCCAAAGAAAAAAGTGGGCATTACTTTTTGATCCACCCTTGTAATTAATTTAATTTTTTTAGAGCTGTGAATGTGTCTTTGTTTGTGTTGGTTAAATCCTAATGAACTCTTCATTAAAAAAAAACTTAATTTATCATCAGAGCTGACTTTCAGAGCTGGCTACTAGAAACTCTTGTTGGCTACCAGATTTTTTGAAATTTTTGGAGCCCTGGTTGCACCATCAGTGTACCAACTGTTACAAGTGGAGAATGGCTGTTCATCTGCCAAAGATGTCCGACATATTCTCTATTGCAGATGTCAGGAATCACACTGGCCAAGGCAGCACTTGCACACTTTGTAGGCATTGTCTGTTGATGTCGGCAGTGCATGGATGGATGTCATCCATAAAATGGGCTGTATCACCTCGTGTAGATATCGTTGTGCTATTGTTGCACTGTGACAAGTGGAGAATGGCTGTTGAAACTGATAGCACCCCAAACCATGACTGAGGAGCTGCATGGTGCTCATGGATGAGGGTAAGATTAGCATGATGACCACGTCTACTCCAGACTCTCAATCAGCTATCGTCAGTGCTGAGACCAGGGTTGGCAAGTTTTTGCCAAGGTGGTTAAGAGCACTGGTTGTAACCGGTTAAAACTGGCATGGCAGAAACTAGTTTGTGGCATGAAAATGGCAATAAGTGGCAGAAACCCAGAAAATAATTATGTCTTGTAATAAAAACTTATTGAAGTACCACAAATAGCATATAATGAATCCATATAATGAATAGCATAGGGAAATGCATGTTAAAGTAAAACAAGTTCAGTTGCAATGTTTACAGTATTTATTCAAAGGTTGCATTGCAGTAAATTCGCCATTCAAGTGAACTTTTTCCATGAAGTAGTAGATAGCAAAGGACCAATTTCGCTGATGTTTCCAAACCCAAACAATTCCTTAATTTATTGTGAATAAACCAAAAGCTTGAGAATATTCTTTCAAGCCCAGCAGAACTTGCAGGCATTGTGCAAGCAAGAGTTATGAAATCTTCATTTACAGTTGTTTTCTTTAAACTAGACCACCATGTAGAAGCTGAGACATTTTCTAAGACTTCATTGGAGTAACATGTTTCAGGAAAAGGAGCTGATTTTGCTTGAAAAGCTATGATGTAAGGCACAAAATTTGGGTTGATGTCAAAGTAATTTCCTAGCACTTTCTTCCTGCTCAGGCAACAATTTAGATGAAGCATATAAGCTAGCATATGATGTTGAGTTATTGCCTGACTAAATCTACTCTTAACCTTGCTTTCGTTAGTTTTCATGAGAATATCATCATCCATTAGGGTTAACCAAATTTCAAAAGCATCTGCAATAGAACAGTCCTCTTATTGGATCTTATCCAAGGCAACAGCACTAGGTCTTAAAAGTTGCAACAAGTGTTTTACTTCTTTATTAATCATCCGTTTTATAAATATTTGTCATTATGATTTACAGTAAATTTCATGTACTAATTGATACAAAAATGGTTTAAGTACTTTTCTTTTAGTTTCTATGAGTTGTTGCCATTTTCTACCAGTTTAAACCGGTTATATCCAGTTTCTGCCACAGGCACAGCAGAAACCCAACCCTGGCTGAGACAGAAGCGAGACTCAATGCAAAATACACTATGGTTCCATTCATCTACCATGCATGTCAAGGTATGGTACCACAGCAGCCTTGATTGACAATGTCTTACGGTGAGTGGCAGTTGTCACAACGGCTGGCGAGAATGCAAGCCTACCTCTACCAATTTGTAATTCATGGTCCCTGTCAATATGGGAATGACCACAGCTGCTACATACCTCATAAAATGTAGGGTCACGTGGATTGTGCAGCTACTACTACTTGCCACTAAATGCGATGATCGATGCATTTGGATGTTCACCTAAATACACATGTCCCATTATGGTGAAGCACATTACCTTCCTCCAAGCACTGACACTTGTTGCAACCAGGGTGGAAAATTAGCGGGCACAATGCACAAAATATGACCATAATTTTTCGTTCTGCAACAAGTATTTCGAGCATGGCCTAAAATTTGCAACTGCACAAATTTAGAAGAAATTGCAGATCTGGATTACTTCAGTTTCCAGGTAAGCATCTTCTACATGTTCAGTCTTACAATCGCAAAATTTAATGCTTGCTTACAATTACAAATATGTTCATATATTTTGATGGATATTAGTGAAACATTCATTAACTTTCCTAAGTCCCTCAAATCTTATGCACACTGAGTACTTTTGGGGTCATAGGACCCCAAGGTAAAATATGTAACACATACCAATGACTTAAAACTTATAATCACTAAATATTTTATACTTCGTACCAGATAAATAAAACTCACAAAATGGCATTAAAAAAATACAACAGTCAACAGAGAAAAGGAGCTGATTAAAGCTCAAAGATCTGCTGGGGTTTAATAAGACCCCAAATGCCATAAGAAGATTAATGAATCTTTGATTTGCAACACATATTCATAGAAAGATGTCTGGAAAATTTACATAACTTTTGGTAATTATAAGCATGGTTGTAATTTTTGACATACGGGCTAAATATAATTTCTGTGACTCATGTAGTGTAGCTGATGAATTCAGTATATGGCTAAAAATTTCCCTATCCTCCATTTTTTTCAAACTGACAAATCTATGAAATTTGAGAAATACGTGAATCTATGAGTGCAGTTTAAGTACAAAAAGCTGAATTGATGGAACTCAATCTCCAAATTATGAAAATACAGCAAATTTCAATTTAGTTTAGGTATTCATGGTATTTATTATACACCTGATAAGAGGAAATAAAGGACATTTTATTGGTAAAATAAAAGTTTTAAACTGCACTTTACAATGAGTTTTGATAAAATGTGGTTTAAAAATCTACAAAAATTACCATCCACCCCATGCACAACATTTTTTATTCACACAGGTCAAATTTCAAACATATAAGAGAATTCCCCAAATACTCCATATTTAATTATTTAATTCACAATTTCTTTTAAATGCTTGTGAACATACCTGTTATATGCTTTTCACTTAAAAAACAGATTCTTCATATGGTACCGTAAGATTTCTGTTTAGAATTTTAACTACAGATGCAATTTCACACATACCAATTTCTCCTTTCCCATCCTGGTTGAAACCCAATGCTTTTCCCCCACAATACGACGTACGACACTGAGATCCACCAGCCATATGTAGCTCTATGATGAAGTGTCTGATAAAAGTGTCCATGTAAATGGTAGGATTCCTGATGACACCACCCATGCATTCTCATTCCTTACAGTGATTTCACCACTGAGATCCCTCCAATGCAGTGGTCCACACGCACACACGTGAGGATGGTCAAACTTAGCTATGCTAAACCATTTTAACTTTTTATGTCTCTCACCTGTCATGTGCTTGGTTTGCAATCGTTTACACTGCTGGCCACCCAAAATGCAACACCAAGAAGGACACGAGATAGTAAAGCCAGATTTACTGGACACACAACAGATACAAAGATGAAACAATTGAGTTAACAGGCCCGTACGACTTGCGGAACACACAGACATCAATAGTTCGTGTGGCCCCCATGGCTGGCAATAACGGCCGCTACACGTCGCGGCATCGAACGAAAGAGGCTTTGGATGTGGGCTTGGGGTATGTCGGTCCAGGCTGCTTCCACACGTTGCCACAGTTCATCAGGCGTAGCCGCGGGTGCTGTTTGCCGGGCCACTCGGTTGCCGATCAGCGACCAGACGTGTTCGATGGGCGACATATCAGGAGAATAGGCGGGCCACGGCAGCAGTGACACCTGGTGGGCCATGAAGAATTGTTGCACGATGCGTGCCACGTGCGGGAGCGCATTGTCCTGTTGAAACGTGGCCGCTGGCAGGTCCTGCAGGTAAGGGAGGACTACAGGCTCCAAAACGTCGGAGATGTAGTGGTGGCTGTCGAGTGTACCGGCGATGCGTACCAGACGGGTGTCATATCCAATTGCGCCCCAAACCATAACGCCAGGCGACGGACCGGTATAGCGATGCATAATGCAGGCGTCATACAGTCTCTCGCCGCAGTGCCGCCTCACGCGGATCCGACCGTCGTGGTTTTGCAGGCAGAAGCGGGATTCGTTGGAGAAGACAATGTCCTGCCATTCTGTAGTCCAGGTGCTGCATTCAACGGCCCACTGGCACCACACTAGTCGGTGGTGTAACATCAATGGTAATCGGAGCAATGGGTGCCGTGCAACAAGTCCCCGCTCCTGCAGACGCTGCCGAACGGTACGTTCTGACACAGGTTGTTGCGCAACACACCCTAATTCCTGTGCTAACGTTCGTGATGTGGTGGTGCGAGCCGTCAATGCCCGCCGCACAACATGCCGGTCCTCTCATTTGGTGGTGTGCTGCGCCTGCGGCAATCGCTCATGTCGGTCCGTCCGTCTCTCTTGCACCCACCAAATCCACACCCGCCTCACTGTGGCTGGATGTCGTCCCACATGGGCACCGATGTCTTGGTACGATAAACCGCTGTCGCGATAAGCCACTATTCGTCTTCTGTTGAACTCCGAAACGTGCTGGAATGACTGCCGTATTCTGCGACGAGGCATCAGGAAGCTTCCCACGCACAGGTCCGGCAGCACAACACACTTCCACTACTTAGACCCCGCCTTCTGTGCACCCTTCTTATAGTGCTTCTCAGTGGCATGCCGAGCGCACATGGTTTGCATATGCCCTGCAATGCTAATCGTTTGCATGTCCTCTCGCGGGCGATGAATGCTGCGAATTTCAGGCCAATCGGATGCTTCCTTCTTGGTGTTGCATTTTGGGTGGCCAGCAGTGTACCTAACCCAACTGTTGATGCATGTCCACCAATTTGCATGATGCGATGGTAAATACTTCCTGGTATGTCATTTTCTATGTCAAACGACATACATAGAAACTTCTTTTTCTTTTCTTTTTTTAATTTTCTTGTTAATTTGATAAGTTACTTCTATGATATCAAAGAAGTTAATTAAACTTTTGATGACATACACAGTCATATCAGAATAATATGACCACCCCTGGAGTCACAATGTACTCGCCCAAGAGCGTCATGGAGTGTACGTGACAAGATCGACCACATGGAGATAGATATAAGCGACTGGCCAGGACAGATGAGCACAATGGGGTATAGGTAGTGATTTGATGGACGTTCAAAATGGAATGATCACTGGCTACAGCACCAAGGATGGAAGCATATCAGAAACAGCAGACTTTGTAGGCTATTCGTGAGGTACAGGAGCAAGGGTGTACCAAGAATGGACCGCTGGCACACCGAGTATCTTCTGACGTCATAACTGTGGAGGCCCAAAAGGCCATCGACCCCAGAGGAAAACGTCACCTCCATGGACTGGTGAAGGGCAATTGACGTGCAACAGTGCAGCAATTGACCACTGGGACATCCAGGTACGTGTTCCCGATAACAGAGCGAACCCAGTTATAAATGGGTCTCCACAGTAGACGCTGCGTCAAAGCACCCGTGTTAACTCAGATCCATCAGTAGCAACGCCGGCAGTTCGCATGGGACTACCATCATTGGACAGTGGAAAAGTAGGGAAAGGTTGCCTTCTCCAATGAATCGAGCTTTCTACTCCACAGAAGTGACGGACAGGAGGATACAGCGTCAGATCAGACACACGAGAACCAACACCTGGGCATGCTTGTCAGTCAAGTACAAGCCAACGGTGGCAGTACGCATGCCTGGGGGATGTCTTTCTGGTATGACCTGCAACCACTGGATGGGTCCCAGAATGCCAATGGCTATTTGTTCAACCTCACTGACCACATGCATCCCTTTGTGTTGGACGTTTACCCTGGTGGTGATGGTGTCTACCAACAGGACAATGCACCCTGCCATGTTGCTAAAGTGATGCATGACTGGTTCCAGGACCACTAGAGTGATGTCTCTGTTCTCCCTTGGCAGGCAAAATCACCTGATCTCAATTCCATAGAGCACTTATGGGACTATTTCAACATGCTGACTCACAACCACGTTATCTCTGGGACCTCCGGGCCAAGGGTAGTTATTCCCATTATTAGGTAGATATTAACTGATAAGACCGTGAATGTACATGAAAAGAACACACACACACATAAAAAAAAAAAAAAACTCCATAGAAATTAATCTATGCATATCATACATAGGAAGTACAAACAATAAATTAAAACACCATCTAAACCAGCATTTGAAGAACTGGCAAAAAAAAAAAAAAAAAAAAAAAAGCCAAAACAGCTCCATTACAGTACTATATAGAATCCAAAATCTGATGAAATCAAGATTTTGAAAAGTAAATCAGAAAAGTACTTAAGATGGCAGAAACTGTTTTAATACAAAAAAATATAAACAGGCTTTGTAATTTTAATGATCCTAAACAACTATCAAATTACTGGAGAGATCTAATACACTTACAGGCAAGATATAAAAAGGAGAAAATAGAAAGCAAAAATTTAAAATAAAAAGTAAAATATATATATATAAGCTGCCATATAAAATAAATGCATTTCAGTAATTGGGGATATGTACCACAATGTCCAACAGATGGCATAAGCATTGTACCACATATTGCACAGATCTCCAACTTACCTGCCAGCATTCGACATTCAGTTGCTGGCACAGCTAATGAGCTTACAACTCTTTCCTGAAGATGCCCATAGCAGCTGGGCAAAAGTATTTGGAAGCTCTTGTATAATTTGATGTGTCAGTTTTTAAGGTGTAAATATGTTTTTTAATGATCTCCAATCTAATCTTTTTAACCTTTCAGAATTGTAAATTAGTGCTTTAGAGATAACTAACAAAGTGAAGGTAAAGGTTAGGGTTAAAGTTTTTAACTTCAGCAAATAATTGGGTTGCGGCTTTGAATTATTAGTTTTTATGGGTTAAATATTCTCTTAAGGTGAGTTAATGAGCTCAGGATAAGAATAGAATTATTATTTATAACTGTTGAACACATCTTGCCACCGGGAAGTATGTAATTGCCTACAGAAGCTAGAAATGTGATAAAATGAGAGACTCTTCATAAACTAAGTTGGCTAAAGGTAAGCTTATCATTAGTATTGTATTGATTTTGAGCTGCACGTATTTAAGGAAATGTCTGGTTGAGCATTTGAGCTCAACCAGCATATCTCATTTTTGAGACAAAAAAATACAAAACAGTTTTAACATAAGTACCAATCTCACTTCATTTAAAACAATAGAAGATTTCTATGAAAGGATATCAAGATCAAAAACTTGAACGTTTCCCCATCACTCTTGAGTTGTGTCTTCGCAAAAAATTTAGCTGCAATATTATGCAGCCAACTCTTCTCATATATGAACAAAGAGATGCCAGAATCTCACCAGAACACAAACTATATCAATAAAGGCATCTGACAAACAATCAGTCAATTAAAATGAAAAACAGAAAAGATTCAACATAGGTTACAACAAATGCATAGGGCACAGATAGGTTCTATCTCAGCACCTGTAAACTCTTATTACTCATCATAGAATGTGCAGCCTTATTAAAGCATCAACATGAATACATCATGATAAATTAATGGCGTGCTGTCTCCGTACGATGTCATCAAACCACCATCCCTAATTGCACAATAAAAACTTTATTTACAATAAAAGATATGATTTAAAAATATTTAAAAGGGCAAGACCTTTCGGGGCTACAATAGCACCCGTCCTCAGGCCACCCAACAGTGCCACAGAGCACTTGGAAGACCGCAATATATAACCAGTCCCCCAAGGAGACCCACAATGCATTTGTTCAAAACCCAGGTGATGCCAATTGAGGAAAACAGCAAAACAGAAAGTAATACAAATAATATAGTTGATTAATTAAGTAAAGTCCTCTTCTTCAGTAGGTTGAAGGGAAGAAGTAATCATTTTCCTCCATTGTCTAGGAACAAATACAGGTAAGTCCAAGTTACAACAGGTAGTACCTTTAGAAATAATATACAGACTCTCTGTAAAAAAGACAGTTTGTTTGTTAACTATGGAGGAAAGTACTATTGTATTAGACCAATCGGGAGAATAACCTCCCTGGCGAACAGCTGTAGTAAATGATGTAGAAATGGAGTCAGTTCGAAGTGCATATTTGTGTTCTGACAATCTAATGTTCAGACTTCTAAGGGTAGAACCTATGTAGTATTTAATATCATCGTTAGAGGCCGTGGGAAGCAATGGGATACGATAAATTCCTACTTTATTCAAAGTTGCGACTGGATCTCGGTCGTTACGTATGGTTGAAAAGATGGTTTTGGTGCAAATTCCAAATTTAATATTGTATTTATGACATACTTTCCGCAATATGGAAACCACAGGAGGGATGAAGTCAACTTTACCAACGTATATAGGAGATACAACCTCCATTGACAACGTCGTAAATCTTAGTCTTTGAAATTTCTGTAGAAGTTCCTGAAAGAAGCAGGCGGAATATCCAAATGATATGGCCAAGTTCTGTATGAAAGCTAGTTTGTCCTGACGAATCTGACGGGTTGAGGAATGAGTAAACACACGTTTAATTAAAAAACGTAAGGCTGAAGCTTTATGTTCGGGGGGGGAGAACCAAAAGGTATAAGACAAGGTATGTAGGTCGGTTTTCTATAGACAGATAATTTGATAAGATTAGATGTCAAGTCACGAGTCAACAAGATGTCCAGGAAGGGTAATATACCATTTTGTTCAAGTTCCATAGTGAAGGTGATAGTAGGATATTGGTTGGAAAGACAGGTGGTAAATTCGTTCAGAAGTAACATGGAGTGAGGCCAGAAGATCAACATATCATCCACATATCTTAAGAGGAGTGCCGGTTGGTACGTGAATTGGCTCAGTACTTTTTCTTCCAATGACTGCAGTAAAATTTCCGCCAGAACAGGGGAGAGAGGAGACCCCATTGGTGCCCCCTCCATTTGTTGGTAGGATTTGCCATCAAATTTGAAATAAGATCGTTTTGCAACCAATTTCAAAGCAGAAATGATTGCATTGACCTCCAATGGGGAGATTGAGTAATCTGCAAGTAATTTCCCTTCAATAATCGAGTGGACTACTTCAAGTGGAACGCTTGGAAACAGAGACACCACATCAAGAGAAGCCATAACAAATGAGTTTCCTTTGTAATCAAAAGATTTTATTCGTGTTAATGCCTGGGTAGAACTGTTAATGGATACTGATGAATTTGTAGTAAGAGGTTTTAGGTAAATTGCTAAAGCTCTCTCCAACATACGGGTGGGGCTGGCATACCCCGAAATCAACAGTCTGAGGGAGCGGTCAGGTTTGTGGGTTTTGATTTTTCCAAACAACTCAGTGACTCTTGTACCAACAGGAGGTTTCATTTTGGTAGAAATGGACGTAGGCAAGAGACCCCGGTTCCTGAGTTTGCTTAACTCAGCGACAGTCGCATTTGTCGGGTCAGAGCGGAGTACTCGATGTGGAGTCAAAGCTATAGCTTGGTACATCTTATTGTTGTAATCTTTACGATCTAATAAGATAATTTGCTGGGACTTGTCAGCACTGATGATTGAAAGATCCGGGTTTCGAGAAAGTTGTAATATTTGGTTGCGTTCATATTTTAAAAATGAAGAGGTTTTATCATAATTTGAAAGGGAGTCAGCTAAGGCATAACGAGTGATATCTTGTTCCTTTTCCGGCAAGGCTCCAATGACATTCTCCATCTGAGGTAAAGATCGAAATGGTCGAAAGGGCATAACTGGATAGCTGAACTTGAAACCACGATTGAGGGCCAAACATTGAATATCAGATAACACTATAGAGCTATAGTTGATGAAAGAATCTGGTAAATCACGATTAGTGGTTCTATAGCTGAAGTTCGTGGGTTGGAACAGTTGGGGACGGGTAGAAACCAGATTGCATAATTTACGAGTGTGTCCTTGGTTCATGGAGGTCACTAAAGTCTGTATAGTGGTAAAGAAAACCAACAAAGTCTTACCTAACAAAATAGGATGGGAAAGCCTGGATAATTTAGTGTAAGCGTTGTAGGATTTAAGGTTTAGCAAGTCCAGGTAACTTCTTTTCCTTCTTATTTCTTTGGTTAATTGTTTTTGTTGAGCATTAGCTATTACATGTGCATCCTGTTGAGATATGGCAAACGTTCGTATTCGCAGGAACTTGGGCACCACACCGAGTGAACGGCAGTTGAGTAAAAAACTAAGGTGAGTCTCATTGCGGGCTAGTTTCCGTCGGATGTTACAGAAGGTCTTAGTTGCAGCGTTCATGCTCGTGCGCTTTGAAGTGCTACAGATTCTACCAGAATCCCTCACACGTAGTATCACAAGATTTGCAGCTAAAAAGAGTAATACTTGTTAAAAATTCGTACGTATGGAACATGATAAATTAATGGCGTGCTGTCTCCATATGATGTCATCAAACCACCATCCCTAATTGCACAATAAAACTTTATTTACAATAAAGATATGATTTAAAAATATTTAAAAGGGCAAGATCTTTCGGGGCTAATTGCACAATAAAACTTTATTTACAATAAAGATATGATTTAAAAATATTTAAAAGGGCAAGATCTTTCGGGGCTACAATAGCACCCGTCCTCAGGCCACCCAACAGTGCCACAGAGCACTTGGAAGACCGCAATATATAACCAGTCCTCCAAGAAGACCCACAATGCATTTGTTCAAAACCCAGGTGATGCCAATTGAAGAAAACAGCAAAACAGAAAGTAATACAAATAATATAGTTGATTAATTAAGTAAAGTCCTCTTCTTCAGTAGGTTGAAGGGAAGAAGTAATCATTTTCCTCCATTGTCTAGGAACAAATACAGGTAAGTCCAAGTTACAACAGGTAGTACCATAAGAAATAATATATAGACTCTCTATAAAAAAGACGGTTTGTTTGTTAACTATGGAGGAAAGTACTATTGTACACTGCTGGACAATTGCTAAGGACGGATCCTAAACGGCTATATAGCGCATAAAAAAGTAAGTGTGGTTGGATGCCAAGTGAAATAAAATGTCAAAATGCCAGGACATTACAAGAAAGACAATTTATTGTGCTCTGAAATCCAGAAGGCTTTGGAACGTGTTCAAGGGACAAACAGGCCATTTTGTGCAGAATACGTAAACGTGAAAAAAATGCAATTACCGTCCGCAGGCGTTCCGGCGTAAGATGTCAATATGGGATATGGCCACCATGGAGGGCGATGCAAGATTCCACACGTCGTGTCATTCTTTGCACAACATTATCAAGCAGCTGTTGGGCTAATTTATCCCATTCCTCTGTCAGTGCATGGAGGAGGGTTTCCTTGTTTATTGGAGGGCATTGGCGACCAGCAAGACTCCTCCCCAAAGCATCCCACACATTTTCAATGGGATTCAGATCTGGAGAACATGCTGGCCATACGAGGCGTTGAATATCCTCGCTCTCAAGACACTCCTGGACAGCGACTGTTCGATGACATGTTGCGTTGTCGTCCATGAAAATGAATCTATCACCGACAGCACCACGGAACATGCGAACATGAGGTAGCAGAACATCATTAATGTATCGTTGGCCAGTCATAGTCCCAATTGGAAGCACATAGAGGGACGTACGGCCATTGACCATGAGTCCAGCCCATACCATGACACTACATGTCGGATATCGGTCCCTTTCCTGTATGTTTGCTGGACAATATGCAGTACCACTATCACGCCAGATCGGTTGTCGTCGACAATCAGACAATAGACTGTATCTACTCTCATCTGAGAAGAGGACAGCAGACCAGGCGTTATCAGTCCAATTGCGATGTTGATGGCGCCATTGCAAACGGGCGATACGGTGACGTCTGGACAATGGGATGCACACAACAGGACGGCGGGCATTATAGTCCTCCTTCATGCAAACGTCTGGCGACAGTTTTCGGGAGATCTGCTTGCCAGTAGCAGCCATAAACTGATTTGCTACCTCACTAGCTGTGCTGCGCCGGTGTCTTTTTGTTGATAGCACTATGTACCGATCTTCTGCAGGTGTCGTACTGCGAATAAGACCTCCCCCGTGACGTTTGCTACACTATTTGTTTGAAATGATTTCCAAAGCCTTGAAACAACACTGTGGCTGACGTCGAACTCCCTGGCAACATCTGTTATTTTTCGCCCTTCTTCAATCTTGCCAATAATACGGCCACGCGTAAAATCATCTAGGTGATGTCGGGAAGACATACTGAAAATTGCAAGTTCGTCAATTGATTCTTTCCCTTTCAACTTTGCGTTTGAACAACAACTGTCAATACGCGTCAAATCCTTTATATCTTTTATCAGCACTATGACGTCACGAACAAGTTCGGCAATCCAAAATTTGCATACGCACAACACGTCTTACTGTATCCCGCACTTATGCTAATTTCCACATTTTCCTGCCTTCCATTTCATGGTTGCTATCGTTGCTATTGTCATCCGTCCTTAGCAATTGTTCGGCAGTGTATTAGGCCAATCGGGAGAATAACCTCCCTGGCGAACAGCTGTAGTAAATGATGTAGAAATGGAGTCAGTTCGAAGTGCATATTTGTGTTCTGACAATCTAATGTTCAGACTTCTTAAGGTAGAACCTATTTAGTATTTAATATCATCGTTAGAGGCCGTGGGAAGCAATGGGATACGATAAATTCCTGCTTTATTCAAAGTTGCGACTGGATCTCGGTCGTTACGTATGGTTGAAAAAATGTTTTTGGTGCAAATTCCAAATTTAATATATGAATACATCATAACATTGTTGTAAATGGTAACTTTTAATGGAAAACAGTAAAAGAAAGGCATTTCCAAACAAAAGAATCCAGAAAACATTTGTTATGCAAAAATATCCAGCTCTCAACAACTGAGTGATCAGTGGAAAGGGTTTAAATGCTACAAAGGGAAATGCAGGAAGAAAAGTTGGGATGCAAAAGAACTGAATTTTATCCACAACCTACATGGCCAAAACTTTTGTGACAGTTTTCTCTTTTAAGAGATGACTCAAACACATATCCCTATGCTTATGTTTCTGGAGATAAAACTAAGTATCTGTAAACAACCATTTCTATTATATTTTGGAAATCAATGAACTTAAAAAATCTAAAAATTTCATCCTGTGGTGAACTAAGTGGGGTGGCCCAGGGGCCAGGGCCCTCCCCATGAGTTATCACTTGGTACCTCGTTCTTTGTTCTTTGTTATTGGCTGCTTATTTTTAAATACATTGGTAGGCCTATATGCTTTTAAATATGTACTTTACTAATCATTAGAAAATCACTTCAAACAGACAGACATTTTTATAGCTTCCCAGTATTTCGGAAGGTATTTTCTTCAGGGTAGTTTTTTTTTTTTTTTTCCAATACTTGGGCCACCCCCGCAAAGAAATCCTGGGTGCACCACTGAGCCTCCTATTAAGAGTTTTCATTGCAAATTCCATCCAGAACATTTTTAATTCATCTCAAAGAATTCAGATTTCAATTAGTCAAATGCCCCTCTTTGGCAACCTGTAATACATAACATTAGACAGGTATTTTAGTAAGTTCAGACATAACATTTTGGCATAACTGAAATACCCCAAATCTACACTTCATCTGCAATTTGGAATGCAGACAAACTAAAAAAAAATGGCCTGTGTTTATATTATATATATATATGGGGGAATTACCGCTTTCTCTTTCCTTACAAAAAAAATAATTCATTCTTGTAACACTCTTACTCACATGGTACAGTTTTCTCAAATCACTGGGAACTTTTCAGAGTGAATTTCAATACAAAGTTTTTGCAAACATAACCATATGCACTGTCACACTACTAATTATATAACTTTCTGACAGCACAGACAATGTGAAAAATTGTGCAAAATCAAAATTGGACAAAATTACTAAATCACTGGATTATGTACATATTAATTGTTATGAGATAGCATAAACCAGACAGGGTCACTAATAACAGAAATCATTCTCCTCTGTTCATTGATTTATCCTGTACTATCATTGAACTATCCCTTGTTTCTTGGATCCACTTTATCTCATTTTTCATGTAGTACTCGATTCATGCCAGTATTTTGGCTCCACATTCCAGAATGTCTTTCAATAATTGAACTACTGAGAAGAGAATAACAAATGATTAATGGAGATAACTTTAACCCACCTTTGTTTTGCGTAGGACATAGCCTTTTTGTAAGTGCTACCTCAGAGCTACAAAGAATGATCCAGGAGCTTGTTGACGAGAGTAAAGAAGTGAAATTGCAAATGAACTTACCAAAAAGATTGCCATACAAATACTTTTACAAGAACTGAAGAATTAGAGGTTGATGGGACAATTTAACTGATGAATGCCTACATCTACTTTGGACAATAAATATCAAGCAAGAGCTACCACATCACACAACAAGGTTCATACTCTTCCAAGCAAAATAAATTGAAGCACTTTTCAAGGACTTTTTAAACCCGAATTATCATACGTGTTTACTGTCGGTCGGTCATTAGGTAGGTATTTTAGTAAGTTCAGACCATTAATCTTAGCTAGGGTGAGCACACCTTCAATGACCTGCCTGTTACCCTCGACCCCTGACGGTTTATTTTATTAACTTTGAATTGCCCCTCTCTTTTGGTGTTTTTCGAAATCATTTTATTTTGTGGAATATTTTGAAAGGGTGCATTACTTTCATATTTATGCACTGGTATGATCCTTATTGTTTGCTTTAATTTTTTATTTTTGATGCATGACTTTGGTGCATTTTTTGACGCAGCCAGGAGATGAACAGTCTACGCATGAAGTAAACAGAAGCCCGTCATAATTTGTGAATACATCATTCACTTATGTTACTCACATGGCTGAAGCTTTACTCTGTAGTAATATCATAGAGAAGGCATCAGCTGTCCACACACTCACCTGGGTTGAACGCAAGTTCTGCGCTATTTGATCAGCTTGGTGTTTTATCAGGACTACACAGAAATCTCCTACACATCCTTTTAGCACAAAATATTATTTAACATATGCTCTTTCATATCATTACTTACAAAACAAAACAAAAAATTCAAGTACTATTTACAGAGCCTCAAACTTTTTCAAGTACTTTCAAGGACTTGAAAATGAACTTTTTTTATTCAAGGACTTTTCAAGGAGCGTACAAACCATGCAGAAGAAATTAATAGGTATATAAAACTTGCTTGCAGTGCATACAGAAGAAACAGCATAATTGTCATGAGTAATTTACCATTATGTTTTTAAACAAATTTTAATTAATGCACCCTTCTAGTTTCTTACTTATGGACCTTAACTAAAAAAAAAAAAAAAAAAGACAGAGGCTGCAGACAACTCAAAGGAGCATGGAAAGATTATTACACATGCTTGGTGTATTCAACAAAGATAGGAAAAGGAACTTACGGATCAGAAAAAGGATAAGTGTGGGAGATATTATTATCAAAGTAAAGACCCTCAAGGCAACTGGCAGGATATATTATTAGAATTGGCCAGTCAGTGTTAGACAACTGAGATACAGATTGGATGCAAAGAAAAGGAAATGACCCAGATGAAAATCACACAGGAGGTGGGTGGATGCAATTCAAGAGCATGCCAGAGTGACACAAAAGAACTGCTTCAGGCAAAGAGTTGTGGAAGAGACTTAGGGACACCTTCATCCAGCAGTGGATTGGGAATGGTTTATGATTATGAATGTTTATCATTATATAATAAATTCAGTAAGATTCATTCTGACTAAAAGTAATGAATAGAAAATGTAGTACGGAATGGGATGCTTTAGAGTACAGAAATTCATATTTACATTCTATTTAACTTAATAGCTTTCTATTATTCTCCATATATTCTAAGTTCTTTTGCATTTTTGGACATTTGTGGTCTCTACATCTTTATGATGACCTGTTCTCAATGATTAGAAACTGTGTCAAAAGTTTTGTTCACACAGAAAGAATTTAAATTTTGTTGCCAAGTTCCTCCTATAATGGTCAGTATTAAAATCTCATTACGCATTTTGTAAATAACAAGTTGTTGAAAATGCTATTTATAAGTTTTGTAGATTCATTAACAGATTTTTTTTTATTTATTTATTTATTTATTTTTGGATGTAGAAACTTTCTTAAATTAATCTCTTTATTTTTATGAGGTTCATAGTCCAAGATTTTAATTTTATGCCACAAAAGTTCACATTTGCATAACTGTATGTCATTTGCCAATTCACTATTTTGTTCTTTTTTAATAGCTTTTACATGTTTCTTAATCCTCAGTTCCAATATTAGAGATGTTTGTCCTGAATATTTACAGTAATTATATATGACAAGGGTCTTGAAAATTGGAACTCAAAATTAAAGAACATGAAAAAGCTATTAATTATAATAAGATTCTTGTAATTACAGCAATTATATGAGGGTCATTCAAAAGTAATGACAACTAATTTTACATGGGGCAGAAGTGTAATGTTGTAAAACATAATTACACTTAAATATTTTAAAAGTATTCACCCTCTACCTGAATGTACCAGTCCCACCTT
This sequence comes from Macrothele yani, assembly GCA_039090855.1. Taxonomy (NCBI): domain Eukaryota; kingdom Metazoa; phylum Arthropoda; class Arachnida; order Araneae; family Macrothelidae; genus Macrothele; species Macrothele yani. Next base: position 34,462,635 of record CM077008.1, on the reverse strand, counting down.
TACTGCCCACTTCTGGAAGGTGTGTTCAAAGCCCTTCCTTGACATGTGGTTCAGCATACCCATCACAGCAGTGTTCAGTTCAGTATTTAGTGCCAACCAACACCCAAGAAGTTGTTTTTTCACATCAGGGAATAGGTGGAAGTCACATGGCACCAGAAACTGTGAATACGGAGGGTGCACCATCATTTTGATACCTAGATCTTGGATAACATGCTGGGTAAACAAAGCATAACGTGCAGGGACATTATTTTGATGTAAAATCCAACCAGTTTGTGTATATTCTCAGCATTTTGGGGAAATTTTTCGCTTTAGAGGACCTTTAAGAAATTCAGAATAATAGGCACCAGTGGCAGTTTTTTCTTGTGGAACAATGTGATCATACATAATTCCCTTTTTATCGAACAAAACTAGATGCATGACCTACCCTGCACTTGCCTGAACTTTTGCTTCCTTAGATAGTGGACTCTGTGGGTGTTTCCATTAGGTGCTCTTATTGTTTTGTTTTTGAATCAAAATGGCTGAAAAATGTTCTATCACATGTGACGACTTCATCCAAAAAGTGTGGCTCATATTGCAGCCGGCACTTCGATTGGCGATAAGTGATAACACAATTTGCCTTGTGTGGGAATCCACTCTACAGCGACTTTTCAGTACCCCAAACGGTTTCTCACAATATTATCAGCAGGCATCTGCATCACAGTAGAAACCCCCTCAATGGTATTTCAGCGGTCTTTGCGCAGGAGTCCCTTGATGGCATTGATATTAACCTCCATAGTCAATGTCGAAGGCCTATTTGGAGCATGGCGCATATTCCAGACATTCTATACCATTTACAAATTTCTTGTGCCACTCAAAAATTTTTGCACGGGACAAAATCTTCCTTACAGGCTATTTTAATAATTTCGGTGGCAGTTTTATTCAAATGCATGCAAATTTTTATAGCTGCAGTTTTAAATCCATACTGGGTTTCAGAAACATGTCTGAACTCTACACTACTTATTACAAGGATGAACGAGTGGAGTGCCGTAACAATGCATCATTGCATGACTCATCTTGCAGGTGTCCGACACAGGCAGCAGCATTTTTCTGCATGGGTTTGTTTTGGCACTACGACGTCAGTCTCGTTACTTTTCAGGGTTCTCATTCAAAAGTAATAAAAAAATTCCCCGAATTTTCCAGGTTCTTCAGGTAGTTTCTTAAGTTTTTCCAGAGTGGTAACCCCCTATCATGCTACAGTAATTGGGGGTTGCCACTTTCGTCCATTCCTGCATTTCATCCCATTCCTGCATTTTAGCGGCTCCTAAACGACCACTGCGATACTGTTGCTGTAAACGTATCTTGATTTTAGCCCCATCATCATTCTCATTTCTCAGTTTTACTGAATCAGCTAGATTTTAATCATTGTATAACGTTTTTAATACTGTTCGTTTCATTGTCTTTTTAGCCCTTCCATCATTCTCATTGTTCAGTTTTACTTGATCAGCCAGATTTTAAGCTTTATAACACTTTTTTAATACTGTTTGTTTGCCTTGTGCTCTTTGGCCAAACATGGCCCTTGTGCCATAAAAACCAACCAACCATTCCTGCATTTTCTCACCAAAGCACACATTTGTAAATTCTTTAAGTAATTTGTCTTTATAAAATTACCTGCTTTTCATTAATAACAACTAAATGCACACATTATTTTCCATACCATAATTCCATGAACTTTTGTGAATACTAACCACATAGAATTTGTTAATACATTCCCATAGAAACAGGCCACATGTAAAAAAATCTGTCAGTTGATTAGTTTCAGTTTTTCTATAACAAAATGCATCTAAGCTTAAAGGCTCCCGTTCAGAGAAACATTTTGCAAGAGAACCAACAAATGACTTTGATCCCTTGTATGGTTGGTTCTTTTGTGATGGTTTTTTTTTTTTTTTTCCAAGCAGGAGTGTATCAAGCCATTGTGCCCAATTGCCTCATGTTACGACTGTCTGCAAAAATTGAACAAAAACATAATAACAGGCAGTCTTTAAAATCTAATTTTGCATCTTTCTTAGGGAATAAAGGGAAAATGTAATGTAACTGAAAGTAAGATCTACCAAATTCTAGCCAGGAAATGGTAATTGCAAACAAAAGTTTGAAAACTGTAAAAAGAAAAGTTTTTCGGCAAAATAATCTATCCCTTCATTTTTACAAGAAAAAAAAAGGGCGCAATTTTCCCTGATTTTTAGAACCATTTTCAAATTCCGTAAGAATTTCACGTTTTCCCTGTTGCATTGGAACCCTGTTTTTATTCATAAGATTATATTGCATGCGCGTGACGCAGTGCTCAGCAGGAAAGCCAATATCCCATTTGTTTACATTTATTTGTACGACCGACTGTTGAGTTCACTGTCATACAACAGCCATATATGTATATCAACAGCTATGCCTCCTAATGGGTGATGGAAGTTCATCATAGCTATAACTAAAAAAAGTCACAAATTTTCTGTGTGGTTTGCTTTTGGATTGATTTGGTTCTATTTTGTCATGTATTACAGGAGTATGTTTAATTGTGCCTGAATTTTAGTTTTGTTGTTACTTGGGGATAAGGGTTTTGTTTAATTAATGCTAATTAAGGTGGTTTGGAGTATTTGGGAAACTTAATTTTCTACTAATAAATTTTTGGTAGGCTTTTGTTATAACCATAATTTGATTCTTATGTATTCACTAAATAAATTGAATTAGCTCTTGTCACCAGTGCCTTTGCTCTGTTATCTATTACTGCAATGTTCTACAGTAATAGAGAGAGATGTGGAGTACCTAAAATTGTAATGAATATTTATAGCTATTTGCTGTTATTTTTTTTATTTTTTTTTGTTGGAGGTTTAACGACCACCGTGAGCAACTCAATGGGCTATAAGCAGTCACCCGTCCCTAATTTAGGGTCACTGGTTCCAGGGAAGGGAGAGAGCCAGTGCCGTAAGACAAACATAACATCCATGCCTCACCGGGATTCGAACCCGGACCCCGTTCGGACGAATGATCAGAGGCCATCGCTTAGACCACTGCACCACCGGGGCGGCTTTGCTGTTATGAAAAAATTTTGTGAACTCCTGTGGAGTAATCTTCACCCACATTTGTGGTCAATTCGAAGGTGAAAAGGAAGAAACTACAAAATTTTTATTTCTGTAACTTATCAATCAGAAATGCCAAACACTTACCTAAAAGCTCTTGGCTACTTTCTTGCTATACACTTCATGCACGTCAATTAGAACATCTTGTTATGTAGCTGGCCTTTAAAGGTTGAAACCTTCAGCTTATAGGGGCACTGTTTTATATTTGTTCTTCCGGTCATGAAACATCGTATTTTTATTCACAGGACAAAAAACGTTGACTTCTGTCTGCAGTCTGACATGTAACATAGCTCGTCATCACTAGGTGTGTACTCGCTGTTACGTGAGTGTTGTCAACTTTCATTACGCCTATTTTTTATCTTATTCCTCTTTCATTCCCCCACATGCAAAATGGAGGAATGAAAGAGGAACGTGAGTGTTGTCAACTTTCATTATGCCTATTTTTTATCTTATTCCTCTTTCATTCTCCCATTTTGCATATGGGGGAATGAAAGAGGAATAAGATAAAAAATGGGCGTAATGAAAGTTGACAACACTCACGTAACAGTGAGTACACACCTAGTGATGACGAGCTATGTTACATGTCAGACGGCAGACAGAAGTCAACGTTTTTTGTCCTGTGAATAAAAATATGATGTTCCATGACCGGAAGAGTGTATATAAAACAGCACCCTATAAGCTGAAAGTTTCAACCTTTGAAGGTCAGCTACATAACAGGATGTTCTAATTGACGTGCATGAAGTGTATAGCAAGTAAGTAGCCAAGAGCTTTTAGGTAAGTGTTTGGCATTTCTAATTGATAAGTCATTAATGACTTGCACGTAAATATGCGCACTTTGTTGGCACTTAATGCCTTTAAAGATGCAAATAATATGATTGATTGTTGTATTTCAGACAAAGAATTTACTTAAGTAGCCATGTTGGGCTTAGCTAGTCACGATAATGTGTTTGTAATGAACCTCACTCCTTTCCACTTTTTCTTTATATAGATGTGATCCAGCAAGAGCTGTTGCATAATTTTGTTTGTACGATCTATAGAATCACACCATGATAAATATAAGTTTGGACCCTTCCTTTTCAACAATAACAAAAAAGGTTTTTTTTTTTTTTTTTAACATATCTATGTAGCTTGGGACTTGTTGCAGGGGAGGTTAATGAAGACTTGATTGATTTGGTAAACATCCATGCTACACTGGTGTGCAAAAATTAAGGATGAAGAGGAGAAATTAGCATAACAGCAGAACGAGCAGGCAGAACGGACCGAAAGACCACTCAGGAGATAGACTAGGGTCCGGTACAGTAGGGCGTGCGCATATATGCAGCATGACGCGGGGGAGGGGGAGTGTCGGAAGGGTATAAAGCACACGGGCGGTGTACGCTCAGCAATTCAGTGAAAGCTACTGCACGGTGTATATCAGTTTGAACGACATCGAGTTGCTGCCACCGTTTGATAGGGCCAACAAGCAATCCAGTAGACGACATCTGGATGACTTTACCCGAGGTTGCGTCATTGGGAAGTTGGAAAAAAATTTGAAGTGTGACTAGTGTGGCCGAGGAGTTCAGGATCGCTTACAGCATCGTTTCACGAGCTTGGACAGCATTTCAAATGACAGGAACAGCTGTTCGAGAGTTTAGCAATGGTCGTCTACAAGCAACCACGGCGGCAGACGACCGGTACATTGTCCTACAAGCGAGAAGAGATAGGCGGCAGACAGCGAGAGAAATCGCAAGGCACATGCAACAGAAAACTGGACGTCCGTTATCGCCTTTTACCGTGGCCAGGAGGCTGCACAAAGGTGGTCTATTTACACGACGACCAGTACGGTGTGTGCCATTAACGCCTGCTCATCGGAGACGACAGTTTCCGTGGTTCCAGGAACACAAGAACTAGACACATCAGCCATGGGGTCGAGTTCACTTTACGGATGAGAGCCGATTTAGTCTGACGAGCGATTCTGGACGTATACACATCTGGAGAGAGCAGGGAATACACAATCACACCTCCAACATCGTCAAAAGGGACCGGTTTGGAGGTGGCGGAGTTCTCGTTTTGGGCGGTATCGTGCTTGGTAGCCGTACTGACCTCCACATCTTCCAAGGAGGTTCAGTCACTGGTGTCCGCTATTGTACCGAGGTTCTCCTGCCTCACGCGAGTCTGTTTAGAGGTGCTGTGGATAATGAGTTCCGCTTCATGGACGACAACGCTACACTGCATCGTACAGTGACTGTCGCAGAGTTGTTGGAGAGTGAAGATATTCAATGTATGGATTGGCCCGCAAGGTCCGTGGACCTAAATCAATCAAACACGTGTGTGTGGGACCTTCTCGGGAGACGCTTGGCAGCACGTTACCATCCGCCAGGAACGATTCCGCAGCTGCGATTGGCGCTACAAGAGGAATGGGCCATGATGCCTCAACAGCTCCTTGACAACCTCGTCATCAGTATGGACAGATGTTGTAAATCCTGCATCACAGTCAGGGGTAATCATATCCCCTACCAAAGACTGGATTTCTCTTGGCAGCTGCCTGTCACATGGACGCTTCTATCTTCTGTCCAGTTGTGCCAGAAGCTACCTTTTCAATAAAGTGCTTTTTTATCCTTTGGATTCCTTGTTTGGATGGTTTTGCTCACTTGTCCCATATTCTTACATCTTGGAGATCGTATGGTATGATTTGAGTCGATGTAGTGCACTTCTGCACAACGTTACCTTTGAAAAACCGTCTCGTCGTTAATTTTTGCACGCCAGTGTATGAACCCTAGACCTCCACTTTGTGCTCTTCATAAATCGATGCCACTGCAACACCAACAACACTGTCCCTAAATGTTTCATTCACTCCAATGCCAATTTCCACAATGTGATCTCTCTGAACTCAAAGTACTGTCTCTCTCTTCCTGACCTCCACAGATGTTCCTTCTTAAAAGCTTCCGAAAATCTCCAGTCCCACTTAATCGGATTTTGGAGTTAACCCTCACCTACATTGGGTAACCTGTAAACACCCTCAAGTCTGCACCTCTCGCATTAATGCACTCTAAAAAGCATTCCCATGCCACACAAGACAAGTACAATACAACTTCAAATACTTAGACATACTTATGTACTAAGCCACCTGTAATGTAGCTAATCGTGTGTATCAGACGCCAACAGCCTTAAAACATGCTTACTTCATTCGCTCTGCCCTAAAAATGGAGCGAACAGAGAAATTCCATGTGGGAATAAACATATACATACATATTTGTAATTATTTTTTTCTGAACTGTGGGTTAGTGAATCTTAGTGTATTTAAGAAAAACAAAGATTGTGTTGTAAAATAAAAAAAGATTTCATTGCATGCATGTGAAGCAATGCACAACAGGAAAACCAATGTCCAGTTTGTTTACATTGGTAAAAAAAACAAAAAAAAACAGGGTTCCCACTCAAAAGTAATAAAAAAATTCCCTGATTTTTCCAGGTTCTCCAGGTGGTTTTTAAAGTTTTCCAGGGTGGCATGTTGCAAAGAATTGTTACATTTCATTCCATTCCATTCGTTTTTCTCACCAAAGCACACTTGTAAATTTTTAATGCAATTTGTCTTTATAAAATAACCTGCTTTTAATTAATAACTAACTGTGCACATTATTTTCTGTACCAAAGTTCCGTAAACTTTTGTGAATACTACCCACATGGAATTTGTAAATACATTCCCATAGAAAAAGGTCATATGTAAGAAAAAATCTGTCAGTTGAATAGTTTCAGTTTTTCTATAACACAATGCAGCTAAGCTTAATGATGGAATGGCTCTGTTCAAAGAAACATGTTTCAAGAGAACCAACAGACGAAGGACTTTGATCCATCATTTGGTTGGTTCTCTTGTGAAGTGTTTCTTCAAGCAGGAGCCATTGTGCCTAATTGTTCCATGTTATAACTGCCTGCAGAAATTGAACAAAAGCTTAACTGGCTATTTTAAAAATTCAATGTTGCATCCTTTTTTAGAGAATAAAGGAAATACTTAATATAACTGAAAGTAAGATCTACCAAATTCTAGGCAGGCAGTAATTGCAAGCAAAAGTTGGAAATCTTGAAAAAATATGGGGTTTTTTTTGTTGTTGTTTTTTGTTTTTTTTTTGGCAAAATAAAGTATCCATTGATTTTTACAAAAAAAAAGGGGTAATTTTCCCTGAGTTTTCCCTGATTTCTGGAACCATTTTCAAATTCCCTGAGAATTCCAGGTTTTCCCTGTTTTCCAGGTTGAGTGGTAACCCTGAAAAAGAGAAAGAAAGAAAATTTGTGAAAACAAAGAACACAAAATTTTGAAACCAGTTCCAGGGTCTTGGCGTGCAAATTTAATGATACTTTTGTGACCTTTTGCAGTTATATAGCAGTTCTGTCTCCCCTCCTATGGGGGGGTCACAGTTATAAATGATAACTGAAACATATAACAGTGATTTCAATAGACATAAAAACACAAATAAACTGGATCTTGGCTTTTCTACTGAACATACTGCAACTCATCTATATATGCATAACAAATCAATATGAAAAAATAAAAATATATATATTTCTTTCTTCTGAAATGGAAAAAAAGGCATCTGGAAAACAACTTTTGGTTCTATCCTGAAACTGAATTTTTTTTTTTTTTTTTTGATTGGAGGATAAACGACCACCGTGAGCAACTGAATGGGCTATAAGCAGTCGCCCATCCCTAATTTAGGGTCACTGGTTCCAGGGAAGGGATAGAACCAGTGCCGTAAGACAAACACAACATCCATGCCTCACTGGGTTCGAACCCGGACCCGTTCGGACGAATGATCAGAGGCCATCGCTTAGACCACTGCGCCACCGGGGCGGCTGAAACTGAAATTATACATAGGTTGTTGGAAAAACATGCTACTTATATAAGAAATTTTAGAAACAGAAGCTTTCAACCCAACTTTGGTCTCGTATTTCACCTGTAAGCATTCGGAGAAAAACTGGTTGCCAGCTTTGGATTTCCAAGTCTTTTATTATAATAGCTGTTGGCAAACAATAAGTAGGATACACATTTTGAAAATGACTATCTGTTTTTTGGTGTAAATATGACAAGGATGGTAAGTCAGATAACATCTGAAAACTTGAAAATTTCGTCATCCTGGATCGGGAATCGAACTCATGTCTCCCAGATAGGGCACAGGCATGCTAACTTACAACTACGCCACACAGAAAGACCAAGTCTCAAGTTTCCCATTAATCTTAATATAACCATTACAGGATTCACTAGTCGAAGCAACCGGCATTCATGTTCAGTGAATCTGGAGGTTAAGAATCCTATCCCGTGATTGCCCGGAGGAGCAGATAAATCATGAATGGAATACGGCATTACACCATACAATACAAATTTTTAAGACGACAATCCGTTTTTTGGTCAGGACAACAAAATTTTAAAGTTTTCGGATATTACCTGACTTACCATCCTTGTCATAATTACACCAAAAAACAGAATGTCATCTTCAAAATTTGTATTGTATGGTGTAATCCCATATTCCATTCATCATAAGTGTGATTTCCAAATTATGGTCTTGCTCCAAATGTTTTTGTTTTTATTTTGTTTGGGGGTTTAATGAACATTATGGGCAACTCGATGGGCTAAAAACAATCGCCCATCCTTAATTTAGGGCCACTGGTTCTAGCGAAGAGTGAGAGCCAGGACTATAAGACAAATACATTTTTGCCTCGCCAGGATTTGAACTTAGAACCATCTCAGACGAATGGAACAGCACTTACACCACTGCCCTCCCAAGGCAGCCTGAATGTTTACAGGTTCGATCAAGTCCTAAGTTGGGTCGAAAGCTTTTGTTTCAAAAATTTCTTAATGTAACTTGCATGTTTTTCCTACAACCTACATTTACCTGTTATTGAATTCTTTTTATTACTGAAATTATAATCAATTTAAGACTTTGTTCAGTAAGAAACGCTTGTTGACAACACCAAGGCCTATTCTCTATACTTTGAATTCAGCTCAAGTTTGACGACACCGAATGCAATTAAAATTTTTATTCTGCAAGGACAATATCTAGAGGAATCTAGCAACATGGTTCAAATTGCTATCAGTGTCAACAAAATTTAAGAACTCACTTCAAGGCATGGCAAACATGCTTTAACACAAATAAAAAGTGTAATGTCAATTTGTTCACTGTAGATAATAATTAGAGGTACCATATATTAAAAACTTACACTGCACGATATATTTAATTTAAAAAACGATAGATATTTACAAGATTAAAACCCATTAGTACTTTCGGGCCGACAATCGACCCGTCTTCAGATGGAGGAGAGCCACTGCTGCACATGTGCTCCCATATATATATGTCCCAGTACGATGATGTACATGATATAGACTAGCGTCGCCAGGGTGTCACATGTTGCCATCATTTCATTGCTGAATCACACATCAGACGAGGTCCATGTGGGAATATGATAAACAGGTGCAAATGTACAAAATATATGTATTTGTTATACCTCACATATTTAACAAGAGAAGATATTATGCAGGTTCATAGCTAAAATAAGTCTTTTCCAAATCCTGTGTAATTCAGTTGGGGAATTATCGTTACAGCAATCGTCCCCGAAGGCCTCGATGTATAAACTTTCAGTTATGTACGACGAGTATACAGAGGCGGGTGTATGTAGCAACTTAATGTTTTTCCAATCCGGTTGGACAGTTCCTTGTGCCACATATCTAACGAGTGATGTGTTACTATGATTAATGTGAATGTCATATTTATGCTCCTGCATTCTAATTTCAAAGCTATGCTTTGTAGATCCTACATAATTACTGATGTGTTCGCCATTGGAAACATCTATTAATGGTACATTATATACACCCCATTTACACAGAGTATCAGGTGGTTCTCTATCTTTTTTGATGAGTGAAAATAGATTTTTGGATCTAATGCCAAAATGAGTGTCATATTTCATACATGTGCGTGTCGCTACATTAGTAATGCTTGGGTACTGTTCCATGGTACCAACAAAACACCTTGCTGGTTTCTGTTCTTTGGCCAAACATGTAGATTTATCATTTAAAATTCTTCGATATATTCTGTTAATTATATATTTGGGGTATCCATGTTTGGCGGCTAGATCGAAAATGAGAACTATTTCAAGTTTAAGCGAGCTGTTAGTAGGTGAGTGCGAGAAAGCTCTTCTGATTAAAAAATTGATGGCTGAAAGCTTATGTGGTAACGGATGTGAGGAGTTAAAAGGGATTAAACTACTTCTGGCAGTGGGTTTTCGATATATACAGTAAGAAAGGTTGCATGTTAATGATGTTACTGGGTTACGGGTGATTTGAAAGTCCAAGAATGGTAGAGAATAGTTTGCTTCAGTTTCTATCGTGAGCCTGATAGTGGGAAAAACAGATGAAAGCGCGTTGGCGAACTTGGCTAAATCACCCTGTGTATGAGGCCAAAATACAAGGATGTCATCGACGTAACTGATATACAAACACATGGACCTCGTCAGATGTGTGATTCAGCAATGAAATGATGGCAACATGTGACACCCTGGCGACGCTAGTCTACATCATCTACGTCATCGTACTCGGACATATATATATGGGAGCACACGTGCAGCAGTGGCTCTCCTCCATCTGAAGATGGGTCGATTGTCAACCCGAAAGTACTAATTGGTTTTAATCTTGTAAATATCTATCGTTTTTAAATTAAATATATCGTGCAAAGACGGTGTAAGTTTTTAATGTATTGTATATGCACGACATCTTCATTAATACTAGAGGTACCATGATTGTCATAAAAGAAAAACCATTTTCATGCAAAAACATTAAGAAAAACAAGTTCATCAGACTTGAAAATGATTACCTTTAATGGAATCAGAGGAAACATTCATTAACAAAAATTATCAAGTATGTACACGAAGTTATCTTAGCAGAAGTTGTGCATGCAATTAAGAACCTGATGCAGGGAAGAACTCTAGGTGAAGATGGAATTACCATGGATATTATACAAGAAGCCAGTGGAGAAATAGAAACTACACTCACCCAAGCTTTCACTACATGTCTCAATGAACGGAAGATTCCCGACTATTGGAACAATGCTACAATAACCCAGCATAACAAAGACGACACAGAAAACTTCAAGAACTACAGACCTCTCAGCCAAGGGCACCCATAGGGGGGGCAGAGGGGGCTCTTGAAATCTCTTTAACAGTAGACAACGGACACTCCAGTCAGTCTTGAAAGAGATCTAATGGACACCTTGTCCTTTAGCATTTCATGCAGTTCCTTCAGTACTTCAGCAAAAAGAATCAGACACGAATAAAGAATGCTACTAAGAATTAAGGTTGATACTATGCCTCTAGCTGAATGGGTAGCATTACGGTGAGTACAATGGTGGGCTTAAGTGAAAAGGAAGGAGATAAAGTTTAGTTCTATGTGAGGTGAACTCCAACTCCTGTGTATGTTTCAGTCGCAACCTGAAGGGGATGCTGGTGCTTGAAATGCTTTTCATTGGCAGTGGTATGTCTGTGATTGGTGCCTGTGGGTTCTGTTCGCATTTCTCGTTGCACGGCTAGCTAACTGTGAAGTTTCACTTCACTATCTGGAATTTTTCTTTTCCTAAGCATACCCTCTCTAGCCTATTTCTAAAGGGAAGATTGAGACAATGAGACAGACATCACTTTCCTAAAGTCCTCTATACCACTTTATTTTAAACTGTTATATCGAGTTTTATTCAGCATTCTACCTTTAGGAGATAGCTCTGGAAGAGTTTTCTTTGTGCGTAAGCTTTGTACAATTATTCTACTTTTACACCAAAGTAACAGATAGCAATGTTAACCTAGGCCTAACCTAACAACGGCACTTCCTGATCAGTAACTTTTTCCTGGTCCGAGCAGTGACCATTATTCGGAGGTTTCACTGTATTTACAACTGTTGCTTTTGGGCCTTTGCATAGCTCCAATATTTTTAGTAAAATTATGTCAAAAACCAGAAGCGAGAGTTCTGTAGAATCATCCACCCCCCACCCCCGTCCATAATGGTAAAAACAAAAAAGTAAAAACTGCTTTGAGTGGAAGTGGGGAACTTTTGAGCTCAAAGGGATGTAATTTCATGTTTAGTGTTCTCCCTAATATTTTTTTACAGCTGTGTGGCAAGAAATTTTAGCTGGATGGTACTTTTAATGATCCCTTTCCCAGTCAAGAAAAAAAAAGTATGTTGTTTTGCTTAACATTATTATACTTATTAAACATCTGTAGTGGTTTGGTAGGCATTAATGTAACATAACATGGTTTTTTAAAAGCATTAGAAAATTGTACATATATGATAAAAAATGAGTACTTACTAATTAATCATATTTGATGCAGATTCCAGCCAGTTTTCAACAATATGTATACGGGAAAAAGTTTTCCACTGTCATTGTGAAAATGTTCATTAAAAAAATTTAGCTGGGCGGCAGAGAAAATTAGCTGGACGGGCCACCCAGTAAATAGGCTCTAGGGAGAACACTAATATTTGCCCTCCCAGGTTATATAAGCTTGTTCTGGCCATGGGATTAAGTATAATACCGCAGGGAGGGGGGTCTCAAATTCTGAAGAGAAGTACTTCAAAAATCTTGCCAAAACATTTCCATTCATGCAGATTTTACCTGATGCTGACTATGTTACTCCCAGTAGAAAAAAAGTTTTAAGGTCCATAATGTACATAGTATTCATTCAGTGTATTTAGTACTGGGAACCATGAAACTGCCACACCCTTTAACAAAGCTACTATTTCTTTGCAATTTTAGCTTATTTATGTCATTTCCTAATCTTTTTTTCTTTTCTTTTTTATATTTGCAGTCATGAATATCTCTTTATGAATTTCTGTTTGTAATGACAAATATAATTATCTCATCTTTTAAGCTATAATTACAAAAATGGTGGTTCACTGTTTTAGACATTAGCTCAGAGAATTCCAATATGTTTATCCAAGTTCCCTAAAATGTTAGATGGCTGCACTTGCTATGTGTTCTAAGTGTTTAAATACTTTGGGAGGGAGGGGGTCAAGGGTGGTCTCAAATAAAAGTTGGAGGGGTGGGGGAAGCTGAGGCCCACCTAGCAGCAGACCTGTTCTTACTTACGAATAAATTACATGGACCTTACTAAAAAAAAAAAAAAACATACAGAAGTTGCAAACAACTTAAAACAACATGAAGAGATGCAGTAGGGCAGTCAAGATTTCTGTTTGGGGGTGTCCAGTCTAGCTGGAATATGAAAAGTTGTAGTTACGAAGAGATTATGCTGTAAAATTTTTGAAAGATGAATAATAAACTTGTAATTAAATTTTCCTTCTATCACAAAAAATTCATTAAAAGCAATGGAATCAAATGAGGTCCTTTCCAGCATGTGAATGATTCTTTTAATTGCATACAGCGCAGCTCAATATAGTTGTAGCAATACGATGTAACGCGATAAATCTAAAATGTATTCTAATATGTAGGCACATTTCAGAGAGAACATAAGAAAATGCCCAATTTCTAAATAACTGCTTCCGAAATATTTTTTTAAATGTTGAATACAAAGGGGGCAGTTTCCAACATAATAAAAGGTGTAGAATCATATGGGTACTGGGGTCACTTTGTATTAAGGGGGGCTTCCCCAACTTTTGCCTATAGTTCGTCACTCAAAATATTATACTTAGAATAATAATAAAATGTGAATACAGAATATTTATCAAACTAATTTAGAGATAATAACTGTACTCAAATATGTAATTATTGTCAACAGAGTTCTAATAACTGTGATGAAATCACTTAACACTTTTTCAGAGGGCACTGATTTCAACCTAAAATTCCCTAAGTTTTTCATAAGATGTGCTTTTTATTAACTGGAATTATGATTTTTGAAATTTATCTGGTTGGTTGATTATTGACCCCCACAGGGCACTACTTATGCTACACAGAAGGCTAAATGGCCCAGGTCAAAACCGCAAGGCATGGGAGTTAAGGTGGACGTCAAGTGAAAATCCGCCACTGTATTTTCAATGGGAAAATTTTGTTACATTAAGTTCTCATACAAGAAATGCTTCCTGACTTGTGAAAATTCGCACACATACGATGAAGGCACTGAATGTGGCAATCAAATTTGAGAAAAAATTATAGGAAATATTTTTAAATTAAATTTCCTTGAGATAGAGTAATGTAGCCTAGGTACATCAAGTACTGAAAATGAGGCATATCCTTGACTTCTTCCTTCAATATTAAAAGTTTTCACACAAATAATAATAACTGAGTGGTCGTAGACTTTAGTTTAGGATGTCAGTAATTATTAAAATCACTTACATTACAGTTTATTGGCTTTTCTAAACTCAAACTTATGTAAAACAGAAATCACATGCTGGTACTCTAAGATGCTGACCGAAGCTTTTACGAATCATTGCTACCTCCCCCGTAAAGCAGGGGATGGGGGGATGAGATTTCCCCCTCAGTGATTGATTGCTTGAAGGTTTAACGACCACCGTGAGCAACTCAATGGGCTATAAGCAGTCGCCCATCCCTAATTTAGGGTCACTGGTTCCAGGGAAGGGAGAGAGCCAGTGCCGTAAGACAAACACAACATCTATGCCTCACCGGGATTCGAACCCGGACCCCTTTCGGACGAATGATCAGAGGCCATCGCTTAGACAACTGCGCCACCGGGGCGGCTTTTTTTTTTTTTTGATTGGAGGTTTAACGACCACCGTGAGCAACTCAATGGGCTATAAGCAGTCGCCCGTCCCTAATTTAGGGTCACTGGTTCCAGGGAAGGGAGAGAACCAGTGCCGTAAGACAAACACAACATCCATGCCTCACCGGGATTCGAACCCGGACCCCTTACGGACGAATGATCAGAGGCCAACGCCTTAGACAACTGCGCCACCGGGGCGGCTTCATCCTCAGTGAAGGGGATCGACTGACGGCATCAGGTTTCTGTAGTATTTGGGGAAAGAGTAATTACATGTGAAACCTATTGTGATGACCCTTCTTCACGAATAATGTTTCAAAACAGAACCAACGTTCATCGGCACGGAGCAGGGCTATTGGAACGAGGAATAAATGTTTGGCCACGACAGGACGAACACATCTACATTAATTTTTCGTTTATTATTTTTTCCATGAAAGAAATGTTATTGTGAAAAATGAAAAGAAAAATAATTATCAAAAAATTATGAATAGTAAAAGTAAGACACAGTGGCTCATGGAGGATTTCTTAATGGGGTGGCCCAAAATGTTGAAGATGCAAATAAAAAATATCACAAAGAAAACATCTCCTAAAATATTGCAAAGCGATAAAAATATATACACCATACTAAAGGGTGCTTCTTATTATTCATAAAATATATATTTAAAAATATGTACCAATATATTTTTAAAAATGCAGCCAGAGAACGAAGAACCAAGTGATACCTAATGGGGAGGGACCGGGAACCTTGTTCACCCACACTGAATAGGTCACTGGTAAAACAAATGTATGATATAAAATTTTGGTACTTTATTTTTTAAGAAAGTTACATGTATTTTAGTGTCCAAAAACAAAAGCTAGACATGAGCTCACAAGTAGCAGCAAGTCGTCGTCGTTTCGGAATTTGTAATTTCAACTTAAAACTTTTTAAATTCGTTTTTCATCATGTTTCATTTCCTGTCTAGGATAAATCAATCTTTTTTTTTTAATTTGAGAAAATAACCCGAAAACCATAAAAAAAATGTATGCATTTGTTGTAAATAAGTACACGATATTTACACACAAGACATGGAAAAACAAAAGGTTTATACAGAAATGAGAACTGACCAAAAGCGTAACAGCGTGAAAGAACACAAAAATCTTCCAGAGAACGTAAATATTGTCCTTAGTAACTTTCACTTTCCCCCATCTTGTGTCAAAAATATTTGGCAGAATGGGATCAGGCAAAATGGGAAGACGATTTTAGACTGAAATTTCGTTTTCATGTCCACTAATGACCCCTCCCCCTTCCCTTAATATCTGGCAATATGGGATTCGGCAAAATGTTCTTACACAAAATAGGAAGTAAAATTGCTACTGAAATTTCATACCTTGTTTTACAGCTGCTTAATGATTTCCATTTGGCAATATGGGATTAGGAAAAATGAATAGCAGTTTTCATATGTGTCTTCTTCATACGCAGGAAATGTTTTCCCATGGGATAACAATTTTTCATTTTCTTTTTCCTTTCTTTCCCTTCTGTTTCCTCTCTCTCTCTCTCTCTCAGGGTGTTATTATCATGTAGGCAAAAATGGAACTGCATGCAAATAAATAAGTAAATAAATAAAATTCTGATAATCCTTGCACATATGACCTCGAGGTATGTGAGTTGAACTGACAGTAACGAACTGCAAATGAATAAATATATATAATTTTTATCAACATTACAACATTAAGAAATATATTTTATCCCCCCCCCCCCCAACTGTATGCCCACACAATACCACTGTCTCATCCACTCCCAGTTCTACCTCAAGCCATAAAATCCTGGAAATATAGTCCCAGTCAACTAACCTTCATGGAAGGTACAGAACAGCTACCTACTCTTCGGAAAACGGTGACGAGCGTTTAGGACGAAAAGCAACATAATCATTGCTCAGAATCCATTTTTGTCTGCGTGAAAATTGATATTTAAAATTTTCAAAATGGCAGAGCGTTTCAGTAATAGGATTTGATATGAGAAGTTACTCAATCAATGCACTTTCAGCAGCTTAGTCCACCTGGCAAGTTTACGCAACTTGGAGACGGGTGGGCAGTGGAAGGTACAGAAATCTTCTGCCAATGTTCGCTAAACACAGGCAATAAACTGACAATCGGACAAATGCGTGGGGGTAAGCAACCTCACCCCGATTCCTTACCTCGCCCCAATTCTGTTTTATCTCCACTGTCCTTTCAAAAGATAGGAAGATGCAATGATCTACGTTTAGGTCATCAAGTCGTAAATGGGGGAAAAGGTCATAGCTGGAGAAATGTTCACAGCAAGGAACATAGCGGGATTGGAGTATGATGCGAATTCATACCACTGGCTAGCTTACCAGTCACAGTCCCCTTAGTTTGACTTGGAGTCAGTCAGTGAAGTTTTCCTATGCATGTGTTCTTCGCATTTGTTGTTTTTCTGCCTGTTGTTATCTCACCTGTTGTTCTTCCTCATGTTTCATTAGTTGTAGATGATTGTAGATTCTTTTGCATTTTGATGTGATTTTTTGTATGTTCTGCCTAAAAAATGGGGAACATCTCATAATTTAATAGTCTTTACGTATAAAATGAAAACACATGAAAGCTATAAATTTGTGAAATACGATTGCCCGTTAGTTAACAAGAGAAGGCAGCAATACAAGATGGTGGGTCTCGTAGAGCCTTAAATAAATTCGTTTATATATATATATATTTTTTTTTACTGGAACATGTTTTAGTATTGTTTCTTGATGCAAGGTGGAATAACTGACAAATTAGTGAATTTTTTTATGTTTATATGTCCACATGTGTGAATGCTTTCTTTTTAATTTCATGTGCCTTTTTTTAAAGGATGAACAACTGTTCTCCATATATAGACCGAAAACAACTGATATTGTCCTTTATTTTTTTAAATTTAAGTATCTGGTTTTCATACAGATTGTAGAACATATAGCAGAGAGTAACAAAATTATGTTTGCTATTTTATGAATGAGGAAGGTTGCCATAATAATAATAATAATAATAACGGTAACTTGAAATCTGCAAATCTAAGTGGCTGTACAATGAAGGACGGTAACAACCTATTTGAAAGAGGGGGGATCGTAAACTAAAAAAATATATTTTTAAGGGCTTTAAGGGCCTCGCACCCCAAAACTTTAAATAATAATAAATAAAGAGAGCAAAAATTTTCAGCAAAAATAGTTTGTTTTTATTTTTTCCAGTGAAAATGATTTTGTTTTTATTTTTTAACCTGAGGAGATTGGGGCGACGCTCCCAGTTGCCCCTATGGTACTCACGGCACTACTATCACGGTAACAAATATTGAACCTGAGCTGATCGCTGAACTTCATTAGTTGTCACTGAGTACGTTCCCAGGACTCTCTGTGACAATATTGTAATCGTACATTGCATTCAGCAACACATGCACGTGGGCTTGTCATATGGAGGGCGGCTGGCCGGTAGACTGCCCTTATTTTGCTTTAGCTTTTTCACATAAATATATATACACTATCTACCAACAAGTAATTGGACACCCCTGCAATCGACGATATCTGCGGTCCTGATACACGTCACGGCTGCCGCCGTTAAATATCGTGTGGGGAAACAACAACGCAACTAGTAGCATGCAAGATGCCACGCAGTTAGGAGCTCTCTGATTTTGAGAAAGATGTAATCGTCGGGTATCACAGAAATGGCTGATCCATACGTGACATATCCAGCGAGTTGAAGTACCCAAAATCGACAGTGGCCTACGTGAATGGCAAGTGGAAGATGAGAGGTGACTGTCGGAATGTGCCCTGACCAGGCAGACCCACAAAATTGGGAGTTAGAGACCGACGGGTGCTGGCCACAGAAATTCGGAAGAACCGCACCAAATTGATGGGCCACATCCGCGAGGAGTTTCAACAGGCATCTGGGAGTGTTCTTTCGATAAATACCATCCGTATGGAAGCTTATCTGCTTGGTTATCACGGACGCGCTGCCGCCCACAAGCCTTTGATCACCAAGTCCAATAGCGCTGCTCGGCTAACGTGGTGCAAAGAACGTCGACAGTGGAAACAGGTTCTCTGGAGCGACGAATCAAGGTTCACCCTCTACCGTTCGGATGGCAGGGTCTGGGTTTGGCGTCTGCCTGGAGAACGCCTCCTACCAGAATGTATTGTGCCTACTGTGAAGTTCGGCGGCGGTGGAATTATGCTATGGGGGCGTTTCTCCTGGTATGGCACAGGACCCTTGGTCGCAATTCCTGGTAGACTCAACGCCGAGACCTACTGCACCATTTTGGATGACCATGCGCTTCCTAAGTTGTGGCAGTGTTATGGGGTGGAACCATGTTACATTCAGGATGACAATGCCACCTGTCATGTTGCGAGGTCCACCATGGCTTGGTATGGTGACAATGGGGGTTAATCGAATGGACTGACCTGCGCAGAACCCGGACCTTAACCTTATCAAGCACCTCTGGGACAAGTTAGAGCATCGACTTAAGGGGTGCCCCCACCATCCAAAATTGGTGAAGGAACTGACCTGTCTTCTCCAAGCCAAGTGGAAGAAAATACCGCTAGCCGTCGTACGCCTGGTTAAGAGTATGCCCCGGAGGGTCGCAGCTGTAATCGCCGCTCGTGGAGGCTCTACCAACTATTGAAGGTGAATAAACTTTGTTTTCCTTTGCTATCACAGGTGTCTAATTACTTGTTGGTAGATAGTGTATTATGTTTATATGATAATGATCTGAAAAATAGTGTTTCATAAAATACATATTATTTGCTCTTTTTTCTTTGAGAATTAATCGCAGTTTGTTTCATCCGTATTATTACATAAAAGCATATTCCTAATTGCAATATTTTATAGCAGTTCTCATTCTCTGCCATTCTTTTGAGCCAGTATATTTAGCCTTTCTATTTTTGAAGTCTGTATCTTTGTGTCTCTTTCTGGACCTGAGACAACATTACTCGCCTTGAGGCTACAGTCATGAAAATGTCTCCAAAGTACGATTGTCACTCGCTTCTTGACCAACCCCTTGTTTTGCAAAGCAAAAGGCTCCAGGAGCACGACGGAAACAACCCTAGGCATTCTCCCCAGTTACCCTACCACTATAGCACAGTATCATTTTCAAAATGACCGCATCCGCAATTGAAACTAATTACACCATAAAAGGAAGGACAGTATGACAGCTACGATGGGAATATTTGTTTTCAGAGGGAATATTTGTCTTTCTAGGACCGAGTAGGAAATCTGCATGTTTGGTTGGTACAGCGTGTGATTTAGCAATTATCATTTTACCTGTATGAGGTGAAGAGACTGAATACAGGAAAAATACTCTATACATTTAGAGGAAAAAAGAAAATTAGGATTTCAGTGGGGAAAGGAAACAAGTTTTTTTTTTTTATTTCATTTTCGAAGGATTTTGAATTATTTGTTTTAACATAATTGCTAATGAAATCCAGATTGCTAACATAATAAAAAGAGAAACTAAATAAAAATGCATACACTGCAAAATTCAGGTGACTTCTCAATCCCTGTTTTACTTTAGATACCTTCGTACATACAGTGCTATCTTAATGGGTTGGTTTCGAGCCTCGCATTAATCTAGGGACTCCAACTTAATGTTTTAATCAAAAGGAAAAAAGAAATTTCCTGAGAACTAAGTGTAAAATCAGTATTTGGGAATTTTCCGTGTAAGTTAGTTTGACCCCCCCCCCCATCCACACACACACACACACACACACACACACACCCCCGGCTGTGTGAAAGAAACATACCAAGTCGTCATTTCTGATATACATTCCTCAGTCGGTTTTCAATATTTCATTTTTCTGTTGCCTGTTCTGAAAGTTCCTGGAAGTATTCCCACAGGAAGCATTTTTTCCTGATGAGTATTCTTACAGGATTCTCCCTCGAAATACAAACTGGCAATGTGTGCAGGTTTTCATTGAATTTTTGGAAGATAATATGCTATCATTATGTGGACTGCATGCCTCAAGTAAAGAAAAGTGTGTAACAAAACATCTTAATTTCATCTAAAGGCACCCAGACCTCCACCTTTGCCCACGCATGAACAATATCACGGGCCAGCCCTAACTTCAGGGTAATATGTTTGCAAAGAATCTCCTAGGAAGCTATTGCTAAGAGAAAAGTGTCGGGTTTCCAAATGATGCCCGTTTTGCAAACTGTAGTCTGGTAGAGTGTACGATTTGATGCAGCATGCACGCTAGATGTCTGTACTTATTTCCGATCAACATGTGCGGACGTCCGGAACTGTATCTGCACTGCTGTGTCCATCATGACACCATGGGGTGCATAGCGTTGCACTCTGCTGGGTTGGCGTAACCTAAGGGAAGTGCATCCCAGCTTTACAGATGTCGATTATTCATATTTTCTCAGAGTTCAGTAATTTCCCATATGGATTGGCAGTTTTCTTCCCCGGGCATATAGAGAAGTTCGGACATTGTGCTCGACCTCTATAATCTTACGTTTTATATTCTGTCCGCTATGACGAACCGAAATAACTCATTCTACGTGAATGCTTTTCATTTGCAAGTCCCAAATCAGAAAAGAAGTAAATTTGTACTAGCACAAATGTGTGTATATAATGGTTGTTTGGAGTAACAAATAAACTTATTAATAATCTTCCGCTTGGGAAAAAGCATCACCCCTTTAGGCTGCAACCGTACTATTGTAATATCGTAAATATTAACTTTGGGTGCATGAGACATATTTATCATACTCTAAAATTTGTATTCAAAGGAAAATTTGCATATATAAAAATGTTGAAAAGCTATTATGCGCTAAATAAAATTTTCACCAATGCATAACATAATACTATTTACAAGCTGCGTGTATAAATTCATTCATACTCGTGGATTATCAGTCAAAAAACATTCACTTCCCAACACAGAAAATATCTTCGAAACTCACTTTCTATCCTTGGTTCAAAAATGTTATTTGAAAAACCATTGCGTTTTGAAATATAACCTAGCAAACGACTCTTCACTTATTTTGTCAGCAAGTATTTTTCAGAAATATTATTTATTGAAAACTATGTTACATCACGGACAGGTTTTTTATGCCACTAATGTATATATCTTTTTAAAAACCATTTATTCTTTGCAGGGAAATATTAGCGATTCCTTAATTTTTTCTTCTCTAATTTTCGCAACATCCGTAGATGCCGATACAAATTTGCAAAATGCTGCTAGCGGACGAAATCGGTCCCAACTAATGAACGGAAGAAAAATGCAACCATACATTCGACCATTAGGCTCTCTGTATGAAACTAAAAATGTTAACATTATGAACTTCATAATTATGTGCTTGGTTTATTCCTCTGTAGTAATGGAGAAATACGGATTAATGTGGGCCAGTACTATGCCCATAGCACAGATGCTTTATATTTCAAGTCGCGTGCAATTTCTTGATTGCAAGCGCAATCGGAGCACAACATCCTATCTCCTAAGGAGAATTTACCTTCCACACAATAGCCATAAAAGGACAAGAAATTCAATCTAGGTTGAAGAAAATGGTTTATTGGCAAGGCACTTGCTGATGTCTTTTGGACGACATTCATATGGCTATCAGGCTTTACTGGTAAGAAAGTGCACGTATAAAACAGTGAAACTGCAAAAGGATAGAGTAAAAATGAATATATAACTTTGAAAATAGTGAAAAAAGATAAAATAGTAAAGTAAATTTCCTCCTCCACCGTTATCTGTTAAAATTTGAATTATTTATTAGTTCCCTTGTGCTGTCATACATCACAAATTTTCGGATAATTTGTCTTAGCAGAAAAAAAAAAAAAAAGGCTTGCGTTTTACTTGCCTAAAACGACGTTGTAAAGGAAATGTTGTACTGAGCTTCCTCCTTGGGAAACATGGGGGGCGAGGATGGCGGATAGGGAGCTGAAAACTGATCCTGCATCTGATAAGGGAAAGTGGTCATAACACTAAGACCTCCACAACAAGAGGGTAGGAAATAACCGTGCAATTTTCAGCGCCATCTATGAGCAGAAGCTTTACGCTTTATATCCACCTTAATGCTTGTTTATAAAGAGGGGGCCCGTACTCCAGAAATTTATCTGGAATATACACATATATACAGTGATGAGCCATTACATTATGACCACCCCAGCCTAGAGAAATGAGCGCGCCTGGAGACCAAACGGGTTGTATATATACTCACAGAATAGTATATATACAAACCGAGGACCAGCTTTCGGTTAGTAGAGTGTTTGGAGACAGAATGGGAAAAGCTGCCATTTATTGAAGTTTGATAAAAGACAAATTGTGATGGCACGGCGCCTCAGAACTATGATCTCAGAAACGGCCCGGCTTGTTCACGTGCTGCTGTAGTGAGTATATATCAAAAGTGGTGCACAGATGGCCAAATGACGAACCGTCGTCCAGCCGTACGTCGCCCGTAGCTTACTCATCAGCTACAACAGTGGTGATCAAGGAAATGCGTCACAGCACACAGTTCATCAAAGCCTTCTGCGCATGGGCCTACGTAGCCGAAGACCCAGCCAGGTCCCCGTGCTCTCTGCACGTCTTCGCCAACAATGCAAGAAATGGGCCCGAGATCATCAAGATTGGACTGCAATTATAAAAAAGTGGCCTAGTCTGACGAATCAAGATTCATGGTGCATCACATAGACGGCCAAGCATGGATATACTGATTACCAACGGAGGCTATGGCACTTGGATGCACTGTTGGAAAGAAACGGGCCAGCAGCAGTGATGCTATGCTGTGTGCAATGTTTTCATGGGACACTTTAGGCCCCATTATCCCAATAGCATAATCCCTGACAGCTCTTAGGTATCTGAACATCGTTGTGGACCAAGTTCACCCATTCATGGCAACTGCGTTCCCTGCTCATAATGAGCCATGCCGCACTACCAGAATCGTGAAAGAGGTTCAAGGAACATACTGGTGACTTTCTGTTTATGTATTGGCCTCCAAATTCATCTGACATGAACCCAATCGAACCTTTACGGTTCGACTTGGAAAAGCAGGTTCGCGCTAAATCACCACCACCTCAAAATGTACAGGAACTGTGGTTGACATTATGGTACCAGATACCCCAGGATACCTATCACTATCTCATCGTATCGACACCTCGCCGAGTGGCCGCTGTTTAGCGGGCTAAAGGGGGTCCTACAGCTTATTAGGTACGTGGTCATAATGTAATTGCTCATCAGTGTAGCTGCAGCAGTCAGGAAAACAGTAGTTTTTTCCATGAAGAAAGAAATGCAATTTCTCTTAAGAAATAAGAAATCAAAGGGTGCTGACTTTCCCTATTTTTTCCTGAACAATGCTTTAGGCCAAAGTAGGGCATTTTTTTTTTTTTTTTTTAGTACTGCAAACATCTCTATTAGGCTTAATGTCCACCCAAGCATATGTAAACTAACATAATAACAAAAGATGTTCTTTATAGAAAACATTCCTGGAGAATTATTACTTAATAGTCTAATAATAAAGCATCCCATAATTTCACTTTTTTTTTAAATAATTATATTTGTGGTTATTCTTATTGTTCAGCTAAAGTTGAATTTCAAGACAAAAAGGGTGTCCCTTGGGGGGGGGGGGGGGCTGGACCCTTTGGACACATTCCTGGCTGCGCCACTGAAGAAATGCATGCCTGGTGTATCCAAAAAAATACAAGAAAAAAAACTTGCTGATCAGGAAAATACCAGGTTTTGATGACAGCAGAACCAAAGCCCTTTAAGTGGCAATGGGCTGAGCATATTGCTAGACATTCACCATCTCTGGACAACTAAAATACAAAACTGGATACCAAGAGACAAGAATAAGACCCTGAATAAAACCGCATGTGATATGGGTAGATAAAATTCAAAAAAATGCCTGAATGAAAAAAGGAATTATTTCTCAAGTTGTAGAAGGGACCGTCTTCCCGCAAAGTGGACTCAGAATGGTTGATAATAGTGATATATACACACAACACTCATTGTCTCCATGACAAGTGAACAGAAACACTTCCAGTTGTTGTTTGAAACTATGTCACCAGAGGTTGAACATAAAAGCCATGATCTAATGTACTTCTAGCTTGGGATAACTGGTTCCAAGAATGGTGTACCAGAAAAACTGTTGCACTTGTGTAATGTGAAAAAGCAAATGTTCACCTGTTGAGGATAAAGCACGTATAAAAACTGGAAAGTGACAATAGTACCAGTACCTAGAGAGCACCTGCCACAGCAAAAGACAACCAGTGCTGCAACCAACAGTTATGGAGAAGTTCTTTATCAGAAAGCTTGAGCTGTAATGAGACAAGTCACATGAAAGGAATCTGAAAGGCATCACAATTCGTATATATGCCATTAAACTATAGAAAGCCCGGTGGCGCAGTGGTCTAAGGCGTTGGCCTCTGATCATTCGTCCGAAAGGGGTCCGGGTTCGAATCCCGGTGAGGCACGGATGTTGTGTTTGTCTTACGGCACTGGCTCTCTCCCTTCCCTGGAACCAGTGACCCTAAATTAGGGACGGGCGACTGCTTATAGCCCATTGAGTTGCTCACGGTGGTCGTTAAACCTCCAATCAAAAACAAAAAACTATAGAAAGACAAATTTCTGACCTGATCTTAAGCAGATAGTGGTTTAAGTTACAGCTTTTTTGAGTTATTTCCTACATTTCAAAAAACCTCGATATTTTAATATGGAACCTACATGTAATCACAACAATCAGCACGACGAAAACTGCTTCGAAAACTCAAGTTTAAATTCGGGAGACATATATATATATATATTATTGAAGGCTTAACGACCACCGTGAGCAACTCAATGGGCCCTAAACGGTCGCCCGTGCCTAATTTAAGGCCAAGTTTCAGGGAAGGAAGAGAGAGCCAGTGACAAACACAACATACGTGCCTCACCGAGATTCAATTCGAACCAGGGCCCTTCATGGACGAATGGTCACAAGCTAGCGCTTAGGCCACTGCACCACTGGAGAGCACATACTGTATGTATTTCACCACATTACACCCTAACAAGTGACATCACTAAATCATGAATCTGCGTTTTTTAAAACTACTTTTCAAAAACGGCTTAAACTATAAAAAGCCAGTATCCAAAAATTAAAACATTAAATATGTTTAACGGTTTTCTTCGGCGAGTGAGATAATGTTCGCGATCTATAAAACTGTATTCCCCTTTAAATGCAGCTTTACATTATTATCACCCCAAGGCCTCTGGCAATGAATATCAAAATATGAACATTTGGTTGTAGACTAATTCTGCAGCTCCCTGAGGTCACGATCATGTTCGAGATCGTTCGCCTGTTTATTCTCCATTCCCTCAATTCCACAAGACTACTGGAAATGTCATGGTTCAATATCCCATTCCGCAAACAACCTATAACGCGAAGTATTTTACTCTCAGAACACTGCCAGTCAAACCCAACCTAACACACTACGTACGTACTTCACATCTCACGTCCAACTCCGCTACTCGTTCACAACCAACATTCTTAATTAAATATTTCCTATTATAATTTTAAACTTATCACCCAAACTCATATTCGATCAGTCAACTTTTACCTGGCTGTATAAAAATCCATCCCATAATTTGAAACAATCACACCAAACCAATCAAGCACACAACACCCTAATAAGGCATAAGCAACGCTTTCGCTACTTCGCCTATGGCAAGACTATGGAGCCCAATCAATGGAGCACTCACTAGTTCGCTCCTATCAGTCAGCGGTTCGCAGCCTTCGAGCGGTTGCGTGTTTCCCTCTGATTATACGTACTATCAAAGTGAATTAACCTGTCTTACAAGAAATAACAAGCAATTTCTCCACACGGACGAAATTCAGCACAAATCGACTGATCACCCATAATCCTATTCGTTCAGTCAACTTTTACCTGGCTGTATAAAGATCAAACCCTCCATATAAAACAATCACACCAAACAAATCAACTTCAAGTCCCTATTAGGCATTTTCGCTTTCAATCAGCGGTTGCGTTGCCTTTCGCGCTGAATTATATCAAGGAGGTTGAAATAAGGGTTATGACGTCACAAACGTGAAGCTTTCTCAACAGACGACGATAGATATCTTAAGACTTCTGATAATCGTTTTGAGCCATTGAGTTATGTACGTGACAAGATTGATTTTCGAAATTTGAAGTTTTTTTGTTGTTTTTTTTTAGAAATGGTGTGTTGTCTAGCTTGCATATGAAATTTTTTTCAAGTGAAAGATGAATGAATTATTATTTATAATTCATTTATTCGGTCTGTAAACAGACCTAAAGCTGGCCTCTGATCATTCGTCCGTAAGGGGTCCGGGTTCGAATCCCGGTCAGGCATGGATGTTGTGTTTGTCTTACGGCACTGGCTCTCTCCCTTCCGTGGAACCAGTGACCCTAAATTAGGGACAAGTGACTGCTTATAGCCCATTGAGTTGCTCACGGTAGTCGTTAAACCTCCAATCAAAAAAAAAAAACAGACCTAAACGCCAAACAGATTTTTATTCGGGCCATATTTCTAGTCAATAATTTCATTTTTCTGAAAATGTGTGCTCCACCCTTAAAATTAAAATCGTGCTGCTCTAAAACTTCATTGAACGGTGGATTGGGTGCAAAATAGCATATAGAAGTGTCGCTTAAAAAAAAAACTATGTCGTCTGCTAATAGCTTTAAAAGTGAGGTTAATGAGTAAAAAGCCGAGAAATTGAGATTGTGTGGTTGAGGAGCCAGTGTGCTTAAACTCTCCTCGAAAAATCCAGAAGGGTTAAGGAATCCGGAATACTACCGAAAGGTAAAGGAGATCACACACTACATACAGTCTCAACCCCGAAAAAATCTCCCTGGAGAGGACATTGGTCAGGGAAAAGTCTATAGGTAGCCAAAGTGCTGATTGGATATTAAACAGTAGATACAGGAAATTTACCAATCCTGAACAGAAAAATGAAGATGATTCGTATGAAAACGGTCAGTAGATATAATTGAAACCAAAATACAGCAATAAATGTTAACTAGTATTGATAAAAAATCTAGAAACAATAGGAGGAAAGGCCTAGCCCAAAATTGCAAGTCACTTCTAAACAACACATCTTTGCACCTTCCTGCAAAAGTATGTTCATCAGCCCTAAATTCAAAATCTATGTGCTCTAATACAACAACGCACGGTCGTCTGGGTGTCAAATAGCATATATAAGTGTAAAATAAAACCCCTCAACACCGTCAGGCACATAGTGATAACAGGAAAATTAATGAGTCAAAAACCTGCAAATTGAGTTCATGAGTCAATGTGCTCTAACTCTCATAGAAAAAACTAGAAAAGTTAATAAGATCTGAGTACTACCAAAAGGTAACAGAGATTATACGCTATATTTTTGGTACAAAAAAAGTTTTAACACCCCTCAAAAATACACCGTACAGGGGGCATTGAGCGGGGGAAAGCCTAGGAGCACCGAAGTGCTGACTGAAAATTAAACAGTAACCATACTAAATTTTACCAAACCTGAACGGGAAATAAAGGTGCTTCGTGTGATAACGGTCTGTAGAAATAATAAAAGCCAAAAAACAGCAATAAATATTAAATAGTTTTTGATAATAATTTGTACCTACGCTGATCCCCCAGAAGCCAGCCGAAATGTTTCCTAAAATCAAAATATCTGGAAGTAGCCGTAACGCCCTAAACATTGATAAATCAACTAATAACATCCTTAAGAACAATATATCAACGATTAATGTAATGAAGAAGGGCAAATTTATTAGTATTAAAAGAAAAT
Source organism: Macrothele yani (assembly GCA_039090855.1). Taxonomy (NCBI): domain Eukaryota; kingdom Metazoa; phylum Arthropoda; class Arachnida; order Araneae; family Macrothelidae; genus Macrothele; species Macrothele yani. The sequence continues at coordinate 34,434,130 of CM077008.1, read as the reverse complement.
TGACAACTTCATGTCTTTCACAGCGTTAACGGCTATTGCACAGCCTGCTCATATCATTCTTAAGATGGCTGCCGGCAGTGGTAGCCCTAGCGGGGCCGCGTATTTCATAAGTGAATGTAGGAAATTGCGATTAGGGCCATTTCTGCCACGTGATTGCTTCAGAGCTACTTCGGATATTACAAGTGGGCGGGGCCTATGAGGAGAGTCATGTGACAGGAAGTCTTTTATCTGAGGAAGTTCTGCTTGCTAAGAAATTCGTTGTGAGATTATTTAACATATGTGACAAATAATTCATACTGAATTATATCATGAGAAGTTCTGCTTCCTAAGAAATTCGCTGTGAGGTTACTTAACATATGTGAGAAATGATCATATTGAATTATATGGTGAAAAGTTTTATTGTGGGAAGTTCTGCTGCCTAAGAAATTCAGTGACAAATGATCCTAAGACATATGTGACAAATGATCATATTGAATAATACGGCAATGTAATTTTGTGAACGATATGATAAGGAATATCTGCAGTTTCTCAGATGAATACAAGTCGAAATCTATCTTAATATTAAAATTAAGGACGACTTTAATAACTAACTAATTGAATACCATACTCCGTCTCAGCCAATAGATGGCAGCACGTCAACTACCCATCACGATTATTGCTGTTGTGAAAGTCCGTATATAAGGATACTAAAAAGTATCCTTAGGTCCTTTCTATTACCCTTAAAAAAACTTTAACAATGAAAAGTATATCTCCACAACTAAATATTCTGACGATCAAGTTTTTTTCCTCATGAATGTGAGGAGGTCTAGCTGGAAAAAAATTCAAATAGAGGGATTTTGTAATAGCAAAGAACTACCTAATGACACGAAGTACGACCTCAAAACAGTGTTCTGTTGAAATAAGACACTTCCGTTTTTTTTGTTGTTTTTTTTTAGGTTTAACGACCACCGTGAGCAACTCAATGGGCTATAAGCAGTCGCCCGTCCCTAATTTAGAGTCACTGGTTCCAGGGAAGGGAGAGAGCCAGTGCCGTAAGACAAACACAACACCCATGCCTCACCGGGATTCGAACCCGGACCCCGTCCGACAAATGATCAGAGGCCAACGCCTTAGACCACTGCGCCAACACTTCCGTTGGAATAAATACCCCAGAATGTTGTTCGTCATATATTGTGTCTGATAAAATAGTGAGTAATTTGTCATATATATTTCTAATATTTAGGAAATCCCTCATATTTTTGTACCTTCAAACTTCATCAAAAATGTCTTCAATTCCATATTTCAAACCGAAAAAAAAAACGTTATACAGCTCGTGGTTCTCCATACAAAACAGATCAGTACTAATCCTGTTCTACAGCAGTGAGCGCTGACGTGCGACTCTGTGAGAACTATATAGATTGAAGGTACTTCGAAAGATAAGTCACAAGTCCATGAAGTCATGTTTATATAAAAACTCAAAAGTTCCCCTACCAATAAAGTACACTCTCTATTTACCTCCTGTCGCTTTCCAACTGTACGGGTAAAACAACTGTAGGTAACCATTGTCGCAAAGAAAACACCCGCACATTAAAATGGCTTATCGTGTGGCGTGTGCATCAAAGCTTACATGTCTCAGTCACACGACTCTCCTCGTAGGCCCCGCCTACTCTCAATCTCCAAAGTAGCTCTGAACCAATCGCGTGGCAGAAATGGCTTTAATCGCAATTCCGTACGTTCACTTGTGAAATACGCTGCGGGGCCCTGCGATGGCTCTTCATGTGACACCAGGCAAAAAGTACTAATTAATTGACGGCGGTGAGCAGCCCTTCTGGGTGGGGCCCTGTGCGGTTGCCCGGTCTACCCATGCCTGAAGCCGTCCCTGGCTCCCGGGAGCGTATTTCACAAGTGAATGTAGGGAATTGCGATTAAGGCCATTTCGCAACGCGATTGGTTCAGAGCTGCTGTGGAGATTGCGAGTAGGCGGGGCCTATGAGGAGAGTCATGTGACGGAGACATTTTTAGCTTTGCTGCATTCGCATAAGACATTTTAATGTTCGGGTGTTTTCTTTGCAACAGTGGTTACCTTCAGTTGTTTTACCTGTACAGTCGGAATGTGACAGGAGGTAAATAGCAAGTGAACTTTATTGGTAGGGGAGCTTTTTAGTTTTTATTTCAACACGACTCATGGACTTATGACTTTAGTTCAGGATTAGTACTGATGTGTTTTGTATTGAGAACCCATGAGTTGTTTAACGTTTTTTTATAATTTTTGGGGAGAAGAGGGGTAGAAATGTGGAATTGAAAGAATTTTTGATGAAGTTTGGAGGGACAAAAATTATGAGGAATTTCCTAAATATTAGAAAAATATATATGTGACTGATCACTTACTATTTTATCAGACACAATGTATGGCAAACAACATTCTGAATTATTATTCCAATGGAACTGTCTTATTTCAACAGAACACTGTTTTGAGGTCTTACTTCGTGTCATTAGGTAGTTCTTTGCTACTACAAATCACTCGATTTGATTTTTTTGTAGCTAGACCTCTTCACATTCATGAGGAAAAAACTTGATCGTCAGAATAAATTTTTCGTGAAGGGTATTAAGTAGACGTACTGCCATCTATTGGCCGATACGAATTATGGTATTCAACTAGAAACTGCATATATATTCCTAATGGTATCGTGCACCAAAATTACTTTACCTTCCTATTCAATATGATCATTTGTCACATATGTCAGGTAATCTCACATGAATTTCTTAGGAAGCAGAACTTTCCACAATATAAGTCAATATGATCATTTGTCACATAGCGTATGGATCCTCACAATTAATTTCTTAGCAAGCAGAACTTCCCCAGATAGAAGACAGTGTTTCTGTTCAGGGCTACAGAATAAGGAAGGGCTGGCTCATCCTTTTGTCTTGCGGTCTCAGTTTCGTGCTCCGACCGAGGGGCAATTAGAAGGCACTGTAACGTCACTGCGATGACACTCGGTGACCCCTGTGCCAACACAGGGCCGGAATATGGTGACCTTCCAATCATTCTGTGCAGTCTATTCTGTTGATCTCCATTTACTGGTAGTGGTTTATGTAGTTGTTTCTTAACGTCTGTTTTTTACTAATGTAAGTTTTATTTTAATTAAAATTCAGCGTCTGTTTTTTTTTCATTCAAAGTAATACGCAATATGTTATCATCCTGTGCTGTCGCTAATTGTACAAATACGCATAAGAAAACAAAAGAACGTGGCGTTATTTACCATGTTTTCCCTTCAAATGTTAACGTGATAAAATAATGGATTGTTAAGTGTAAGCGTGCTGACAAGTTTAAAGTTGGAAGTGCAAGAACATATGTAGTGATCATTTCCAAACTTCAGACTACAAAGATGACATGCGAAATTGCCTACTTGGGCTTCCCGAAAAAAAAATTCTGAAACCCACAGCCGTTCCCAGTTTGAATTTACCAAATGAAAAATCAACACTACACACAAGCCGAGATCATAGAATTAAGAGAGATATCGGCATAAGGGCATTGAATCGAACTCCGGAGCCAAGTCCTGAAAAGTTACACATCGATTAGGTTGCTTGCAATTCTGACAATGGATATTCAGAAGAAAAGTGTGCATCAGTTCAGCCATGGTTCAGTGCATTTCTTGCTCAGGGATAAGAAGTCAGAACAAAATTATCACCGAGAAGTTTGACAAACTGGAACGAGAAATACGTAGCTTGAAAAGCAAACACAAAAATAATGTTCGAGTTTTGCGTCAAAAAAATATCAGCATATGAAATAAGAGAGCAGAAATTGTGCTAATACGAAAGCCCTGTCAAAAGCTAATATGAAAAATAAAATACTTGAACAGATGGAAATGAGCCTCAGGAAAATTTTTACACCAACACAGATAAAGTTCTTCGCAACATAAAAATTATTAACAAATGGACAGAAGAAGATATATCTAGAGGAATGGTAACTAGAGCTATTTTAAAAAAAGCTTACGAATTTTGGAAGTGTAAAATTGGCATTCCTTTGCCAAGTGCTAGCACGTTAAAGCGACGGTGTTCTAAATTTAGTTGTCATCCCGGAATTCTGCATAATGTTTCGCTCCTTATGCGGAAAAATAGCGAAATCTTTTCCGAAAATGACAAAGTTTGCGTCTTGAGTTTTGATGAAGTACACGTTGATAATAAAGTGTGTTACGATACAGGAATGGACCAGATTTTAGGTTCGTACTCAAAGATGCTAGTTGTTTTGGCTAAAGGAATTGTCTTCCTGGAAACAACCCGTATATTTATACTTTCAACGTACAATGAATAAAAGGCTTCTGTTTGGAATAACTGTAAACATGAAAAAAACAGGAATTATAGTTAAAGCGATTGTTTCAGATTTAGGTGGAAACTATTAATTTCTCCCGAAAAAAGCATTTTTTAACCATCCGCTGGACGATAGTTCTAAGATTTGGGTTTTTGCAGACCCTCCTCACTACGGAATTTATTAGTCGTTTAAAATACATATTGCTGGCAAAAAAAATTGTCTAATTTGTCCAAAAACTTTAATACAGAGTTTCAAGAAGGTAAAATGCTCCAAACGTATTTGACAGCAGAGCTACTAAAAGAAGCTTTCACTACAGCTGATAATAAAGAAATTCTTGATGAATGAAGTATCTGGAGAAATAAGCGCAGATAACTTAGAAGCTTTAGAAAAAATTGCAATGAGCCATGGCCGCAAGATTGGGACGACGACATACTTACAACAGTTCAAGATGAGCAATGTAATGCTGAGAAACAAGCTCTGAGTTATGTCCCAGGTTATATTCCCTATCGCTTACGTGATAAAGATCCCTCTCTCGGAACAATTTCTAGAAACGTCGAAGATTTTCCATCTGCTCAATGGATTAAAACTTTATCACTCAGGGGACTAACGGTGCCTTCTCCAAAGTGGATGAGAAAGGTAGATCAATTTGAAATAATTTTTAAGTTAATTCACGGGACAGAGATTTTCAGAGGGAAAGACATAATTCGAAAATTAAAAACTTTAATAGAAGAGAGATTTCCAGACACCTGCAAAGAAGCTGTGAAAATTTATTGCCGCGTACGAACATTTAATCACAATTCGGTATGTTAATCACAACAAAGATTTAGTGTCGGAAAGAAAATCAAATCAAAATAAAACCAAATGGATAAATTATGCAGTTAAAAAACGTAGCACGACGCTGTCAATATCTGAACCTGGTGAAAATCTTCCTCCTTTTTAGCGATACAGGTATGTTAATAAATTTTTCTCTTTCTATTATTTACGCCTTCCGATAAAATAAACAAAACGTTACTTGCTACGATATATATACAGTATATATAACGTTCAGGGTTGTGTAAAAATATATAATACGTGCAAAGGTGTTCACCTTACTCCAACAGTTATGACTTCTGCCCTCGGAGGCAGAATCCCTAATCGTCAGTGTACTCGCAGTGACCTCACGTCCTCCCCAGCAAAGCGACTTGCTTTGGACTGCCTGGTGGGCCAACCCTTCCTTATTCTCTAGCCCTGGTTCCTGATACGTGACTCTCCTTATCTGCCTACCCGCAGTCTCCAAAGTAGCACTGAACCAATCGCGTTACGTAAATGGCCTTAATAGCGATTCCGTACATTCACTTGTGAAATACGCCTCCCGGGATGTCACAGGCGTGACGTTAGCTGGCTTCACTTGGATTGCATTGGGCCAACGGAAAGTGTTTTCTACCCGATTTCTAACCTCCTTGGATTATACTCTCAAAGTGAATTAACCTGTCCTACAAGAAATAAAAATAAACAATTTCTCCATACGGACGAAATGAAGCACAAATCGGGGATCAAAGGTTTCAACACGAGTTAAAAGCAAGAAATAATAATTCATTTGTAATAAGCACGTCTTTGGAATTTGTTCTGACGCGAATTAAATTTATCAGAGCTATTGATAGTCAATGGAGCTGGTTATAAAAACGAACAACCTGTTTTTACAATCAATAAAGCATTCACGAAAAGAAACATCTACTAAGTTTCATCAGCGCCTGAAAAGAATGTTACGAAAATTAACTAATAGCGCACAATAAGTTTCTCATAGCACAAGGAAGGTATCAGAAACAAAGAGGTTTTCACATCGAACAGTTAAAAGAAGAAATATAGAAAAGGAAACATGATATAAGTCTATGTATGCTACCGGAATAATTTTGCATAATGGAAAGTTGAAAATAAGCGAAAAATATTCTTCATGGAAAAAACTATGCTAAGGAAAAATGCTTTTCAAATACGTCTCCCGGAAGCAGAGAAAGAGAAAAACAAGTTTCGATCTTTACGCACCAACCGGGTAATCTTTGCATTATTTAAAGAAGGTAATAAAACTGATACTCCACATCCCTGTTGTAGCGAATAGCATGCAGTAAAAATAGAAATCTCGCAATGGGGATGTAGCAGACACGTAACTTTCAGCATAGCAACGAGTCTTAGTAACGTAAGTGAAGGACAACCGGTCCCCGTGGAAATGATGGCGTCTTGCTTTGAAAGTTTAACTTTCAAGTAAAAAATGCGGTATTTGGAAAAAATTAAAGTGTTTGAAGGAAAAGATCCGTATGTGTTGAATGCAAGTATCCTCGAAGGTGACCCGAAAAGTTTTCCGGAAATGCAAATAGTAAATATTTTCTATTACTTCGTCTTTGGTCGAAGCGCCTTCACCGCAGAACAGTTCGAGGCATGTGAAAGTTTCGAAGCATATGACAATTTCTCATCGTGGTTATTCTTTTAGATGGCAATTTAATGAGATCACTCATTAGTGAGTAATTAGTAATTTAGTGAGAAAGTAGGTACATTGCCTTAATAATTAAGGTATCTTCCCTCCCGGGTGCGGAGCACTTGGTAAGAAAGATAGGTTCTTTCCCTTTCCAGGAATTACTGATTTCTGGATAAAAACTGACCCTTGAAAGATTCTATGCCTTTTGGAGAGTTTAACTCTTCAATAAAAAGTGTTTTTCTAAGCTTTGGGAAGCGATTTCCAAAACTTAGAAAATTTTAGAGCTAAAACTGGTTTTTCTCGCAGAATTGTGGTAAAAAAACACAGTAATTTTGCTTAATATTGCGACCTCATTTATTTATCAGTATATAAATTTGGCAGCATAATATGGTCTCTAAACAGACCTAGACACCAAAAATAATTTTACTTGCACAATTTTGGCCATTATTTGTATTTTTTCCAGCTCCTAATAAAAATCCAAGTGTACTAAAATTAAAATCAACGGTAGTTTAGGGAGGAAATATCGTATAGAACAAACTAATAAAGTAAAACCTCCAACACAGACAGCCAAATAACCTTAAAAGTGAAAATACTAAGTGAAAAGCCGAAAACGCACAAAAAACGTGCGTCAGAGAGATCGGTGCTCAAGTTCTCCTAAAAAATCCAGCAGCCAAAGAGATTTCATACTTATTAAAAGTCAGGTTGGATAACGAATTAACTTTTAGCTCTATAAGATGTTCCAACTCGCTTCTCTCCCCCACTCTTCCCCCTAGACCAATCAGGAATTTTCCGAATAGAAGCCCATGAAGCTGAAAAACTCAAGTGCACAGAAGTGCCAATTGGGTAACAAGGAGTTGATTTAAGAAAATCTTTGACTAACAGACAAACTCTGAAAGGCGTTCTATAAGAAAATAGTCAGTAGCAATAAAACCTACGCAAAAAAACTGCCAGCACCTTTTGAATTCAACTTGAAAACTTGGAATCAATTAGTGAAACGCCTGGCCCGATAAGTGCAAGTACAGCACGCCAACAACATTTGAGCAAGTAAAAAAATATTCTATGCCTTACCAGAAATCATTGATTTCTGGATAAAACTAACCTTTAAAAGGTCTCTGGTTTTGAAGAGTCTAACTCTTCAAAAAAAGAGTTTTATAAGCTCTGGAAACCGATCTCCCTTCGTTGGCAGATAAATAAGTCTTTTCGTTGCTGCCTTTAGACAGCAGCTGGAAGCCTAAAAGAAACAACTTAAAAAAGAACTCCTCATCCCGCAATTAATAATGCCACAAAGAAGATTTTGGCTTCAAATGTTTATTAACACCGACCGCTAACGATCGCACCTTGCACACTAACTGCAGTGCAGCCAGCTATGCTTGTCCTTCAGGAACTTGCAGGGAATGTTGCCACTTCACCTAAACTTCTCGTTGACGTCACGTGCTACATGCTCATAGGGTTTTAGAAGCTGCGAACTGAAGTACACAAATATCACGTACTGACAGAAATGTGAACTGCAAAATTCCTCATGTACTGGATAAAAGTGTTCTACAAAATAAATGGCATCCGGTGTTGAAAGAATCTTTTAAATCGGACATGCAGAAGCAGAGATGTTGCGAAAAGCAAATGGACCTTATTCATGTGACGTCGAAATTGGATTTCTCCGGACCAATATGGCTGCTGATTCGATGTTTTCACTATTTGATTATTCCTTACTGTTGGCTAATTTTTTACTATCCAAAGATCTTTAAGATACATAGACTGGAAAACCGTAAGTTAACCGGGCGGCATTTGAAGTTCAGTGTTGTACGTCCAGAATCTGTCACATCTCGTCTAGGCTTCTCACCACATTTTCTAATGTTTCCCTTGAAATAATAGAGGTGTTTTAGCATTTTAAGTGCAGGATAGTTAGCTAGTAACCTTTTGCACTTACTTTATCTCTAAACATTAAGTTAAGGTACTCAGATTTTCCTAGAACCTTGTCACATTTACCGTGACCTGCAGTTTCAATCTAGGCTTCTCACCTCCTTTTCTAATCTTTCCCTGGAAATAATAGAGTTGTTTTAGTATTTTAAGTGCAAAATAGTTTGGAAGTAACCTTGTTCACTTATTTGATATCTAAATATTAAATTGAGGGATTCAGTTTCTACTAGAAGCTTGTGTCGTTCACCAGACTGTGTATGGCTCTAAAGGGAAGGTTTCTAGTTAAATCTACACATGGTTTGTCAACTCGTGTTTCGTTTCCGAGACTTTTCATCCTCGAGATTTTTAATTGTCTAAACTCTAAATTATATGAAGAGGGCATTTCTTTCTATCATATTTAATTTTACTTATTTTTTCTCCCGTTGATTCTCTATTACGAACTCATAATACTGCGGGAAAAACTTCCGAAATTAAAAGTTTTGTTCTCGGCAACTTCTCTTAAGAATAAAGAAATGGCCATATTAAAATGTTTTTTGACATTACTTAGAGTGTGAAATACGAATTTCATGCAACTAGATCACGCAGTTTGCAAGCAGCTGAAGCCGAAATATATCTTACACATAGGACAAGGGACGTTTCATTTCAGTTATTTCATATCATGGAGGTAGGAAATATAGGAGACGCTGTAACTGCAGATTTCTGAGGCCGACCTATTAACTGCTATGATATCCTTCCGCGTGCTTTGTTACTCTCTTGGTCGTGTCTTCCATAGGAAAGCATTGAAAATTTGTGATATTTAGAAGCTCATATTTTTCGTTAAACTGGTTTGTCAGCGTAGATTTTTTTCTGTGTTTGACAAGATACTTTAGTTTGTTCATATTTAATTTCCATGGGATCCTGCGTCGCATTCAGCTGTGCAAATAAATTTAAAAAGAAAATACCAGGTATGTCATTCCACCGGTTAGTATCACTTTATTTTCCGTTTACTAAGTTTAATTACGTTCTTTGGGATTCAATCGTAGATTGCAATTTATTGTGAATGACAACTGTATATTTTTCTGTGATTTCCTTGCTTTTAGCATATTATGTAATGTTCTAAATGTGTAGCAAAATTAAAGAAGTCGCTAGGTTTATGTAGGTTATACAGATCTGTTTACGAAAGTTGTAGCAAATTTTTCTTTAATAGTGCAGGTTATGTAATCGGAGGGGTATTCATAATTGAACCACGTTTAAAAGGATGTTCAATATAACTACATTATTAAGATAATCGTCTTTGAATTATTAATAACCCACCTATAATTATGACAGTGTTCATATCCAAAAATTTTGCACTATATAAACAATAACGATAGTGGTTAGGAATTAGCTACATTTACCAAAAGTTCATCTATTTCTTTTTCCTGTTTTAGGGCTTGACCAGTATACCAAATTGCAGATTTGACCATTGCTAGTAAATACTCATTTTAAACTAATAGACAAGGTGTTTTTAATAGTGTGCTACAAGATCAGTTAATAGAACTGGAGCTCCTTTATTTAAAACTGAACTTCACAGTACAAATGCAAACAGGGCCGGCTAGACCATAGGGGCAACCGGGGCAATCGCCCCGGGCCCCGCACCATCAAGGGGCCCCGCAGTTTAAGAAAAAACGTTTTCGGTAGAATTTTTTACAATTATTTTTTATGTGTAAGTTTTGGGGTGCGAGGTCCTTAAAAAGATGTTTTAATTTTTTTTTGTTTGTTTGCAATCCCCCTATTTTCGAATAGGTTGCCCTTCGCCGTACAAATACTGAGATTTGCAGATTTCAAGTGATTATTGTACCTTCCTTAATATTTTCCGCATTCATGAAATAGCAAATTAAATTTCATCATTTTGTGGCCCCTTTGATAAATTTAACAATTTGCGAGCGAATCAGATACTTAAATTTAAAGAAATAAAAAGTAAAATATCAAAGTTGGTTTCGGGCTACTTATGAAAGCCATTTATTCAGTGACTTTAAGAACATTACTAGAAATTTAAAAAAATCCTATATGAGCGCCTATAAATGTTAAAAAAATCACTAATTTGTTACTTACTCTACTTTGCATTAAAATTCAATCACTAAACCATGCATCAGGTGAAAAAAAAAACTATTTATATGAATTTATTTTTATTCCTACACTAAAATATTCGCAATCCAAAGATTTTCGCTACATAGGTAACTTTTTTTCATTTTGTGAGGAAGTTTTTACAAAAGTCATAATACAACCTCAACTCATCTCCCCGGAAAGAAAATCGTAGATTTAAACAGTTTTTTCTATCTCTATCTCTCTCTCGGAACTTTCGATCCACATTATGGTCTTTTTCTTAAGCATAAAGTAAATACTTCTTTGAGAAAAATCATTTTGTTTTTGTGACAGTTTTCGTTATGACGTACTACAGAGGTGAAACACATGTCAAGACGAAAAAGTTACAGTGATAAATTCCGTCGGTATAGCTCAACTGGTAAAGCATTCGGCTCCGGAGTAGAGTGATGCGGATTCGTCAACCGGCAGATTTGTGGATTTCACATTGTGTGTGTTTCTTACGGACATTTTTCACGTAACGACCTTATTAAAATATGAGATTTCCTAGTGCCAACAATGAAATTTTGCTCCGGGGCCCCGCAATGAAATTTCGCTCCAGGCCCCGCAAAAGCTCAATGCGGCACTGAATGCAGATTCTCTGGATAAGCAGAGGACATTAAAACAGTAACTTTTGCATGTGAGACACTGCACTAACCATTTCTTGGAATTATATGACAATGCAAAACATCACTGTTAATAAATCCTGATTCACAACAAAACCGCTTTGTATCCCAGCAAAAACAGTATTGCTGGGCCAGCAGTGGGCCATTGCTGGCAGCCAGCACTGCCATCAATGGCCCAGCACTATGTTGCCGCTGCCGAACCGTCAATAAAATGTTCGGGCGGCCAACAGAAGGGCCAGCAGTTCATGCCAACAGCTGGCCAACAGTTGGCACCCCATCAGTTGTCATATGCCACAACAGGGCCATCAGTGGTCCATCACAGGCAGTAGCTGCCACAAGTAGCCCTTCAGTGGCCCTGCAAGTACTTGCCAGAAATGATGGCTAGCCTAATGTGGTCCGCTAGTGGGCCGTTAGTGGCAGCCAGCAACCACGTGACGTAACTGGTGGCTTGCCGAATCTTGTCCGCCAATTTCCCAGTTGTAGCAATAATAATTAAAAAAAAAAAGCAAGGATAACCGCAGTTTCCTAAAGCTACAATTTTTTTTTTCTACCCTTACGAAGCTTGTGAATTAACGCACTTTGCTGGGGAAATTTTCTCGACAGACCGGAAAAACGCCGTTTCCATCTGACTAGATTCGATCCTGGGCCGTTTACGTGGAAGCCGCGGTCGCTACCGACCGGACTAATTCACAACGCTCATCAACTTGCTGGAAGCTATCTGTTCGGTATGCAATTTGTAAACGAATGCTTCCCTCTTTCATTTAATAATATTGCGAGGTATTTTTCATGAAAGTCAGTTTCATATAATTGATAAATTAATTTTTTCAACGTAACGATAGTTTTTTTTTTTTTTACCTTAAGGGAACTTCACTCATTTTCAAGGCGTGTACATACTTAGAGTCGCTTTCCAAAGTTTTGTACTGTCCTTGCCTTCTTGAAAAGAGATTGTTGAATAAATATATATTTACCCGGGTTCATGTCACATTCTGTTACATTTTTAACGTTGTGTCTTTCCTTTCCGTTGTCCGAAGCTACATTTGTTTTAAAGAGTAAAAGATATTTTATTTTACTTCTCGTTATTTTTAGAAGCGAATTCCTCCCAGTCTTGTGTATTCAACCCATGGATGAGTACACCACATAGCGTTGCTTTTTTTTTCTTTCAAATAATTAATAAATTTTGTACGCGCATAATTCTTTTTTTTTTTTTCCAACAAACGCTATTTTAATGGTTTTCCAGGATATGTGTTTCAAGCGGTTTCAAATTTTTTCTTGTTATTCATCCACTCCATTCCATGAATTATTATTCATGGGAATGGAGTGGGTGTATTTCATGGATGTAATCAAGTATTTCACGGCTTAATCTGATATCTTCGTCGACGTAAAATTTCATTAGGAAATTAATTCGCCTCTCCACATATGGATTTTTTTCTTAACATCCACTAAAATAACACGATGGTGATAGCGTCGTCTTCAACTAACTGGTACCATCAGAGACACAGCAAGTGTTGCTTCTGCGCATGCGCAGTCCCGATGCTTCCACCTGCTGTTGGGGGTTGCATTGGTTGCCAGCAACGGGCCACTAGTGGCACTTGCTTGGAGGTCCACAATTCACGGCGATGCTGCAGGGCCATCAATGGCTCGCCAACTGATAGCGCTGCCACCAACGGACCACTACCGGGCCGTGAGCGGCAGATTTCTGTCAGCAGTGACCCATCACTGCCAGCTGGTGGCCAGCAGTTTCCCAGCACTTGTGTTTTTGCTGGGATGGGAAACATAGAATGATGGTTATGCTAAACACAGTAGATGAGAAAAGTGAAAGTTGAAACACAAAGGGTGCACAGATATTTAAAAGATTAAAAAAAAAAAAGAATAGAAGTAAGAGACAAATGACCAAGGAAACATTTGAAAGTGACTGAACATGAGTACCTTACAGTGAAGATTTGCACTTCTGGCTCCTCTCAAGCTATGACCCAATAAACATGTAAGCACATTTTGATTTTTGAAGAAATATTCTCATAATGCATTGAAATACATTATCATTATTAACACAGCAATCATACATCTCTAAATTGCCTGTATTTCCTGTTCATTCCAAAAATAGATTTGATTCTCTTCGACCACCCCATTTCTAGTCACTGCACATTTTTGGTATTCTAAAACTTCATATTCTCTTATTCATTTTACAGAGCAGTAAACATTTTAGGATCATCAGTTACTTTGATATTCCATAAATAAGCTATTAGTCATATATTTCATTCACTTCTGGTACCAAATGTTTTCTTTACCTGATTTTGTTGCTATTCTGTAATGCATGTATATGTTCTGAGATTAAACATTGTTTTCATGCATTTTAACTCTCTCATGAATAATCTGCTTTTTCTATCTAATATTAATTATAGCATTAATGCTCTACAGCATATATGCTCTAATTAAACTTTCCCCTTTTGGTTCTCTGTTGATATTTAAAGTCCATCTTGTTACCTTTTCTTCCTTTACATCATATCTTACTTTTTTTTGGTAAAATCAGTGAGATGTAGCTAAAAGGTCATTCCTTGCACAGTGGATGTGGCATGTGTGTTTTGTCTATCGAGCTTATGATCTGTCTCTGTTTTATCAGCATATTGTAATTTCTTCAAAGCCGAGGTATTTGTAGTAGCTGCAACATTCAAATCTTTATTGTGGTTTATTTGCTCACAGTTCATGTTCTATTAGCTCAGTGTAATTAGCCTGTACTGTTTTGCACATCAATGTAAATCTCGTGTACCCAATATTTCGATAGTTGTTACAGATTTCCTGTATTGTATATATATATTTTACATTCTTTGGTATTCTTATTGTGTATCCATGCATCCCCACCCTTCATTTTTTGTTTTCCCATTAGGACTGAAGGACTAAGCCTTTTAAGAGAAAAGACACTCATACCTGGTGTGGCACCCATTGTATGTGAAGGAAAGCATTTTCTGCTGCTAGTGAAGGTTACTGAATATGAGATTTAACTATTCCAGATAAGTGTTTTGTATTGGATGTACATATAAATTTCCATACAAACATTTGCCTTTAATGGTTTGAATTGCAGCAGTAAGCTAAGTTCCAGCTACAAATACTGTTGGGTAAGCTTTTCTTTTCTTGCATATATAAAAAGACTTCAAGAAGTTTAATGTGTGTGTGGGCATCAACTCATAATAATACTTCTTCATGTTCTAACTAGCTCATTCTCTTTTGTCTTGTGTAACTAGAGGTATATTGAATCCCCATTAGGAAATGATAGTACTGATATATTTTCTACAGCTTACAATGTACATAATGAGTGTGAAATGCAGCTCGCAGCTAGGCTTTTTGATGACAGAAATGGGGGGGGGATCTTGAATTCAGCTGAAGTAAAGATATAACAGCATAAAATTATAAAGATATTAATTGTAATATATGAAAATGTATCGTTATGATAAACAAATAAATTACTTGAGTAAAAACTTTATTACTTAACTAATCAGATGAAATAGGCGGTCGTAAGAAGTTCTAGCTTAAAAGGTCAGCATAATTTTTGGAAATCAGATTTTGGTGCTGGAGATGTTACATGGATAACAGTAAACTAAAGATGATTTAGCTTCTGATGGCAGAAAATTTGCACTTCTATATTTCCCATGCACTTCTGATTAGTTATCCGTTAATTTTTGTGGCCAGAAAATGTAGGTTAAATGTGCATTAGCATATGGGCTGCTGTTAGAAATGCTCTCTGTCATTAGAGCTAAAATTAATCACCTTGTTGTGTTGATTAACCACACCTTATGTGATCAGATTTTCCTATTCTTGAACATGTGTTGTGCTAGCAACAAACTGCAGGATTTATTCTCAATGAATTCTTTATTAATAAATATAACCTTGCTCATAAATGGTATACGTATATTTCAAAAACCAAATTAAAAATCCTTATTATATACACAGGTCTCTTTCATTTACTACTTAAAAGCTATTAACTTATTACATTATGAATGTGCCTCTGTTAATAGTGATGTGTATTAGAAGTATAATATTTTGAATGCAGTTGGATTTCTTTTTAAAAGAGATCTTACAGTAGGAATTATTTCTGCTGCTTATTTAAATCTGTTTTTATCAAGACATTTTATCAAGTCAGATTTCCTTTACTACCAGCAGGACTTGTAAATCATATTTCCACAAATTAATAAATTGTATATTTTCTTGCTATATTTTGAAACTGCACCCTTTAAAAAGATAAAAAGTTACCCCCCCCCCCGAAAAAAGTTTCCTTCCTATTAAGGCCTGTAGTTTTAAAATTATTTGCATTCATACCTTTGAAGCTCGCCACAGTTCTAACCAAACCAGTTGGAATTTCCTACCTTCATTAGAAGAAACTAAAATCAGTCAAGTGCTTAAATCAATTATAAAAAATAAAATGTAGACACAGTAACATCATATTTTGAGTCTGATTTTTTTAATTTCTTTGAACAAGCTCGCAGATTCCCCATTTTTTCTATAAAGGCTTGGAAATAAAATCTAGATATTTCATGAATTTTTGTTTTTTTAAATAATAATGTTCAATGAGAATATTATCCCCCTCCCTTTGCTTATTTGCTTACGAACAATCATAATTGTTCTTTAAGTAAAACATGCGTGAAACGTCGTTGTTTATTTTAATTTTCCTGCTGACAACATGGCAGAAGTGTTCCCTTCCTTTAAAGTGCGATCTTTTGAAAAATTCACTCATAATACAAATTCTCTGAAGCTCGATCGTTACAATTTATATGATAAACAATATTTTACGATAATCCGCTAAGACAGAGAAAGATTTTAAACATTTTATAAAATTATGTTTAGTATAAACACCTTTTAAATCGTCAGTTCATATACCTCTCAGACGTTACGAAGACGCTTTTTTAGATCTAATTTCCTCCACGAAAATCTGAGTTTCTGTACTGAAATTCCTTTCATGTAAACCTAAAAGTTTCTTAAACCTATTCCACTGCGTTTCCATTTCGCTTATAATTTAAGACAATGTGAAATCTTAAGAAAACGAACAGGGTCTCACTAATGCTCTCCTACGGAAAATCGTTTGCTTTTGCATCTTGAGAGTAACCATGCCAAAGCTGGCGGTACTACTTTCGCCACGGAAGCGTACAAACCCGGCTTCACTTTGCTAGCATGTGAAGAGTTGGCGACAGCGCCTCCTCTTATTGCTACCTCCATGTTTTATATCCCCTAACATTACGATAATGAATTTTTTTATAATCGTAAGTTAAAAGGCGCAATGTCTAATTTATACCCCATTGAAAAAAAATTAATACGCAGTATTAAAACAAAAATTTTCTTCTTTCGCGCAGGTAAAAGAGCTTAATTAACGTTTCTTACATAGGACACACGCCGTTTTATCCGTACAAGCTCTGTGACAAAAATGTCGGCCGTCCTGGTGGCGCAGTGGTCTAAGCGATGGCCTCTGATCATTCGTCGCCGCCCCGGTGGCGCAGTGGTCTAAGGCGCTGGCCTCTGATCATTCGTCCGTAAGGGGTCGGGGTTCGAATCCCAGTCAGGCATGGATGTTGTGTTTGTTTTACGGCACTGGCTCTCTCCCTTCCCTGGAACCAGTGACCCTAAATTAGGGACGGGCGACTGCTTATAGCCCATTGAGTTGCTCACGGTGGTCGTTAAACCTCCAATCAAAAGAAAATCATTCGTCCGAAAGGGGTCCGGGTTCGAATCCCGGTGAGGCATGGATGTTGCGTTTGTCTTACGGCACTGGCTCTCTCCCTTCCCTGGAACCAGTGACTCCAAATTAGGGACGGGTGACTGTTTATAGCCCATTGAGTTGCTCACGGTGGTCGTTAAACCTCCAATCAAAAAAAAATTCGCCAGCTGCTGCCACTCATTTGCACAAGGACTTCCAGTCTATGTATCTTAAAGGTCTTTGTTACAATCCTAACGTCATAGATTCTGCCGAGGAATTAATAGAGCTACAAGAGGAAGAAGAGGAAATTAACTTCTTAGAAGAAGAAATCAAGGTTGCAAAAATATTCCAAGACAATTTTGTGTTCGATGTTTATTTCGCATGACGCAGGAGAGCATCGCTGCTAGTCATCATGAAGTTTTTAATGTAGCATTTTTCGTACACGGTATATTAAATTTTCATGTTCTTATTGTCAGACATGGGTGAAATATCTGAAACATAAACTTGAGTACCTTCTTTTGCAAAACAAAAACATTTAGAAGCTCAGACAAATACTTATTAAGAAAACAAACTAGGGTTCGCACGCTAGGCAATCCCGTTAAAAATTAAATAAATGCGTAACATTAAATAAAAGAGAAATTATAGATATGCTTGTTTTATTCTTTGAGCAAAGTAGAACTTAATTCGTAATTTACCGATCCAAACATTCCATCAATTTTTTCCTACTTTTTTGTTCCCCCTTTTTTTGAAATTGAAATTCCAAAGAATACTACGAGGTTTCAACTGCCTTTAATTCGTAGTGTCATAATATCCAAAAACGCTTTCGTTAAAGTGGACAGAACATATTGGAGAGTGCTCACTGGAATTGAAATCACCGCGTTTCATTTTACACAGCCACTCCTTTAATAATTTCGTCTTTTTCAGACAAAAATTAAGGAATGTGTTTCTTTCGTCTACACAATTTAAGTTGCAGGATTTATTAGCTTAACCGTACCATGAGCAAAAGTTAGACATGTCATTAATAAATTTACGAAAATCGCGATTTTCCTGAATCCGTGCAACGTAACGCCATGTTAAGCAATGGGAAAACGCATGTAAACAAACTGTTGTTGGTCCTCGGCAACGAAAAGGCTTTCCCATAATACAATGCAAGGTGAATAAGGTCCATTAAGCATTTGCGTCCCCTAGCGGCCAAATTGTGCATTACTTTGGGAAGAAAACACGCGCAAAGAGTTTGCTTAGTTAGAAGTATCTGACCGAAAAAGTAGTTTTCAATCAAGATTTTAGTCCCGAAGATATTCCAGTAGACGAAAACGTGAACTTACGCCCTCTGGTGACATACTTGTGCGTTAAGAATAATTTGAAGTTATATGCGAAACATTTTTCAGCGGAAACGCTCTCCAACCGAGAAAGAATTTTTCAAATGGGACACTTAGAAGCAGAGCTATGAGCAAAATAAGCTGTGCATCTACGCTCCCTGACGGAAAAAATAAGCATTATTTTAAGAAGACAGTATTCTCGAAAAAAAATTCGATGTGTGTGATATCACTCCACGAAAGATTTTTTTCAATCCAGTTTTCAGGAGCTCAGATTTTGCTCCAAATGCATTAGAAGCAGAAATAAACACTTACAACCCCTGGTGGCCTAGCCATTTTTCAACAAATATTAGAAATTATATGCAAATTATTTCCCATCAGGAGCTCTATCTGATACAGAAAGAATTTTTCAAATCGGAGTTTTTGAAACAGAGATATTGGAGAATACGCAATTTGCCTTTACGTCCTTTAGCGGAAGTCTATGAATTACTTCAAAATTTTGAAATCAAACGAAAAACAGTTCGCACCGGAAATGCTGTCCAACAAAGAAGGAATTTTTCAAATCGGACTCTTAGAAGCAGAGATATTGACAAACATAAGATGCGCTCTCCTGGCGGAGAAACCATGCATTATTTTAAGAAGAAAATATTCAGAAAGGTTTATCGACGAGAGCGGTATCCGTACACGAAAGAATTTTTAAATCGAGATTTTAGGAGTTCAGATTTTGCTGCAAATGCATCAGAAGCAGAAATTACCAGTTACGCCCCTAGAAGTCAAACAATGTTTACCAAAAAATGAGAAATATATGCAAACCATTTCCCATCAGGAGCTGTATTCTCTGCAGAAAGAATTTTTTAAATACGAGTTTTAGAAGCCGACATATCGGGGAAAACCAAAGGCCTTTAAGATACATAGACTGGAGAACCGTAAGCTAACCGGGCGACGTTTGAAGTTCAGCGTTGTACGGAAATAATCTAACACATCTCGTTCTTTACCATAGGCGTTCGTGTTTATATAAATTAGATCCATTTTTTTTATGTATAACCAGTGAGATTTAAGTTTTTGTTTTTATAAATAGTGTGTATATATTGTAAAGTATTTCAGAAAACAATATAGCCAAATTCAATGAGCTAAACAGATTTTTAAAATGGTTACATCTTGCGTAGCGTACGGATGTACCAATAAACAAACAACTGGCCAGCAGACACTTTCATTTCGTAGGTTTCCTTATAATAATTGTGATATTTTGGAGAAGTGGGTAAATGCTCTAAGACGGCTAACTGGAAACGAAGCTAAGCCAAGCCAAAATCTGACGATTGCCATTTAGCAAGAGGTATTGCACACCTTCGCGGTCTCACTATACCGGTATCCCTTGTCTGGAAATAGAAAAGAGAAATGCGACGACCAAGTTGTCCCCAAGAAAAAAAAAGCGTGAGGAAAAGAAAAGGAAACATATTCATATTTTCATCCGGATTTAAGGTGGACGTCAAGAAATTTTGCTTCCTAAACTCCCAATGGAAAAACTTCTGTAAACATTTCCCTCACAATTAATGCGTTACCAAGGATGAAAATCTGAACATCGATTAAAACAGCTTCATTTTATAACTTGGAATACTTAATATTTTCTAAAACATAACCATAATTATATTAAAAATCAAGAACTTTTCCTTTGGTGGTGTTGAAACCAGAAAAAAGATGGCGCGACCTGTACTTTGATGACGTCAGTAGACAAACAAATGTTGGATTGCATAATTATGGTTATGTTTTAGAAAATATTAAGTATCCCAAGTTATAAAATGAAGCTATTTTAATCGATGCTCAAATTTTCATCGTTGGGAATGCATTAATTGTAAAAAAAATGAGTACAGAAATTTTTCCATTGGAAGTATAGGAAGCGAAATTACATGATGTCCACCTTAAGTACAGTGCCTAGAAGAATTAGTGTGTCGTGCTCGTAGAAAAACTTGCTGCCCGCAATCATGAAAGCGGTAGATGGCGCTGCCATCGGATGTCACGTCGCTTTTCAGTTTTCAGGGAGGAAGGACTACAAAAACACACATCTTTCTATGACACACACCCAGATCGTCAGTATTATGGGTACTTCTGGAACGATATTTTATAAGCAGATAACTTAAGTATATACGAAATAATCGACACACCTCTTTCACCCCCCCCCCCCAAAGAACGAACTGGGTGCTCAAGATTCATTAATAAGGGTATCGTAGTTTAAGTTAAGCTTTGCATTGTGCTAACGTCAACATTAATGTTAAATATTTCGGAAGTTTTAGAGTCATACATGTGTTACATTATGCAAAAACACTGGAGACCAATATGCAGTTAACAATCACTGAAACATCAACTTGTAGTATAAAGTAAAAATAAAATAAAAATGTTTTTCCCCTCAAAACCTTACCGGGAAAAAAAGGGGTAAATATTTTCTCAATGAGACATCGGCTTTATAATTTGCATTCCAATAATCCAATTAGGTCTTGAAATTCAGTAACCCAGAAACTTTATAAATTATTTAATAATGTCCTTCATTTTTCAGCAATGAGTGACTAAATTTCTTGGGCCGCCCCGGTGGCGCAGTGGTCTAAGCGATGGCCTTTGATCATTCGTCCGAACGGGGTCCGGGTTCGAATCCTGGTGAGGCATGGATGTTGTGTTTGTCTTACGGCACTGTTTCTCTCCCTTCCCTGGAACCAGTGACCCTAAATTAGGGACGGGCGACTGCTTATAGCCCATCGAGTTGCTCACGGTGGTCGTTAAACCTCCAACCAAAAAAAATAAATAAATAAATAAATAAATTTCTTGGTAAGAACATGGGATCAAAATAAATATTGAAACTTAATGCTTTCCATTTAGTTGGCTTTGAAAAGAAGCCTTTTAATGATTTTAATGAGTTGAAAATAGAATACAACAAATGCGATTACTATTTTTAAAGTTGGTCTATTTTCTAATAATATACCAACTGCAATCCAATTATAAAAATCATTTCTAAAAAAACTTTGCCTGTTATACGATAAACAAAAACTGAATGTATATGATGACATTCTTTTAAAGAAAAATAATTATAACATTTTTCTTTACTTTTCTTCACCTTATAATAATTATGTGATTAAATTTGCTATTCAAATGGGTTTGCAGTGAAGAGAGGAAAATTCTTTTGCACCTTAAGTAAAAAGTTCAATAAGTTAAAAATTAAGAAGTGGGTATTCATGGAGTCTGTCTAAATGGGTTAATTCTATGAAGATCCTGTAAACTATTTTTACCCTTAAAAAAAGAAAATTATTAATGTAGCATACACACAGGCGTAACGTGGGGAAGGCACAGTAGGGCATGTACCCCCCACCCCACTTAAAAATTGGAAAAACTAATTAGTCGTTCGCCTTTTAAATGTCTTTTAAATTTGTGAAAATAGTAGGTATGGGGTCAGGCTTGAATAATTGCTTGTCTCGGCATGTTAGAACTTCCTTACCTTGAATAGTGGAACGATAATGCATCTCCATGAACTTAGATTCAAAGTGCAAGGCACATACAACACAACTTTCATCAAGTTTCTTATCAGCTCTGGGAATTACCTTATCCCATTTGCTCAACATATCAGGAATTTTGGGGACAGCAAAGAGTGATATTTTATTTTTGCAGGATTTATAGCCAGTATTACATCCTGGCACAAAACAGCTGCTTTGCCTTTTCCGTTTTCTATGTTTTTTATTATTTGCTAATGCAGAATTTCCCAGTCCTTTCATAGCCGACATTATTTCCCTATGATCACATAACTGTTGCTGTCGATTTCAGTACTGCACTTAAGTTTAACCACAGAGTAGGTTTGTTGCGTGAGAGCCAATACTTGATAAACTTCTACATCTTCTTGAATAAAAAGTTACTAATTTCGGAAATAAATTTCGTTATAAACAATACACAGTTGAATAAAACTAGCACACTAACACCCGAATAAGCCTATTGCGTTTTAGTGATCAACTGCTGAATTACCTAGTGTATTACTGTTATGATCGAGCTACAACGAATTAGCAAAGATACTGTCAAAAAGATTTCCCTCCACTAACCTTTGTTTTGTGAAAATTTGAAGTTTCGTAAGGCAGCAAATCCTTGGCAAACAAACTTCCCACCATTGAATAGCTTGAAGCCGATGAAGCATCTTAACGTAACTTCCGATGCCAGCGCCCTCTGTCATTTCATGACGATTGGTCACAAAACCGTGAGGGACATCTTAGGGAGCACGTCACACTTATTCTTCTAGGCACTGTACCTAAAGTGCTAGTCCCGGCAATGTTGCCATGACTTGCAGTTTCAATTTAGGCTTCTCACCTTCTTTTCTAAACTTTCTCTTTAAATAATAGAGGTGTTTTAGCATTTTAAGTGCAGGATAGTTAGCTAGTAACCTTTTGCACTTACTTTATCGCTAAATATTAAGTTGAGGGACTCAGTTTTTACTAGAACCTTGTCTCATTTACCGTGACTTGCAGTTTCAATCTAGGCTTCTGACTTCCTTTCGTAATCTTTCCCTTGAAATAATAGAGGTGTTTTAGTATTTTAAGTGGAATATTAACACTAAAAAACTAAAACACCTCTATTATTTCAAGGATCAAATAAGTAAAAAGCCAGTAACCCTTTTCACTTATTTGATCCCTGAATATTAAATTGAGGGATTTAGTTTTTACTAGATTGATTGATTGATTGATTGGAGGTTTAACGACCACCGTGAGCAACTCAATGGGCTATAAGCAGTCGCCCGTCCCTAATTTAGGGAGCCGCCCCGGTGGCGCAGTGGTCTAAGCGATGGCCTCTGATCATTCGTTTGAACGGGGTCTGGGTTCAAATCCCGGTGAGACATGGATGTTGTGTTTGTCTTACGGCACTGGCTCTTTCCCTTCCCTGGAACCAGTGACCCCAAATTAGGGACGGGCGACTGCTTATAGCCCATTGAGTTGCTCACGGTGGTCGTTAAAAATCCAATAAAATTTTTTTTAGGGCCACTGGCTCCAGGGAAGAGAGAGAGCCAGTGCCGTAAAACACAACAACATTACATTACTTTACTAACAAAGCTACCCGAAAAACTGAATCATTAATTAACAACGCTAATTTAAAACATAAGTAAACAGAAATAAATATGTATTAAAGTCCAAGAACATTTCAAAAACACTGCAAGAAAAAAGGAAACCAGCATCAAGGAATACATCTCTACACATCAAAGGCACCATCGTCAACCACATTATGTCTCTTTACGTAAGCTTTTTTTTTTTTTTTAAGTGGAGGTTTAACGACCACCATGAGCAACTCAATGGGCTATAAGCCGTCGCCCATCCCTAATTTTGCCGCCCCGGTGGTGCAGTGGTCTAAGGCGCTGGCCTCTGATCATTCGTCCGAACGGGGTCCGGGTTCGAATCCCGGTGAGGCATGGATGTTGTGTTTGTCTTACGGCACTGGCTCTCCCCCTTCCCTGGAACCAGTGACCCTAAATTAGGGACGGGCGACTGCTTATAGCCCATTGAGTTGCTCACGGTGGTCGTTAAACCTCCAATCAAAAAAAAAAAAAATCCCTAATTTAGGGTCACTGGTTCCAGGGAAGGGAGAGAGCCAGTGCCATAAAACAAACACAACATCCATGCCTCACCGGGATTCGAACTCGGACCCCTTTCGGACGAATGATCAGAGGCCATCGCTTAGACCACTGCGCCACCGGGGCGGCTTACGTGAGCTTTAACATCCTCTATACGTTTATAGTATGTTTCATAATAAGTGTCCAAAAGTTCAGGAACAGGATTTTTCGCAATTATCCAATTCAACACGGCATCCAAACGATGTACAATAGCATTTAACTTATACATATTTAACTCGTAAAACTCCGGAGTGAGTGGACATATCTTTTTATTAGGCACAAAAAAAATTTTCAATTCGAAAATATCCAAAGTTTCGTCATAATCAGGGCAAGATGCAATAAGTTCCATGACAAGACGATACGTGATGGCTTATCTCTATCTTCGGCAAAATCAGGATCTAGGAGAAAAGAAAGATCTACACGAGGGATAAATTCCGGTTGAAGATAGTCTTTAGCTTTGCTCCGTTTTAACGGATCACCACTTTAATCAATGCGGGGCCGTTTAAATGTCAAAGCTGTACTTGAGTTCTCTGCGAGATTCTGCAATGCTACTGAACATTTATGTAAGTCAACAATGCCCAAAGTACCAATATTTGCTGTTGTCTGAGTACCAGGATCCAAAGAAGTCGGCATTTCAATCAATGTCTTCTCTATCGGCTCGACTGGATCCACCACTCGGGTTTCACAAGTCTCAGCCACGGTAAAAACCAAAGCAACGACATGTGAAATACCATGTTCTAAATCCGATCTTTCTTCAGGTACAGCAATTCTTTCCTCATGGGAATCAGAGAAACTCTTCCTCAGGGGTGGCCTATGTACATATGTGCATTTAGCACGGATGTGCCTTCTTTCATTGCAAGCGTAGCAAAAAATTCCTGTATAAATATTAAACGTGAAACTCTGAGAATCCAATACAATGTCAACCTCTTTGGGACAAGTCTGAAGAGCTGATTCCATCGGGAAGATAACCCGAAGAGTCCGCTTCAACCCGCCAACATGACAATAATTTGAAGATTGCGGGGCTTCTATAACTCTATGAACTGGTCCCACCACCCGGCTAAACTGAGAAAGAAGAACTATCAACGCAGAATCCGGTACCTCAAGTGGCATCGGAGACAAAGTTACAGTGATCGGTCGTTCACGTGCATAAGCAGGATACAAAATTTGATGATTTATAGAAATCCCTTGCTTTAAAACAAGATTACAATCGGTACTATTTATAAACAACACTGATATACCACGTTTACTACGACCGATTCCTTTAATTGCTTCTCTTGGCACTCGTTCCTCCAAAGCTTCCAAATATGCAGGTAACGAAGTTTGTGGCAACGCATGGAAAATAATAGTTTTCCCAGAAAGATCATGAAAATCTTGATATACCTTGGAATCCTTTCCGAAAGTTAGACGAAACCGATTTCCCTGACACTCAATCTCTGGCGCACAACGCTGATAACTCGTATTAGCAGAATTCTCCCTCGCAACCACAGACGCCTAACTGCAAGTTCCTGTCTCCATAGCAACACCCTCCTGCATTCTTATCGCCGAAGAAACTCCTTCAGCAGGAACACACGAAGACACGCTCTGCAGATTTCCAAGACCCGTTTGACTTGTTGGATTCTTATCTCTTGAGAAGCTCGTGTCAATCACCATGGCAACTCTCTCAGAGGTCACGGGAGAAACACTCGGCGAACTTAACGATGACTTCTTATCAGTAGATCTCGCTCCACGTCGATCAACCTCCTTTCGATGGTCACGTGCAACATGGCTGGGAGAACCGCCATTTGCAGCACTCGTCAACGGCAAGCACAACAGCAAAATAAAACTCTTCGTACGAACAAACTATGTTACCCAGCGCTCCCAAACTTCACCAAAAGAAACACGGAACACTTATACACACGTATCGCTACAACAAACCATCCCACGCACGATATTTCCACAAGAAAACCCACAAAACCTGGGAGCTCGACAACACACGACACACAACGACTTGCCACAGGGTGAGTTTTTACTAGACCTTGTGCCGTTTACCAGACTGTGTATGGCTCTAAAGGGAAGGTTTCTGGTTAAATCTACACATGGTTTGTTAACTCGTGTTCCGTTTCCGAGACTTTTCATCCTCAAGATTTTTAATTGTCTAAACTCTAAATTATATGAAGAGGGCATTTCTTTCCATCATATTTAGTTTTACTTATTTTTTCTCCCGTTGAGTAGCTATTTCGAACTCATAAAACTGCGGGAAAAACTTCCGAAATTAAAAGTTTTGTTCTCGGCAACTTCTCTTAAGAATAAAGAAATGGCCATATTAAAATGTTTTTTGACATTACTTAGAGTGTGAAATACGAATTTCATGCAACTAGATCACGCAGTTTGCAAGCAACTGAAGCCGAAATATATTTTACAGGTATAGGACAAGCGGCGTTTGCCTTCAGTTATTTCAGATCCCACAAAATTACGATAATTATGTTTTCTTTAATCGTAAGTTAAAAAGCGCAATGTCTAATCTATACCCCATTGAAAAAAATAAATAATACGCAGTATGAAAACAACGTAAAATTTCTTCTTTCGCGCAGGTAAAAGATCTTAATTAACATTGCTCGCATGCGACACATGTCGTTTTTACCGTTCAAGCTATGCAATCAAAATGTCGCCAGCTGCTGCCACTCATTACACAAGAACTTCCAGTCTATGTATCTTAAAGGTCTTTGGGAAAAGGAGGTTATATTACTGGAGACACCACTGGCTCTGCCGCCATAGGTCACTGGTGATCTGTGGTGTGGCCGCCCCGGTGGCGCAGTGGTCTAAGGCGCTGGCCTCTGATCATTCGTCCGTAAGGGCGGTCCGGGTTCGAATCCTGGTCAGGCATGGATGTGGTGTTCGTCTTACGGCACTGGCTCTCTCTCTTCCCTGGAACCAGTGACGCCGCCCCAGTGGCGCAGTGGTCTAAGCGATGGCCTCTGATGGTTCGTCCGAAAGGGGTCCAGGTTCGAATCCCGGTGAGGCATGGATGTTGTGCTTGTCTTGCGGCACTGGTTCTCTCCCTTCCCTGGAGCCAGTGACCCAAAATTAGGGACGGGCGACTGCTTATAGCCCATTGAGTTGCTCACGGTGGTCGTTAAACCTCCAATAAAAAAAAAATCTGTGGTGTGACGTCACAAGCAGGCAAAAATGAGCTAAATTATACCGTTAAAGAAACAGTAAGTTTGTGTATCATTGATAAAGATTATTGAATTACTCATTTTATCTGTTTATACGCTTAGAAGCTTTTGTTCCATTGGTTTCCAAGCAGCTTCTCTTCTGCAGATGCGTCGTGCCTGCTCGTGACGTCATTTGCAGCACAGACGGTGACTTATGGCGGCCAATGCTGCGTGGATAGGAGTGGTGTCTCCAGTAATATAACCTCCTTGGGAAAAACACAATTTACCTTTACGCCCCATAGCGGAAAATCTGTGCTTAACTTGAAAAAGTGACTACACCAAAAATACATAGCATTCGACATTAAAGGAGTCGTAAGGTAAAAGATTTTATTCAATCGGATGTTTAGAAGCAAATATATGTAATAAAATGTATTTCGAATTCGACGTCATCTGCATTTACGCCTCATAGCGGCGAAATTGTGCATCATATAAAAAAACCCCAAATAATGCATCATCATTCGTACATTTTAAGCTTTCCAATACAAAAAGAATTTTTGAAATCTGGCTAACTATTGCAGAGATATGGTTCCACAGGCGGACGGACGGACAAACGAGACATAGAAGCACGGTATTTTTTACGCTTTCCAACCGTAAGTTGAAGAAACGTGTATGTTCCAGCTTTGTCCGTCCGTGTGTCCGCACGATAACTCGTGTAAAAATGATTCCATTTCGACGAAATTTTAGCATGTGGTAAGGGACCACCTGGTGACGAACCCTATTGAAAATGGGCGAAATGAGGTCAAAGGTCAGAACAGAGCAGCGGGATCCATTCCATTGCCCTTATGCATCATAACTTGCGTAAATATGGTTCGGTTTCATTGAAATATTAGTATGTGGTAGGGGACCACTGGGGACGAACCCTATTGAAAATGGGTGAAGCGGTGTTAAAGATCAGGACACAGGAGCGGGATGCATTCCATTGCTCTTATGCGTCAAACTTGCGTAAATATGGTTCGATTTCGATGAAATTTTAGTATGTCGTAGAGGACCCCTCGGGGACGAACCCTATTGAAAATGGGTCAAGTGGGGTCAAAGGTCAGGACATAGGAACGGGATGCATTGCATCATATCTTATTAAAGGAGCAATTCTTCTATATACGTAAATTTTATTTTGAAAACGGCTCTAAGGATTTTGATGAAAGTGGTTAATCTATCGTTTTCTGGTACTAGAAATCGATTTAGCTTGATCTCGACTTTGGAAAAATTCGTTTAGTGGGTTAAATAACCACCCCGAGTTACCACGTTTTTAGAGTCATGGCGTCGTCCTATTAATATTTCCCATTCTTAGAAATCTTATGACGTCAGACTCTCGCGATCGACTCGAGATTGAGATGTTGGCGCGCGGTCATGCCATCTGCCTCATTACGTCACGCGTTGTTTGTGGGTCCTATTAAAGTTTTATGACGTCACACTCTCGCGACCATCTGCCGCATTACCTCACGCGTTATGTGCGAATTACGCATTTCTTCCATTTTCTTCTAGAACGAAAAGTGAGTTATGCCAGTTGCTTGGAGTTGATGCGTAGTACAATGTAAGCAGCGGAACGCTGATTTCGCATGTTTTTTTCTTCAAAATTTATACTTAGTACAGCATTTTTTTGTTACATTTTTCAATAGTCACTTGATGACGAGCGTATCCGCTGTGCTAAAATATGAGTAGTTCATTTTTATTAATCACTATTAACAGAGTTTTACGTGGATGGTAAAACAATGTAAAAAATATGGCTGGTCGACCCCCTACGAAACGTGCACGTTTCAACTTTAATAAGAAGAATACGGCATTGTTAGAACAAGAACAAGCGGAAGAAGTAAATATGGAACAGCTTGGACATTCAAGAGCCGATGGTTTCCGATCACATTCCAGTCTCGAAACGCGTGACCTTCCACTGGAAGAAGATCAGCCTACAAAAAGACCATTCCGAGCAGCTAAGGCAAGGAGCATGGAAATAATGTCCGACGTCATTGTAACCCTCAATGAATCTATATCGGAAGAAATCCTTGATGAAATGCCGCGATTAAATAGACAGTGATGAAGAACCAATGTTACCATGGGGTTCGATGAAAAACCTCATGTTAACATTTATTGTCTGGTGTTTCATGTTCGGAAATAATAAAAACAATTTTTTTAAATTTCGTTCTTAACACAAATAAAAAGTTATTATTCATCTTTGTTTTTATGTTTATTCTAGATTAATTTGTCTCTAATTCGTCTATCATTATTAATCTTGCTGGGTGAGACTTAGCATTACAATACTTGGAAATAACATATCAAAATATAATTTTTTTGTGCCCTCATCCTCCATTTACCCGAGTGATGCTCAGTGTTCCTGATATTTGCCCTTATGCGTCATAACGCGTAAAAATGGTTCGATTTCGATGAAATTTAGTATGTGGTAGGGGACCATCTGGGGACGAACCCTATTTAAAATGGGTGAAATGGAGTTAAATGTCAGGACATACGATCGGGATCCATTCCATTGCCCTTATGCGTTATATAACTTACGTAAAAATGCTTCGAATGAGATAAAAATTTTCATGTTGTTCCGGAAGTATACTTTACCGGTTCTGTGAATATCATCCAAATGGAGTCAAAGGTCGGGTCAGAGGAGCGAGATTTATTCCACAGCCATTATCCTCATAATTTGAGTAATAACTTGACTAATGATTTGTGGTATCACGAAAGAAATACGGAATTACGCCATATAATACAAATGGTAAGTCACCATCCTTGTCTTACCATCCTTGTCACATTTACGCCAAAAAATCGGATTGTCATCTTCAAAATTTGGATTTGTGGTATGTTGGAAAGCGTATCATAATCAATGCGTTGCATGATTTTACTAACTTGTTTACCAAAGACTTGCGAAAAATAAGATGGCAATCAAACTTAATCTTGTGACATCACAAAATCTCTTTCTTTCATCAAACAGAGGTCATCGCTCTTTCCAGCTCTGTTTGATGTTCCTGATATACGTCAAGTGTCTGTATTGATCTCTTTTTTTGTTTGTTCTTAATGCAGGTAATGTTTTTTTTAATGCAGGTAATGGTTCAAGTCACGGTGTATGATAGCCACGTTGTACAACTCTGGAAACAAAAATCGCCCGTTAATGTCACTAATTCCTTGTCACTAGACGGCGCGACCAACATGTGGGCCGATGACTCGACGCAACCTATCAACCTATGCTTTCCTATGAGAGGAAGGGGCAGAAGTATTAGTTTCTTAAGAATGCTATTTTGTTTGGAATTGAAAAAACAAAAGCTGAAACGCTTCGTAAACATGCACTTTTGTGCCTACCAGGTAGGATATTGTCAAACATGTGTAGCGATACGTAAGCATATTTATGTCTGATAATTATCGCAGTGTATGATAGTCAGGTAATACGACTCCCCATACAATTAGAAAAAGAAAGAGGACACCGAATTTTCGGTTGTAATGAACACGTCTTTGAATCCTTTCCGACCAGAATAAAATTACCAAAGTTATTCATAGTCAATGGAACATGTTAGAAAAAATCAACCAAATTTCTACAATCGGTAAAATCCCAGAAATAAAAACAACTATTTACTTCCACTAGCGGCTAGAAGTTAGGTATTTCACGAAACTTGACAAATGGCGCACAAAAAGTTTCTCGTAGCAAAAGGAAGTGTCAGGGAAAAAGAGATTTTCAAATCGAACAGTTAAAAGAAGAAATATAAAAGGAAACATGTTATAACTCTATACCTTCAAGCGGAAGAATTTCGTATGATGGAAAAATTGAAAATATGCGAAAAGTATTCTTCATTGCAAAAGCCGTTCTAAGGAAAAATAACTTTTCAAATAAGTCCCCCGAGAACAGATGTAGTCAGAAAAAGGTTTTGACCTTTACACCCCGTAGTGGGAAATATGGGAAATATGTGCATTATTTAAAGAGGATAATATTCCTCATATTTGTTGTAGCAAATGGCATATAGTAAAAAAGAAATTTCTCAACAGGGTTTTTAGAAGCGGAGATACCAAGGAGGTTATATTACTGGAGACACCACTGACTCTGCCGCCATAGGTCACAGCTAATCTTTGGTGTGACGCAGTGGCGGCTCGTGGTAAGCTGAGATGGGGAGGGAGGGGGCTGCATCTCAATTTTGTAGATATCACGATACCACTTCGAAAGTTAAGTTGCTGCGCCTGTGCTGACGCTGTCCGTTTAATAATAATAATAAAAATAATAACAATAATATATATACTTATATATACTGATCGAAAGTGCTTTTTTACAAGAAATTAATATTTAGATTTTATATTTAGCGATTGATGGGGAAAATGTAAAGGTACCGATACCTAAATTAGGCAACAAATATTAAGCGATGGCCACATTGTCACATTTATGAAGAAAATAATCAACCTATAAAACTTCGTCGGATACATTATTTCTTAAAAAAACTGATTAATCAGTGCATCCTTCCAGTTCTTACGCATGGAGCTCAGACATGGACCTCAACTAAAATAAACAGACAGACGTTGCAGGCAACTGAAAGCAGCACGTAGAGATGCATGTTTGATGTTACCTGGAATGATACAAATAGGAACTCGTGGATCGGGAAAATGACAAGAGTGGAAGACATGGTCAAAACTCCTGAAATTGCAATGGGATGGACATATTGCTAGAAGAAAGAACCACCGACGCAGAGTTGAAATATTGAACTGGATAGCAAGGAAAAAACAATATCCAGAAGATGACAAGAGGGAGATGGGTACATGAAATTCGAAAGCATGAAAAAAACTGACTCAAGGCAGATTGTTGTGGAAGAAGAAACTTGGAGACTTTCATCCAGCAGTGGATTGATGGTGGTTGCAAATTTTATATACATGCATATACTGTACGTATATATATATAGAAGGACAAACAAATTAAAAAAAATAATGCGTGTGCTAGTGGTAGCGGAGACACACTCAAGGTCATGTACGCGTTACGCGTTCTCAAGTGTCTCATTGTGACCCCTAGAAATATGACAATATACATATTTTCTTCTGAAACACTCCCTTTGAAACTTCGACTTGATACCGACCACTACAACTTGGACGGCGATGAAAAACATTTTGTGGAATTTTGAAGGGTCTTCCAGAATTTCGCGACGAGTTGTTATTGCGATATTCACACACCGGCATTCTCTTTAATAAAGACGGATTGTAAACATATTCAGTCCAGTTTTAATTCTGAAGCCATCATGATAACACTTTAGTGTAGAAAAACTTGTTTTCCAAAATTTACCAACTTCGTAAATTTTCTAAACAATGATATCTGATTAAATGTTCTTTTCAAAGTAATTAAGTACACTACCTCAATTGAAATGCGCAGCTGATTTTTGCGAGGGAAGGGGATGCAGCAGAAAAATAGAATGTATCCAGTGGAGTGACTTCAATGATTTTTGGTGAATAAAAATTTACGTGAGTTTAAAAGCGAAAATTTCGCTGTGCTTGGTAAGTGAAGAAATCAATTTTGTGCAAGTATTTCGCTGCAGAAATTAGTATCTCTCTCTCTCTTTTTTTTCAATTTATCCAATACTGAACTCTATTTTTAATCGCAATTTGTTCACATGCCCATTTGGACCAGAAGAGAAAATATAAGTAAAACTTTTTTTGCAAAAGTCCCGGCATTCCGGCAACTGAGTATTTGTTATTAGATGGGAGCAACATTGTTGTTAGAATTATTACGTTGAATAAAAGCAGGAACAAACCAAAAATTGGAAGAAAAAAAACAAAAACAGGTTGAGTAATACATTCAAACGTACTTTATTTAACACTTTATTTCAACATTCGTCATTATTTTTAATTCATTCCCCTATTTTATGTCTTATTCGGAAGCACAAGTACCGTATTAATCAACAAAGCACACAGGCCCGGCAATGCATTCCCACCCAACGAGATACTGCATTCGCGAGCAACCCTGCTAGTGAGAGCTGCCATGAATGCAGTCCCCGGGGAAGTTTTATTCAAAGGAAACGAACTGATGTGGGAATAGGCAGAGTTTTCCACATGAGTTGGTTTCAATAGCCGCCAGGGCTGCAAGAAGCACAGTCCGTGACTCTCTTCCCGCTCCCAGTGGTGTTATTCAGGGAAAACTTCCAGTAGAGTTCAGAAAACTGCAGTCGTGGCATTATGCTGGGAAAACTTACAGCGGTGTTCACAAAACTTCTCTTTCTTGGTACGGCATGAAAAAAAAAACTACTTTGGATAGGGGCTGCAGCCCCACAGCCCCATAGTAGGAGCCGCCCCTGGTGTGACGTCACAAGCAAGCAAAACTGAACTAAATTATACCGTTGATGAAACAGTAAGCTTGTGTATCATTGATAAAGATTATTGAATTACTCATTTTATCTGTTTATACGCTTAGAAGCTTTTGTTCCGCATTGGTTTCCAAGCAGCTTCTCGTCTGCGACTGCGTCGTGCCTGCTCATGACGTCATTTGCAGCACAGACGGTGACTTATGACGGCCAATGCTGCGTGGATAGGAGTGGTGTCTCCAGTAATATAACCTCCTTGGGAGATACAGCTGCAAACAAGAGTACAAAACACCACCTAGCGACAGAACTGTGAACTACAAAACTCCTCAAATACAAACCTAAAGTGTCACAAGGCAAGTGGCATCCGGTGTTGAAGATTTTTTAAATTGCACATTTACAATAGAAGCCCAGAAGCAGTATTAAGAAAAACAGATTAAACATGATGCCCCTAGCGGCGAAATTGTGCGTTATTTTGGAGGGGAAAATGCATACAAATAATTTTCATAATTAATAGTATCAGACCTAAAACGAATTTTTTCAGTCGGGGTTTTACAAGTTTTTAGTCCCGCAGATATTACTGTAAACGTATACGTGAACTTGAGCCCTCAAGTGGCCAACTTGTGCTTTAAGAAAAATTTGAAAATACATCACACATTTTGCACAGAAAGCGCTCTCCAACAACAACAAAAAAATAATTTTTCAAATCAGACTCTTAGAAGCAGAGATGTGGACAAAAATAAGATATATATCTGCGTCCCTAAGTGGGAAAACTATGCATTATTTATAGAAGAAATTATTCTGAAAGGTTCTACGAGATTAGAGGTTACTGCCATAGATTAGAGGTATCGGTTCACAAAATATTTTTTTCATAGAGTTTTTAGAAGCTCAGATTCTGCTGCAAATACGTCAGAAGCTGAAATTAACACTTAAGCCACCTGGTGGCCAAATCATTTTTTACCAAAAATTAGAAATTATATGCAAAACACTTACCATCAAGAGCTGTATCCGGTGCAGAAAGAATGTTTGAAATCGAAGTTTTAGAAGCACAGGTGTCGAGGGAAACGTAACTTTCCTTTACGCCCTTAGCGAGAATCCATGTGTAACTGGAAAAAAGTAACTGTACGTAAAATAGTCTTCGATATAAATGGCATCGAAAGGTAAGAGAATTTTTTCAATTTCGGATATTTAAAAGCAAATATGTGGAATAAACTGTATTTGAAATCGATATCATCTGCATTCACGCCCTCTAACGGCGAAACTGTGCATCGCAAAAAAAAAAAAAAAAAAAAAAAAAAGGAAAGAAAGGATCATTATTCTTACATTTTCTTCCCAGTGCAAAAGGAATTTTTCAAATCGGTCTAATAGTTGCAGAGATATGGTGTCTACAGGCAGACGGACGAAGTAATTTATTTTTTTAACACATTTAACTTTGCCTGAATGATTCTAAGAGATGCATAACAATGTGTTGCTCCTTATCTTATTCCTAACCCTTATTGCAGGATGAAACACCTAACCATTTACTTAACCAACCTACAACTTAAAATACTGAAGAAACTAAAAAAAAAATTGGTACGTTACCTAGGTTACTCGGGCTTCTCTGTGCTTCATCTGTAAACACCAATCAGCTGGTACAGTCTTTTGAAAACTACGCCTAAAACTGCTTCTGTAAAAGTCCACGTAGATAAAATCCACGTTTGTTATGATGTCAGACACTGCACCGTCGCTACCTCCGGTCATTGTCTCGGGGTTGCTCGGTCACGTGCTACTTGTCCTTTGTCACAGTCCTTGAAGCCACATGAATAAAATATGCACAACGAAGCCTGGAGACTTTGTGAGATATGCCTTCTGCAATTCCAGTCCTGCGCCTCCACCAATGCGGCTCAGTCCTCGCGATTCGAATCCTGTGATTCGAACCCTATGTTTGAAATTCTGCCGATTGGGATCCTGTCGACTGCACCACTTTATGTAACGACCCTGGCTCCTTCCCAGCTATTTCTCAACGTAGCCGCGATCCAGGGAGAGCCGTCACATAATTTTGTTTTGGTTCGTTTCCCAAAGTAAAATCATGCACTCGCAGAAAATAGAATTCAGGCCCTTTTTTAACGCAAACAAAGACGAACAGTTTCTTCCGCTATAACTATGTGGTCTGGGGCTTCTCTATGGCTGGTTAATGGAATGTTTTATTTGACTTCGTTCTGTCCGTACTCGACACTAGACCAGAACTTCATGTCACCCGTAAATCGTTGCTGCTTCTACGCGACCCGATATCAATCGTTCTCCGGAAAAGAAATCGTCTCCGACGTCAACTCCCAGAACAGACCGTCCTTTCCAAAACTCCGGTCCCGTCTGTCTGCCGCTTCCAAAGTTAAGTGTTCGTTCCCTCTTAAAACTTCAGAAAAACTTAACTATCGGATGAGAGTATCTGCCTACCACACCTTTAAGTTTGTGTGTCACTCCTAAACGAGCCCTTGAGATAAACCCATCGCCATACAAAACAGGTACAATATACTTCAAGTACTTACATATTAACCCGATTGTGATTCGACTAATCGCGTATATCTGGCAGCATCAAGCTTAAACCTGCTGATTTCGTCCTCTCTGCCCGAAAAGGCGCGAACAAAGCAATTCCACGTGGGAATGTACATAGGCATATATATTTACGGCTTCTGATCGTTCGTCCGAAAGTGGTTCGGGGTCGAACACCGGTGAGGCATAGATGTTGTGTTTGTCTTAAGGCACTGTCTCTCTCGCTTCACTGGAACCAGTGACCCTAAATTAGGGAAAGGCGACTGCTTATATCCCATTGAGTTGCTCACGGTGGACGTTAAAGCTCCAATAAAAAAATACATATTTATACTTTTTTTTTATGACCTGGGGATTTTTTTGTTTATCGCTCCCCAATGCTTTCGGTGACGTTTTCCCGACATTATTTTATTTGCATCTTCAATATTTTGAGCCACACCATAAAAAAATTCCTGTTGCGCCACTGATCATGTCTTTCATTTTCTAACAAAAAATTGTACCCAACCTGAACAGCTAGACTAAAAACAAATATTAGAAAATGTTGATTCAATTTGAGGCTAAAGGCTTAAAGAGGTGCGGCGATTGGGACCCCCCTACCACCGTTCTATCGTGTGAAATACGAAATGTGTAAGCCGGTGGCGCAGTGGTCTAAGCGATGGCCTCTGATCATTCGTCCGAACGGGGTCTGGGTTCGAATCCCGGTGAGGCATGGATGATGTGTTTGTCTTACGGCACTGGCTCTCTCCATTCCCTGGAACCAGGGACCCTAAATTAGGGACGGGCAACTGCTTATAGCCCATTGAGTTGCTCACGGTGGTCGTTAAAAATCCAATAAAAAAAATGTGTAAAGCACGCCGAAATGCTTTCATCATCTGACTGTCAGTAAATGCCATAAAAAATTAAAAAGGGTTGTGAAAACACATACATGTTTGTCCATGTCCCTTCACTCCGGTGTAAGTCCCTCTCCCAACTAAGCTACGCGGACAGAATGTCTCGCTGCAGATTTGTTGTACTGACACATATTTTCACCTCTGTAGTACGTCCCATTATCTCCCTCTTAATTTTTTTTTTTGTCCTTGAAGCGAATTAGGAATTTTTCATTAATTCCAAACAATATGTGGAACAAACATCACACATTTTTCGAAAAAACCAATGGCCAGTGGATCCATTTTCCACAATAGGGCGCCAATGTGAAAACACACGTTTGTCCGCGACGGACATCAATTCATGTCCCCTCACTCCGAAGTAAGTCGCTCTCTCAACTGAGCTACGCGGACAGAGTGTCTCGCTGCAAATTTGTCGTCCTGACACATGTTTTCACATCTGTACTACGTCACAGGGTGTCTGAATTTTTCGGATGTTTACTGCAGCTAACAAGCGTCAAGACCTGGTAAGCTATAGTTATACAATATACGAATGCCTAATTATACCTGGGCTGGCAACAACCATTTAGCATTGCAATTACATATCTCTTGGATTAAACGGGCAAGTCTGTTGTTAAAATGGCAGGAACCAGTTCTTTCTCTGGCGCTTTGAAATTCACATCAAGCCCAGTGCCTAAACAAATCTCTTGAGTTTTCTGTGCCACACACAAGCATTATACATGAAGAAGACGGGTGAAAACACAAACATCAAGGAAAAGTCGATATATTTTTTCTACCTTCGGCAAAAACACCATCCAGAACGTTACAGAGTGTGAGAGGCAAACAATTTCGTTACTCTTATAGTTCGACAATAGTTCTTGCAGCAAAAGCACGCACATTCGTCCAGGATCGTTTGTCTTTTATGTGAGAAATCACCTAGAATGACCTGTGCTCTGTGCACAACAAGTAGTATACTCACCGCTTAATTTGAGTTCGAGTTCTTTTGTTCAGTTATTTATTTCTCAGATGTATTTAATGGGTGTTCTGATCTCGAGTACGACACCTTCGGACTTGGAATAAAAAAAATAATTGAACGCACAGAAAGAAGGTGAGTGACCCCTTCTTCGCCGGGGTTATTGCTTTAAAGAAATTTAAAGGATTCTTTAACGATCTTTTTTAAGGAGAAAAACAGAGCGTTGAATTAACTTTTCAGTTTTCAGTATATTTGTGCGTAATCAATTTTCAAAATTGTACTTGAAGAGTTTTCCAGAAAACTGAGAAGCATGGTGACGGTATCCGGAAAATCGTAAAAAAACAAATAATCTATAAATTATGTGTGACCCACATAGCTTTACGACGTTTCCCGTGTGGACTCCCTCAGTAAGGGGGACCATGAAATTTCAGAGGGGGTCCGGACCCCCGGATCCCCCACCTTCCGTCGCCCATGGGCGCGATGTTACATGTGCCTCGAACTTTAGAAAATTTAAATGCGAGGGCAAGCCTAGACGGGGCAGCAAATATAAATGAAAGATTTAATGGAGTTTCTACGAAGTACAAAGCGGAAGAACCAGGAACTTTACACACACCCACACACCGTTGTACTCACCTTTCAGATTTGTCTGTGTTAGTTTTTTCTGTCTGGAAGTAAAACCACAGCGATATGCTCTCAATGCAGAGAAGTCATATGACATTTATGTATCAACCAACAAGTTTGCAATATAAAAAAAGCTGTAAAACAAAAGAGGCGACTTAATTTTCTTGAAGCTTGGTATCTTGTCAAAAATACGCTGGTATCTTCGTCACCATTAGCAGTGTTTGGAGGATAATGCATTACAAAAATGTAATGTGCTTAAAGGGGGTTCCACTTAAATTCTCTGCAGAGGCGTAACCACTGGAGGTCGGGAAGTCAGGTCTACCCAGATTTTCACAGTCGGTGATCTCCAATGTAAAGGATTCTTCAAAATTTTCGGGAATATAATGATATAACGCACACTTTTTTATGATGTGAATCAACTAAATTTAATAATATAAGATTGTAATTTTTCGTAGATTGCAAACACGTGTAACATAATGTGTGCTTTATAAAACAGTGATGTCGATTCCTAATAAGCAAAGTCAGTTCTACAACTTTGCAATTTTTATTTCTGCCCTATGTATCATATATTTACAGTTGTGTCATGGCTTTCTGCGATTAATCGCATATTTCCACAATTCGCCAACAGAGGCGCCTATGTCGTGCCCATTAGATGGTGCCTCAGTAACTGCTTTGCTCCTGCGCGCGCGTGTGTGTAGTGGAGAAGATCCCAAACTCTATCTTACACAGTATGTATGTAATATTGTATGCATACGTATACATACAATGTGTGCATGTGTGATCGTCCCCCCCAGAGGAGACTTTCGATCTTTCGGAGCCCTAGGCGCTAAAAGGTTCAGCGGCCCCCTCCTCCTTCTTATCCCTTCAGAAATTTTCATCCGTCAGATTAACAAAACAAAAAAAAAAGGGGGGAGTCAAGAAAAAGGTGTTTACACTTTTTTAAAATGCCATCACTTCCTATCATTAGAACGTTTTGTAAGAAACAGTGCTAGTGTAATAATTTTGTCTTTCAGTGCACATCGAACTTTTTGATTTCAGAGATATTTCAAAAATTATTTTTGTGGCTAACAGGAAATCAATGGATATTAAGTTTGGCACTTTTAATATCCCATATACTTCATGCACTGCAGTTATCATAAACATAATTTTGAGGCTAATAGGGAATCAATGGATGCTAGGTTTGGCACTTTAAATACCCGTATCCCATTTATACCTGCACTGCAGTTATCAGAAACAGAAGCATACAAATTAAATGCAAAACATCCGGTTTGAAAATGGGATAATAGGAACTGCAGGTTTTTGAGTAAGAGTATCATTGAAACTTTTTATTGCTTTTTCAAAAACTGGTTTTAAGTAGATTTAAGTAAAAGAAAAGGTGAGAATACTCGATAATTATCAGTATTAAACCAAGGGAGCAGAAAGTACTGAGAAAATATTGTTGCAACACAATATAAATTACAAATTTTGAAGATGACAATCCGATTTTTGGCGTAAATGTGACAAGGATGGTAAGTCAGATAATATCCGAAAACTTGAAAATTTTCATCGTCCTGGAGCGGGACTCGAACCCGCGTCTCCCAGAAAACGCCTAGGTATGCTAACCACTACACCACCCCAATATAAATTATATGACAATATAAATTACTTTTAACAATATTAGATAAAATAGTGTGATTTTCTCAAATTTCTTTATTTTTTTCAGCCTAATTATTAATAACTCTTTTGGTTTAAGATGGTTTAGAGGAATTAGGGCCGAGAAAGAACTTGATTGTCCTAAGAAGAATTATTCTGTGAAGAATATTTCTTTCTGCATTGATTATCCTACCACGAAGGAAAAAAACTATTAACAGCAAACACGCCCGATCATCAGGAAAGTTTTTTATAAGTACTGCTCATCGCAACTCGGGAAGAAGGTGGGAAGGTTCCAACACAGATGTGTTCATGAAGAAAATACGGGATTACGCCATATAATACAAATTTTGAAGATGACAGTCCGATTTTTGGCGTAAATGTGACAAGGATGGTAAGTCAGATAATATTAAAA
This sequence comes from Macrothele yani, assembly GCA_039090855.1. Lineage (NCBI taxonomy): Eukaryota > Metazoa > Arthropoda > Arachnida > Araneae > Macrothelidae > Macrothele > Macrothele yani. The sequence goes on along the minus strand of CM077008.1, from coordinate 34,393,665 downwards.
AACTTGAACATTTTCATCTTCCTGGAGCGGGACTCGAATCCGCGTCGCCCAGAAAACGCCCGGGTATGCTAACCACTACACCACCCAGAACGACCAAGTTTCAAGTTTCCGATCAATTTTGAATTTAACCATCACAGGATTCGCTAGTCGAAGCAACCGGCATTCATGTTTAGCGAATTTGGAGGTTAAGAATCTTATACCGTGTTTGCCCGGAGAAGCAGATAAATCATGAAATTTATCTGCTAAACACGATTCGCTAAACATGCATGCCGGTTGCTTCGACTACCGAATACTGTGATGGTTATATTCAAATTGATCGGAAACTTGAAACTTGGTCGTTCTGGGTGGTGTAGTGGTTAGCATACCCGGGCGTTTTCTGGGAGACGCAGATTCGAGTCCCGCTCCAGGACGATAAAAAAGTTTTCGGATATTATCTGACTTACCATCCTTGTCACATTTACGCCAAAAACCGGATTGTCATCTTCAAAACAGATGTGTTCCCTTCGCTGGAAGTACCATGAAAGCAATTTATAGCACAGCAGGCCACTTAAGAATTTGCCTTAAACAATGAAAAGTGTGGGAAGCGTGAATACCTCCTTTACCTACCACTAAAAGGAACTCAAATTATTTTAACCGTTCCTTTCAAATCGAAAAGAACTCGAAAATTCGGAATATCAGCAACAGCAAGTAAAAAATGTTATTATTAATATGAGAAAGTAAAATATCAATTGGCAATACAAAGTAGTTGCCTTAAGGATTGATTTGCTTCGGTCTGTGAAAACCAAAACTGAAAATCCAATCATATGTTTTCGGGGACCCTCAAACAGCGAGGCCCTAGGCGCGCGCCTAGTGCGCCTAGACGGAAATCCGCCACTGGTTCCAGGGAAGGGAAAGAGCCAGTACCGTAAGACAAACACAACATCCATGCCTCACCGGGATTCGAACCCAGACCCCGTTCGGACGAATGATCAGAGGCCATCGCTTAGACCACTGTGCCACTGGGGGGCTCCCTAAATTAGGGACGGGCGACTGCTTTTAGCCCATTGAGTTGCTCACGGTGGTCGTTAAACCTCCAATAAAAAAAAAAGCAAAGCAATAATTATATTAAAAATGAGTCATTTTTTTTTGGTTGGAGGTTTAACGACCACCGTGAGCAACTCAATAGGCTATAAGCAGTCGCCCGTCCCTAATTTAGGGCTACTGGTTCCAGGGAAGGGAGAGAGCCAGTGCCGTGAGACAAACACAACATCCATGCCTGACCGGGATTCAAACCCGGACCCTTTTAGGACGAGTGATCAGAGGCCATCGCTTAGACCACTGCGCCACCGGGGCGGCTGAGTCATTTCTTTAATAATGTTCAGAACTGTTAATAAATGGCGCGACCTGTACATAAATGATGTCAATAGACAAAAAAACCTGTAGGATTGCTGAATTATGGCTATGTTTTAGCAAGTATTAAGAATTCCATGCTCTAACTTAAAGTTTGTTTTATCAATATGCGTATTTTAATCCTTGGGAATACGTTAATTGCGAAAAAAATATGTAAAGAAGTCTAACCATTGGAAAAACATAGCATGGATTTTAGGTAGTGATGACAGTATGCTGCAAAACCTAAAACCATATCTAATATCTTCAGTTTTACCTTTTAAAATCAATTTTACAGGACCATCGACAGCCGCCAACGATAAAACTAACGTTAGCAATTTGCTATAAGCAGTCGCCAGTCCCTAATTTAGGGTCACTGGTTTTCAGGGAAGGGAGAGAGCCAGTGCAGTAAGACAAACACAACATCCATGCCTCACCGGCCGCCCCGGTGCCACAGTGGTCTAAGGCGTTGGTCTCTGATCATTCGTCCGTAAGGGGTCCGGGTTCGAATCCCGGTCAGGCATGGATGTTGTGTTTGTCTTACGGCACTGGCTCTCTCCCTTCCCTGAAACCAGTGACCCTAAATTAGAGATGGGCGACTGCTTATAGCCCATTGAGTTGCTCACGGTGGTCGTTAAACCTCCATTCAAAAAAAAAATGCCTCACCGGGATTCGGACCCGACCCCATCGCAGACGAATGATCAGAAGCCATCGCTTAGACCACTGCGCAAATTTGTTTTCTAGATGAGCATGTTGGGAGACAACTAGCTATAGATGAAGCGTAAATTCGGGGACAAACATCAAAATTTGAGGACAGTATGCGTCTTAAAAGAGATCAGATGTTTTTGAGGATGGTAATAAAATTCGAGGACAGTCCTCAAGAATTCCGGACATCTGGTCAGGTTAGTACAAGGAGGTTAGAATAAGATGTCTGCAGATGCTCTTGTTAATGGAGCAGTACCACTTTGCGTGAAGCCTATAACCGTGAGAGACGGCCGTCAAAGTGTGGGAAAGCTGATGGTTTTCAAAGCTATTGCAATGCTTTTTGTGTTGAACGCATCACCTTCTTTCGTCTCAAATGTTTCCGATTTCGCGTCGTAACTTGTTGCCAATGTGTGAGAAAATGCTGAATTTATAAAATTTGTAATTATTTTGCCGCTTCTTCCCATTTTTATTTTAAATTGAAATACACGAACGTTAGTGCAAATTCTAAACAAAACATAACGTAAAAATCGTAAAAATCGAAAACTTCACTCGTATAATTTATTCCGGTTTGATATTAACACGGTTTCTGAAACAAAAAACCACGCTATTCCAAAATACACCCACTTGAAATTGCACAGGTATCATGCAAACAACGTCAAATTCCCACAGTTTGCGGCTTCACGGTTAAGAGACTCTTGGCATCTCCAGAAGTATTATTCTAACCACCTTGGGTTTGTAAAGGCATGAGTGGAATACCTGTCCTTTGTATATAATTCAAGACTACACACTTGTGATGTTGATTAAGAATAAATTATGAACGTTTATTCACAATTAAAAGCTTTATTAACATCGACTATAGTTTCGCAGAACTTCTGGCTCCGCTTCATCAGGACAAATGGTCCTGAAGAAGCCGAGCCAGAAGCTCTACGAAACTATAGTCGATGCTAATAAAGCTGAATAAACGTTGATAATTTATTCTTAACCTGTCCTTTGGTTCTGGCTTTCTGCCTTCCCTGGAACCACTGGTTCCAAATGAAATATGTGTGACTGTTAATAGCATTAGATATGTACGGTGGTATGGTGGACTAACGGTGGTCTTAAACTTTCTCTCCTCGAAAGAAAATTCAGTTAATGGCACGATTTTGTGCACTTCAACTTCTCCCACGAGACCACGAATGACGTCCCTCGAGGTTGCTCGCTAGCAGGTTTCCAGATTGACGTGTTCTATTTAGGCATTATTTGTAGATTCGAATCTGGCAGCATATGAGTTCCTTCGTAGTTTGGCTTACTGCTGGCGTGATAACATTTTGGATTTCGTTGTTTCACGTGTTTTTTGTTATTTTATGCATCATATGAACATGTTTTTTCACTGATTCGATGGCGTCCTTTTGATCCCCGATTAGTTATGAAGATCCATGTCGTTTATTCATAACGACCAGTACATTCACTTGGGCATAGATGGATAACGCTGATCAATGGTACTTTAGTAAAGAAGCATTAGAAAATACACCAAGCCGAAGATGCGGCATCGATGCGGCCAAAGAGCTGTCCTATCGACAACAGGCGGCCAATTTCATCCAAGATATGGGGCAGAGACTTCAGGTGTATCCTTTTTTTACTATTTTTAAAAAGGTATATCAGATGTGTGTTATATGAGGTTAATGCACCATGTCGAGGTGGCGCCATAGCCCTAAAACAAGGGTTAGCACGTGCAAGCCAAGAGAATGGTTGTCGTTATTTTGCATGTTTTACTGTACCGTATGAATTTTCTTTGCTTTGGCGTTAATAATAATAATAGCATAAAATACGGTCTTCTTGTGACTTACACGACCTCTTGCTGCCTCGGATGTTGTTCCGGTCGTGTAGAACGAAAAAATGACCTAAACGTGTGTTCTGTGGTGGATCTTGAAGGTCGCGCCAACAAATGGTGAATAAAGAACGCGTAACGTGTTTTGAATTTTCAAGGTAAGTGGTGTTTGTTACTGTTAACGATGCTAAGTTAGTTAACGGTTTGAGATGGTGACTTGTAATATGAAATTCTAAACTCGTGGTGTAATACGCGTGGTTAGAAAATAATTCTGACTGGGTTTGTACAACCTGAGAATTGTAGATGAAATATGAGCTATAAACTTGGTTATTTGAAGTGCTAACATTAAAGTCAAAACTATTGCAATTTTAAAATTGATAATGACTGCAAGTGTACTCGTACATTCAACATTTGTTTTGAGTTGTAGACAATGCAGTTTTGTAGATTAGAGGCACAATGCAAAGTAAATATTTTTAAGCAACAAAACAGTATCTATGCAATAAAAATAGTGTAAAATGAAAATACTGTGGCAAATTGTCATAACTAGTAGGGGTGCATGTAAGTGGAATGCAGTATTTCTTTGTTGTAAGTTTTGATGTAATGCTTTTCTACTTTCACCACTTTCATACACTTTTTCCTTGTAATTTTTGCATGAAATATTGTGTTGGAGTTGGTAGTAATAGGATATTTTAGAACAATTTCTGTGAATGGAAGTATGTTTTCCAGCAATGTAGTAGTAGCAGCAGCAGCTAATCAAGCCTTAATATACAAATAACTATACATATTAGGGCACACTGAGTCATCTCTGTTTTTTTAGGGAACTGCTGTGGAAGTTACAATATGGATTCATCTCTGCCAAGCAGTGGATTCATACAGTAACAGCCAGCATTAGTTTTACAAGAAAATTGCTATTGATGTCATGCTGTTTTCTTGTTTGTTATTCTTTATATTTTAGAGTTTCTTAGAACTGCCCTTCCAATGAACAAAGCTTTTTTTTTTTTTTTTTTAATTGCACAATTTTGGTAATTAACGTACGTGGTAGTCTGCAAAGCAACATCAGCATGCTGTTACGTTAGATTGTATTAATCTTTCTAAATGAATGATCAGTTTCTAGCTTTTATAAACCTTGATGTGCTGTATTCTGAACTGCACATTTTTCTTGTGTCTGTTCAAGCCCTTGATCAGTGGATTTCAAAATGGATGCATGAAAATGTATAGAAGTGCAACTGAGTAAGTTTCCAAACCTTTACAAAAAACACTCAAAATATATTTCTAAACTCTGGAATATATTGAATAGTTTTTTTTTTTTTTTTTTACCATCCCACATAGCTGGTACACTGATGTCAGTATCGTACCCATACCTTCCAGGTTTTCATACGAGATTCTTCCGCGAATTCGCGGAATTCCGCTTTTTTTTTTCATCATTTAGGTTATTCTCGAGTTTGATGCAAAACTGAAGAGAAATTTAGGAGGATTAGAGGGGGAGGGTTGATCCTGTTTTTTTGTTCTGGAGAATAGTATTTCACTTTTCAAAATTTTCAAAAACTGAATTTAAGAAAGTGAACATTCTCCCCGTAATCTTGATTTCTTTTTCTCGCGAGGTTTCTTCTGCGCAGTATTATTGTTAAATCACATTTTATTCCATAAATATTAGCATTTCAGCTTGAAAATGGAAGAAAAATTCCGAAAACGGAAGTTGGAAAATTTTTCTGTGTTCTTCAGGCACAAAATTCTTAAGTGGATTCGAAGAATCTCCTTTTTCCGTCGTCATTTTGATGGTCTTGAGATCGATGCAGAACTGAACCGAAATTTGGGAGAGATTGGTGGTGTGGTTGTGTTTTCCGTAGGTGGGCGGAATTCTGACTTTCAAAACTTTCAGAAACGGAAGTTAGACGGAGCAAAGGTTTCTCCTGTAATCGTAATCCTTTTTTCATGGCGATGTTTCTTCTACCCAGTAGTGTTGTTAAATATAATTTATTCCATAAATACTTGTTTTGCAGCTTCAAAATGGAGGAAAACTTTCCTAAAATGGAAGTTGGACAGAGCATAGATTTCGCTAGTAATCATAATTTTTTTTTTCCCCCGCGATTTTACATTTGTCTTGTGTTGCTGTTAAATGGAAAAAAAAGAAAATTATATTTTAAATACAGCGATGTGCTCTAGCTTGATATTCACATAATAAATTTCAGTGCACAATTTGATCTTGCTTACGCCGCATAATCACGCTGTTTCACAGTTCGTTCTTATTTTTCACCCGTGTGGTTAAAGTTCTGCTTTTTTCCCTTCGGTAGTCTCATGTATGGGTTTTGCGATTTACGCGTAAAATCTAAGGAAATGTGGCTTGTTTTATGAGCAAAATGTTGATTTTACGGATTTCGTGATTCTCCGAGATTTTTTTCTTTTTCTGTTGATTTTGCATCCACTATTAAAACTAGTTTTATTTAACTTAATCCATTCAAAGCAGAATTCATTACTTTAAATCATGAATAAAAATCATTTATTTAAATCACAAATAAATATCTTCAAATTTCCATTATGTATTTGTAAAGTCCATCAAAATTGAAACTGCATGTGCTCAAATTAACAATGCTAAATTTAGCACTGTTATTCATTAAACAAAATCAACCTCATGCTGAAACTAAAAGCAACATTGTTTTAGCCATGAAAATTAAAATACATTTTGTTGTAAATGTGGTTTATATCCACAAAGAATTTTCCTTTGTGCCGTTTCTTAATTGCAACCATAAAGGCATAGAGTAATTATAAAACTACAAAAATGAGATTTGTTGCTTTCTTATAAGATTATAAAGTCCCAGACTCCCAGGACCATTAATCTTCTTTCATGCAGGTTAGAAGTTGGGTGTTGTCAATTGCAAAGGAATCTGACCTTTTGTATTCACCAGTGTTCCCTTTCTTGTACAGAACTCAGCAGGAGGATTATTTTAGTGGGTGGTAGTAGAGGGTGATAAACAAGGCTTGAAATATTTCATGCTCGTTTAAAAGTAAGGCAAATAACTCACTTCTTAGTTAAAAATCAACAGCCCTGCAGAGCTCGCGAGAAAAAGAACTCGGATGGATAAAATTGTCATCCAAGGGATTTGTGAAGCCTGCTGTCGTAGCTGATGTGATGCGTTGAGCTTAATTTTTCAAATAAGTTTTTCAAAAAAGAAAAATTAGAAAGGAAACAACTAATAATTGAAGTAGAAACCAAAATGTATTTAAGCAAAATCATTTTAAACAAAAATGAACTTTCTAAGTTTCTATATATCTGTTGGAAAATTTTACGTTGAAGAATGTTCTTATATTCAAGAAAAGATACTGATCTATGATGAATTCTTAAAACATGCAGAAGTAGACGATCTTTCACTTAGAGCCAGAACGTCATTTACTTCTGTATTATATATGTCGAGTGCTTTCCATTTATAATAACAACTGAAAATGAACTCGACGTACTGGAAGCGGAATTGCTTGTTATGAAGCTGACAAATTAGAGACCATAGCAGAAACAGATAGAATAGATGTCACTTGGTCAGAAATCTCTAAATTACGAGGCTGTAATGGAGCTGTTAAGTACACTACACATGTATTCTCTTGAAAGTAATGTTTGCAATACTTGTAGTTGCACACTCAAATGCTGCGAGTGAGAGAGGTTTTAGTTTAGTGCGAAAAAATCAAGCACGTTTCCAACCTAATTTAGGTTTAGAAACTGTGTAGAAGCACTTATTGCAAAAATGAATATGTTCTCCTCTGGGTGTTATGAAAAAATATTTTCTGCTGAGGAATTCAACTCTACAAAACAATGTACAGCCAAAACACTAAAAAAAGCTGCTTTATCAATTTTTTGTTGTGTAAAAAATGTATCAGTCATGGTGTATATTATTTTCCATGTTGAAAACTTTGGAATATTTTGATATAGATTTTCATGTATATAAATGAATAAGTAAGTAAAAACTACTAATTAAATTAAATGAATAATAATACCATGCTTTCCTCGGTTAAAATTAGTCTTTTTTGTATGACCACTGAAAAATGGCCAAAACTACTGAAAATTTGGAGTACTACTGAAAGTATCTGAAACAGGTTGGCATCTCAGGCTTCGTAACTTCTATGAAACCGAATTGTGTGATATTTAGAGATTTTCATTTTCTAAAATAGAATACATATATTTGTATTCTACATTTTGTCATGTTAGGCCATGTTTTTTTTTTTTTTTGTAGAGATGTAAGATCAGAATTAAAACTCTGGTTCAAACTTTTTTGTGCTGTAGCTATGCCACAAAGGAAGCAGGGATCAAAATGGGGAGGATATCACCAATGAAGTGGCTGTATCATTTCTCATGACCAAGGCTTGACAAATCCAGGTCGCCCAGATGTCTAAAATTCTGGCCATAACGTCTGATTTTCTTTCATATTTATTAATAGATTTTGTAATTTGCAGTAAATTTCTTAATTTCTTTTGTATAATCCATAGATTATCTATAAATTTAGGTACTGTGGACACCAGTAAAGAAGAAAACAAAAAAACGGTGCAGTGTTTTAAAAAGTTCTAGAGGTAATTGGCAGGAGAGCTGGTGTTAAGTACTAAAAATGCGATGACAGAAAAAAATGTAACATAACAACCAGGCCTCGCAAATGTCGGTCGCCAGTTGCCAAATGGCGACCAGATATTTTATAGTGCCTAGTAAATTTTTTAGTATAGTAGCCAATGATGGCGAGCAGATTTTCCCTCCCCAAGTGAGCAACTGTTTTATCCAACTTTTCCCCCACTAAGACTCTGTAATGTATTGATACATCACGAAAAACCGGTGTGAATTTAACATTGATGTTATTGTGTTTCGTCTGATGAAACTACGATTTATCACAACCGTGATGTAAATTCTCGTGACTTAATCGCCATCTCATGCCACCAAGCACTGTTGTTCAACAACTGGTTTTCCCATTCCGAGACACGTGAATATTGGCTGATCCTCATGCACACGCATCTCCGATGTAGTTTCTCGCAGTGTCTCGTTCCAGACGCTACATCGGGGGATTGCTCAACGGAAATTTGCCCACCAAAAGAGTAATCGTAGACGTCGTAGCTTTGTGAGCGATCTCGTCACGATGCAGGCACGATGTTTAAACAGGTTTCTTATCGGGCCTCCGTGTGTCTACGATGCTATTAAGAGGCTGCGTGTTCCACGCGTTGGGTCTTGGAAATTCACCACATCTTAGGGACAATAGGAAGTATGTGGCAGGTTTTTTTTTTTTTATTTTGTCATGTATACGTCTTTAAAATCAGACCAGTACTAGGTGGCCAGTAAAGCAGTAAAGTTGAGAGTTACAAAAAAATGGGCATCGGGTTTGGTCTAGTAATTTCTATATTATCGACGCGAACCAAACCAACCTAGTGTCATTCGATAGCTAAGGGAACAAAGACTATTTTAGTTAGAAGCTAAGTATGTTATATTCTGTTTCTCCTTTGCCGCCCCGGTGGCGCAGTGGTCTAAGTGGTAATCGCCTCTGATCATTCATCCGAAAGGGGTCCAGGTTCGAATCTCGGTGAGGCATGGATGTTGTGTTTGTCTTAGGGCACTGGCTCTCCCCTTTCCCTGGAACCAGTGACCCTAAATTAGGGACGGGCGACTGCTATAGCCCATTGAGTTGCTCACGGTGGTCGTTAGACCTCTAGACAAAAAAACCAAACAAACTTTCTCCATTTCTGTTTCAATAGTATGAATAGATAATCATCATTGTCAACCATTATCAATCCACTGCTGGACGAAGGTCTCCCCAAGTTTCCTCCACAACGGTCTGTCTTGTGCCAGTCTCCTCCATGTCACTCCCGCATATTTTCGAATTTCATCCACCCATCTTCCATGTGGTCTTCTGGGTCTTTTCCTGTCCCTTGGAATCCAATCTAAAATTTCGGCTGTCCATCGATGGTCTGTTCTTCTGGCAGTATGTCCAGCCCATTGCCATTTCAGGGATTTAACTCTGATCATGATGTCCTTCACTCTTGTCATTTTTCGGATCCACGTGTTCCTCCTCCTATCTCTGGAGAGGTGCATGCCTGGTTACACCAAGCATGCACCTCTCCATGCAGCTTTGAGTTGTCTGCAGCCTTTGTATGTCTCTTTTAGCTAAGGTCCACGTCTCTGCACCATATGTAAGCACTGGAAGGATGCATTGATCAAACACTTTTCTTTTAAGACATAATGGCATATTGCTCTTGAAAATTATGCTGTTTCTTCCAAAAGCTCTCCAGGCAAGTTTTGTACGCTGATTAATTTCTTCACCAATGTGACCCTCACTTGATATCTGCTGTCCAAGATAAACGTACGTGTCTGTTATCTCCAGCTTTTCTCCATCAATCGATAAATCTTCATTTCTTGTAAAAGCATTGAACATCACCTTTGTCTTCTGACAGTTCATTTTTAATCCCACTTCTTTACTCTTGTCAGCAAGTTCCTGCATCATACTCTGTAGCTCTGATGGGGTAGTTGCAAAAATGACTATGTCATCAGCAAAACGAAGGTGGGTTAGATAATCTCCATTAATCTTTATGCCTTTATTTTCCCAGTTCAGTGATTGAAAGACATTTTCCAATGTGGCATTAAAGAGCTTCGGAGATATGGTGTCACCTTGTCTCACTCCCTTTCCGATTTTTATGTGTGTTGTATTTTCAAATAGCAGAATCTTTGCACTTGCATTTTCATAGATGTTATTAATAATATTAATGTATGCATCTTCAATACCGCAGAATTTCAGAGCCATTGCAACTGCTGATGGTTTCACCGAATCAAAGGCTTTTTTATAATCGATAAAAGCCATGCACAATGGAAGTTCATATTCCCTCGCTCTTTCAATTAGTTCTCTCAGTACGTGGATATGATCTATTGTGCTGTAGCCACTCCTGAATCCAGCTTGTTCTCTCGGTTGAGCCATGTCCAGTGTTACCTTCAAGCGGTGTGAAAGAACTTTAGTGAAGATTTTATAAACCACTGATAGGAGGCTGATAGGTCTGTAGTTCCTGAGATCCTCAATGTCACCTTTTTTATGTAGCAAGATCATTGTAGCGTTGTTCGAATCCTCAGGAATTTTCCCTTCATTAAGGCATCGAGTGAAAATTTGGGCGAGTACTGTTTCGATTTCTCCACTTGCTTCTTGTATGATGTCTACAGTAATTCCATCTTCTCCTGGAGCTTTTCCCCGCTTCATGTTCTTGATTGCATGTGCAACTTCTGCTGGAAGGACTGGAAGAACTCTGGTACCTTTCATGATGTCTGGAGTACATGTATCATCCCTTTCATATAATTTGGAGTAGAAATCTTTCACTCTTGTCAAAATTTCGCCTCTATTTCTTGTTACAGAACCATCTTCTTTTCTCAGTGCCATAATCTGTTTTCTTCCCTTACTGAAATGTCCCTTTGCTATCTTTAGGCTTTGGTTGTTTTCAATTGCTTTCCTTACTAGTTCACAGTTGAATTTCCTTACGTCTTCAGTGATACTTTTTCGTACTGTCTTGCATATCTCTATATATTCCACTTTGGAAGTCACATCTTCTTTAGTTGTCTTCATCTCTCTTCTTTTTGCTTCAACATTTTGGTTTTTCCTGATATTGTTCACATGCAATTTGTTCTTAGACCCAGCAAATTTTGTTGCTGTTTCCATAAGAGCTTTGGTTACTTTTCTGTTAACTTCAGAAATATCCACTTCTTCCGATGTTAGGCCTTCTAAAGCAGAGAATCTGTTCTTCAGTTCCAATTTGAAGGTATTATGGTGTTTTTAAGGTTTGTTATGTCAATACATTTTGTTTGTCTTATGAGCTTGCTACGTTCGAGTTTAGTGTTGAGGTGCATCTTACATCTCACCAATCTATGGTCACTGCCTGTGTTGAACTTGTTTAGCACACTGCAGTCTTCTATGACGAATTTTTTGTTACACATAATAAAATCAATTTCACTTGTCGTCCCATTTGGATGTCTCCATGTCCATTTCCTGTGTGGCTTTTTCTTGAAAAAGGAGTTCAAGATGAAAAACCCTTCTGTCTCTGCAAACTCTACGAGAGTATTTCCACGCTGGTTTCTGTTGTCGTGACCGAATTTACCTACTGAAGTTTCATTCTGTTGCCGTTGCCCTATTTTTGCATTGAAATCTCCCATAATTATCTTCAAGTGCTGCTTACCTTTATTATTTAGATGACAAATTTCCTCATAAAATTCTTCAATTTCTTCTTCAGCATGACTTGTGGTGGGTGCATAAGTTTGAATAATCTGAGCCTGGTATCTTCTCGAGAGTTGATAACGAGTCGTGCAGCTCTGTCAGAGGAACTTTCAACTTCTACAACTTTATCCTTCAGTTTCTTGTTTATTATAAATCCAACACCACTAGTTCTGCCAGTATCTGTCCCACGATAGTAGAAGAGAAGTCCACTTTTCAGTTCAATGAGATCTTCTTTTCTCCTTACCTCACTTAGCCCGACGATGTCCCACTTGATCCTTTGTAGTTCCTCTTCCAATTCAAGAAGCCTTGAATCAGAAGATAGGGAGCGTCCGTTATACGTAGCCAAGGTCAGCATCAGATGGCAGCCTAGTCCGGTCCTCTGGGGATTCTTAGCACCCTCTGCCTTCATGTCGCACTGGCCGCTGCCTTGGCCAGGTACATTCCAGCTGCCGGAGACTGAGGGCCAAGATTTAAGTTGTGGAGTCATTTTGGAGGGGTTTGGCCATAACTCACCACGCTAGCCGAGCGGGTTGGTGAGTGTGGGATAGCATTTCCTCTAATCCCGATGGTATAGTTATACCGCTGTTGGCGGTCGTCAGAGCCCCTTTAGTGGGAACAGGATGTACCACGAGAAGGCGGGGTTGACATTTGTCAAGGAGAGGCTGTGATGTTACGCATCACCTGACCTTACATAATAGATAATATTGGTCTTATATAGTTATTCTTCATAGGTGGAAAGCTATTTATATGCAACCATTTATTATTTTTAGGATTATTGTTTAATTTTCTTATTTCAGATCAGTTGCTTTGTCAGCTGATCTGAAAGGTTTGTTTTGTGTTGGTAAATAATAAAATCGGTAAACCATCACCTTTGAGAAGAAAGTAAGAAAGAAAATTTAGTCATTATTCCTATTGTTATTAATTGTAAAAGAAAATATTTTATTGGGTGCTGATTAAATTTAAAATATTGCAGAAGCAAAAAATAGAATGTAATTTAAAAAAAAAAAACCAGTCGGGGGTTTTATGGTGGTTTTTCTGAACTGGGCCCACCCTGGTACCAACCCAATATATAGGTATAAAAAAAAGTCCATGCTTAGTCTTGAACTTTTTATATTCCTGTCAACCAGTTTTGATGTGGTGCAGTCCAATTTCGTCAGCATAAAACCATGTAATATTAAAAGTGCAGTGACAACATTAAACATTAATGATGTTGATGGTCACTGATTTTTTTGTAAGTTGCTTCTGATTACTTGATACAGATTGATCATGTGTTATGTTGTTGGTAAGTTGTGAAGAAATTTGAGATGTGGAAAAAGCTTCCAAAACATAAGATCTGCCAACCTGTGTGATTGTTGATGTTGTGAGTTTTTGATTACTTGAAATTAAATGTTTTCTGTTGTAATACTATGTATCATATATGTATGTAGTAATTATATGCCTTTTGATTTGTGTGACATTTAAATTTAGTTTTTGACTAGTTTCCTTAACATGATGTTAGGTCACAGTTATGTATTAACACAGCGATAGTCTACATGCACAGGTTTTATATGTTCCATCCATTCAACAAGATACACAGAAATGTAAGTATTTTTTAAATGCTGTATGTGTTAAATGTTTTGACTTGAATTTTGATACTAATTTATTGCCCTTGAATAAAAATTTGAAGCTTTAGAAGTTATATTCAGACTGAATGACTTTTTTTTTTTGATTGGAGGTTTAACGACCACCGTGAGTAACTCAATGGGCTATAAGCAGTCGCCCGTCCCTAATTTAGGGTCGCTGGTTCCAGGGAAGGGAGAGAGCCAGTGCCGTAAGACAAACACAACATCCATGCCCGACCGGGATTCGAACCCGGACCCCTTACGGACGAATTATTAGAGGCCAGCGCCTTAGACCACTGCGCCACCGGGCGGCCTGAATGACTTGTAGCCAGCAGGTCTTCATAGATCAGTGGGAAAAAAAGACAACTAAAAGTTTGCATCTATCTTTTAGTAAAAAAAGTTTAAAAATTGAGGAGTACAAATCAGGAAAATTCAAAAATAAAAATGTATATCTGGGGGTGAATGTTACACTGGTGTGCAAAATTAAGGCAATACTGGGCAAGTAATCCAAAGCACTCAATGTGATGTTCACAGGACATATATGCAAATGAGCACAAAAAACAAATGATTGCAGTGAAATTCGCATGTCAGTGAGCAAAATGCTGTTCAACATGTAAAATGCATTTCATACCGATATGGAATAGCAGGATACACTGTCAACGAGAATTTTTTCGTTGACAGAGTGTGTGTAAGAAGTGTTCTGGTGCTTTAGAAGCTTTAAATGTCTTGCATGCAGAGATCTTACTAGGATTTTTTCAAAAGAGAATACTCCACAATTTTTGAAGGAGTATTTTTCTTTTCAAAGGAGTAATTTTAGAGAACGAACAATTATCACATTAAATTTTTAGGTACATAATATTTTGTATTAAAACAACTAATTATATCTATATATAAATATGTAAACATGAATTAGCATGTAATTGATTTTCTTTTATATAAAATAAGTCTTAATTTATCAAAATTTTACCTACTTGTCTTGTTTTATCCATGACGCTGCAAGTCTTGTTTTATCCTTGAGGCTGCAAAAATTTTTGTTTTGCTTTTGAAAGACTGTACCAAAACTTGTGTGTGTGTTGCTTCACAGATTCAGATTCTACACACTCAAACTTCAAAAAGAGTTCTATTGTGGAGGAAGGAAAGCTACAGTCTATCTCAATCACAAAAGATAAAATATACCTTCATTGGACATTGTGATGTGCAAGTTTAGTATTATTGCAAAGGTCAACGAATTTATTATTTTTGAACATGTTTTCCTTCAGCTCTAAAAAAAAAAAATCTTTAAAACTATGTATGAGATGTTTACAGTTAACATAATTGAGAGTTGGTTGATTCAACCATTCTTCTGATATGAGGAATGTCCAGTTTCTCCCAAATAACCTTTAACAATAATTCAGGACAGTGGAAACATTGCAAAAAAAAAAAAAAAAAAAAAAAAAATTACGATTACGAAAAAATCTTTGCTTCGTCCGACTTTGTTTTTTGAAATTTTCCCTCCGTTTTCAAGCTGAAACACAATCGGTTATTAAACAAAGTTATATTTTACAAAAAAAAAATGCGCAGAGGAAATATTGCGATTAACGAATAAATCTGCAGTTCGTCTAACTTCTGTTTTTCGAAAGTTTTGAAAGACGGAATTCCGTCCCCAGCCGATTCCACCACCACGCGCGTGCGTGTGCGTGCGCGCACACACACACGCGCACACACACACACCCCTCCAAAAATTATCTTCAGTTTTGATAACAACAAAGAGTTACTCTTTGAATCCGCGAAATAAACTCGTGCCTAAAGTTTACAAGGAAATTTTTGCTCAGTCGAACTTCCGTTATCGGAAACTATTGTCTACACTTTCAAGCTGAAATGTAAACATTTATGCAATAAATTGATATTTAATAACAATACTGGACAGAGGAAACTTCACGAGAAGAAGAAATTACGTTCGTTCGCGGGAAAAAATTTCACTCCGTTTAGCTTTTATTAGTTCTGAAAAACGGAATACCGTTCCCCAGGCAGAGGCAGAAAACGACCCCTACCCCTCACACACACACACACACACACTAATCCTCCGAAATAAAACATTTTTTTTTTCATCTCTCGGGTATAACTGAAATGTGGAATTCCACGAATCCGAAGAACAATCTCATGCCTGATTCGTAACAGTCTGCGATATGCAAAATGAACTGCTCATACGGGTCTAATATTGCGATTACAGAATAAATCTGCAGTTTGTCTTAACTTCCGTTTTTCAAAAGTTTATATATTTATATATATTTTCGGATCCAAGATTTTATATTTATATATATATTTTCTTAAAATTTCGTAAGGCAGGAGAATCCCGCCCTGAAATGGCAATTAAACGAACTTCAAAACGCGTCGCTTTTCACTTCTTCCACGCCAAGGTTTAACGGCACCTCGCTGCACCTATAAAGCTGTTTCTGCATAGCTGGGAGATGGTCTAGTGTTTTTGAGATGCTTGCACTTGACTGTGTAGTACACATTTTCATGCTTTTTTTAAAGTCACCTAAATCAAGTCTTTTCCATATTTACACTGTCTATTCTTTGCAGTGAGCTGCCTATAAATTTCAGTTATAGTTGTGTGTACACACAAGGGTGGCTGTTGGGTGTTCCTAATAATTTTCTATTGCAGTGTATATATGTTGTGATGGTTTTGATATATTAATCTAGCGTGTTCACTGAAAATACAGTATATGTTTAAATGACAAAAGGATGTAAAAAAAGTTAAGATATGAATATATACACGATATGTTTTAAACATTGTTTCTAAAAGTCCCATTAGTGATGGAAATGTATACCATTGAAGTATGTTTATGATGTCTTTAATGGCATCTTTTAATGTGTGTTATCACTTAAATATATTTTGTAAGATTTTAATGTGAAAAATGCTAGGTGTGCTTGATTTCACAATGCGGTTTGTCCAATTTTATAAAATTTAGTGCTGTGATTTTGGAGTCCATGCAGTGGCCTGTATTGTAAACACTCCATGTCAGTTGAGGTCTATGTCACATAACACACCATCCCATCGGCATTTTGTAGTCAGTATCTTGATTTGTTGGACCAGTTTACTCCCTTCCAGTCATTCACGGCCCATGCTTCACTCACTGCAGCGTCAAAGCCCAGGGACATATTGTTAACAAGGTTAGTCCATGTGGACCTTGGCTGCTATGTCACAGTCATGCCATTATCAGGCATGAAAGACTTCCGCGAAAATGCTGAAATCTGCTTTTTTCTGTTCCTTTTTGGTGTTACTGATGTTATTCTAAAAATGCAATAAAATTTTTATGATGCAGGGATCGCATTCCTCCTAAAATTCCTAATATTTTGTGACCCTCCTTAAATTCCTAAAATTATACCTAAAATTTGCTATTCATCCTAAAATTTTCGTAAGCTTATTTTTATTAAAAACACAACCGTTATTAACGCCAATAAATTAACCATTACGGTAAGGTAAAAAGACCTGTTATTGTAGAAACACAGCCTATATGCTGTGCTGCTGAAGGGAGGGAAAAATGACGCCATCGAGATGCACTTGCTTCGGGGCGGGCGCTCCACTTTTTTGCCTTCGAACAGTTTTCGAGAGTAACAAGAGATCTAAGGGAAAAGGGGAGGGGTCATTTTCACCCCTGGTTTGCGCTTTGCAGACGAACTCCGTGGCACGCAGAAGATCGTACTTTATTTTTGTACATGCCTTGTGGAACCTCCTCTTTCTGCTGATGTTTTGTTATTGTAAATCGCAGGTGGGTGGAAGCAAAGAGGAAACATGTGGTCTCCTTCCGTAACCTCCGGTAATGACGATAGGATGGTAGCTGAGTGTTATCGTGGCAGGCAGTAGAGCACGTGATCATTGACCTTCGATCATGCGTCGGCGACAGCGACCTTCGATGCGCAATATATCTCGGCTCCGACTCGCTTTGACTGAACTTGCGTATGATAGTTTCTGGTTTTGCGTCTTTTATGGTGTTCTCTGTGCAGGTTCAGTTCTCTAGTGGTGACCTGCTTTTTTTTTTTTTTTCATATCTTCTGACATCCTCGCAGCCAAATTTCGGGAAGTTGTCTGGTTTTGCAATATTGGAACGTGTTTTTGTACTTCCCTTTCATTTTCTGGTTAGTAATACAAGTGTTTAAGATGCCTAAATCCAAAACGAAATTTCAAGATGCGTGGCTCGCCAAAGAATTGGACGGAGTGAAGTTGAAAGAATGGTGTTCTGCAACTGAAACAATATTTTCTGCTAAGTGTATATTGTGTTCAGAAATTTTCAACATTTCTAATAGTGGCTTTTCACAAGTAAAAGCACATCATAAAGGAAAAAAACATTTGCAGAAATTTCAAAGTAAATTTCAAAATAAGTCCATCCTGAAAGCCTTTGGTTTGGAGGACGGGATCTTCAGCCCAAAACAAATATTAGTGAAGTACTGAGTCATGATTCACAGTTGGCTAAAGCCAAAGCATTATGGGCCATGAAAGTTGCTAAGGACAATATGTCTTTTGTTTCATGCACTGAAACAGTTGAACTTTTCAAAGAAATGTTTCCTGATTCTGCTATTGCAGCCAAAATGCAACTTAAAGAAAAAAGTTGCTTATGTGATATCACATGGATTGTCAAAATATTTTGAAGAGGATTTGAAAAAAGACATTGCATCTAGTAGCCCAGGAAAGGTTACTATAGCATTTGATGAAACTACAAATACACAAGTGAAACGGCAGTTGGATGTGTATCTCAGGTACTGGTCTTCAGAAATAAATTCAGTTTCTTGCCGATACCTAACAAGCATTTTTCTGGGTCATATAACAGCAGATATTTTGCTAAAAGAAATTCTTGATGTGTTATCATCCTTCAATATTTTGTTGAACAGAATTATTTGTGTATCCATGGACAGCCCAAATGTAAATAAGTGCTTTTTACGCAAATTCAATGAAGTTGTAAAACAAGAAACAGGCCAGAAATCTTTGGAACTAGGTTTTTGCAACCTGCATGTTGTTAGTAATGCATTTAAATTTTTTTTTGACAAGCTTAAATATAGATTTTGACGAATTTGCTACTGATATGCATTACTTTTTAAAGAGTAGTGCTGCAAGATGAGAGGATTATAAATCTGTTCAGGATATAACATAGGTCACAGCCAAATTTCTTTTGCGTCATGTCAGCAACAGATGGTTAACCGTTGGTTCTGTAGCCCAGAGGCTCTTGGATCAATGGCTAAATATTACAGAATATTTTTTAAACTTCTTGCCATCTCAAAAATTTTTTGAAAAACAACTACGCAATTCGGCAAGGTATAAAAGAATTCACTGTTTCCTGAAAAATGAGCTAACTCCTTGCTATTTAGCATTAATTTCATTTTCACACCAAAATTTTGAAAAGTTTTCATTATGTTATCAGAGTGAAGAACCAAAAATACACCAGTTATATTCTGATTTAAATACTTTAATGAGGAATGTTATGGCTCAGTTTATCCAAGATGATGTTATTGCAGGGAAATTTGGAGAAGACCTAAAGAATGTAGATTTTGAAAACAAAAATTCATGGAAAAAACTAGGGGAGTTAGAAGTTGGTATGAAGACAAAAAATCTCCTCAGGAATGTTCAGGAGACCAGGCAGAAATTATTTCTCTTAGATGTAAGATCATCACTAATTGCAACCACAAAATATTTAAAGTCAAATTTGCCATTCTTCAATCAAAAGCTAAGAGGCATAGAAGTTTTAAAGGTAAAAGAACCAAAGAAAGAGTCCACTCAACTTTCAGTCACTGAAGGACTTTCGGAAATAACCAGAATTTCAAGTGTTTTGCATCTTTCTGAGGAACAAATTGATAGAGTAAGAGAAGAGTGGAAACTTTCAAATTGCAATAAGCCAACTCTAGATGAACTAGTGAAATTTTCAGAGGAAGGGCATATTCCCGTGCGGATTGAGCATTACTGGCGTAATATATTTAGTATTAAAGACTCTAGCGGAAAAGAAAAATACTCTAATCTTGCTAAACTCATCAAGTCAATATTAGTTTTACCTCATGGTAATGCTGATGCAGAAAGGGGATTTTCGGTTAACACTACTCTGTTAAGGAAGGACAAGGCTAACTTAAAAGACTCAACTATAACATCATTAAGAATAGTTAAAGGGGCCATTAAACACTATGGATGTGTAAGTAAAGTTCCCATAACAAGAAATTTGTTAAATAGTGTTCGTGATTCACATAAATTTTATAAAGAGTATGTTGATAAGCTGAAGGAAGAAGAATAAAAAAAGGTAAAAGAAAGGAAGCAGAAAGAGAGGGAAAATAAGGAAAAGCAGCTAGAGAAAAAAAGAAAAGCTGAGTTTGATGACAAAATAAAAGAAAATGATGCAGAAATAAATAGGCTTAAAAAAGATAAAGAAGCCTCCCTAGCAGTAATTCTAGAGGGAACAGAAAGAATGAGAAAAGCTGTAGAAAAACAAAATACTGTTGAAATAGCAGTTGCCTCTAACTTGATCATACAAGGTTCAGCTGAAATAAAGAAAACTGAAAGTAAATTAGTTGTGGTAGAAGCAGAAAAAGATAGGCTAATCAGGAAAAGGTTAAAACAATAATATGAAAAAAGTAATTCAGTGAACAATTGTACATAGTTCTTGGTTTTCAATTACCTTTTTAGGATATTATAATTTAATGTGAAACCTGAAAACTTTACTGTGAAAATCGTGAATTGCTTCTGGTTCAACAGCATATTAATGTTCAAAGTGAAACTTGAATGCGGAAATATACTTGAATATGATAATAACACGTGAAAAGATAAGAACTGAACATTAGAAGTAAATCATACTTAAACTTTAGAGGTTATGCAAAAAATTTGGGTGTGAACTTCGACCATATATACTAATGGACTGCGCATTGGCAATAGCTGCATCAAAGCCGCCATGGCTCAAACATTGGGCACGTCATCATCAGACTCCAAATTTCGTGTAAAAATGCTGTTATGATTACTAATTTACGCTGCAGAACTTCAGTGTTTTCGGTGTATTATGTGAATGCGCCTCATATATAATGAAATATCTTCAGGTAAGTTTACTTATGAGCTATATACATGCATGATTGGGTTGTTTACATTTTGTGATTTATTATGTGATGAACATTTGCGAAGAATTTGGAACATGCATTCCATTTTTTTTTCTTAAGTTACTATATTTTTATATCAATAGTTGCAAGTTTCTGGTTAAGTAATTGAACTTTATTGACTTAGGTATTTAATTCGTTTCTTACCCATAAAAATCATAGAACTTTCTTTACTATATCGCTCAGAGCAACCATAAGCACAGCATGTGTAACCCATCTCTTTGACTGTTGTCATGTGATTTTATGTTGGAGCCAGAAATTTTGATGTCATGCGCAGTCTATCAGTATATATGGTTAAAGGGTGTGAAGCAAACTCTTTACAATGTGTACAAAGTTGTTTTACTAGATGTATACAAATATACATCTAGTTTTTATTGAAATACACTCCTAAAATTTTCCTAAAATTTTTCTAAAAAGTCCTAAAATTCCTACCTAAAATTTTCCAGAAGTATGCTATGATCCCTGATGATGTGTGTATGTCTGTCTTGCGGAAAGCAAAATCGTAATGACTTCGAACGAAGGAATAATTAAGGCTGGGAATGACGTCACCTCTTCCAGGGATAGAAATTCTGCACCAAAGTGTGCCAAAACAAAAGTCTTGCTCCATCTTGCTACAAAAAGCAGGTTTTGTGCCATTGGGCGCCAGAACCTCTGTGCCCCGTCGTTATCGTCGGGACTTCGTTACAGTAAATTCTCCGTGCGCATTCTTCCGCTTGACGCTTAGTAAGTTTATGCGGTGGGAAGAATGATTCAGTGACTCCAAGTACCAGGAATTTTATGTAGTTACTATTGAAATCGACAGAAAACGTCGAGTATCCATGGAAATCGTCGGTCCGCTACGGAAAACAGAAAGCATCTATTGGGTTGTCGGAAGAGTCATGACGTATTTTAGCCAAGTTTTGCAAAGGTCATTTATCGATAGAAAGAACAAAGATCAATCAATAATATAATGTCCGTTTTGTTCGATAACCTTTTGCCATCTTTTAGTGAGTTGCAGAATGCCTCGTTCATAGAAGGACCTGTCTTTTGTGGCGAAAAACTATACAAGGTGCTGAGTTATAGCCTCATCTGAATTGAACGTTATACCACGCAAGGACTGTTGAAGAGAGCGAAACCAGTGGAAGTCTGTCGGCAGAAGGTCAGGCGAGTATGCTGGGTGTGGAAACACATTCCACCCAAGCTCAAATAATTTTTGGTGAATGATCAAACTTGTGTGTGGTTGTCGTAATGGAACACAGCACCTTTACGATGAACGAGCTCTGGACGTTTCTGGATGATGGATTCGTTCAAACTGTCCAATTGCCAACAGTACACATTCAAATTGATTGTTGATGGTTCTGTGGTATGAGCTCGAAAAACACGACAACTTTAAAATCCCACCACACTGAGTCCAGAACCTTCCGCTGATGAATGTCTGCTTTTTATGTAGTTTGAGGCAAAGCAGCACATCGGGACCAAGACAGTTTGCGCAGCACATTGTTGTACACAATCAACTTTTCATCACCAGTTATTAGTCGCTTCAAAAAAGGATCGTTTTCCTCACGTTTAATGAGCATAATGCAGATGTTTATACACGCCG
This sequence comes from Macrothele yani, assembly GCA_039090855.1. NCBI lineage: Eukaryota > Metazoa > Arthropoda > Arachnida > Araneae > Macrothelidae > Macrothele > Macrothele yani. The sequence continues at coordinate 34,371,303 of CM077008.1, read as the reverse complement.
TCAATTAAGCGTCTTTGAATTCATAAGGAACCCACACATCGAGCTTGCTTACGTATTCCAGCTTCTTCAGGTGGTCGTGAACGCTTGAATGATGGATGTGCAATGTGTCTGCAACATCTTGTGTCGTGTAACGTGGGTTTGACTTGATCAGTGCCTTGGTTTGGTCGTCATCATCGGTGGGCCTCTCGGACTGAGGAGCATCGTCGACGTCAAACTCACCAGCACAGAATTTTGCGAACCACCGCTGGCACTGACATTCTTATAGAGCAGTATCACTATACACTTTAAGCAACTTTTCACAAGCTTGACGCGCATTCTTCACTTTACGGAAGTAAAACAGTAAAATAAGGCGAAAATGCACAGTTTGGTCTTCCATTTTCAACTTGATGTCAAATCTCCGCAAATCAACCAAATCGCTCACTATTCCTTTTAGACTGCAGCTAGAACTGGCACCTGTCGAATGCCATAGCGATAACAGAGTTGCGCATGCCTCTAGTACTTCCAAAACCGCCCAACCACCATCGGGTGCAAAAATGCGTCGTGGCTTTTCCGACAACCCAATAGTATGCTATGGAAATCGTCGGTCTGCTACGAACAACGAAAAACATATGCAACAGAAATCAAAAATCTCAGTGAAATAACGCTATTAAACATCTGTGTAAAGTTTATTTTTGTGTTTTCAGGATTCTAACACTTGTTAAATATTTTCGGGAATGTTTCTTGGGTGTTTAGACGGCACGTCGTTCTCAGTTTCCTCGTATTAAATTTTTTCGACCAAGGCCCCCCCTCCTCCTTTCTCTCTCTCTCTCCCTCTCTCTGCCTGATTATATTTTTATTTTTGATGTTTTTTTGTCACATTCCTAGTTTTTAATATCTTTGGTAATAGTGAAAAGGAGCGACTTCGTTATTATTATTTTTTTTAAAGAATTTTTTCTAGTGAAATGCATGTTACCCTATTTGTAATACATACTTCTTCAAAACTAATCAATAGAGAGCAATCGTTTTCGCCCCTTTCATTCAACAAAAGTAAATTTCTAGATCGGTATTTAATCCGTCCGTGGTGGAATCAGCGCCATTTCCGTATTCCGTAAAATTGTTTCACGGCAGAGTGAGCAACACGGTATCGATTTTTCACTTTCATTTTCCATAAAATTCGTGTTTTTCCATTTCTTAGTTACTGTCATCATTTGGGTCATTCTTGAGATCGCTGTAAAACTGAAAAGAAGCTGATTTTAGAGGTGAAGGGTGGGGTCTTTTCCGTCTGGGGACGATCTTTCAAAACTACCGTCTGGGGACGATCTTTCAAAACTAAGTTACTATACAGAGTTTATCGGAAAAGTTCATTTGTTCCGGTCCTAATCCCATACAATTCAGCACATCCATATCCTCAAAAATGCAATAGTATAAAAACCTTAATTAAAAGAGCATATACGCATTCTGAAAATAGTCAGTTCATCAATGAAGAAATCAAATTCATAAAAAAAAATTGCAAGCAGCTTTGGTTATCCTAAACATTTAATAAAAAAATGGGACACAGAAGTAATAAAGAAAATAAAAAAAATAATGCTGTAGTAAATAAAAAAGAAATCAAATATTTAAATGGTTTTCCTTACATTAAAGGCACTACCAATGAAATTAATAATATTTGTAAAAGCATAACATTCAAATTGGAGGAAAAGTAAATACCATCAAAAATATAGTAACAAAAAATAATGATAAAATAAGAATGTTAGAAAAAGCAGGTATTTATTCAATTCCTATTACTGAAAATCCTCCAATGGCTTATATAGGAAGTACCAAAAATAAGCTTAAACACAGATTAAAACAACACATAAAAAACTGGCAGAAAAAAAGAAGAAAAAACAGCACTGATTCAATACTGTCTGGATAACCAAAAATATCCAAAATTCGAAAATATAAAAATCATTAAAAGCTGTAAATCCGAAAAACACCTCAGAATAGCAGAGTCGGTAATGATTGAAAAAAATAGGACAAAAGTTTGCAACCACAATGACCCTAATAATTTGAGAAACAGCTGGAGAAATTTAATTAAAATTGAGCAAAAAAAAGAAAAAGTTCGAAAAAGGAGATCACTGACCAACAAGAGATGGCGCCACAACGCCCAAGAAGAAGCGATAGCAGATGACAGAAGCAGCCCGCGAGAACCACCGAAATGCCCAGCTGACACGGTCCGTGCTAGTTGGAGCAAAATGTCCCCTCGAAGACGGTATAGTAGTAGTACCGAAAGTACTCGGGTTAAGAATAAATATTGAAGTAAATGAGGATGCAGCAAAGGAAAAACTCATTTGGTGATGAGGCAAAATAATTCCAACGGAAAAAAAAAAAAAAGAAGTGAACCGTGGCCAAATGGAAAAAAAAACAACAACCCCGTGCCGCATCCACATAACGAAAATATGAATTGAAAGCCAAGCCCCACGTGCGGTAAGTGTTCATCGAACTTTACCAACTAAAAGTGAAGTAAGTGTTCATCGAACTTTACCAACTAAAAGTGAAGTTCAAAAATGTAAAAATATCAAGTTCCACAGTCACATTTGTCTTTTGTTGACTTTGCGGCTGCACAACATCCAGTGCTTCAATTTTCACTTTGCTGATATCTTTGTTTCCCTTCCCATTTCTTCTTTGTCACTTTTTTTTTCCTTTTTTTTTAATGCCCTTGGATGACAATTTCATCCATCATGCTAAAAGAACTTTTAGTCTGAGGATCGTGAATGCGTGATAGCTTTCACTGTTTTATACTGTAACTTTTAAGAATAGGAATACTAACATCATGCATCAATTCATACAAACTTTTCAGCTTCATTATTTTCATTTTTGGACTCCCCCTCCCTCCCTTTATCAAGCTGAAATGGAAACTGTTTTGGGGGGAATATTTAAGAATATTCCCCCCAAAACAGTTTCCATTTCAGCGGGGAAAAAAAAATTACAGTTACGAGAGAAATCTTTGCTACACCTGATTTCCATTTTTGGACATTTTCCCTCCATTTTCAAGGTGAAATACAAATATTTATGAAATAAAATATTTGACAACAATACTAGACAGAGGAAACATCGCATGAAAAATAAAATCACAATTACGGGAGAAATCTTCACTGCATCTAACTTCCGTTTTCGAAAGCTGTAGGTGGAAAGCATCCTTCACCACTACCAATTGCCCCAAAATTTCTGCTCAGTTATGCATTGATTCGATCTCTAGGATAACCCAAATTATTACGGAAAAGGAGAAATTCCTCGAAGCCGTGACACTCTTGCCTGAAAATTACGGTATAGGAAAATATTGTGTGCCGTCGAATTTCTGTTTTCAGAAATTTTTCTTCCGTTTTCAAACTGAAATACAAATATTTATGGAAGAAAATGATATATAACAACAATACTGAACAGAGGCAACATCGCAGGAAAACAAAATTATGTTTATGAAAAAAATCTTTATTTTGTTTGCTTCCGTTCTTGAAAGATGAAATACCGTTCCGACGCATATTTTTTTGCGTTTGGTAAAATTTCGATGCGTAAACACACTTTTCGATGCGTACTAGACGCGTAATTACACATTTTGGCGAACTCTGGTTCTGTACACAGCGACATTTGTCATAACGTTCCTGTATCGAAGGTCATGGCCACTCTCACTGCCGACCTTTGTCACATGACACATTCCAAAGGTCAAGGGCACTCCCACAGCAGGAAACATCACGGTGTGCAGAGCACATTTTTGTACATTTTCTCCTGTACTTCAGGTTTGGCCTTGTTTCTATGTAGTCATGGCACACATGCAATGATCATGTGCAGAAATTCTAGATTTTCTGCTGTTGTGGAGCAGCAGCACCCCATCTTCGTACTGACAATCTGTCCATAATTGAACTTGCTCAGGTCTCCATGTTTATCCATTATCACATCACAGCAGGCGGTTGACCTATTTATAGCCAGCAGGATGTTTTTTTACCATCTGCATTGTAGGCCAAGTTCTCGGATGCATGCAACGTGTGCCAGTCTCCTCCATGTCACTCCCGCATACTTTCGAATTTCATCCACCCATCTTCCATGTGGTCTTCTTCTGGGTCTTTTCCTGTCCCTTGGAATCCAATCTAAAATTTCGGCTGTCCATCGATGGTCTGTTCTTTTGGCAGTATGTCCAGCCCATTGCCATTTCAGGGATTTAACTCTGATCATGATGTCCTTCACTCTTGTCATTTTTCGGATCCACGTGTTCCTCTTCTTATCTCTCCTGGTTACACCAAGCATGCACCTCTCCATGCTACTTTGAGTTGTCTGCAGCCTTTGTATGTCTCTTTTAGCTAAGGTCCACGTCTCTGCACCATACGTAAGCACTGGAAGGATGCATTGATCAAAAACTTTTCTTTTAAGACATAATGGCATATTGCTCTTGAAAATTATACTGTTTCTTCCAAAAGCTCTCCAGGCAAGTTTTGTACGCCGATTAATTTCTTCATCAATGTGACCCTCACTTGATATCTGCTGTCCAAGATAAACGTACGTGTCTGTTATCTCCAGCTTTTCTCCATCAATCGATAAATCTTCATTTCCTGTAAAAGCATTGTACATCACTTTTGTCTTCTGAAAGTTCATTTTTAATCCCACTTCTTTACTCTTGTCAGCAAGTTCCTGGATCATACTCTGTAGCTCTGATGGGGTAGTTGCAAAAATGACTATGTCATCAACAAAACGAAGGTGGGTTAGATAATCTCCATTAATCTTTATCCCTTTGTTTTCCCAGTTCAGTGATTGAAAGACATTTTCCAATGTGGCATTAAAGAGCTTCGGAGATATGGTGTCACCTTGTCTCACTCCTTTTCCAATTTTTATGTGTGTTGTATTTTCAAATAGCAGAATCTTTGCACTTGCATTTTCATAGATGTTATTAATAATATTAATGTATGCATCTTCAATACCGCAGGATTTCAGAGCCATTGCAACTGCTGATTGTTTCACCGAATCAAAGGCTTTTTCATAATCGATAAAAGCCATGCACAATGGAAGTTCATATTCCCTCGCTCTTTCAATTAGTTCTCTCAGTACGTGGATATGATCTATTGTGCTGTAGCCACTCCTGAATCCAGCTTGTTCTCTCGGTTGAGCCATGTCCAGTGTCACCTTCAAGCGGTGTGAAAGAACTTTAGTGAAGATTTTATAAACCACTGATAGGAGGCTGATAGGTCTGTAGTTCCTCAGATCCTCAATGTCACCTTTTTTATGTAGCAAGATCATTGTAGCATTGTTCCAATCCTCAGGAATTTTCCCTTCCTTAAGGCATCGAGTGAAAATTTGGGCGAGTACTGCTTCGATTTCTCCACTTGCTTCTTGTATGATGTCTACAGTAATTCCATCTTCTCCTGGAGCTTTTCCCCGCTTCATGTTCTTGATTGCATGTGCAACTTCTGCTGGAAGGACTGGAAGAACTCTGGTACTGGTACCTTTCATGATGTCTGGAGTACATGTATCATCCCTTTCATATAATTTGGAGTAGAAATCTTTCACTCTTGTCAAAATTTCGCCTCTATTTCTTGTTACAGAACCATCTTCTTTTCTCAGTGCCATAATCTGTTTTTCCCCTTACTGAGATGTCCCTTTGCTATCTTTAGGCTTTGGTTGTTTTCAATTGCTTTCCTTACTAGTTCACAGTTGAATTTTCTTACGTCTTCTATATATATATAATTTTCCTTGCTAAAAATTAATTTTTGATCGGCAGTAGTGAGTAGGTGACCAAAATTTTTGTGCCCAGTGATAAAAGATAGCAAAATAATGGAGAAACTGAACTTTGGTATCCAAAGAATAGAGCAATGTGTTCTTGAATATTCTTCTGAAATCAGAAATAAATTCTGATGGATGAGGTGTATGATCTTACTAACTCAAAAAGCTGACCATTGTAGAAATGACTGATTAAGAAATTTCTATTCAGCCATTGCCAGGCCATTTTCACAAAAAGGTACGAGATTAATAACAATTCGTCTAGCGATGATGGCTGAGGAGTAGAATCTCATCTTGTCTTTTGATGTGAAAAGTTTTATGAGAAAACTTCATGCTTTCTTTCTTTCATTGTTGGAAGTTAAGAAAATGTGGGAAAACAAGATTCATTGGCGTGAGTAAAAAAATGAGGTGGGAATTGACTTCATGCGAAAAAAAGCTGGCAATTGCTTCCAGCAAAGTAAGCCATGCTAGGAGCTTACATTAAATGAATGTTAACCTGGACTTCTTTTGATTAGGCCTCATGTAATTCTAACTTTTCTATTCCATATTTATGTAATACCATTCCATATTTTGATTCATATGGTATTTGAATATCAAAAGAGATTAACAAAAATAATTTAAATATTTTTTCTCTCGAAAAAAAACAACACAAAACAAAATCTTTGCATAAAAATAAATTTTTCTGCTTAAGTTTGCATTTATATTTGATTATCTGTATATTAGACAGATCATATTTTTATTTACTCTGAGAGGAGCAATGATTCTTTTCTTTTTGACTGCACTGCATTGTGAAATCTGTTTAAAACCAGCATTATGTTTCTGAATTTGTTAGGTGCCATTTAAGTATGTAGAAATAATCAGTTCTCATCCTAACAGTTGTAATCTCATATGAAATGTTTTTGTATATTATTAACCTTTCCCCTTTTCTTTCTGTAGAACATTGCTATAACTGCCCTATTTTTGGCTGCCAAAGTGGAAGAACAGCCAAGAAAATTGGAGCATGTGATTAAAGTTTCACACATGTGCCTGCACAGAGATGAACCTCCTCTAGATGTTAGGAGTGATGTAAGTTACCAGTTAACAGTAAGACAGTTACATTTTCTTGCTACTTTTACAAGATCTTTGGTATGTGAACCATGTTAGTCTTTCTTTCCTAGTATTTTCATGATTTTTTAAAACTGAAGACAGTTAGTGAAAAGTGGTAATTTTTCATGGGTTGCCATATTTTCTTTTAGTTCATGTGTCCCTCAAAAACTACTTTGGAAGACTGAGGATGGCAAATATTGAAGAAATAATCTGTGTTATTCAAGAGATATATAGTGACAATAAATGTATTATCAAGTGTGGACAACTATCAGAGGTTTTTGTGAGTAGTGAAGGTTTTACAGGGATGCTGTATTTCCCCTACATTATTTAAGATCTATATTGAGGTTTGTCTCAGAGAATGGTCAGCAAAGTAGAGAAATTTGGGATTACGGATTCAGAATGATTTCATGTACCATTTGCTGTTTGTGGAAGATCAAGTCATCTTGGCAGAAAATAAGGAGCACGTAGCTTATATGTTCTGTGAACTGATCTCTGAATATGACCATTAGGGACTTGAACTTAACGAAAATAAAACTGAGCACTTGTCCTATTATTCCAGAGACTTCATTTAAATACCTGATAATGTTACGTTGAGAACATTTGACGAATTTAAATACTTGGGATCCATAATACATCAAGATGGTACATGTTATCATGACATTGATCGGGAAATTTTCGGAGGGCAGGAAAGCTATTTCTGAACAGAATTCTGTTCTTTGGAGCAGCAATGTCTTTCCAAGAGTAAAAAGGCACATTTTTTCTGCAGTTGTACCGAGCATCATTTTATATGGTGCGGAGATGTGGACGTTGAAAAAAGACGTCAACAAAGATTATTGGCTACAGAGATGAACTTTTGGAGGCATTCTGCAAGAAAATCCAGGTGTGAAAAGTGTGTAACACAAAAATTCGAGACATTATGAGTGTTAAAGTGGACATTATTCAAGCTATCGAGATGTGGAGATTGCAATTGTTCGGTCATTTAAAGATAATGTCATCAGAAAGACTTCCAAAAATTCTGGTGAAGTAGGAGGCTCCAGAAAAGAGGAACGACCAAGGAGAAAGTTGATGGAGGAGATAAATCAAGTTTAAAAAATAATGGACTGGATGAAGTGATGGCCTTGGATAGAGAGAAGTCAAGTGGAGTAAGACCCTGGCTGAACTATATGGTCGGAAATCCACTTGGTAGTGGAAATTCCTGATGATGAGATATTTTCATCCCATTCACTAATTATATACTGCATGTGTCCCAGCATTCCTTCTCTTTTCTCAAACAAATAATTACTATAATGCGATGTAGCTTTTAAGATATCCTCTGCCACCTTCAACGTGTTCCAGTGACTGCAAGTGTTTCTCCTCTCAACTGTTTGTGATAAATAAAGATCCAGACTGCAAGGTCTAGCTTGTATTTTGATAATTGGAGATGCACTGCATGATAGTATTAACAAGCTATGTGAGGGAATTAATCGGTTTTCAACTCTCATACAGCTAAGGTTCTTTGTTCGTCACAACATACTGCTAAGTCATTCCATGAATGTTCAAGAAGGCTACGATCACAACCTTTTATGCAAAAGCCACCACTTTTTTTTTTTTGTGGTGCTGGGGAATGTCCGGCTGCCAGCCAGATCTGGTTGTTCATTATTGGGACTAAAATGGTGGAGCTGCATTTCTTCTGTAGTACTAGTTTTTTTACAAAGTACCTTATTTTTCATCATATAATCCATGGATTATCTGTTAAAAAAGTTGTAAAGTTAAGCTCTGCAGATTTAGTTTAAAAAAATCTGCTGTGAAATTGTCAGGACATACATAGCACTAAGCTGTTCTCTGATATTCAGAGGTTAGCTACAAAAAGAAATACAAACTACCAAATATTTTTACTTACTGTTGTCGTATCAAACTTCCCCAAGAGAGATCATATTTTTGGAAAATGACCAGGAATGTGTTAACAAGAAAACATAACGCAACATGAAGATGGAGGTCCGAAATCAAAAACAATTTTTTTTTTACTGATGAACATTTTGAGAGAAAATATGATGCAACGAAGTTGAGGTTATTTGCTCTTACGGATAATCACGCGCTGTGGGAAGCTGAGCGATGCACATGTTTGTGGATGCCCCAGATCTAGCTACAGAACTGCAGTAATGTTGAAAAACTCAATTTTTGCACTTGATTCAATGGGGAGGAGCAGAAAAATAGTTAAATAAGGTAACCCCCTTCTGCTTCTTTGGACTACTGGGTTTTTGTGCAAATCGTGATTTTTCTGTACAAAATTATGGTTCAGGATCAACAACGTGAGTACAACTTATACTGTGACCCCCCCCCCCCTCAAATTTCCAGTTCTGGATTATATGAAGAAAAACATGGTAGTTTCTTTCAGGAAGGACTTCTTGTGCACTTGATTGGCTGTCTAGGCATCAGCAGTCTTTGAACTTTACGTGCAACAACTTCCTTTAAGATTCTGTGAGTAATATGGGGTGAATGGGTGGGCAGTCAGAGTACGACAAGTCAGATTTTTGTTACCAGCAGAAGGGCCGGGGTGTACTTTTTCCATAAAGAATGGGGAAGCAGAGTGTCTCCCATCTTTAATGTGTGTTTGTAATCACACATGCATACTTGGATGCGCATGTGCACAAGCGTGTGTGATCACCATTGTCAATCCACTGCTGGATGAAGGCCTTCCTAAGTTTCCCACACAATGGTCTGCCCTGAGCCAGTCTCCTCCATGTCACTCCTGCATGCTTTCAAATTGCATCCACACATCTCCCACGTGGTCTTCTTCTGGGTCTATTCCTGTATCTTGGAATTCAGGCTAAAATTTCAGTAGTCCATCTGTTCTTCTGGCAGTATGTCCAGCCCATTACCATTTTAGGAATTCTACTCTGATTATATCTTCCACTCTTAGTTACACACACACACCACCTGCAAAGGAAAGATGCATTTATTCTATCATATGGTCAATAAACATTGCATTTCATAATATATATCAGGCCAAACTTGTATGTTAATTGGCAAACACTTGCAAAATGCTGTTTCATCACATTTGGATAATTTTGGTTAACATTCACTTCAGTTAAATGTTTTATAAATAATTGTCCCATTGTGTTCCCAACTTGAAAGTTGGCATACCAGTGAACAAAACTAATGATGCCATATAATTTTTCAAAATTTTAAATTTAGTTTTTTTTTAATATTCAAGGTCAAAGGTTATTTCTGTGACTTGGAAAGGTCCGCATAATTTTATTTTTCAGCACAAGTTAAAAGCTCGTATAAAATGCTATAAAAAGACACAAATATCAACCTTCTAGCCGAATTAAGCAAGATTGTCCAAAGGTCACGATTTTTTAATTTTCAAGTCATGTAATGTGAATCCCTGTGGGTGGACTAAGCTAACAATTACACTGAATTTCAAGGAAATCAAAATAGGTCAAGTTGAGAATGGCCATTTCATTGGTTGGTTTGTTTTTCATGGAATGACCCAAGTAGGGATGTCTAGAACTAGTACGCAGCCATCATTTTTGAAAATCTTGCTAATGAAATACATGTGAGGGTCAACTGAATTAATAAGTTCCAGTAATTTAGGAATTTCATTTTTCCAGAGATGCATACGAACCAGATCCAAAGAAAAGTGAAACAAGTTGGAGTAATTTTTCTTCAAAGTAGATCATTGTATATATTAAGATACGGCCTCATTTATATGATTTTTAATTTCTATGATTGTGCCCTCCATTTGTTTAAAAATTCTTTTCATGAGAAATGAAATTATTTTTCTGATCAAATTTTTACAAATGTCAGTTCTTCCTCAGGTTGGCTGTAGTGACATTGTTTGAGGCTTTTTTTAAGGATTTTTTATAGCTTCTGTCAGCAGGGAGTCAAAAAATAGAATACTTGTGTACTGGTCAGCAGAAAATGTTACTAGTCAGAGATTTTGGCATTTTCTTCCTCAGTAACAAGATTGCCCTCCCCATCAACTTCTTGTATTCCCAGACCTGCCAACTGTTATGATTTATCGTATTTAGTACGATAAATCATGCTGCAGTACGCTAATAGATTTTGCAGCCCAAAATAAGATTGTTTTTAAATAGTCATGTTTCCCCCCCATTTTTTCCCTTTTCAGAGCTGAAGCCTTGGCAGCAGAATCGCGGCAACGAGGACATACGTCATAGATTTATTTTGGTCCTGCAGACAAAAACGACATCCCCAGAACCCTCACAAACCATCTTGCAGACACCTTATCTTAGACGCAAGTCTTCCGCCTTTCAAAATTTCCGAAAACGGAAGTTAGGCGTAGTGAGGATTTCTTCCATAATCCTAATTTCTTTTTCTCGTGAAGGATGATGTACGTCACAGAATTATTTTGTACACATCCCCGTAGCAGAATTGCGGAGACGGTCGACGTACATTGCAGATTTATTTTGTACTTGTCGCCGTAGAATAATCTTGCTGAGGTACATCGCAGGTTTATTTTGTGCTCATCCCCGTAGCAGAATTACGGCGATGGGCGACGTACGCCACAGGTTTATTTTGTATTCGGTCCCTGTTGCAGAATAGCGGCGACGGCCGATGTACATCGCAGATTTATTTTGTACTCGTCCCCATAGCAGAATCTTGGCGATGGCCGACGTACATCGCAGATTTATTTTGTACCCACCCCCGTAGAAGAATCGTGGCAATGTACGACGTACATCGCAAATTCATTTTCTACTAATCCTCGTAGCAGATTCGCGGCAATGGCTGATGCACATCGCAGATTTATTTTGGTCCTGCTGACAAAAACGACATCCCCAGAACTTGATTAAACCATCTTTCAGACTCCCTAAGATACAAGTTTTCCGCCTCAAAATTTCTGAAAACGGAAGTTAGGCGGAGTAGGGATTTCTCTTGTAATTGTAATTTTTTTTAAATAATTAACAACATAAAAGTGTTTTCTGATTAGATTTAATTAGTTTCTCAATAAAATTTTGATGTAGGCAAAACATCCCTACATTCTCATTATCAAGAATTTATTTAGCTGAAATAGGCTTAAAAAATAATCAGCATGCATCGTGTTTCGATTTTTCTATTTGAGTGTTACATTTTTTGGTTGTGAGAGGTTGGCAGGTTTGCATTCCCCAATACCCCATGATATCCCCCTTTCCCGACCTTAACATATCATATGCACACTCTTTGTTCTATATTCTAGGACTGGCACCCATTGTTTCACACCCACCTCCACCCTCACCTGCACAACTCAGGATGCCAGGCAACTCGCTGGCTTGCCTGGCACAGTTGTTACTATTAGTCAAATAGAGCTTCCTTATCCTTTGCCTTAACCCTTTAACTGGATGGAATGCATTTACTCGAGGTTAGCAAAATACGCTGAAATCTGCTCCAACGAATATATTTGCCTTCTAAAAAGAGACTGCAACAACTGAACCTGTGTGCATCAGTAAACTATGTTTTCTCCTTAGTTTTGTTTTCAAAGAAAATGGTCATTTATGGGGATAATTGACACTAATACTTTCTGACTGATTACCTACTGAAAGGACTACAACGATGGCAACCTATGAAAGGAGATGTTTCAGGCACTTGTTTCTGCCCAGTGGCATGTCTGTGTCAGAGGGACTATTCCTTTCCCACCAGGCCTTGGACCATGGAGCAGGCAGTTAGGACTAGAGGGGATATCTTCACACATACAGGTTTATGGTCCGTACCGCTGAGATAAGTAGGGGAAATGAATAGTTTTGTTGTAGTTTTTGTAAAACCCGGCCGTTTTGTGAACATTTCTGCTTGGAAAGTGCAGAAAATGTTGGGCATTATATGGTTCAGGTACTTCGGCTGTTATAAAGGGTTAAAGTCCCATACCTGCCAACTACTACGGAATGTCCATAGTTTCTACGGATTTAGTTGTTTGACTACGGAACTCACTGTCAAAACTATGGATTCTACAAATTTTCATTTTTTTTATTTTTTTTATTTTTCTATTACAAAATAACACGAGATACCGTCCCAGACCATCATCGGAGGAAAGGAATTCATTTTTACGAAACTTTAGAAAACTGTAGGTCGACGGAGTTCAGATTTTTTTCCGTAATCGTAATTTCTGCAGTATCATTGTTAAATAACATTTTATTGCATAGATATTTGTGTTTCATCTTGAAAATAAGGGGAAAATTTTCAAAACCGGAAGTCGGACAGAGCAAAGACTTCTCCCGTAATCCCCCTCTCCTGCTTTGTTAAATATCCTTTGTTCCATAAGTTTTTTCATTCAAGCTTAATAAGGAGGAAGGGAATTCACCAAAACGGAAGTGACAAAGTTGGAATATTTAAAACAATTGATGCATGGTGTTCAAAAATCATGCTCTCTTTCATAGACCTCAGGCCGAAAGTTCTTTCAGCATGATGGATGAAATTATTGTTATTGGAGTGTATAAAAAAAAATGAAAGAAAGAAAAGCAACAATGAAGAAATAGGGAGAGAGAGGTATCAGCAGAAAAAAAAAATTAAGCAATGGATGCTGTGCAGCTACAGAGTCAACAAAAGACAAACTGTCAGTAGTTTGCATTCTTTTTTTGTGTTTCAATTTTTCACTCTGTTAAAACATTTTTTTTTCCTTTTTTGGTCTCATCTTATCATAAACTGCAATGTCAGAAGCATATGGTCTTATGGTAAGTGGAGGTTTGCTTCCTGCACGCTCACTTGCTTAGATTTCCCATCTGTCAAGTGTAAAATTTTGAACGCATCTGACCGATTTTTACTGGTGGAAGTTTCGAAATTAAATCTCACAGTTTTACCTATCATGCTCTCACCAGGTTAGTCAACTTTGTGTTTTCCATGTGTTAAGTTTGTTTCATTAGTGTCTTTGTTTGTTGTAATGTTTTGGTGTGTATTTCTTTTTCACAAAGAGATGGGTCGTTTTGTAAAAAAAAGCATGTATGTATGCCACGCGATAATACTAGTTACTATTGACAAGGCTCTACCCAATGTTGGCAGGTGTGAAGTCCTAAAGCTAAACACTAGTCTATTCTTAAAAATGCAGAACAAGAACGTAATTAGTTATATGTAATGACTAATTACATTCTTGTTCTGACACATTTTATGGAAGAAAAGCAGGAAAAAAAAAATGTGGCAATGATTAAAATCAATGGGTTTAACTTGGCTGGGAATTAAAAAAAACTGCTTGCCCTGTAGCATCACTTGTCAGCTATAGTTTCTGACTCGTCATGGATGAGTGTAATTTTAGACTCCTGCTCATCAGAAAGGCACATTTGAGAATGTGGACATATGACATCTAGGAATAGTTTTTATTGACTTTTGTAAGATTCCAGCTTTTAAAGCACTTCCAACCTGAATGTAATTTTTCTGCTATATTTCTGCATGAAGTATGTAAAACAGAACTTTCAGCCCAAAACATAGTTAACCTGTGGCAAACATAGTTAACCTATTTATTTGCTGTACCAATATTACATGCAGTTGAGTGTGATTTTAATGGCATCTGATCTATTTTGTTTTGTTGAAAAGCATTCAACACAACCAGTGTGGTTGTAAACTACAGGGGGAAGTATGAAAATTCCATTGCTCTGGAGCAAGAACTGAATCCATGTGCCCAGATTTCTGTTGTGGATTTGCAATTTCACATTTCAGTTGTTAGGGAATGCAATGTTGAGGGTGATGTAACACGCATGATGAAAAATAGTAAGGTGAAAGTGTGACTTGCTGCAGAAATTTGAGTTTGAAGTTTTCTATGAAGTGTTCCGTATGGACAAGATTCGTTTGCCTCCTGGAATTTTAGAACTTTTACATAAAACTGAAGTTCGGGTAGATTACGTCAAAGAATCAGTATGAAAAGGAAATAAAATATTCGTTTATTGACGTATAAATATTATTAATAAAGCGTAAGTTTCAACACCAGTGGGCACCTTCTTCAGACTTATTTGTGGTTAGGCAAGACAAGAGGAATAAACAATAGAAAATTTTAAAACAAACATGAACAGAATTTGAGAATGTGATATGTTGCGTCGGGTGCATGCGACAACGAGAGATGTCAACAGAAGCGTGCTAAGTGTGAAGAAATGTGCGCCATATTTGGGGAAGCTCGAGTGAGACGTCATCGTTGCAAACCACAGGGTTACTCAAAATCTCCGCCATCCTGAAGTGGGACCAGATAAAGCGAATTGCTCCTTATACTACCGCCAGGGGCACTGCCATCAGGGAAACCATGGAGATTTTGAGTAACCCTGTGGTTTGCAACGATGACGTCGCACTTGAGCTTCCCAAATATGGCGTACATTTCTTCATGCTTAGCACGCTTCTGTTGACATCTCTCGTCACATGCACCCGATGCAACATATCACGTTCTCAAATTCTGTTCATGTTTATTTTAAAATTTTCTATTGTTTATTCCTCTTGTCTTGTCTAACCACGAATAAGTCTGAAGAAGGCACCCTTTGGTGTTGAAAGCTTACGCTTTATTAATAATATTTATACGCCAATAAACGGATATTTTATTTACTTCTCATACTTTAGAACTTTTAATGTTCCTTTTTGCTTTATTTCTCTCCTCAGACTCCTGGAAAAGCTGTTAATTTTAATTATGACTCTGGAAAATTATTGCTCCTCAGGCTTTTTTTTTTTTGAAGTCTTCCACTGCTCATTTGCAGGTAGGTGGTGAGTTTGAAGTTTTCTATGAAGTGTTCCGTATGGACAAGATTCGTTTGCCTCCTGGAATTTTAGAACTTTTACATAAAACTGAAGTTCGGGTAGATTACGTCAAAGAATCAGTATGAAAAGGAAATAAAATATTCGTTTATTGACGTATAAATATTATTAATAAAGCGTAAGTTTCAACACCAGTGGGCACCTTCTTCAGACTTATTTGTGGTTAGGCAAGACAAGAGGAATAAACAATAGAAAATTTTAAAACAAACATGAACAGAATTTGAGAATGTGATATGTTGCGTCGGGTGCATGCGACAACGAGAGATGTCAACAGAAGCGTGCTAAGTGTGAAGAAATGTGCGCCATATTTGGGGAAGCTCGAGTGAGACGTCATCGTTGCAAACCACAGGGTTACTCAAAATCTCCGCCATCCTGAAGTGGGACCAGATAAAGCGAATTGCTCCTTATACTACCGCCAGGGGCACTGCCATCAGGGAAACCATGGAGATTTTGAGTAACCCTGTGGTTTGCAACGATGACGTCGCACTTGAGCTTCCCCAAATATGGCGTACATTTCTTCATGCTTAGCACGCTTCTGTTGACATCTCTCGTCACATGCACCCGATGCAACATATCACGTTCTCAAATTCTGTTCATGTTTATTTTAAAATTTTCTATTGTTTATTCCTCTTGTCTTGTCTAACCACGAATAAGTCTGAAGAAGGCACCCTTTGGTGTTGAAAGCTTACGCTTTATTAATAATATTTATACGCCAATAAACGGATATTTTATTTACTTCTCATACTTTAGAACTTTTAATGTTCCTTTTTGCTTTATTTCTCTCCTCAGACTCCTGGAAAAGCTGTTAATTTTAATTATGACTCTGGAAAATTATTGCTCCTCAGGCTTTTTTTTTTTTTTTGAAGTCTTCCACTGCTCATTTGCAGGTAGGTGGTGAATTTTTCCTTTTTGTTTTTTAAAATTTGCAATTTTTCATCTGCTGGGCCCTATGTTGAGTTAACTTTCCTTAACTAACATGCATATGCTCATCTCCTGATAGGGTGAGCTACAGGTGTAATTGGATAAACTTCAATTGCTTCATAAAAGATCCTCGACTCTCCATGTGCTGCGGATTCTCTGTAGTCACTATAGAGTATGGAAAATCAAATATACTATGACAATTGAAAATCTTAGTGAAATGTTATTCAACATCTTTGTGAAGTTTTATTTTCATGTTTTCAAGTTTCCATAACACTTTTGGGATTGTTTATTGGATGTTTTTAATATAGTGACATTTCATCGATATTTTTTGTATATCTTCATGCCATCTGCTGGGGGGGGGGGGGAAAGAAATGCATGACCCACCAAACATTGTACTTAGGGATAAGAATGTTCCATCATTTTTTGAGTTTGAAATTTTTCGGAAATAATTTCCAGTTTTTAAAATTTCGTTTCCTGATTGTATTATTTTATATTTTTCTGATCATGTTTTGTCTGCGATAGAATCTGAGCCGTTTCCGTGACATGCCGAATAGTTTTCACCTCAGAATAAAAAATATAGTACCAATTTTTGATTTTTAATTTTGCTTAAAACTTTTTTTTTTTTTTTTTCAATTTCTTAATCTCTTTTTGTTGTATCAAGGGGAAGAGTATTTAAGTTAATGTTCAAAAACACTGCATTGCACTGTCAAGAGAAAAGGACTTTACAGGAAATGAAAGATGGTCACAGAGATGAAATTCCGATTTTGAACCTTTTTGTAAACAAATCAGGGGTCAATCCAGGTGGCATTTGATACCGTGGGGCAGTATATTTGTAGCTAAAATAATGTCTTCACAAATTTTTGTTTAGCTGAAATTGTATCTTCACAAAAATATTCTGAACAGTGATTGTGTCTTTACTTTCAGCGAAATTATATCTTAAAAAAAATATTTTAGTGTGAGGCGGGCATCCTGAATTAACTGTGCTCCTTCCTTTTTTCTCATTGCTATGAACTGTTTTTAGTAAAACAGTCTCTGGATGTGTATCAATCACTGTGTCATCACTAGTAGTGGTAGCTGAGGTGACCCTTGCTGAAAGGAACCCCCAAAGCATTATGGGAGCATTTTTTCTCCCGCACGCATTTTCCATGAATCAGTAGTAGAGATGGGCACATTGGTGAACACTCATTCCCGAAACATTAACAGATAAGTAGTATCAGATTTCAATGTATCAGTGAAAACCACGTTGTTTTGCTAAAGAGCCGAAGAACTCGTATCTTTCCCATCTGCAGCCGTTATGGGCACATCAATGAATAAATCGCCATTCAATATATTGGTGAAATTTTACTAATTCAGCATCGAGTAACCATAAAATTCGTACTTCAATGTATCAGCTCCTGTAATATTGGAAAATAACTTATTTTGCCAAAACATCGAAAAAATTGTCAATTCGCGACAGAAAGGTCATATTCTCTTTCTAAGAATACAAAGATAAATTAATTTACTAATCGCAAATTTTTTTTTGAGTGGATTATGCTTTTTGCAGTTTCAAACATCAGTCATGAAACCTCGATTTGGGAAGGGGTGGGGGTGTATCGGTTTCTGTAACATCAAGGCTAAGAATATTTTTGGCGACAAAACATCGAACAAAACGGCAAAATAATTGCTTATTCACAACATAAGATTATATTCTCTTACTTTTTAAAAGAATGCAGTAAAATAAAATTCATTTACTTCATGTAGAAAATATTCTTTTGCAGTTCCAAACATTGATTATCACTTGCAATAACATTGATGCTCAAAAACACTGATATTTTTTGCCTATCCCTACTCCAATTAAATTTTGCCGTACGACCCGGGATTCCGGGGAACATGTTTACGTATGAAGAAAAGAGCATGATGGGGAGATGCTGACCGTTCACTTTATGGGGGATCGGGTTGTGACATATGAGCGACTTTTTTTAAATGTTATTTTAGTTATTTCTTTTCCCCCAGTACTTGAAAAATTTAAAAATTTGACCTTTGATGACTTTCCTGGTTTAATAAATACAACCTGGAGTGTTACTATCATCATCATTATTAGGTTGGTGCAAATGAAACATCTGGAGCGAACGAGCAGTGGAGACAGGCCCCCACCACAGTGAAGTGGAACCACCCACAGGTGTTGTAGGTATTACGTCACAGAGTTACTATAAATAGCTAGCACGTGTGTGGAGAACAAGGTTCAGGCGTGGTTTGTTTGGACGTAACGTGGCTTGCAAAGGAAACATGCGGACACCGGATTTGAGAGTCATCTTCCAGTATAAATTTAAACTGGGCCATTTGCAGGAATTGCCGTTCGAAACTATAAAGCGTTTGGGGAGGAGAATACAGCCAACGAACGAACCATTCTAAGATAGTTTGTGAAGTTTTGAAGCAAAGATACGGGCTTGCAAAACTTAAGCATGTGGTCATCGACCTGTTGCCGTTTCTGACGATGTTCTGTTACACGTGGTTGAAGCGGACCCCCGAAAAACGTGTTGCGAGATAGAGGCAGAGGTAGGTGTCCACCACAAGACAGTTGTTCGACGTCTGGCTGCGCTAGGTAAGGTAAAAAAGTTGGACATGTGGCTGCCGCACGAGTTGACAACTGCCAACAAGACTAGACATTTGGAAGTCTGCATGTCGCTGCTTGCCAGGAATAAACGGGAACCTCTACCGCATCGAATCGTCACCTGCGACAAGAAGTGGGTCCTTTACGATAATTGGAAACGATCTGCACAATGGTTAAGCAAGGCACAGCCTGCTGGACGGCATTCCTAACCCACCCCTACACACCAAGAAAATGATGCTCTTGTATGGTGGTTCACAGCCGGGATAATTCATTGGAGTTTCTTGGCAAGAGGCCAAACCATCAATGTAGAACGTTATTGTACTGAATCGCACCAGATACACCAGAAATTGCTGCTGAAACAACCGGCTTTGGTCAGCAGGCATGGTGTTCTTCTGCTCCAGGACAATGCCCACCCTCATGTCGCACAACGAACGATGTTGACACTAAGTGCCTTGGGCTATGAAGCACAGCCTCTTCCTGCCTAATGTCCGGACTTGTCTCCGATACAATATCATCTGTTTCGTCGCCTGGATCATTTCCTGTCCTGGAAACAGTTCACGCCAGACAATGAAGTTCAGCGTGCAGTTGATGACTTCTTCGTGTCCCAGCCACAAGACTTTTTGTTCCGGAATCATGGCCTTGCCGGACAGATGACAACTATGTGTCGATACTGAGAAGGATTATTTTGCTTAGGTGAGTTGTCCTACTTTTCCTTTCTCGACGTCCACGTGTGCTGGCCCTTTGCTGGACATCGCATTCGCACCAACCCAATATTATTATTTTCCGAGGAGCATAATCACAGAGTTGTAATAAAAAAAACAAAAAAAAACAACAACTGCAAATTCAGGAAGCGTGAACCACTGTTAGCAGGAGAATAAGAATAAATTAAAATAAATAAAAAATAACTGAAATAATAAAACAATTTGTCAGATAATTATAGAGGATTAATATTACTCTAAACAGAATAATAGGGCAAATTTCATAAAAATAATCGGAGCTTCACAAAAATGGGTACGATCTATAAAAACCTGGATCGACCCCTGCAAATGGAAAAATGTTACTTGTTACCTGGCTTTACTCAGAATTTGTCATAAAGCCTGTAATACAATTTGTTATTGCTGAATAAATCTAAAAACTACTGATTTTTCTAATGTTTTCTACTAGTAAGGCAACTGTAAAATCAGCAGAAATATAAGATCATTGTAAAGAGTACACAAATTATGCCCTGCTGAGTTTTGTATTGTAGAAAATGCTGTAAATTCCTTGTGCAGAGGCTATGTAGATTAAGCATGTTGATTACATTTTATGTGTTCCATAATTTTGTGATTCTGAATTTTGTATTTTGTCTTTAAAGAAAAAAATGTTTATGAAATTATGTAGCTCAAGTATGAATTTCAGTTAAATTTCTGCTAGGCAGCAATTTATTTAGCATGAAGTTGAGTTTTTTCGTTTTACGTTCTGACATAAAAAGGTTTTGGACTCCAGGAAGTGGACTTAGTATGAACCATGCATTGAGTACTTCCTAGTATTGAGACAGAAAGATGTAATATTTTGTGTGAAGTTTGGGAAGTCCACACTGGTGGCAAGCAGTCTAAGGCTTTGGTTTCTGATCACTTGTCAGGAATGAGACGGTTTGAGTTCCAATTGAGGCATGGCCTGTGTGTTAGTACGATGGCAATTGCTCTGTCCCTTCTGTGGAACCAGTATCTTTAAATTGGGCATGGCCGACTTTTTATATAGTTAGTTGCTCATTGTGGTTGTGTTAAACCCTGAATTAAAAAAAAAAAAAATGGGGAAAAATGTTTGTGGAGTGCTGATCTGTGCTTTAAAGCAATGAGTTCAAGTGCACAGTGTTGCTGCAGTAGACACATTTTTAAAGATGGAAACAAAACAACAACAAAAAATATTCACAATGCTTGAAGAGGGATTGAAGGTCATCTTTCATTATACAGGGCTGAAAGAAGATTGCAGTTAACACTGGTCTACAAGTTTTAAGTTGTTTGGTACTGGGACTAAAATGGCATTTTTATTATTAATATTGTTCTGCTGAATTTGGAAAGAGACATAAAATTGCTAAGTTAGCTATGGATGTCAAGATAATTTTATCACTTTGTGTATGTATAGTGATAAAAATTATAAATACCATCACAATTATATCCCTAACTAATTGGAACTGGGAAATGATACTTGCCCAGTTTCTGTAGTTTGTGAAACTGTACAAGACTTCCTTTTAATTCGGAATAGCTGTTTCACTTTTTGAGCAAATTGCATTAGTAAAGTTTTTGGGCATAAAAAACTGCTTTCAAAAGATACCATCGTAATTATCTCCCTAATTAATGGGAACTGAGAAACAATGCTGAACCAGTTTGTAAAACTGTACAAAACTTAATTCAGAAATAGCTGTTTTAGTTTTTGAGGAAATTGCGTTGGTATAGTTTTTAGCAAAATTTTCTGATGTATTAGTTGCAATATATATATATATATATATAAAACGTTCAAAGGGGAAACTAAAATCATTCTGTGCTGTCCCCTATATTTCATTATTTGGGCTCCCATTTGGTTGTTAAGACCCAGTGGGAACTAAATGATACCCCATGACTGCTGAAAAATAGGGATGCAAATTGTATTGAATTTCTTACCATACCCATTGTAAGAGTTGCTACTGAGTCGTGAAAAGTAGAGCCAACTGAAACTTTTTATTACCACATTCGGGTTCAACTTCCATCAACTCATAAAATTCGGCTGCTTTGATTTCCGTACCTTTTTGGCTGTTGACCAGTGCTATCTTTTGTTATATGAAGAAGTGGTTTGGCATCTTCCATGTGCCATTCAAAAGGTCCAGGCCATTGTTACATTGGCTTAAGTTTTTTTAGGCGTAGGTTCAACAGTGTTTTCCCTGGACTGACAGAAATATTACCAGGTATCAGTGGAACACCAATAGATAAAAGCACTTGCTTTATTTAGAGTCTGGATCTTCTCTATGTATAATTCATGAGCATTTCTAATTCTTCAAATTTAAAGTGAGCTCTAAAATGGTTTAACACTGTCACAGGAGTGAAACAGTGCTAAATATGTCTGAAAATGTCTTGTGCTTTAGAATTGAATGAAGTGCTTAATAAATAAGTGGCATGCGTAGGATTTTGTATAAAAGAAACAATACTATGCTTCCAGTATCCTCAGATACAAATTGTTCCATTACTTTTCAAAAACTAATCTAAAACTTCTGAACTATTTTTTGTGTGTGTTTTAAACAAATATTTTAAAACAGTGTTCATTGTATGCATAGTAAGACTGCTTTTCATTAATATGTGGATTATTTAAAATTTTCTAATGAATATATGTTGTACAGACTATGTATTTTGTTATTTGTCATACCCAATTGTTATTTGACTTTTAAGGAACAGTAAACTCATTTCAGACATTTTCTTTTTCCTCCGCACGAAAATGTAACGTCAAAAGAGGCATGAAAACTGATGCAATCAGAAATGTTTTATCGTAAGTAGCTCTTTTGCTAGAGCGTTTTTTAAAATCAGCAGTGACGTCACACTAGACAAGAGACCGGGCGTTGAGCATACGTAGGGCTCCAGTCGGTGCTGTTTACCATTCTGTGCAGTGCAGTCGATCCCATCAATCTGTAAAGTGGCTAGTGTAACTCTTATTCATTTGAACCACAATATTCTGCCAGTACAGTACGAATCTTTAGCAAAAAATGTGAAAACAAATTTGAGGGTAGAAAAATCTTGACTGGTGCCAATGTGATAACTGCGAGAGAATGTCAATAGATGCTCAGTGTTTGTGTTGAAACGAGAGTGATCAGATGAAAATAAAAGGTAGTGCCCAATGTATAATAAACCACGAATCATTTGTGTGTTGTTTTAAACATCCACACCTTGCAGGCAAGTCGTTATCAAATGACTCTTCGGGCAGAAAAAAAAACTATAAAAAAAAATATGAACTTGTATGTAAAACCAGGGCATGAAATTTCCGGTCGCTTAGCTCGCCATTGGCGAATGAAGAATTGTCGTTGGCAAGTAAAACTTTTCTCATTGAATTACCGCAATTTCGTTGTTAACAGCCGCGGCTGTTATGATGATAAAAGTTTTTTTTTTTAAGTATGTGGCACGTATGTGGTGCTGCTGATATGCTGAATTTGTTTTCTGTAATTAATTTTTTTCCCCTCTGAAATTTCCACACTGATGAGTAAATCTTTTCAAAGCATTTTTTTCTCTTCCATAAACTGCTAGGTTCTCAGTGCTCGTATTGCTCGTTTGAAGTCTGTAAAGATCACTTTGCAGGCTTGTTTATGTGCTGCTACTGGGAACTGACTCACTCGAATGAACTCCGACTAGCGGAGGGGGGGGTTAATCCCATCAAGAGATGCAGGCAGGCCACAGCCGATACAATCCCTCAAACAAAGAAAAACAAAAAATAAACAAGCTTCCCTCAGATTTATGACACCCGCAGTAGAGCTACTAGAATGAACTTTTAAGCAGTGCGCGAAAACACAAAACACCGGGTCTTCGGCACTGCATTTTTTTCTTTACATTTGATAGCAAAGACATAACAGACAAACTTCGTTTACGGGGAAAAAAATAAAAACATGCACTATTTTAATCTTATTTTTAAAAACTGGGAAGAGCAGTGTTTTTTCTTTGCGAAAACAATTTTTGTAAGTATTTTACTGTTAAAAAAAAGTGTGAATCACTGTATAACTAATTTTCTAAGAAAACTGCTCACTGTCAACAGTTGATCGGAAAATTTTCACCGTCGTCGTTAAAATCCATGACATGTTTACCTAATAGAAACAATATTTGGAAGACGTGAATGAATAATAGAAAATTATAGTAGGATAAAAATGTGAATTTAAACACAGTATTTCTATCCTATGAAACCAAATGGTTTAACTTTAGGGATCGGCTCATAAAATTAATGTTTTCTACGCTTCCCCAGTTTAATAGGGCTACAGCTGTTAACACGTGTGCGGCACATACGGCAACGTTTGCTCCCAAGAATACTAAATTAACACTTCGGCAAAACATTAAAATTTTATTATAAATACCATATATACTCGCGTAAAAGACGAAAGTTTTTGGAAGAAATTCTTTTTTTTAAAGTGAAAGTGTCGGCTTGTATGCACGTCCCGTTTTTTTTTTTTTTGCCAATTTCTAGCTGTTGAACTAAAGGTGTGGCCGTCCCGGTGGCGCAGTGGCCTAAGCGATGGCCTCTGATCATTCGTCCGAAAGGGGTCCAGGTTCGGATTCTGGTGAGGCATGGATGTTGTGTTTGTCTTACGGTACTGGCTCTCTTCCTTCCGTGGAACCAGTGACCCTAAATTAGGGACGGGCAACTGCTTATAGCCCATTGAGTTGCTCACGATGGTCGTTAAACCTCCAATCAATAAAAAAAACAAAAAAAAAAAAAAAAGAACTAGGGGCGGGCTTGGTTTATACGCGAGTATGTACGGTATGTAAAATGCTGGTTTTTTTTTTTTTTTTTTTGCTAGCAGCATTCTCCTTTCATGTGACGTCATGATCTTTGATTGGAGATTGCAACCTTTGCAAAGCCTTCACGCATTGTGAGCTATCAAAGTTCTTTCTGAATTGGTGGAATCCTTAAAACAAATTGAAAGTGATGTATATTATTGGATTATTCTTATGAAATGCATGTATAATTGTGTAAACCAATTGCTATGTGTCGTTTGGTGGACAAGGGTTCGAAATGCTAAAATACCTGCCAGGTTTTGATTTACCGGCAAAATATACGGAAATGCAACTTACTTTACTGGCAGAGTGTTAAGTTTACAGATTTGATTCTTCCAGATTAATTTTTTTCTGATTATTTTGCACTCAGCATTAAGACTTTATTTAACATAATCCATTTAAATTGAAGCACCAATGTAAGTTACAAATAAACTTCAGTTACTTGGGAACATTTGTCTGCAGTTTTCCCCACATGTTGTTTCGGGTTGTTTCAAATGTTAAAGAACTTAACACCGCGCTTAAACGGTATGTAAACAGCTGCAGCTGTGCTTGTTTATCTCTCGACGTGTTGACAGACGGGTGGGCATCCTCCATTGAAACACATCTTTATTACTCCTAGTTCGAAATGCTACCACAGAACGTAGTTATCGTAGAAAAATAGTGCAAGCAGATTTGAAATCTGTAGAATTTTTGCGCCCAGATCGATACCGCCATTTGGGGCATGGTTTCGTAACTTATCTGGCAATAACTAATGAAAGAATGCAGTATTATAGGAAATTAAAAAAATAAATAAATCGAATGCTCATTCGACCCAGTGCTTCTCCAGCAATGATTTATTTTGCTGGTCCTTTAGTCAGTAAGTTTTCTATGCTTTCCAACCGTAGATTGTAATATGTTCCAGATTTGTCTGTCCGTATGATAATTTGCATGATGTCTTCGTTGGATTCAACGAAATTAGTATGTTGGGGTCCATACTAATTCGTCGTATGATGTTCGTAACTAAAATCAAAACCTTTATTTCTTTATAACTTTCAGCTGATCTCGGCTTTCCTAGCTGACCAGCTCAATCGGATAACTCGGTAGTCGCTATTTTTTCCTCTGCAAATTGCATCTCTTTAAGCTGTTGCTGTTTTACTATAGCAGTTTTAGTTGCAATTTTTTCCCCGCTATGAGCAGCAATATAAGGAGGGGGGTAGTACTCTAAAATATCAAACATTCAGTGATGCGAATTTTGCGAAATTCCCGTGTATTGCAAAATATGAAAAATACGCATTTTGCACTATTTGTCGATGTCATTTCAGCGTTTTGCGTGTTTGAATTATATTACTTATCAAATTTCTAATGCCAAGCATAAATCTAATGTCGACTGCATGGGGAAAATATACAAAATTAACTTCCTTTGTTAAAAGTTTTTATGAACTGGATGTGAATCACGCAACATGTTCACTTTGTTTTTAGTTGAGCATAATTTACCAATTAGTGTCCCTCAGTCACTCATTTATTTCATTTGACTGTCTCATTGTCCGTCACTCCGTAAGATAAACCTAGTATGAAAATGGTTCGTTTTTGAACATATTTTAGTTTGTTCCGTGACGGCGTGGGATACAATCCTATTGGATTTGGGGGTCAAAGGGTGGGACTTCCATAAAATCAAGTTTTTATCTCTTTATAGATCAAAATGATAGCATAGGAATGAGAAATTATGTATAGATTCTATTTTAATTGAAATAAACGTGTCGATAAATTTAAACATCTGTAGTCATATATCATTAACATATAATTTTTTAATTGATATGTTCGATATATTTATCAATACGCGTGACAAGTAATGTCATCGAATATATCGATAAATTTTTTTATGGATTTCTGTTTCTGAAAGTTTGCAGGTATGCGCTAAGGAGTGGCAAGTGGGTTTTTTTTTTTGGCGAATGCATTTGATCTCGAAATTTCTCCCCCTGGGTAAAACTATGGAGACACGTTGCGTACAAACAATTTGTATATTGGGTGAATGCCTGGATACCTGTAAAGTGAAAAATCAGTGAAGTAATCCCTTCCTGTGTTGTGAGTAAAATTAGAGAATGTTTCCCTGAGTCTAATGAACGACAGTATTCGGGTTTTGTTTGTTGCCCTGGAAATAACAGACTATTTCGATTAACTGCCACTACAGATTTGTCAGCTACTATCTATATATGAGTATATAAAGGTATTTTTTAAACTATTTTTTTAAAGTTTCTCCAATTGTCATGGGAGAAACAACTATGAGTACTTCTCGTAGCCCAAGTGTAAAGTCATTAACGACCCCCCGCTCCACGAAATTAAAAATACCGCAGTAGTTGAACATGATATGAAAAACAAGAAGAAAAATATGAACTAGAAATAACAGTTAGATAAAAAGGCAGTTTATCTAACTGTTGTTTCTACTGTTATTACTGTATGGCAGGTTAGTCAGATATAGAAATTTTTCTACCAGCAGTTCAGCATCTCCATTACATGTTTAAGCTGACCGTAAATGGTTAGTTATACTGGACTGTGCCATGCTTCTAGTAAAGGAGCTTTCTTTTCAGCAGCTTTTAGATTTTTAGTCAAACTTTTGGCCTGTGATGATCAATTTGGGATATTTTTTCTTCATGAGGGCACAAAATGCTTCTGTCTATCTGATAAGAAAAAACAACTGATATCTTTATTTTTTCATAGAGGCCTGATAGTAATAAATCACACGCATTATTTTCTGATGATCAATTTGCGATATTTTCATGAGGGCACGAATGCTTCTATGTCTATCTGATAAAAAAACAACTGATATCTTTATTTCTTCATAGAGGCCTGAGAGTAATAAATCACACGCATTATTTTCTAAGTCCCCGTCAAATACATCTTTTTAGACGACAATAAAATCTACAATATTTCCCTTGCGAATATCCATAATGGAATACGTACAGTATTTGGCGCAAAAACCTGGCGAATCAAACTGTCCATCTCCGCTCACCCAAATTTCGGAATCGCATAATTTTAAATCGTCAGTAATTTGTTTTTTCATACTGTGCCACGTAAATTTGATTATTAGTCCAATTAAAAATTTCACCACTTTGTAAAAAGTAGTTACTGAGTGCTTGTAAACCAAGGGTTTCAGTGAAATCCGTAAACTGCTTAAAATTCATTCCAGTTGTGTAAATTGCAGCAGACAGTTTGATGACTAATGAACAGGACACGTGCAACACAAGGAGAAAAATTCCTGACACTAATTACCTCGTACTTTCCCTCGCAACCACTACTGCACCGAGTACACAGATGCCGCTGGTGGGAGAAGTGGTCGGACGGACGGCTTGTCTAGTGTGACGTCATCACCAGAAACTTTGTCAGCTGTTTACTCAGCTTCCAATGGCAGTAGGGAAACAAATTTCGGCTCTATAAGCATCATCCTGTCACCCGCATAACATGACAGCAAAAATTCATATTTTCGAGGACCTTTTTTTTTTTTTAAGTTTACTGTTCCTTTAAATCTAATAGCTTAAATATTGGTTTCATAGTTATTTTAAAGGTTTTATTAAAGTTCTAGTGCAGTCAACCCTTGATGTGTACAGACCCTTGTTTTACTGCCACCCTTGCACAACACTATCCCCTTAAGCCTGAACAGCTGTGCTCAATGTATAACCATACCTTGATAAACTGCCACATCTTTGGCATCTGCCAACCATCAATGTGTATTACTGCTCACACCTGCCTTTTCTAAAACAGAAATGATCTTTTTACCTTTTTCGGACTGTGGTGAACTTAATGTCAGAGCTGCTGATTCAATCAAAGGTGCGAAAGTGTCTTTTAACATTAAGAAGATTCTTTGAAGGAAACTCGCAGGATGGCGATATTTCAAATGCACTTAAGTTAGGTTGTGTGCTGGCAATAAATTGGTAAAAATCTAAAACACAAATGAAAATACAAGTTTTTTTTAAAGAGATTTTGTGTATTGGCACTTGATAAGGTATCAGTAATTTTTTATTCCATTTCCTTTTAATTAAAATGTTAACTTAGTCTTCCAGCTATGCAAAGTAAAAAAAAAAAAAAAAAAAAAAAGTAAAACTATGCTATTTATTGGTGTAAGAATATATAAATAAACATTTCCGAGCTTTCACAGATCAACCAGATAGAAGGAAGATATTTTCTGTCTGTCTTCCTAGAAAAAGCCATCTGATTGATGTGCAAAAGCTTGGAAATGCTTATTTATATATTCTTATGCTAATAAATTGGATTACTATAGTGTAGTTTTGCTATTTTCTACATAGTTATTGAATAGTTCCTCGTCATTAATATGCAAAGTACATTTCCACATTTGATGCACACCAAAAGTCTCCAAGATGGAAACGAACATTTCGAACTACAGTGCTCACTAGGTACCATAACATAAAAATAATTTTATTTCAATTAACATGCCAGTTAGGATTTTTGATGAACCATAATTATCAAAATTTGGATTACTTAAAAATAATCTGGAATTTGCTATAGCTCCACTCTTGATGTAATGCCACATTGTACTGTAACAAACAATGGCAGTGCATCAAGGGTTGACTGTATTTCTTTATACAAATTTTTGGGGGTTACCTTATGATGTTATATGGGAACATCAGCTGTGTGAACTTTCAAAAGAAAGCAAGCCAAAAGGTAACTTCTGTGTGTTTTATTGATATTTTCACCCAGATAACTTAGAGTAATCACTACTAAATGCATTTTAACAGTCTTTTATTTTATTTAGGATGAGAAAAACACAATGGCAAGGGACACTATTTTCAAAAATAATCAATTTAGTCGTGACGAGCGTAAACAGGTATCCTAAGAACGGTCTTTAATTCGTCCTTTGGCGCCTGCGTTACTATTTTCTTTATTTATCACAATATTGACTAAGCGATGTGCTCCAAGGATCCCGTAAGTTGTTAAATAGTATTCATATCAATGAAAATTATCAGTATTATTTCAAGTCAAAATTTATAATTCCATTTTATTACATCATTTCAGGAAGAAAATATATCCTTTACTTATTATATACATTATTAAAATGCAAATGCACATCACCACCCAAAAATTCTCCAGACAGAATACATTTTCAAAGCAATTTTATGTTATCATAGATATCAATGGAGCCTAACAAAATTTTCAGAAACGCACTCAGTGATTCTAAATAGTTGCCGAAACTGAATCGAATCTGTATGTGATTGGCATTTTGTCAACACATCTCACCTTTGAACAGGTGAATTAAAGAACCGTAAATGGCATGTTTCAACACTTTTTCAGCTTTTAATCATGCTCTTGCAGGGTTCCCACAATCTTTTTAAATCCTTAAATGCCCTTACAAAGTCCTCCCCCCTTTTTGTAAGGGTGCTTTGGAGTCTTTGTTTTGTCAAATTTCTAGAAGTACTTGTTTTATTCTAACTGGCTGCTCAAAATCCATAAGTTACAATGTAGTGCCTAGAACAGCTGCTGGTTAGCTTTGCTGATCATGACATCATGTGATGTCAGCTGAAAGCTCACAGGAGAGCAGAGGCCATGTTTGATAAGTACTTTGCTGGAAACAGTAAAGGACCATGGGCTAAATTAACTGCAGCCAGGTGATTCTTCCTAGCAAGCCACATCGTTTTCTCTTGGTACTGATATTTCACTTATGTATTTCTTTTGCTACTGATATTTCACCTTTGCATTTCTCTTGGTACTGATATTTCACTTTTGTATTTCTCTTGGTACTGATATTTCACTTTTGTATATCTCTTGATACTGGTATTTCACTCTTCTATTGCTCCTTTTTTGAATATACAAATAAGTTATTCAGTTATGCCATGATAAAATTAAGTGCAAAATCAAAATCTCAAACACATAGTTTGACTTTGGGTTTGCAATTTTAACCATGAGATGACTATGTGCAAAATTCAAATCTTGAACATTTAACTTGATCTACAGTTGTGCAATTTCCATACTCTTCTCTGCATATGTGATTATTCTCACAGGAAACTGACTTGACCAACAGAACTGTCTTTCAAATTGTACAAATTCTGATTTATTCAACCCACTATGGAAGAATATTGAGAGTTTTATCAGTCTGAGTACATTTCAATTGCATTGCTAAGTCACATGTAAACATATATTTGTGCATATGTCATAGTTGCATATGCAGTGGTAAGTTTTTTGTTTTTTTTTTAATTTTGGGAAACACTTATTTTTTTTTTGTGGGAGAAAAAAAAGTGGGAGCCCTGTTATGTGCATTGAATTCAAAAATTATGTTTTGACCTAAAGCCTCAATTTTATGTTGGGTGACTTCTATGTATGAAGATTACCAGGCTTTTTTTTTTTTTTTTTCTTATCACAAGTAAAGCTTTTATATTCTCAACTAGGCATTCCACTTGCTTGTGTGATATTCAAAAGAAGTCTTCCATGCTTTTTTGTTTGATGCATTCAGTGTGAAATGTCTTAATCTTTTTGAAGCACCACTGTTTTTGCAATTTTATCAAATAATAGTGTCTCTTGTAGGTTTCATTCATGTCGTATTCTCCTTTGAATTTGAAGTGCATGTGGTGGTGTTACATAAGACACTCCAGTTTTGTGTGTTATAGACTTTGCTTTGCATTCACTTCAGACGTTTCATCCATTCACTTTTATGTGCACTAATAAGTGTATTTTCACAGACTTTACACAAGCAGTGTTTAAACTGGTGTTTTAAACAAGCACAATTCAATTGTAACAATTCACACACCTAACTGTCTTGCCTTTTTTTCTGTCCATGCCTATAAATCAAGAGTATTGATGGGTAAACAAGCATACATTTCCACATAGCCATTTGATCTCAGCTGATTTTTCAGTATCACCCACCTTCCTGATTGTCATGTATGTATTGATGTTTTCTAATGTAGATAAAATGGTTCTTTGTGTAATTTCCATTATGACTAGATTGTGATAAATTTTTTGTGATGTTTTCATTTTATTATATACTGACTTTTGAATGATCTCATTTTTTTCCATGGTTATACACCCTTCCTTTAATTCAGAGGTGTTTTGTTCTTTGTGGAATGTTGAATGGTGCACTGATATTTATGATCTTTGACTCGTTCATTCTAGTCAAATGATATATATATATATAGGTAGAAGGGAAAAAGCACTGAAAGATCTCTTTTTCAAAATCTTCAACAATGGCTTTACTACCTGTTTAGTCAGTGAAGTAGCTAGTAGCATAATGTGTGTGTGTATTTCAGGGTGTGACTAAAAAGGGAAAAAGTTTTTCATCAAAAGCACAGATGCCGTGTTTGGTTTTTGTTAAAAATATTAAATCACATCAGATAAACACTGTTTTTGAAGGTGTGGGATGTGTCCATAATCTTCTCTGCACAATCAGTTTTGTTATGCATTTTAAATGTTCGAGCCAAATAATGCAGTATATTTCATCTCCCCCTTTTTTTGTCTTTGGAAGACTTTTTGTTTTTTTTTGTGAAGAGGGATGGGATGTCCTTTGTGTTTTTTAAGTGTTTGAACAAGTTTTGTTAGTATTAACTGGCTATAATAATATGGAGATTTTAGCTGTTATTTCTGTAAACAGATTAAATCTGACATTTTTGAGCCCAACTAACCCATGAAAAGTATGCACATTTAGGCTGGATAAACACCAGGAGCACATGCATTTAAATTGAACTCCTGCCTCATTTTTATTTTTCAAATTTGCAAGTACTTGCTGTGTAGCACCACTTTTCTGAGTTCATCTGTAGATACCTCTCCGTATCTGAGTATCCTTGAAAACTTCTAGATTGAAAAGCCTATTTACGAATTTCTAAGATTCATAGCTGCTTTTTCCATCGTGTGGCATTAAACATATTTTTATGTTTTGACAGCAAATCTACATGTTACAGAGTTCACACTAGAATTTTTTTGTGTGTAAACAACCAAAAAACATGGGTGAGGTTTGGAAGGTGCAGTAGGTTATACACTTCATAATGACAGCAAGGTGCAGTGGTGTCCCCAAAAAACATAACACCACTCTGCAGTTGCTCTGGTTACTTGTGACAAGGACAGGTTTCACTGTAACATGTAGCAGTAAGCAGTAATATGCTTCATTAATCGTATCATATGCAAGAGCTGCACTGATAGAAATCAATGTGCTAGCCAAAATTGTTGGCAAATTAAAACAGCTTGATTTTATTAGTAAGATGAAATTCTTTTAAACTGTAAGATAATCATGACTGTCAAATAGAAACTTTATTATTCAAATGACCATTTCTTATGCAAAGAGAAATTAGAAAGGAGGAAGTGTGTATTGTGTGCAACAACATGAACATACACTAATGGAAACTGAGGTGAACATTACTATTGCAGAAGTGCCTACCATTACGTATTTTCCGTAATTATTACGGTTTCGGCTGCTTGATTACGGAATTACGAACAGGTTGGAAGAATTACGGATTTCAGTGTATTTCGTAAAAGTTCTGAATTTTGTGCCCTTTTTTGTTAAAATCACAGTTTAAACTGCAATCGCATTTTGCGAATACATTTATAGTTCTTTTTGCACAAATGCGAAAACGTTTAATTGAAGCTGTTTTTCTAAGTAAGCGCCATTGAATTCAGATATTTGATACTTCGGCAAAGCCAATACGGACGGATATCAGGTGAAGAACGGCAAGGCGATATTGCATAATATGTTGGAAAGGCCGTATCAGCGCAATGACGTCCTCATTCACATGGCTTCAGTGTTTGATGACTCGCAAAGGCTTCTCTAATGGCTTGGATTGCTTATGAAACACAAGATCATTGAGGAGTAAACTTCCTTTCCTTTTTGCATCATAGAGTATCTCCAACAGCATAAATATGAAAATGAATTCACCAGAAATTTAGTCAGTTTTATTTCTGCTTTTTCCAGTTTTTGGTTTAAGTCACATTTGGCAAATTGGTGAATACCTAACATGCAGGCTCTGTGAAAGGCACAAGAGATCAAGCACCAACTGCACCATTCCATTTCAGCTGAAGAACAGAATGTGCATGTCCAAAATTACTCCTTTATCTGGAATTTCGGGTGCTGCTTTGTGCGCATTTTCACATTTGTATTTTTTATTTAAGGGGATTGTGGGAATTCCCCTCTATGTCTTGAAATTTTTTTGTTAATTTTTGTTAATGCATTACCATTCATGGTGATTTTCATGGCCACCAATGTGATAAGTGATGGAGTGACTCAAAATCAGTCAAAAAAGCAATACTGTATGCTAGCTTTGAGATTTTGCCATTTATACTACCTCTGGCAAAAATTATGGAATCTCCACCACATGAAAATGTGGTGCATAGTAGGGAGTATGTACAAAAAAAGGAAGTAGGCAAAGTTAAAACATAATTTAATAAAAGCTGCATATCTGAGCTACAGACAGCAGAACTCGTATAAATGAACATACAATATCTGACTGAAATACATATTGATGTGTAACAACACGTGTGGGAAGTAATTGTAAATTCACCGACATTTTGAGGGGAAAAAATATGGAATCGTTCCCCCATATAGAATATGGTATGTAACCGCTTTAATACTTTGGAACTTCTCTGCAAGATTTAATGACAGCCTGGAGCCTTTGAGGCATAGATGTCACTAATGAAAAACAAGTCACTATTAAAATTCTTTCCAACATTCCGGAATAGCCACCACCAAATCAGCTTTGCAAGTATGGAGCTTTTGTGCTGGACTAGTTTCTTCGATTTTTATCACATATTTTTCAAGGGGATTTAAATCCAGACTGTTCGTTGCCCATGTCATTGTACTTAGATGTCGTTCCTGAAGAAATTGCTGTACACTTTTATCCCTGTGACATGTAGCTTTATAGTCTTGAAATATGACCTCCTCATCATCAAAACCATTTTCAAATTGATGGAACAAGAAAGTCCTCTAAAATGTCGGAATGTATACCTGTGCATTGACTATTCCTGTGATGATTGTCATCTCATCTGGTTTTTTACCTGACATGCAACCTCATATCATGAGTGACTGAGAAAACTTCACCATTTTCTTGAAGCAGTTATTCTTATAGGCTTCATTAGTGTGTCTCCAGAAAAATGTTGCATCATCTCCCTGATGTGTGTCTCCAGAAAAATTAGTGTGTCTCCAGAAAAATGTTGCATCATCTCCCTGCACATTCGTGATACATCACTTAATATCACTTTCATCCAATTATGTAGACCATGATTACTTTTCTTTAACCCACTGTAAATGTCTTTTCTTTTGTTTGGTCAGTTGTCAAAGTTGGTTTTTGGTTTGCTTATCTGTGAGAAAATCCCATCTCCAAATGGTTTTGTACTGTTCTGTCGCAGACATCAACACCTGGGTCTGCCAACTTTGTCTTCATTTATGTTCTATATGGTTTTAACCCCGCACGGGGATAACTGATTTTCCAGTTATTTGGGGAGCGGCGCCCCCACGACCCGAGCTGACCTTGTGACTGGTCAACATCTGATGTCATGCCACCGCTTGTTTTTTTTTTTTTTTTTCGGTGCTGTTGGAATTTGTAGGGACGGCTATTCATCCAGCTACTGGGGAGTCGCGGCCCCACGATCCCGAGCTGGTCTTGTGTCTCGCTTTTTTGTTTTTATTTATTTTCTGCACTGGCCAGTTGCCCGTGTTGTATACTCTACCTAATCGCTACCACGCTATGTACTAACACCCCGGTCTTGTGGTTTTGTTACCCTCCACTACTAACTGTTTATATTAACCGCTCAGTTCGTAGGTTGCTGAGATTCCGTTTAAGTTCCACTCCAGGGTTTTGTCTTCCTTGGATTACTTTTTCCCTTTTAGCTGGTTTGGGTGCTAGACCTACCTGCATGTTTGCCGCGTGCGGAGACCCGTGAGGCGGAAATGGGATGTCTGGCGGCTGAAGTCGCAGGAGACCGGAAAAGTGCCTCCTGTGTACCAACACTCCTCTTCGACCCCGGCTTCGCTGTAAACGGGAGGCTAGAGACTAACCCACCTCTAGTCAGAAGTCCTGTACCAAGTTGTGTACAGGGTTTTAGCGGCTTTATTGTCGTATAGCATGGCAGGGTAAGCCCGGGGGCTGTGGGATCATACCAAAGGCGTTGGCATGACGGTACCCAGAGGCCGAATTGTCCGCTGAGTGCGTGTGATCACAGCCAACGGCCTATATCTGCAGTGTATAAGCTCCAGAACTGTGTCCAGCGTCATTTTCTTGGCTTGCAGACCTCCAGTTCTTCCTTGTAGGGCTTGGTGGGTGGAGTAGTCTGCAGACGAATCCTCCTCCTTTTTTCCATGGGTAAAAACAAAAACAAAAACTCCAAACTCAAGTCACCTGAGAAAATGATAGTTGACATCGACTCTCCTTCGTCTTCTCAACCTACCAAGTCCCATAACCTTAAACGATCTTTAGATCATGACCTGGACCAAGAACGTGGAACCTCTTCTTCGGCAGCTGTACCAGTCGCTCCGAAGCGTCGTCTCCCCTCGATTGCTGTGAATATGCATGCTACACACTTAGTTGTAGCATCCATCGATCCGAATGAGAGACTTTCCACCTTTTTCATTTCTAAAGCTTTGGACGCTGCGGTTGGCTTCTTGAAGTCTGTGAGGAAGCTTCGCTCTGGGGACCTGCTTGTCCAAACTTGCAGTGTTTCTCAGAGTAACACTCTTCTGCACCTCACTTGTCTTCAAGGCATTCCTGTCAAAGTGACACCTCACCCGTTTCTTAACACCTCTCGGGGTGTTATTTCGGAGTTTGATCTCTTGCCATGCAGTGAGGACGAATTGGTGAGCGAACTTGCAGATCAGGGTGTTATTGCTGCACGTCGTATGATGTTCCGGCGCGATGGTTCTTTGATTAAGTTCTTAACACCTCTCGGGGTGTTATTTCGGAGTTTGATCTCTTGCCATGCAGTGAGGACGAATTGGCGAGTGAACTTGCAGATCAGGGTGTTATTGCTGCACGTCGTATGATGTTCCAGCGCGATGGTTCTTTGATTAAGTCTAAAAATGTAATCTTGACTTAACTCCCCTAAAGTTCCGACCGAAATCAAGGCTGGCTACTTGGTCTGTGGAGTTCGCCCGTACATTCCCAGTCCTCTGCGCTGTTTCAGGTGCCAGAGGTACGGGCATTCACAACGTTCATGTAACAGTTCCACTCGTTGCGCAAATTGTGGCTCCAGTGAACATGACGGGGAAGGTTGCACTTCTGCGGCCTGCTGTGTTAACTGTGGTGAGGCCCATGCAGCTTACTCCCGCAACTGTATGAAATGGAAGGATGAGATGGCGATCCAGCGCCTCAAGACCATGGAAGGCCTCTCGTACCCTGCTGCCAAGGCCAAGTTGGGTATTCCCAACAACCGACAGCATACTTTTGCCGCAGTAGTTCAGTCTCTGCCACAACCCGTGCAGCCCTTTGTCGCGCGCCCTGTAGCTCTCGCCGGACTTGCCAAGAGATCTACAGCTGAACAAGCGACACAGGTGGATTTCTCTGAGCTCCAGCTTATTCGACCAGCTGACTCTGCGCCTTCTCTTTTGACGACGACCGACTCTCCCAGTTCCCAGCAGAAAGCCTGCACGTGTGGAAGACCCGGCCCTAAATCCGCAAAGGTGTGCAGTGTCCATCCAACTGTCGCGGTCCAACTGACCAACATTGCAACTGTCCCAGACTCAGCGAGGACCCCACCTTCAACCAACATTAAAGGGGAGGAGAGTAACAGTTCGTCCCTCTCCTGTGACTCATCTTATGTCTAGTTGTGTTCGTTTTCGTGATGTGTTTTATCATTCTCATTCCTCAGTTTTACTTAATCGGCTAGTTTCTCACCATTGTACCATGTTTTTAATACTGTTTGTTTCATTGTCTTTTTTGGCCCTTCCATCATTCTCATGGTTTGGTTTTACTTGGTCAGCCAGATTTTAGGATTTATGCCACGTTTTTTTTTTTTAATACTGTTTGTTTGTCTTGTGTCTGGCGCTCTTTGGCCAAACATGGCCCTTGCGCCATAAAAATCAACCAACCAACCAACCTATATGGTTTTGAAAATGCATTTCTTCGGAGCCATCCATAAAAGTATGTCCACAAATTCTTTTTTTTTATTATTCTTAGACCCCCCCCCCTAAAAAGTATGTCCTAATTTCCGTAAACCCTTTTATTTTTGATGACTGCTTGTAGAAGTCTGTTGAGAAACAGAAAGAAAACATTTAAGTATTTAAAGGAATCTTCCATATATTTACTTCAGAAAATATTCATTATTTAGGCATTAATTTATTCCCAAATGCTACCGGAACTTTATCATTCTGAAATAAAGATCTACAAATGAACGCACTCATTCAAGGTTGCAACACTCGATTATATCATCTACAAAACACGATATATTTGGTAGTACAAATACAAGAACTTAATATTAATATTCTGATTTAGCTAAATATCATAAATCTGAAATATTTTATACTATTTTTTAACTATTAAAAGGAGAGAAAGAAAAAACAAAGAAATACCATCCGCTATATTTTTGCCGCTGGACGTTCAAATTACTAAACCTCCCCCATGTCACATTTGGTCCAGTTGTCAGACACCTCCCCCACCCGTAATCTTAAACATACTTTATGAACATCCCCTTTTCATTTTCTGTTCTCGTGCTTTGATGTTTTCCTTGGGCAACCGGTATGTTGCTCTCTTATAACCATTCCGTTCTGTTTATACTTTCACCAAATTTTCAAGACTGTCTGCTGTGAACAACCATCCCTTGCTATATCTCTTATTGATATTCTTTCTTAAAGATGCTTAACAATTCTGTTCCTCATTTCCATTGACAGCTCTCTTTTACGCACCATGCTGTTCCTGCAGCAACAGTGTGATAGTGCTGGCTCACAGCCACTACTGCTCCTTTTTATTGCCACACATATTTGCAAATTATGAATGTGTGCTATTATCAGATTCCATTTATAACCTATACTTTGATTCCATAATTTTTTCCTATGTTGGCGATTCTACAATTTTTAAATTCCTGTGTGTGTTGTTTCACGTCCTTATGTATTTCAGTCAGATATTGTATGCTCATTTAGATTAGTCCTGCTGTCTGTACCTCAGACGTGCAGCTTTCATTAAACTTAAGTTTGCATTTTTCCTTCCTTTGTGTCATTTCTACATACTCCCTACTTATACGCCTCCATGTTCGTGTGGTGGTGATTCCATAATTTTTTGCCAGAGGTTGTATCACAGCTAGCTGTGCTTATCCCATACCTTTAGAAAAGTGCATGTAGCTATGGATAACAGTTGATGACTGCAATAACCAGTATAAACAAACCAGTTAATGGCTTTCTTTCATAGCTTACTTGACATAATTTAAATTAAGTTTATGGTGGGGGGTGCACAATTTTATTTCTGCTTTTGGAAATATTTAGTGGCAAAATGAAATTCAGTGCCAAGATGGACATGCTGGGTTACTTAGAAATTCCTGAAAACAAGTGTCCTATCTTCTGAAAGATTAATTAAGTCTTTTGGAGCACAGTACTTAAGGCAGGTAGTACTCAAGTGCTATCAGTAAAATTTGAATTGAATATTTCTGAAGTTTTCAGGAACAAACAAACTAACTTTTGGACAGCATGATGGCCTTCTTAATTGATGGCTTGAAATTTCATGAAGTTTAACCAATTAGAATTTTTATGCAGTTCATGTCTACAGGAAAAATTATTTCTAAAATTTTGATCAAAAGGTATAATTTTCAATTATGTATTTGATTTACAGCTCTGAATCAGGAGCTTGAAAATTTTTGACTTCTGTTTTCCAGAAATGCAGTATTCTGCTAAGCTCTCGGAAAGGGCAGAGGTGTGAAAGAAACTTTTGGCTCTTTTAATTGGTGGCAAGCATCTCCTATCTCCTTTTCTCCTTCCCCAAGGTTTTTTTATTACCTACCTTGACTTCCTATACTGACAGTGTTTGTCAAACTTGTGTCAGTCTCTACTCCCCTCTTTATTCCACACCAAGCACCCTGACATTCCTGGTGAAGCTTTCCTACACACAAACAAATACCTTTCCCTCCTAACTTGTTGCCACACCCCTCTCCCCTCCTTCATCCCCACCTTTTTTGATATCTTGTAGTGTCTGGTCTGCAGGCATCCAAGATGCATCACCACATAGTTGCCATCTTGCATCATAACAGGTTTAAGAGCTTTTCTGTTAACTCATCTATGTATCTATATGTAAATTTGTGCAGTCGCAAATTTTCACCTTGCGACCACAAATTTTCTAACCTGGCGTACAACACCCCTCACTCTGCCGTGCAATTTTGTTCTGTAATAAGCATGGGGTATACCATTCATAATTCTGAAATTCTGGCTAAGGTTCAAATGAATGTATCCATGACTTTTCAGCTGACAAAATGTGATCAAGAAATGCATTCATGAATCATCAAACTGACAAAATGTGATCAAGGAATTTATGTGAGTCATCCACTCACAAAACATGATCAAGGGAATGCATTACCTTTTGTTCTCCAATGCTGCAGATGTGTTGGGGCTTATTGATAGTTGTTAAGAATTTGTGAAATCCACTTTGTGCAGGTTTTTCCAATTCCCCAGCTGTTCAGTGGTTATTTTAGAGACATTAACTAGCGATATCAACTCTTGAAACAGTTACCAGGCTTAAATGAAACAGTTACCAGGCTTAAAATGCTGCATGTGTGTTTAAAAATCTCTTCCACATGTTGTTTGTTTGTGGCCATTTTTGATTCATCAGTATGAGGGAGAACTATCTTCTGTGCAATTCCTAATAGCATTCATCCACCCCTAAACAGTTGCATATGATGGGGTATGTGCATCTCTAAACCTTACTTTCTGCAGACTAAAAATCCAGCACATTTTCCCCTTACAAAGTGCTGTATTTTCAGATTTCGTGTGTCTTTATGAAAAACCTTGCATGTTTTCTGGATTCTTAACTACATGTACACCACGAAGTAAAGATGCAGGAATCTGCACTTTCCCAACAACAGCAGAGCAGGTGCTGCTAGTGCCATCCTAGACCTGAGTCATACCAGTCATTGCTTTGTGCTACCATCATACAGGGAACTTTTGAAACTTGCTTGCACAAACACACCTATGGATTCATAGGTACAGACAGTGAGAAGACACACAGGAATCTGCATTTTCCCTGACAACAGTTCTGCTGTTGTCAGGGAAAATGCAGATTCCTGTGTGTCTTCGTATGAACTGGTACTGTTTATGCTGCCCTAGACCTCCTAACCATTGTCTAGTGCTGCTACCATACAGAAAACTTGCCTGCACCCACTCACTTTCTAGATTTGTAGGTACAGAACAAGTGAGGACACACAGTTTGTGCTTTCCCAACATCAGAGCAGGTATCACTAGTGCCACACTAACCTGAGTTCTGGGTTGCCCAAGCATTCATTGCTTGGTGATGCCACTTTACCCAAAAATTCTGAAACCAACCTATGTATAAGAACTAAGTGCATTTTCTGTTTTACGTGGTGGACAGTTTTTTTTGCTGAGGGGCATAAATGACTCTTCTGTAATGTAGCATAAAAAGACATTTCCATTTCATGTGGTACATCTGCTTTTAGAAATCAAGTTTGAAAAATTGTTTTTTGAATCCTATAACTACAGGTATGGAAACTTCCATACATTTTAAAACTTTTTCTCAGGAGTCTTTCTGTTATGTGTTGTTTATTCTGATGTTCTGTTTCATTTTTATGAATGTTTGGTAATATCGGCTAACACCTGCTTATTCTCAGTTTTATTAACATGCATTATTTTCCTAATAACTTAAGTGTTTTAGGTAATTGTGTATAGAGGATACAGCTGTATATTAGCATTTTTCTCAGAATGTGAAAGCTACATTTTGAGCATTTTATGTACAAAAGAATCGTATACCAAGCAACTCAGTCGTTGTAAAATGAAATAGCATACATGTTACTTGGGCAAGGGCTTCAATGAAATGGGTAGAACAGCAGCATGTATGCCTGCATTGGGGCAGTATCGAGTGGAGGGGGTATATATGCTCTGAACGAAATGTCACTGGGCAATGCGCCAGCCTTGCTAATCCTTCCGTGATGGGCTGAAATGTATGAAAAATCACATTTGCTGTAGATTGCTTCTACCAGGAATATTCTCAGAGAAAGCTTTCCTGTTTTTCTTCGTGTAAGAATTTCTTGCGTAGCATGAGGCGTTATACTTCATTCATGATGTCTTCTTGCACAGCCTTCATAAATGAAGTATATTTTTGTTTCTGGAGTCTGGTTGCAAAAATCATTCTTCAAAATTTCGGTAGATGTAGCAATGAGCAGTGCTCTGGCTGTTCTCCTGTGTTGTGTTATGTTGAACTTCTTACTAGATGATAAACCTTTTTGCGTTTTGTGCTGTATCTTTGCTTCTAGTAGACACATGAAATTCTTTTAAATGGATATCTGACATAGTTGCAGAACATCTATACATTTTTTCGCTGTCCGTGATGCAGTATCACTTTGCCACAGGACAGAAATGTATTTTCATAGTAGTCATGGTCTTTGCTTCATTTGTGTTGGACATCCTGAGCATGAGCAAATTCATGTATGTGCTTTACATGAATTCTTGTTTTCAGAAATTTACTCATTATACACTTGACATTAGCTCAAAAGTCTGTAGTTTAGTGTTCTCAGTTTAAGACTTGTCAAAACTTTCTGCTCAGAATTCAACTAGCATTCTTGTACAAAATGTAATTTAGAAAAGCCCAACAATCATGCAGGTGGATAACACCAGTGTTTTATGATCACCTGTACTAACTGTAGGTTTGTACGTATTGTGAAGGTCCCTTACAGCAGCCCAGGACTATCTTTGTAAAAT
This sequence comes from Macrothele yani, assembly GCA_039090855.1. NCBI lineage: Eukaryota > Metazoa > Arthropoda > Arachnida > Araneae > Macrothelidae > Macrothele > Macrothele yani. Next base: position 34,329,017 of record CM077008.1, on the reverse strand, counting down.
TCCAACAATATTTAATGTTTCATTTAATTATAAAATGTCAAGACAGTTTTGAACACATGTGCACGGAGATTTTTGCCCACCTCCTTTGGACAGGTTGTTGAGATGTCTCACTCTGTTAAATAATTAAAAGAAAAATGGGTAGACATTTTTGTCACTTTTTTTTATACTGTTCATATTAGAGAACAAGTTTTGGCATCTAGTTTATTGAAAATATCTGAACTAGCAATTGCAATATCTGTATTTTTTTACACAGAATATAGGCACACAGTGCTTTTTTTTTTTTTTTTTTTTTTACATAACTGAATACCAGTTGTTTGGTATTCATTGAAGATGTGATTAATTCACCCTTATGTCCCTTAGGCTTCTGCTCGCCGTATTCAGCGCTAGAATCTAAAACCCCTGGCTTCTGCTGGCCATATTCAGCGCCAGAATCTACTTTATGTGGCCCTTGATCTCTCTTAAACTAAAGCTTCTTGCAACATATTGTATATTGAACACTTAATCAAACATCTAATATGTTTTTTTTTTCGTTTAGGAAAATAAGTTAATTAAATAATGCAAATTTTCGGAGAAAACTCTTCTTCAAACAGTCTTTTGTTGTCTTTCTTTTTCCGTTACTGTTATTTTTAACCAACTCTTGCCAGATGTTAGGCAGGGACAAACCTCTGCAGTCATTGATGACGGAAGTCTGATTTTTCTCAATTTCTATTCCTTCAAAAGAGAGACAACAAAAGACTGCCTGAAGAAGGAGAAAAGTTTTCTTTGAAAATTTGCATTATTTAATTAACTTTTCCTAGAAAAAAAAACATACCCCATATTAGATGTTTTAAGCGTTTAATTTAAGTAACTTAGGAAAGCCAGTTTTCAGCATGAGCTTTATTCAAAGGATATTATAGGCTTGATAGTTCCATGTGCAGTAAATTGTTTGATCATATTAAGGGCTTCTATTACATTTCCTGACAACTTGGTCTAATCAGCATGCCCTTCCCCATTTCAGTGTTATAAATTAAACATCGTCTTGGCCTCATATACAAATATACACAAAGACTGTGTGGAATAGTAACGAGATTAAAGTGTCTTGTTTCTGCCAGTGCCCACCAAAATATATTGTCACACATCATGGCTGCAAAATATTTGAAAAATCAATTTTAATGCAACTTCCAGGACGAGACTGAAAATTTATCTGTAATGCAAGTTATATGAAAATATTAACATATATAAGATTTCTGATTCATACTGAACAATCAACACTTAAAAATATTTGCTTGATAAATAACTTACAAAAAATGAAGTAACAGTTGTGGAATACTGGTATTAATACTGCTGTTTTATGGCATAAAAGCTGAAATACCAGATGGTTACTGTAATCAAGTAGCATTCACTAAATGAACACAATAAACTATCCATCACAGAACTTTTTATTACCTGAGTTTCAGATTGCTAAATTAATTTTTTTTAAATTATGTACTGAGATACGTTGAGTTTTTTGGGGGATTTTGCCGCTAAAGAAATAGATATAAACATGGTGTGTTTTTATCTATTGATGAATGTGTGAGCATATCACTTGAACATTATAAAATATGTTTGAAATTACCGAGAACTGTCATTTTTTAAATACATGAATATCTTTTGAGTAATTAGTGTGTTTGCAGTTGTTTGTATTGCAGTGGTCATTCTTTTTATACTTTTTGTTTCTTTTATTACAGACATACCTCGAAAAACAGGCAGAACTAGTGTCAAATGAAAATATAATGTTGCAGACTTTAGGTATGTTCTGAATTTGTATGTATGTATAGTTTTATTTTGTAATGGTATGTCATGATGCAAACTTCTCAAGAAAAAAGTATCGCTCAATTTAAAATTTTGTAAAGATTGACAAGTTCTAAGTTTAGGATTTATTTTCATCAGCGTTCTTTCATTATACAGGGTTATCAGTTTTATGACAATCCTGGGAAAAGTAGACATTTTTTGGAGGCTACTTTTAAGAATCTGGAGAATTGGCTATTGATAGTTGTGGAAGTATGTGCATGGATTAAGGAATGTTGTGACTTCATTTCCATTGTCATTACGACTTCAATAAATATATATAAATTAATTTTGGCATTCCCTACTACAGTCTCAGTTTAACTGTGCTGCACAGTGCTCTTCTCATGAACTACATTTATTTTGATGCATGAGGTATGTGGTATCAATGTGCATGGCCTTACGCTAAGGGAATGGCAGATTTGCTTACATGAGCCAGTCTCAAAATATTTGTACAGAATGGAATGCAACATACCCAGTTAACGTACTAGATATCTTACTGAATTGATGGGAATCACATAATGCACTAAACATACCTCAAAGCGGATATGGTAAGTTGCATTCCAATTGTTTTTTAAATTCTGTACAAATATTTTTAGTCGCTTATGTACACAAGGTTATTTAGCCTCTAGTGTAAGGCCACACACATTGACGTGAGGAACAGAATTAATTGCACATTATCTTCTTTTGTATATTATTGGTACTGCAGGATTAATTCCATCTGTAACTGTACCAATCTTCATCATTCATCATCATCACTAAGCTGTTCTCTGAGATTCACAGGTTAGCTCCACAAAGAAATACAAACTACCAGATAATTTTTACTTACTGTTACCGTATCAAACTTCTCCATTTAGAGTGACCGTAACATACAACTTGGGCTTCACTGACATCCATCACACGCCGTACACAAGATCTTCTGTACTTCATACTCCTAATCGTTTTCTCATGCAGACACTCCTGAATATGATCCTCCCATGTCTTCCTTGGCCTTCCTCTGCCTTTTCTTCCTGCCACTTGGGCTGAAAAGATTTTCTTAGTAAGCATTTCATCACTCATTCTTTTAACGTGGCGAAACCACCGAAGCCTATCGGTCTCCATCTTGCTAACAACATTTTGCTTCACATCACACAACTGCAATACATCTTCATTCCTCACACAATCAGATCATGTCTTCCCCCCCCCCAGTAACTCATTTCTCCAGCACACAAATGACTCCTCTGTTTCTTCTGCAGTACCCAGGTTTCACTGCCATACATCAGAGTAGCAACAATTACACTTTCATACACAGCTATGCAGGACTCTTGAGAACCCATCATTCCTGTGGAAAACTCCCTAAAGCAGCCATGACTTTCACTAAAGAATTCACTCGCCTACTGATTTCATCGTCCAGTTTGTATCAATACTACTGTACCAATCTTGATTTATGTATATTGGTGATTGCTGATCTTATGTAATGCATAAGGCAGTTAGTTATCTTATCATCCATATGAAGTCATTGAAGTTTGTGCAACTTCATTATGATCCCCAAGAAAATCTTTCTATCAAATTACATCAACAGGTTAACGTTGCCTATAAAAGTTTGTGTAGAACAAAACTTTTTTGGGACTTGATGGTAACTCCATTGTTTATGCAGTTTAGAAGTTTTACTGAAAGTGGATAAAGCACTGATGTAGTTTTGAGTGGCTGGGAAATTTTTGAACCAAAATGGAGTCCAGCAATTCAACACCATGCTTTGGAGCAGCAAGGCTTTGTTCCCCATGTTGGGGTATGTAATTCTCAAATGCCTGAATGTGGAGTACATAAGACTTGACATAAAACTTCCCAGAATCACTTCATTTTGTTGAATTGGGTGTTTGGTGTGTTATGCCGAGGGAGTGCATCATCAACCTGATATCACATTTCATTTCAGTACTTTCACAAACTTTTCTATTTGGTGAAAGCAAACTTATCATACAGGAGAGACAGGAGAGTGCCATGACCAGGGCTCCAAAAATATGGTCACACACTTGCCATTGGCAATCTAATAAATTGTGTTAGCGACCACAATTTCATTACTTTTATTTATTCTGTTTTGTTGTTGAATGAGCAGTAGTAATTTTTTTTATCATGTCATATATCACTAAGTTCTGAGATTCAGAGGTTAGCTCCACAAAGAAATGCAAACTACCAGATAATTTTTTAACTGATTATTTACTGACTGTTGCTTTATATATATTTTTAAATACATATATAGGAAAGAAACGCATAAAATTTGCCACAATTTACGGCAAGAAACAAGCAAAGAAGAAAAAAAAAAAGGCACAGGCAATTTTAGGACGAAGATAAGGGAATGTTATGAGATGTGGAGGTTTTTATTTTTTTTGACAGGGCATAATACGATGCACAATATCATTAGGCCAGTAATATATCATCAGCCGTGAATTGGTGCATTAAGTGCTGCCATAGTAAAAAGGAAAGTGAAAGGAAAACTCGCAGCATGTGATTAATCTGTAACAGGTGTGGCTCCTATTCTAAGCAAAAGAGAAGAGGTGCTCAGTTACTGGTTGTCTAGTTACTGGCTGTTGTTTTCCATTGTCAACAAGTCTGCCAAAAGTAAAAAAGGAAAGGTTCAAAAAGTAAGACCACAATCTTGGCTGCTGGTTTTAATCATATATGAGACAAAAATAACTCCTGATAGTTAAACTATTTTTTACAGCTGTGAATGTGTCTTTGTGCTGGTTAAATCCTAACATTTCACTCACCATCAGAGTTGATTTCCAGAGTTGGTTATTAGAAAATCCTGCTTGCTACCAAATTTTAAAAAATCTTTGGAGCGCGGGCCAATGACAGTCAATACATTCTATAAGTAGCTGGTTGCAAAGCAGGAGGAATTATCAGATTGCTTTGACTAGTGCAAATCTGAAGTTCATGTACCTTAGCTGCAATTGCGTAGCTTCAGTTACTTGGAAGGTTGTTGTCTGGTAGCATTCTTGAATAGAAATCAGAAGATGTAGGTTCATTTCCTATTCCAGAGGATTTGAATTCATAAGTTTTGTGGAGAACAGTGAAGTAAAGGCAATTTGGAACCAAAATTTGATGAGCTGAAAATAATGTACTTGTGTCATAGAAATGGAAAAAGAAATATTCTTCCCAAATTCTTAAGAAATTCACAAGTACATTATTAGTTCATTGTTCAATGTGTAACATCCTTCAGTAAGCTTTGAAATTACATTACAATGAAATATAAAGTTTTCTGAAGGATCTTACATGTTGAACAGTGAACTAATGTACTTGTGTTTCCCATGTACTGGATGGTTATAATTGTTATAATTAAAGTGACACTACTCAGAGAGCTCTGAAGGGATTACTATAACAGATATAGCAGTGAAACTTGGAAGGTGAATTAGAACATGTGGTCAATAATTATGAAAAAAAAAGGGGTTAACTATTCATCACCAGGTAAAGAAATGGTGCTGTGAAAGAAAACAAGCTGGAATGCGTATATTATTTATTGTTATCGTTCAGAAAATACAAAGTTGGTTCAGTATGTATGCCATCCAGGTCAATTACACGCTGAATACGCAATACAAAATTATCAGCACACGCTTGTAGCATTTCAGGTTGGACATTTGAAACATGACTGTTATGCTTTACTTCAGCTCTGGTATGGAGCAAATATGACCCTGGTAGACTGTCCTTGAGATACCCCAAAGCCAGAAGTCACAGGGATTCAAATATGGTGATCACGTAGGCCAAACATGAGAAAAACCTCTGGAAATTGAGTTCATTTCCAAATATATCCTGAAGCAGCTGTTTAACTGTGCGACCAACATGTGATGCCCCATCTTGCATAAAAACAGTACTTGGTAAACATGCTGTTTCTTAAATGCAGGAATGACATGTTGAGCCAGAAGGTCATGGTAACGTTCACTTGCAACGGTGCATCCCACTACACCTCTAGGGGTTCTTTCCTCAAAGAAAAATGGCCCAAGAATAAAACTGGATGTGAATCTGCACCATACAGTTACATAGGTGGACTGTAATGATCTTTGGAATACATGTGGATGTGTAGTATCCCATACCCAGAAGTTATGAGTGTTCACTGCACCTGCCAATGTAAAATGGGCTTCATCAGTCCACAGGATGTTGTAAGGGAAGGCTTATTCCATACCCATTTTTGCCAAAAAACCATAACACAAAATTTGTTTGCTGCCCTGAATCTTGGGGTTTCAATTTGTGCACCATCTGAATTTTATATTAATAAAAGCATAAAATGCACTGTAGTACTTTGCGTATAGTTGACCATGGGATTGATAGTTGTCGAGCTACTGCTCGGGCACTTGTTGATGATGCAGGAACCTCTGCATTTGCTGAACTGTGGGTGATGGCAACAGCAATCTCCTTAATGACTTCCTCTAGGACACGTCGCCAACCTCTTCCAGATGAAACATTTAATTCACCTGTTCAAATTTTGCAATCGTTTTCTTTAATTCATTTCTTGTTGGGAGTCCTCATCGCAACCCTTTTAATCTTCGGTACCCTTTGCGCCGATGACACATTCCCATTTCTCTCATAAAACAACTTCATAAGAGTGCGTGGCCTTTCTTCTCCATCATGATGATCATCAACAACTGCCATTGAAAAGGTTCTTGTTGTTTTATATTCTGCAGCCCATCTCTCAGACAAAACAACTGTCTCACAGGTAATTTGTATAGTCCACAGTGTGTTGTGTGGCTTTGGAAATATCCCACCTGAAATGCTACCGGCGTGTGTTGATAATTTTGTACTGTGTATTCAGCATGTTATCGACCTGGATGGCACACATATTGAACCAATTTTGTAATTTCTGAATGATAACGATAAATAATATACCCATTCCAGCTCTTGTTTTCTTTCACAGTGCCATTTCTCCATCTGGTGGTGAACAGTTGACTTTTTTTTTTGGTTTGTTTCATAATTCTCGACCGCATGTTCTAATTCGCCTTCCTTCCAAGTTTCACTGCTATATCTGTCATAGTACTCCCTCCAGAGCTCTCTGAGTAGTGTCACTTTAATTATAACCACCCGGTACTTGCAAAAGACTTCATTAATTTCAGTGATGAAATGATGCTCCATTTTTATCCTCATAACCCACTTATGTGGTAACCCCTAAACTTCTGAAAGTTTGAAAGTTACCACAATTGCTCCTCATGGCCACACTGTGGTGGTAACTCTGAATTCAGCTGATATCCACCGAGAATGGCTACAACTCACCAATCTTCAGTGATTAATTAGCCAGTCTGTCCTTGTTATTTACAGCTAATTAAACATAACTGAGATTTGGTAAGGTGGAAAGCTCAGGCTTACTGAAGGTAGCAGCTATCCCAAGAGAAGAGCTGAACTAGTCTTTTGATGGGCTGTTCCTTAGTATGATTTGTCAGTTCTGGTACAACTCTGCACCATGGTGTATAGCTGTGCTTGTTGCCAATCATTTTTCAAAATATTAAGAAATGAATATGTGTGTATGTGATACCAACCACAAACTGAGTGTTCTGGTTTGCCTTTCGGCACATCTTTGTCTTTGCAATTGCATTGGCAGAAAAAGTTTTAAGTTTATAAACGTTTTTTTTGTGGTTTATTATGATTTAAAAACGTGAAGGGTCATTCCATGTGAAATCTTGAAGGGCAGCTTGCTCGACTATTTTTTTGTTGTTGTTGTATTCTCACCATAGTCAGTAAGTAACCATTATTAGTAAGTTGACCAAAACATTTTTTTAATTTGCTGCCATTTTGGAGCAGGATGCCCCAGAATGAAAGACACTAAATAATTTTTCTTAGAAGGTGGGTTCAAAGAGGTAAAAAAAGAAGTTACTGATATCATGAAATTTAAAAGAAGCATATGAAAAATGCAAATCTGAATATTCAACCATCAAGATAGGAATTTCCAAACTCTGCATGCTTTGCCGCATATGGCTTGTAGTTGCTCGACCTAGTGGCACACATTCATTTTGTGTTTGCTCCATTCACCAAAATGTAAAGCTAATGGTGAGTGTCAGTGTTTAAGCTATGGTCGCTATTTTCGCGAAATGCGACGAGTTAATCTAAAATGCGAGAAAAAAATTAGTGTGTGTCGCAAAATTGCATCTGCCGTTTAAATATTAACCCATCAGCATATTCTACTCAGGCTATTCTGTTTTTGTGGAAACTAGTTTCCGAAATTCTGGCAACGATTTGCACTCCGCTGTTATTTTCTTAATCCTTAAGGTATAATATGTTCCTACCATGTTCCTACATGTTCCTGTTGAATCACTCCCCACCCCCTACATAAAGGGTGGGGTAGGCTGGCAGGGTAAGATAAAGATAGAGGCTAGAGGGATTAGACCACTTACCCCATTCAAGTCGACTACGATGTCTACAGCTTCATTCCCACACCCCAAGGCCATAAACAACCCCTGCATTCATGACTGGAGTGACCTTTCAAACTTCCATAGAGAAGGAACACATATTAGGAAAGATAAGTACAAGCTAGGGGTTGCTCTCCCCACTCAAGGTGCCATCCATCATACAATGTGCCGCATTACAATTGGATAAGTTCATTAAGAAACGCAAAGATTGCGAATACAGTGCTAATAAAACAACTGAAAAGGAATGTGAGTTTAAAAAAAAAAAGTAATACTGCTACTGAATCTAATACACCTTTCGAGCAATTTGTGCGAAAATGGTGCTCCCTTTGCAAATGGGTGCAAGTTAACTGGAGGGATGAAATACCATATTTGAACTGCAAACTGTGTGTTGCAGCAAGAAAAAGCAATGTCCTGGCAAGTGATAAAGATAAGCAAAAATTCCCAACTTTCAGTTATTTTCATATATATGTATATATTTTTTTCAATTATTTTTCAGATATTTGTTTCTGCTAACTAATAAAAAATTCTCCTATGCGGAAGGAGTTCGATTAAAGCATCAAACATTTAGGGCGATTAAAACATCAATCAATTTAGGTTGATCGAAACAGCAAAACAATAATACGTGTGAACTTTCCATAGCACATGTCAGAGACAACACACATATGTGTAACTACAGCAGAAAAATAAAAAAAAAAAAAAATCAATTGTTGCCAAAACCACAGCTTCCCAGCTGGAGAAAAAACCTCAGGAAATAGTTGCGCAAACAACTTCTCTTCACCTAAAGATACTGGAAGCGGAAACACACACAAGACCGAAATAAGAAAATAAAAAAAGAATCCCGGCGGTCTCGATCCCCAGAAAATGTAAACACACTCAGCAGTCTGCCATATATTTTTTTCAATTATTTTTCAGCTTGTACGATATGTGATGGTTTGTCATCACATATTTTACAAGCTAGAAGGGGATGGATTACTGGGGGTGGTTACCAAAAGCGGTTGTCGAGTACAATTAATCGCAAGGGGTAGGAGGTCATTTTTTTTTTTTTCGTTCTCTTTTCCCACAGTACTGAAAAAGTTTGCTATTTATTTTTATCTATTGTAATTAATCTTGTATTAGCAATTACAAAATTCCCTATTCAAAAAATATTTAACACTGTTATGTTAAGGATTCAAAACAGACAGTTCTGCCTTCTGCAAAAATAGCATGAATTCCATGAAAGTTCTTGCCCGCGGTCGGCAGAAATGACATGGAAGAGGTAGGAGCGGGGGGAGGGAGGTCCCAGAGCAAAACAACGAGGGAGCACATTGAAAATCACACGTTCAGTGAAGTAGGCGTTACCCCCTCTTCTATAAGTGAGGAAGTGCGAACACAGAGGAACGTTTTTCACCACAATCACAAACTTCTTTTTTTAACATTTGCAAGTACCTGTAAATTAACGTGTGCAATACACATACACTCACACTACAATCATTGTAAGACTAACACTATTTTCATAGCACAATTTTTTTCCCGCCGATTCGAGTATGAGCCATGTGTACTTCATCTTTGTTTGATATTAAAAAATAAATATTTAGAAGGCTCAAATGGTAATATTTTATTATATTGTAATTAAAATAATATTTGGTTTGAGGAATATACTGTTACTATCAATAAAATTTTAATTTAACTGGTTTTAGAAATACTTACTTGGATTGAGTAGGGTTATTGATGCTCAAAGATTTTTTTACACTTTTTTTATTTATATATTAGTCATTTTTCAATAAATTTTAACCAGAAATTCGGGTAGATGGGGGTAGGTACACAGTAAGTTCAATCGCGAACACAACTTGTGTCGTAAGCTGGATTTTCGGTGCGTCTCTTGACACCAATTAAATTTTTATTAATAGTAACAGTATTGTCATTTTACTTATTCAATTCCTACTGGTCATTAATCAAATCATTCATGCAAAGACAATGTTGTAACTGAAAAAATCAAATTTCAGATTTGGATTTTATGCTTATTTAATCATGATTTTAGGAAAAAAATCCTTCTCCTGTTACGAGCTGTATATCAAGTTACACTGCCCAATACAGTGTTTTCTTTTAAATATGTTAGTATCTTCCAAGCTAATTAGTTTTCCTCTGCTGTCCAAGGCATTGTTGGGGCAAACAATTCATTTGATATTACAATTTTCTGAGTGACAAAAGCGGCTAACTTTCTTTAGCATATTTTCCCCCATTTTAGCATTTTTGCTACAGCATTTTTTGAGCCAGCTTAAACCCTGGTGAGTGCTATACAGTTTGGCAACTGTAGAAATAAAATTTTTAAAACAGTCTGATATTGTAAATGAAGACTGCACTTGCAACTTTGTATTATGCACGAATTGTTCAGGAATTGAAAAAGCTCTCACGGAAACATTCAATTCTGAATACGATGAGATGATAGCCTACAAGCAATGTTCAGGAATTGAAAAAGCTCTCACGGAAACATTCAATTCTGAATACAATGAGATGATAGCCTACAAGCAATGAGTGGCAACAGACCCGCTGCAATCTTGTAACTCTTGTTAAATCATGTGATGATTTTAAAGTGAATCTTCTTACCAAACTTAGAGATTTGAAAAACCAGCATTTTATTGCAAAAATTCAGTCAAAATAAAAAAAAAAATAAAGAAGAAAAACTTAAAAAGGGGAGAATATAAGTGATTTTTCAAAAAGTTATACTTTTTCGTACAGGATGACAGTTTTCACTGGGTTAACTCCCAAGCAATACTTCATCCGTTTTGCATGTACAACAGAGGATGAAAATGGAGAACTGTACTGTAGCAGTGTGTGCATCCTAAGTGACTGTCTAACTCACACAATACAGCTGTTTTCTACACTTTTCAAAAGAAGCTTTGTAAAATCTTTAAATGGTAGCATAAAAAAGTTATTTATATTTCATGTGGGTCAGGAGCATAATACAAAAACAAAAATTGTTAATTTGTGTTAACACAAGGAAAAGATTTTGATTTAGAGTGTCACTTTTTTGCCACAAGTCATGGTAAGTCCCCTGTGGTGGAATTGGCAGAACTCTTAAGACTTGTGACAAAAGTGAGCCTTCAAAGAACAACAACAGATTACTTTTTAACAGTTACAGGCATGTTAGAGTTTTGTGAAAAGAACATAACTGGATTTTAATTTTTTAATTAATGAAGAAATCAAAAATGAACAAAGCTCATAAAATTATTTTTTAAAGCCTGAGCTGTATGAAGAAGCCGTAGTTTTGTGTCAAAGATGGCATTACTTCGGATATTAGCAGAATCTCAGATTTTGCTGAGAAGCATAGCTTTATGTTCAAGATACTTGATGAAAATAAAGTGGAGATAAAGAATATCAAGGAGAAAGATAACATTATGTCTTTATGGTAAAATGATTTGTTGCTCGATTTGAAGAAGCATCAGAAGGATGATGTATGGGTTAACTGTTACCATCCAAATGGACCTTGTACAACTTTCATTCTGAATGAAAATGCTGTTAAGGTTTGGGTTCTAATGCAAAATAAGTTAACACCTCTTGAATTTACAACAGTAACTGAGCAGGCATACAACATTACACCAGAAAAGAATGCTAAACTATCTTTTAGGTTGTCTTACTTAAATATTTTTTTAAAAAAAGTTGAAAAATGCTAACATTTTTTATTTTGGCAATAATGTGGTTTAAGGACTATAAACTGGGAAAAACTGCTATTTTTGTAAGCAAAATGACTTGTAAGTATATTTTGACTACAATACAAGCATACATACAATTTTTATTAATACCATTAAATAAAACTTACATTATGCATATGTTAAACTAAATAATGATATCACTGATGAAAAATGAATGATTTTATACAATATACTTTGACTGCTTCAAGTCTTAAAGTAATGCTACATTTTTGAATTTGAAAACTTGCTGTGTGCACCCTGACTAATGTTTATATAAGGTAAGCTCAAAATATCATATTTTAAAGTATGAAAAAATGTTTAAAGAGTGCTTTTAATCATATGTATAACATTTGCCCATGAATAAAAACCTTAAAAGCACCTCTTAAGATTTTTTCAAGAATGCTTTTTTTTTTAACCAGAGTACTCATAATTCTGAAACCACACAGAAACACAAAAGGAAATTCATACCACTTATAGGAAATAAGGGAGTGTATGCAAAAAATCTCAAATTTTTGGTAGGGGTCCCCCCTTCAAAATATTTGAAATTGAAATGTGCAGTTTTTGCAAATTTGACAAATTTAAAGCTTAAAAGAAATTAGGAAGGGATTTAAAATGTGAAAATTTTCCTCAATGGGCTAAAAGCTTCCTTTCTATAGTCGCTCAGGAAACCTCGAGAAAGGCCATTTCATGCAATACGAAAAAACCTATTAGTGTTATCCCTAGAGTATTTTTACAGCTGGGTGGCAAGAAATTTTAGCTGGGTGGTACTTTAAACGACCCCTTCCTCAATCGAAAGAAAAGAAAGGATGTTGTTTTGCTTAACATGATTGTACTTATTGAATACTTACTGACAAATCATGTTAAACACAGATTCAGTCATTTTCACCAATATTTATGGTGTATGTGGAAATAAGTTTTCCAATCTCACTATTATGCGTGTTGTGAAAACATTCATTAAAGGAAATTTAGCTGGGCGGCAGAGAAAATTAGCTGGGTGGCCCAGTAAAAAGGCTCTAGGGAGAACACTACCTATAATGAAGCAAACAAATTTCATGCACAATTTATTAGTTACATATAAAACTTGAGATATAGTAAGATCTTTCGGCTGAAACATCAGCCTTGTTCACACTATAAAAGCAAGCACTCACATGATTGATATCGTTTCTTTAGCTGTTGCCAGTAGAGATGTCTAAATTATTGAAATTTTGAAGGGTGTGTCCGAATTGCAAGAGTTTTATTGAAGAGAATTTCAATGTTTTCTCTGTAATGTAAATGAAAATTTGTTTTAGAAGGGTGTGCAATCCTTTTGGTACAATTCAGCTAAAGAAACATTGCCAACCAAGTGAGTGCTTGCTTATAGTGTGAACAAGGCTGATGTTTCAGCCGAAAGATCTTACTATATCTCAAGTTTAGTACATAATAAATCATCCATGAACTTTTTTGCTTCATTATTGGTCAGGAAAAAAATTCATTTTGTCGTTTTCAGCCCTACCCGAGTTACAGCTACTTAAATGGTGATTTTGCAAATCACATTTGCCGAATTTGTCCATTTTAGTCTCCTTAGATTAAAAGCTACACTCAACTTAAATATGTTTTCTGAAAGCTCAAAATGTCTACTTTCAGAAAAAAATAAAGTTTGTTTTGTTATCTCAAGTAGTTAAGGGTTCAGCCATTTTCTTGAACCTCTGAAAACCCAAATTTTTGCCCGTCTCATTAAGTAAAAATAGGTCCAGATCCAAAACGGCGGCAGTTAAAGAAACAACAAGAAAACAGAATTGTTCTGTTCTACTCACTAATGATGGTTTTAACTATGGTGAGATTGCGAGAAAAAAAGAAAAAGAAAGTCAAGCAACCACTTATTCTAAAATTGGGTGATTTCACATGGAATGGCTCTGAAACGAAAACAAGAAAGATTACACCAAATTTTCGGGTGTAATAAGCACGTCTTTTGAATCCGTTCTGACGCAAATTAAATTTATCAAAGCTATTCAAAGTCAATGGAGCCAGTATGGAAAACAATAATATCTGACGGAAGAAAGAAGCTTTTCAATAGGGTTTTTAATCCCTCAGATATTGCTGTAAACGGAATCGTGAGTTACCCCCTCCGGTTTCAGACTTGTGCGTTAAGAAAAACATGAATTTATATGAGAAACATTTCTCAACGGAAAGGCTCTCCAACACAGAAATTAAGGCAGAATTACGCGAATTCGAGGAAGAATATCATGCCTGAAGGCTACGGGGAAATTTTTTGCGGCGTCTAACTTCTGTTTTCGCAAATTCTTGCCTACAGTTTCAAGTTGAAATGCAAACATTTATGCAATAAAATTATTGACAAGAATACTGGACACAAAGGCAACATCGGGAGGAAAAATTACGATTATGGCAAACTTTTTACTCTGTTTAACTACAGTTTTAGAAAGCTTTGTAACATGAAACCGTCCCCAGACGGAAGTTTCATGTTTCGAAAATGACTCCCCTTCAATTCTTTTCAGTTTTGCATTGATTTCAAGGACAATCTAAATGATGACAAAAAAAAAAAAAGCAGAATTCCACGAATCTGCTTTAGAATCACGTGTATATATTGTGAACTAATAGCAAAATAAAAAATAGTATTAAACAAAATGAAAATTTGTAGGATCCGTAGTTTCGAAAGTGAGTTCCGTAGCCAGACCACTAAATCCATAAGAACTGCAGACATTTTGTAGTAGTTGGCAGGTGTGCAGCATTTTGCTGGCATCTGAAATTTTACCTTCCTTCAGATGTTTTGTTGACAAAACATCCCTTCATGTGATAGTTTTGTTTTTTGATTGAACGTTTAACGACACCGTGAGCAACTCGATGAGCTATAAAGCAGTCGCCCATCCCTAATTTAGAACTGGGTTCCAGGGAAGGGAAAGAGCTAGAGCTCTAAGACAAACACAACATCCACGTCTCACTGGGATTTGAACCCGGACCCTTTGCAGACGAATGATCATAAGCCAGGGCATTTAGTAGTGAAAGTTGTAGTCTGCTCATACTTCTTTCTTAGTCTGAAGCGGATCTATCTGTCTTAAGAGCATTAAACAAAACTACCTGTGAAAGTGTATATGAGCAAGTGCTCTGCTGATTAATATTTAGTAAGTTACAAGTTCATTTTAAAAAGATTGAAGTGATGTATAAATTTTTTGCTCTGTGCTGGCCATTTAAAATTCCTGTATCTCCATTAGCAGTCAGTTGAAGGCTTTCCTCGATATAAACTACTGTTTGTGAAAATTGCAGCACCATGAAGGAATGATGGTAATCACATGAAACTTGCAGGATATGCAGAACAGGGTAGGACATGCAAATGATTAGAAGTGCAGAGTCATTGTGCATCACTTGGCTCGGCAGCACCCTCTGAACAGTTAAGTGAGGGATATAAAAAGAGGGCTGTTTAGGATACACACCAGTGGTGCATCACGGACAGCGAGTTGTAAAAGGGTATCCAAGTTGTAACGAGTATTCACGACATTGGCTCGGATGGGACATAACGCCACAACACTGATGCACGTGTTGCAGCAGTATCTGAGGAGAACCAGGTTTATCAACAATCCAAAATGTGGCGACACTGCAGGACGACCGATACCTCGTCCGCATGGCAGTGACGAACCGTTCCGCATCTTCGCAAGTGTTAGAACAATAGTGGGCACTGCAATAGGTTTGTCTGCCTCCACAGTTTGACGCCGTCTGGTTAACAGAGGACTGTTTGCTTGCATCCTTTTCTGGCAGATTCCTTTGACCCTAAACCATGGACACCTCAGACTGGAATGGGGTTTTCAATACAGACAATGGCGTGCGGATTAGCAACATGTCGTGTCTTTGGACGAGTCCCTGTTCAACTTGGACTACCATGATGGCCCCATATGCATTAGATGGTATTGTGGTGAACGCCTTGTTCCAGCATTCATTGTCGAGCGTCATACAGGCCGAACCCCAAGTGTGATGGTGTGGGGCGGTATTTGGTACCATTCGCTATCTCGGCTGGTACAACTTGAGGGTAATATCACCAGCCACCGCTACATCAGGGAAGTTGTACAGGCAGAAGTCATACCTTTCCTTCATAGCACACAGGCAGAAGTCATACCTTTCCTTCATAGCACACAGGACAATGCCCAACCTCACGTTTCCAGGAATGTTCAAGCCCTTTTCGCAGCACCGCAGATACCACTTTTTTCTGGCCTGCACGTTTGCCAGACATGTTGCCTATTGAACATGTCTGAATATGGTCACTCGGCAACTGCCCCATCAAAGTCCTCCAGTGGTCAGTACCAATGATCTGTTGACTCGCATACATGTTGCCTGGCAAGCAATTACCACACTATCCAACGCCTTTTCGACTCAATGCCACACCGTCTAGAAGCTCTTATCGCAGCTCACAGAGGCTTCACAAGATACTGACTTTTGCAGGAAAATATTGTTATTTTGTTCTGAAAATTAAATCACTTGTGTACAGTCATCAGTAATGTGTAGTATAAATTTCATTCGAAACGCATGGTCTTGCAATTTTCACAAACAGTAGTGTATTACAAGAAGAAGGGAATTTCTTTTTATGATTTCATTTCATTTGCTGATGGAAAACATTGTTATAACAATTAATTTAAAAAAAAAAACTTAAAAAAGGACAGCAGAGTAAAAGTGAAAAGTCGGATATTCGTGCAACTTTGATTAGTATGCTGTTCAGATTTTGGAGCACTGTGCACATATTAGACTTTGAACTGTATGTGAGTGATGTGCTCAAAAGCTTAATTTCATACATTGTAATTTTTTTATAGAATGCTTATATATATTTTTTCTTCTTAGGTTTTGTCATTGGAATCGATCATCCCCACACTTATATAGTGAAACTTTGCCAGCTCGTTAAAGGTAACATACATTTAAGTTCTTGTGCTGTTAAATGCTGAGAATATCAAGTATTAACAGAGCAATGGAGCCATCTGTCAACCTGTAACGAATCAATATGAGATATGAGCTCGAATGATATTTTGTTTATATGATAATGCCAAAACTTCAGCTGCTGCTGACAACAAACAAGCACTTGCATACAGATATCTTACTTTTTGTTGTAAGGCTGCTTGAATTTTTGTACAGTTGATCAAAAAGAAAAAAAAGGTTAATCACATTTGGCCATATTGCTCTGAGTAGACCTCATACTTTTCTGTTTTGCAGATATTTTAACCCTAGTTAAATCGTTGATGTGTATATGTAAAGTTGTTACTATATTGTATTTTTTGTTTAATTTCTGATGCCATCTCAGAAGTAAGTTGCTGTAGATGTTGACTTCTTTTAAGTACAGTTAAATTAGAACTTTTGCATGCATTTCTGTCATGGTGTTTCAGAAATTATTCAGCTTAACTTGTAGAAAAGAAAACAAAACTACACCTACCTTACTTATCTAGGAAAAGCAGATGTGATTTTTGTAGATCAGCTGCAGTACGTTATGTGATTCGAGAATGAGGTTCTTTTTGAAAACAACTTTACTGAAAATGAGAACACTAACAATCACAGTTCTGACTCTGTCTAACTTGCACTCTTCTGAGAAAGGAAAGGCTTCGCTGCAAAGAGAACTTCTGGAAAAGTTGAAACTTGGAAAACATAAAGTTTTGAGCAGACTGCAAAATATGAAGTTTTGAAGTCACAAGTCAAGTTCGTAACAAAATTTGTTGTATTATTAGTTGTGAAATGCTAGCAACTCCAGTAAGTCACCACAGAAAATCACTTGATTTTAAGGGGCGGGGGTGTGAAGTAGTATAACTGTAGCTCAGTGTCAGGAACTCCCACATTTTTCGTATTTCACTACAGCTGTTAAAAGTTTTCAAGTAAAAATCAAAGGCACCAAAAGCCATGTGAAATGTCCAGTACATTCTTATTAGCCACTGAAATGCCTTTGTTAAGTTAACTTTAAACAAATGTATGAAGTTATTGATTATTTTTTGCTTGCATATATAGGTGTAGTAATGTACTTGGATTTTTTTGTGTTGCAATCTTAACTTATTTCATACAAGTTCTTCAGGTTTGATGTATATTTTTAAGTATGACTACAGTATATTATAATACACGCTTTAACAGGCTTTGTTTAGTGAAATAACACGTTCTTGAAGCATTAATATTTGTAGTCTCAAATGCATTGTGAAATATGTTTTATTAATATAAATAACTTAAGTGAGACACTGTTTCGTCACCTCTTTGCTTTTATATGGAATTGCCAAATGAAGCAGGATAAATTGTTCAGTGTTCAGACAATGATGATCGGTTGTGGGAAAATATAAAACTATGTTTAGACATTAGGCTCACAGGAATAACTTGGCAGCATTGCAAAACTTCAGAGCATAAAGAAGTTGAATGTAATTCTGAGAAAATAAGTTGCTGAAGAACTCTAGAAGAGAATTGTGTGCATGTTTAATAGGCTTTAAAGAGCACACACAAAAAAAGAAAAGAATATTGTTTTTGAAGAGAGATGATGACAAGGAAACTACAATCAAAAAGTTATACCAAATTTTCAAGTGTAATGAGCACATCTTTAAATCCATTCAGATGCAATACAATTTTTCAAAGCAAAATTTTAGAAATGGAAGAAATCGGCTAAAAAGAATGTTCATTCCAGCTTCTTGGTACAAGAACAGTGCATTATTTAAAATACATAATGTGTGCAGTGTTCTATACACCAAATAAAACCGAAGAGCAGTTTTTTGAATCTGGATTTGTGGAATCGGTAAAAAATATATCATATATATATACACACACACCTATGTCCTCTAGTGGCAGAAATGTGCTAAAAAAATCCCAACTTGTATGAAAAATGATTCTTTTGGATATTTTTCACCATATTAAAAGCAACAGAAGTTATTCAAATCCAACAGAAGCAGCGATTTGGAGAATGACGTAACACAACTTTATACTTCCTTGCAGGAAAACTACGTTATTTGAAGAAGAAAGAAGATATTCTTCATAATGAAAAGTATTCAACTGAGAAAGGATTTTTATAATTGGAAGTACTCATGCAAATAGGAATCATATGCTTAAAATCCCCTAGTGGCAAAACTTTGCCCTGTGAAAAAGCAGAAAATATGTGCAAAATACTCTTTATGGTGTGAGTTTTCTGGTGGGAAAAATATATAGGAAAAGATTCATACATTTATTTCCCTATCGATAATACATTGTAGGCAACTGAAATATGTAGGTCTGAATTGCAAAACTGTGAGAATTGAAAAAAAAAAAATCCTGAATAAAAAATATGGAAATATAAGGCATTTGATTTTACACATAGCAGTGCTTACAGTAAATAATAAACTGCAGGAAGCAAAAAGAAGTTTTCCAAAATAAAAAAATGTAAATATACTAATAAGTCATTTAAATTTGCATCTAAATCCTTGTATTTCCAAACAAGTAAGAGTAGTAAGTTGGATGAAGGTACGTACTGGTCAATGATTCCCTTTAAAGGGAAGCTTGTCGTCAAAATGGGTGAAACAACCACTGATAATGTGGAGGTATTGAAGACATGAATAGCAAAGTATTTCACAAGGCAGTATAGTGCATAATCCTAGGTTGGCAATAAATGCATATAGAAAACAATTTTTTTTTCTGAAAAGTTATGATTAGTAGAACTTGCCATTGAACCTAGGAGAATGCATACACGTGGTTGTGGAAAATATTTAGAAAGCTTAAGCAACTGCATTAAGAAAATGTTGCTTTTAATATAAAGTTACAAACAAAAAGTTTCATGTGCTAATATGCATGCAATTTAAGAAAGGAAAAAAAAACAAGATATGTATGCACAGAATTATATGTAATTCTGACTGTGATATCACAGTTGTCATACTGTGTTCAACTATGAGCTTTTAAATAGTAAACAAAATTGTTCTCAGTTGCAGTGGGCCAAGAATGATAGCTAAATAATTTTTATAACACAAGGAGTTTGTGAAGTGATTGCTAAAGTATAAAACAGAAGGCTATATACATTTGTTAACATTACCTAAAATAAATATATCTTCGTTCTTCAGAACTTTTTGTAAGACTTCAGCAGAAAGCATTGTTTAACATAAATGTTTCATACTGCTGTATGCTTAATTGAGAATCCAGAATATTTATATGTATATTACGAATTAAACCACAAAAAACTATGCATTAACCACCAGTAACGTGACATTTAATTCATGCTCGTATAAGATTTGTGAACACATATTAGTTGTTGCTGAATTTTTGATCTACTTCACTTTAGAGACTGCTGTCTGTGTTTGTCCTCTCATAGAAAGTTCTCTGAGCTGTTACAGCAGTTTCTAAAGTGAATGGAAATTGAAATATTAGTGAAAGGTAAAATCATAGTGAAAGAGTTAGAACTGGTGATGTTTTTAACGCTGCAGTTTTTACGACACTTCTTCTCATTCAGTAAAAAAAGGTTCTCTTGTTGTTTCAGCGAGCAAGGATCTTGCACAGACATCATATTTCATGGCAACAAACAGGTAAAACAATTTCTCACTGTATGTAACATGGCATGTTGTTAGACTGGAATAAAAAAAAAAAGCAGTCTTATTTATAAATAAATTTCAAGTGCTGTGTTACTATAAATATAGTGATGTAAATCAATTTTGAAAAAATAACTACATCTTTTATTCTGTATTAATGCAGTATTTTTTTTTTTTGCTATGTGTGTGTATATGTTACATGTAAAATTACAAGTTTTTTTTTCCAGGTAATTATTAAGTTGTTTGTGGATACCGAAAGTATTTGCCTTTCCAATCACTAATCTTTATGCAATACATCCAGGTAATGGGAGGAAATTGGGAGAAGTGCAGAAAAGGTGAAGAAACTGGATCTTTTAAATGTTAAGATATGCTGCAGGTTTTTTATAGTTTGAAGAAGAAAGGTCCATTCTTTTTGTACTGTTGTCAGGTTTTTGGGTGCAGTTGTTTTGATGACAGCAGCATTGAAAATTGTGTATTTTGTAACAATTTCAAGTGATTACTGCTTTGCCTTTAAACAATGACCCCCCCCAAAAAAAAAACAACAAAAAAACAAAATATGCTTTAAGTTTTTTTTTTTTTTGGTATTTATTTAAAATACATGTGTGACCAAATAGTGCCACAGTTGGGTTTTGGAAAACATACATTAAATAGGCATTAAAATTGAGATAAGGTGTAATCAAGTAATCAAGAACTTATTTTCTAAAAGCCCCCCCCCACTCACACACACTTAACTCTGACTCATTGTGTATGACACTTAAAAGTTGAACACAAGTTAGGCTTAGGGATTTTTTTAGGTCAGCTATAATTGTATTCCCACAGTGCATACATGGGGCTAAAGCCTTCTGAATTTATCTCCTGTGTGTTAGCCATGGTGTCATCCATGTACCCTGAGATGTCAGATACCTTCATTTTGCCTACAGTAGTGTACGTGTGTGATCATGCTTGCTAAAATGGTAGGAACAGTAGCTTACAATTCCAGTACTACTTAGGGTTATTTGGTGACATAAATTTAACTAAATTCAGTGTGGAACTGTCAAAAAATATATATCAGATTGGTATACAAATTCCGATGTCATGATAATGTGTGAATTTTCAACTGAAATACTCAAATAGTGAGACTTGATTGTAGTACTCTTAGTATGTCGGAAATCACATACCTTTGTTTTCTTTTAAATGGAATTTTAAAAAGGTACAGAATGGCACAGGAGTATTATTTCAATCACTACATATGTTTTTGAGATAGTTACGTGTCTGCATGTCACCAAGAATAAGTAGTTGTTTCCTTGGGATGTATTAATTAGCAAAACTGCTGAAGAAATGTAATGAAGTTATCTGAAATGGGGGTTTTAGGGTGGAACAGCAAACGCTGCTTCACCCTAAAATCTATGACCTGCAGTATTCAGAGTATATAAGAATTACTGCTGAAGATAAATGCCTTTCTTTTGGTAACCCTAGTCAATTTTTTGTGTAAGAAACTTCACATATTTGCTGCATTTTTAGCAAAATGGTATTGTAGCCAATACTAGAGTCCTCAACACACTGGTTTGTAGGCTTGGCTGCTTTCCTTTTTATGAATAGCAACTAGCCCTCCCCAGTGTTCAGACATCTAGTGTGGAGTAGTGTGAGTTATAGGTATACCTGGGCCTGGCCCTCCTCTAAATTCAGACTTAGCCCGAGAGCTGGGTTGGGTTTTATTTTCATCAGTTAAGTGAAAAATTCAGAGCTCAGGCTGGGCCTGTGATAGAAGGTTTAGAATTTTGCTCAGTTGATTAACAAAAAAACTTTTCGACGTGCAAAATGTCGAGTGACTTGTGAAATAATCAGATGGCGAAGATCACTGAGTAAAATGAAAGACATGGAAATGCATCATCCACCACCAAATGAATTAATTGCAGGCTGAAATTAATAAGCCTGGTTGCAAGATGAAATCGTGAAATGGAATGGTTTATTTCTATAAAAGTTGAAATCAGATTCCATTTTCACTTTGCTGGCTTTAGTCTTTTTTTAATGCTATGACCTGCAGCTGTCAGGATTTGCTTAACTACCTTACACACATGTTTTACATGCACTGCAGTTATTTCATGACTTCATGGGATTTTTTTAATTGAAATTAATGTTTGTGAAGATAAGAAAAAAAACTCATGCTATGACCCAAACAAGGGCTACACTGAAATTAATGAGCAACAATGTTTTAAAAATTGTGAGTTGTAATGATTGAAAAAATAAGTACGAGACCTTAAGGTACATACCTTAATCCATTTTTCTACAAAATTCCCATTTCTTTGGACACCAAGGTTTGTACAGTCCTAAAAACCACTTTTAAGAACTCCTTATTTTTGATTTCTATTTCTAAGGCCCTTAAAAGTCCTTATTTTTTTTAAATAAGTGTTTATCTCCCCCCCCAAATCTTGTTTTGGCACTGCAGTAATAAGTGTCACAACCCTGCCCCTATTTTTGTTTGTGTCTGTAAACATGCTAACCCATTCACCTGGGGAGCTTTCTTCTAGCTCATTGAAGGGAGATAATCCCCTGGAATGTTCTTAGAAATGATCTTCCTTCAACCCCCCTCCCACTTTTCCCATTGTAGCCTACATGACTTACCTTGCATGACCTTACCATGGGACCAGCATCTGTGTTGTCTTTTAGGGGTCAGAGGGTCACAGGCAAGGGGGAGGGGGGATTCTGTTTGACTTCTTCACAATTTATGGTGTCAGTTGTCTCATGTGGTCTGATCTATCTAGTGTCTACTGTTCTACTCAACTCACCTTGCTTTATTGTCGCTGTGTCTCCTGCTTGTCCTTTTTTTTCTTTTTTGGGAGTATATTTAATTTTGTTCTATGTAGGCAAAGTAGTTTATATTTGGGGCGAAATGCCTGGTAAATGGCCACTAGCGCTATTTAATCCCCTACATATGTATATATACATATACACATGCACACACCTGGTGATATTTTTGTGATGCAAAATATCAATTGGAGTGTAGGTCCTTAGAAAGTCCTTATTTTTTTTTTTTTTCCATAGAAAAGGGTATGAACCCTGGACACATTTTCCCCAGCGTTCTGGCAGTTTAAATGATACTCTTGCAGAAAAACTCAATTCCAGTTCAGCGACTACTGATATATGGTTTGCTGTATTGCTTCTGTACTGTGGTAGTGTTAGCCTTGCATTTGGTCCTTTAGTAATTGAAAAAGATGATAGAGGGTGCCAGATTTGGACTAAGCAGGGGTGAGGTGAAAGTCCCCATTCAAATTTTTGGATATTTTTCCTGAGGTTGAACGAGCAGAGTAGGGTCTAGCATTGTTGAGCTGGAGGATGAATTTCTTTCTTGGCCGCTTATCACACAATTCACGGCAGATGTTTGGGCATAATGAGCTGCATTAACAGTTTTGTCCATGCTCTAAAAATCAACGAGAATGCACCCATTTGCGTCCTGAAAAGACAGTTCCCCATAACTTTTGCAGTTGAAGGAACTGTCTTGGGCTTCTTCCTGCTTGGTGAATGGAGATACCATTCCTTGGTCTGGTGTTTTGTTTTGGGTTTGAAATGGTAGAACCAACTTTCTTTACCTATCACAATACTGTGAAAAAATCGGCCTTTTCATTTCGATACCACTCCAACAGTTGTAAATAGATGCTTTTGTGCTGGTCTATGCGGTCTTCTGTTAGTAAACGTGGACCCAGCGGGCACAAATTTTCCGAAATCTCAAGCTGCTAATCATTTCTTGAACTGCACTGTGTCATATGCCCAAGTTTACTGCAATTCCCTTCACTGTCACCCTTCTGTCATCTCGAATTAAGGTATCAAAATCAACCCTTATGTTCCATAGCTGCTGTTGGATGGCAGCTTCTACAAGGCTGATCATTAACGTCTGTAAAACAGTCTTTAAAATGTTTCAACCACCTTCTTAAAGCTGCTGGCAGCCATATATGAATCTCTGTATGCATGCTGAAGACTATGGTGAATATATTGGCAGCCGTAATTTCCTGTTTCACAAGGAAATGAATACAGCACACTGACTGAAAGATGTATTTCTGCCGGATATATTTTCTTGCGTCCGTTTGATCAATGACTGACGTTGGTGACATCATTCGACATCCATGGCCATAACAAGAGATGCCACTACCTGTCCCGGAACTATCATTTTCCCCGTGTGCAATCTGCCTGCGTAATGCAGTTTTGCTTATTACTTTCAGTACGCTCACATACCTAAAACTGCGGCTTGGCTGCAAAGATTTCGTCTAAATGGCAATACTCGCTGTAGATTTCAGTATTGGTCTGGGTCTTTCAGTGTCATACCACACCTGACTCATTTCTGAGTGATGTTTATATATATGCAGAGTTAGCGCCTAAAAAGCGTGTATCTTGTTTTCTTTCCTGAAAAATGTTTACAGAAACACTTTTCAGCTTCGTGAAACTCAGATGACTCAGCTTCTTGCAGGATTCGTTGCTACAACAGAAATAAAGAACTTCAAAGAGTTTGTTTACATATATATAATGGGGTCAAAGCTACCTTGTTGATACTTAAGAGGAAATAGTTTACATTTGTAACAAGTTTTGCAGTCAGGTCTAAACCTCATCTGTAGGAAAAATTGCATATCTCTCGGCATTACATTCTGATTACTACTCGGGTAGTTCAGTTCAGAAGAGTTGCTTTGTTTATTCAGAGGAAGCCTTGAGTTTGCAATAAGTGGCAGATAATGTTGGATGAAAGCATGTAATATGCCAGGCTGGTCTCTCAAAAAGTTCAAGCCAAGACCTAGCTTTCCAAATTAAGACCTGTTCAGACCTCTAGTGTAAGTACTAGACTCTTACTGACTGGCATGTAAAGACTTGATACATTTTTCAAGAAAAGATGCAATTTTATTTTCACCCAATCTACTGTGAAGTTGTATCCTATTTAATTGGAATACTTTACATTTGTGAGGTATTTTGCAGGGGATATTACCCCTGTTTGTGTGTGCAAATCCATTTCATGGTAACTTTTTTTACCATACTGTGAAAAAACAAAACATATTTCTAATGTAATTCGTTAATGTCATCACTGCTGAAACAAAGCAGAATTGCCCAGAACAGGATTGGTATGTGTGAATATAGATGTACTATGACTGATAATGTAAAAGTAAATACATTCTTTGTCTGTAGGATCAACAATATTAACCATTAAGTAGAGTCAAACTTTTATATAAATGTCATACTTACCTGCAGTTAGGTTAAAATTATTATTGCTAAAATTAGTAGGTTCTTTTCAAAAAGTAGGTAGGCCAGCAGTTTGATGCACTGATATGACGTCTTTAAAGATTAGTAAATTGTGCAAGATTGTAATGTTTTCCAATTTGCTGCAATTTTTTGAATTTTGAATCTTTATTCTGGTTGCAAAAATGATAAAACAGTTTATGGTTTTGCTGTGCACAGCACAGATGTAATTGCAAATTGCATAGGAAGAGTGGGTAATGCTTGCGTGTACAAAAGTAATGTCAGTTTGCTGGAAGTTGTATGTCTAAGTTTGCAAACCCGTTTTGATTGACTGTAAGTCATCCGTGCAACAACCGTCTGTACAGACAGGTGTTTGTTCATTTGTGTTCTAGTTATTGTCAACAAGTCAGCCAAGTGGTTGACTTGAATTATGGCTTCGTGAAAGTGTGTGAACAGTACTTATATAAATTGGCAAATATGCGGTAGTTGGGATGAATAAAAAAACAAACAAAATGAGAGATGGCACCAAATTCTCAAGTGTAAGAAAGTGCATTTAATTAAGCTTCTTAGCACAAGTACACACATTATTTAAAATGCACAACGTGTGTGTAGTACTGAATGGAATTCAGGAGTGTTTTTCAAAAATCATTAAAACATTTGCAAATAGGTATAGCTGGCTATAGCCACTAGCAGCAGAAATGTTACGAAAAATCACAATTTCTATGCTAAATGTTTCTCGTAGGTATTTTTACCACTATAAAAAGCAGAAGGAATTATTCAAATCAAACAGAAGTAGAGATATGGAAGAAAACATGACAATTTTACTCACTATAGCGGGAAAACTGTTTTGTTTGAAGAAGAACATGCAGACAAAATGTTCTTCGATACAAGTATCTACCAAAGATATAAAAGTATCTTTGGTAGGTAGGATAAAAGCAGCAAACATTTTAGGATAAAGCAAAAACATTTGACAGATGTTAAGTTGGTGCTCTATCATAAAGCACATTTTGAAACCTATCTGATTCAAAATATCAGTTATACTTCAATCCCTCTTTACACAAAATGAAGTACTTTATCGTGTGACGCGATAAAGTTGTCAACCCATTTTTGCACTTTCTCACATGTTCACAGCAGACAAACCATGTTGCATTGATCAGAATAAATGATAATCTGAACGGGCTATGGTCGGGACTGTACGCTAGGTGCTCGAAAACTTCCCAGCCAAACGTCCATAATGCAGGGGTGCAGAAAATGTTCAGGGCCCAGTATTTCCCTAGAACACATTTTTTTTGTCTGAAATTTCCCCAAAAACTTAGCGGATTTTCATATAAGTGTAAGCGATTATTAGAGTGTATGTCAATGATCAGGAACTGTCCTTAAAGACTTAAAAATTTGAAAAAATAACTAATATTTATTCCAATGAATAACTAGCTTTTTTTTCTCACAATATATATATATTTATTTAATGCACGAGAGATTTAGTAAAAGTTTTAGGCGAAACTGGAATAGGCGAATATTCTTTCCTCGCCTAAAATGGTGGAACCCATTAACTTTCGACATACAAAAAATAGGCGAATCATGAGGTAACCCGGGGCAGAGAGGCTGAAAAATAAACATCTAAAAAATTCTGTAATTAACTACACTGGTGTGCAAAAATTAAGGACGAAGAGAAGAAATTAGCATAACAGCGGAACGAGCAGACAGAACGGACCGAAAGACCACTCAGGAGGTAGACTAGGGCCCGGTACAGTAGGGCATGCGCATATATATGCAGCATGACTTGAGGGGGTTGTCAGAATGGCATAAAGCACATGGGTGGTGTACACTCAGCAATGCGGTGAAAGCTATAGCACGGTGTACATTGGTTTGAAGTGGCCAACAGGCAATCCAGTAGACATCTGGATGGCTTTACCCGAGGGCGCGTCATTGGGAAGTTGGAAGAAGGTCGAAGTGTGACTAGTGTGGCCGAGGAGTTCAGGATCGCTCACAGCATTGTTTCACGAACTTGGAGAGCATTTCAAACGACAGGAACAGCTGTTTGAGAGTTTAGCAGTGGTCGTCCATGAGCAACCACTGCGGCAGACGACCGGTATATTGTCCTACAGGCGAGGAGAGACAGACGGCAGAAATCAGGAGAGATCGCAAGGCAAATGCAACAGACAACTGGACGTCCGTTATCGCATTTTACTGTGGCCAGGAGGCTACACAAAGGTGGTCTATTTGCACGGCAACCAGTACGGTGTGTGCCATTAACGCCTGCTCATCGAAGACGGCGGTTTCTGTGGTGCCAGGAACACAAGAACTGGACATATTAGCAATGGGGTCGAGTTCTCTTTACGGATGAGAGCCAATTCAGTCTGACGAACGATTCTGGATGATACACATCTGGAGAGAGCAGGGAACACGCAATCACACCTCCAACATCATCGAAAGGGACCAGTTTGGAGGTGGCAAAGTTCTCGTTTGGGGGGTATCGTGCTTGGTAGCCGTACTGACCTCCACATCTTCCAAGGAGGTTCAGTCACTGGTGTCCGCTATTGTACCGAGGTTCTCCTGCCTGACATGCGTCTGTTTAGAGGTGCTGTGGGTCCTGAGTTCCGCTTCATGGATGACAACGCTACACCTCATCGTACAGTGGCTGTCGCAGAGATGTTGGAAAGGGAAGATATTCAACACATGGATTAGCCCGCAAGGTCCCCGGACCTAAATCCAATCGAACACGTGTGGGACCTTCTCGGGAGACGCTTGGCAGCACGTCACCATCCGCCAGCAGCGATTCCGCAGCTGCGATTGGCGCTACAAGAGGAATGGGCCGCGATGACTCAACAGCTCCTTGACAACCTCGTCCTCAGCATGGACAGACATTGTAAATCCTGCAACGCAATCAGGGGTGATCATATCCCCTACTAAAGACTGGATTTTTCTTGGCAGCCGCCTGTCAATGGACGTTCCTGTCTTCTGTCCAGTAGTGCTGGAAGCTACCTTTTCAATAAAGTGCCTTTGTATCCCTTGTGTGGACGGTTTTGCTCACTTGTCCCACATTCTTACATCTTGGGGATCTTATGATATGATTTGAGTCGATGTGGAGCACTTCTGCATGACGTTACATTCTAAAAACCGTCTCGTTCTTAATTTTTGCACGCCAGTGTATAATTTATTTCATTCTAGCATCCCAAGCGTCTAATTGTGCCAGATAATTTTACAGAATGACATTTAAATTCGACTTAAATCCTTTGAAAAATGCATGGGTCATTCGCTTTAAAATGTCCGGAATCCCCAATAATTTTTAAAATCGGTGACTATGACACATTCGCTGCCATTATTATTACTATTTTTCTATTGGAGGTTTAACGATCACATAGAGCAACTCAGTGGGCTATAAGCAGTCGCTCGTCCCTAATTTAGGTCCACAAGTTCCAGGGAAGGGAGAGAGCCAGTGCCATAAGACAAACACAACATCCATGCCTCACCAGATTCGAACCCGGACCGCATCTCGGACGAATGATCAGAAGCCATCGCTTAGACCACTGAGCCGCCGGTGCGGCCCATTAGTTTCGGAAACATTTATTAGCGTGACTAGTGGTTGCGCCGTACTTGTTACCCATGCTACGCTGTCTCTGCCTTGCCATTAGTAAAGTCTTTTAGGCTCGGTAAATTGTTTGCAAGTGGCAGTTCGCAGTACGCCACAACCCTCATAACCTGTTGTATTCTTAACGGCACATTTTTGAAAATGATTACCTGATTACCTTGAAGTAAATTGCTCCTATTTTTCACGTTATATTCATTGTTAATAAGTCAATTTTTGGGTTTATCATCACTATTATCATTTTACCCCTGGTCAAAAATTTCCCCAGAGCTGCCTTTATTTCCCCCGAACCCTGTTCGCGCGTTCGGACATATTCTGCACCCCTGCAGTAATGTTTCCTTGACTAATTTCGCGACGTGCCGCCTAGCGTTGTCATGCAGTAATTTCACAGGACGCAATCCTTTGCCTGTGAATGGACATTTCCGACAGATTTCCTGGTTCAATCACAGTAATTGTTGCTTGTAGTGATCAGCAGGAAACGTTTGACCCTATTCCAATAGTTCATAATGAAGCACACCCTTCATATCCCACCAGATGCACAGCAGAACTTTCTTGGAGTGAATATTGCATTTTGGTGTCGAAGTCGTTGCTTCACCGCGGTCTACCCAGTGTTTTTTTTGTTGCATTTGGGATTGTCGTACCATATCTACTTTTCACCACCCATAACGATTTTACACAGGAAAGATTTTGTGTTGTTAATTCAACAGATTCAAGCACTTCATGACAGGCTCAGGTCGTGCCACCAATTTTCCTTCTTTCTGAATCTTTCCCATTGCACGTAAATGATTGGAAATGGTTTATTGAGTTACCCCAAGTTTTTCAGCTAGTTCCTTATGCGTTTCAGACAAATCTTCATCCAGCAATGCTTGCAGTTCCTCAGTATGCAACCTTCTGCATGGTGCCGCTACATTCTCGATCGCTAACATCAAAATCACCTGCTTTAAACTGTCTAAACCAAAACTCACGCATGCTTTTCGATACAATATTTCCCCCCAGAACAGAACAGATCAACGCACATTCTCTTGCAGCATTTTTTCCTTGATGAAATTTGTTACGAATGCAGTATCAAGTAAATGCAGTATCACTTGCCATCTTTCACCTACTGATGTGCAAGTGTTTGACTGTTGGGCAAACTTTTGTCACATTTTATATTCTGGACCAGTTGGTCACATGACAACACGGGGCAATGTCGGATATGTAAGTTAATGGTATACGTCACACAAAAAATGCTCTAAAACTTATTTGTACACCTAATAATATAAAGAAACTTTAAAGCTGGAGGTTTATAAATCCCTATTATCAAATAAAAGCAGTTGTCTGGTTTGAGCGGAAAGCTAATTCTCTTTGCAACAATCTGTTTCTTTCAAGCATGTCACCTAAACAGAATTTGTAATTTAATTCAAAAAATGAATGCAGATGTAAATTTAAAAAAAAAGTGTTTTGGTGACAATTCTGCTGGAAACTGATGAAAATTTTGCAACTTCTGCGTGCAAAAATGAAAATGTAACAAGCGTGCGCTTCATCAATGACACATTTTTTTATGAAAATAGATCGTGTTCCCGTTTTGAGCATGAAAACAGCAATAATATGTGTAAGTATCCTGGGAAGGATACATTTTTGCACTAGAGTGTGAAATAAATGAAGCGGTACCGAGGAAGTTTGGAATGTTGTTTGATGCTGAAAAGAGATAATTCCATAAGAACTTGGGTGTGTGACTGATCCTTTTTTTTTTATTATTAACCTTAAAAAAGTGTTGGTATAACTCAATACTGTTTATCACTTTTGTGTTGTACTTCTGTGCAATTTCATACGTAAAATGGCTTGAAATTGTAGCTTACCTCTATTGAGATACGTAAATAAAGTATCTGTATTATGATCACATAAAAAATATAATTTTCTAATTTAAAAAATAATTCTGGCATGAATGAGCTTCAGATAATATTTTTAAATTTTTCTGTAAATTTTATAGAAAAGCTGTCTTCTTGTTCACCATGCTGAAAATATTAATGGAGATGATTATTACTGTGTTGAACTAAGCTCAGCCTGAACATCGTTATCGACACAGTGATACTGCAGTTTTACTGTGTTTCTTGTAGCCATCTCTTTAGAAAACTAAAAAAATTGCATCACCTTGGAGTGGCAATTGAACCTGGATTTCATGATTTTCATTTCAGCCTGCTACTATCGCACTACCGGAACAGCAAAATTCTCAGCAGCTAAGCATTTGTAGCTTAGGAATGTAAGCAACTTTCATATTTGAGTTCATGGGTATGCTTAGCTGGACGGTGTTGCAGAAAAGCTATCCTGTGAAGGCTCTGAGGTGTTTCCATTATGCTTGGCCATAAATGAAATGAATGCAGCCATTTTGGCATTAGACAGAACATTAGACGGAGCAAAGATCACAAATAACACATGGATTGGTTAGAACAGGACTACTGATTCACTTTCATCTAACTTTTAAACATCGAATTAGAATAGCAACTCATTTTACATAGCATTACCTCACCAGGATTAGGGGCATTTTCTCCAATGTTTGCATGCATGTACGTATGCCACCAGATATGCCAATGATGGAAATTTGTTTCGCATTCTGCTTTTTGATAGGCTTCCTCAAATCATGCTGCAACTCAGAAAGGAAGTGCTTCCGTCCCTGTTATGCGCTCATCTCCAAAGTTTGACCAGACATTTTGGAAATATCCTATATAGTAGAATTGTTCATATATGCACGGTGCACCAAAATTCTGTATCATATTTTGGAAATTTATTAAAACAAAGCTAATAATACAGGCATGCAGTTTGTTGCATTTGCTAAGGCAATGCAGAAAGTTACTGGAGATTTCGATTGCAGACCATCAGATGGTGCTAATTGTCTATCAAAAGCATTTGTGTTCAAAATGGCCATTTCCCAAGAGAAAGCTGCCTGTGTCAGTTGATTTCTAGAAATAAAATCTGTTGCACGGTGAGATGATACTTCTGAACAAAGTTTGAAATAGGTCCAATCAAGATTGCGTAACAGCATCTTACTTAGCCTGGCACAAAAAGTGAATGGAAACCAGAAGTGTTCTTGATGGAGAAAAGAATGGGACGACCAAGTGCTTCTAAAGACACTGCCAAACAGATGTGAATCTTTTTTTTTTAGCCTTGGAAAATCATCACGTATTGCTACAAGAGTTAAAATTCTTTGCACAATATTGTTTTCTATGTCATGTAAACACTTTCATTCTTTACTTGCATGCCTAGATAAAGTGCAGGTATTATAAGCAGACTAGTCACTTTGTCTTTGCTCTTTGCCTGTTGACAGACCTGGCCATTTTGTCTTTGCTGTTGATGTGTTTGATCACCTGGCTAGAGATGATGGCTTCCTGCATCATATTGTTCATGAACAAAGCAACTTATATCTGAGGAAAAGTTCATCACAGTATCAGAAATTGGGATCCAATGTGTGTATTTGAGTGGAGTTCATTATTTTTTATTATTTTTCATAAGCTTTAATATACAGCAAACATCTAATTTTTAATCAACTGTAATTTTAATGGGATTTTGAAAAGTGAAAATAATAGTAAACATTATAGTAACCCAATTATCAAGAGATGGCTACTTATAAGTCTTAAGCTGTCTCTTTAGATAAAATCTGTAGAAGATTCTGTGGCTTTCACTTGTAAAAAATTTTGCTGATGTAAAAATTCAGACTACAATGTTGTGGAATGTTATTGTGGTTGGTAATGGAATCCCATTGTGTACACTTACATATAGTATATGCTAGTCCTTAATACAATTAGCACTGCAGTTTCTCACTGATATTTAGCCTAAAAAGGTCCAATTTGGAGCTTTGTGGATCATTTGTGAAATATGCTTGATATGTTTTAATCATTGTACTCCTCAGCTTTGAGAAACTTGTATTAAGAAAGCTTTATAAGTGCTGCTGTGGATAAAAACAATGGACACTTATTTCTCAGGACCTGTGGAATCCACACAGCTTTTTCTTCTCAAAGAGCAGTTTTTGCTTGATTTTATCATCTGTGACAAATTACTGAAGGGTTTTTCTTCATTCGAAATACAGTAGAAAAAATTTAGTGTTATCTGCTGCAATGATTTCTGTGCTTCTGCTACTTACTGTGTTTGCAAGGGCTGTGTAAGAAATCATAGTGTGGTTTTGGAAAATTAAATTGTTGAGGGAATGATAAATAATAAGATCTGTCTGCTTGAAAGAGCTTTTTCACTATCTTAGAAGGCTACTCAGGTGGCAGAATAATCTGAGGCATTGGCAGACCTGCCAACTGCTAAGAAACATATTTAGTATGATGATATGATTTTTCCACCAAAAACACTATTTTTTAAAAAAAGTGATGCTTCCCCTTTTCAGACAGAAGTAGAGAAACATTTACGTGTAATCTGCCCCTCCCCCTTTGAAATATTTTTTTCTCGGAGAGGTTTCCAGTTTCTGCTAACAAATTCCCCTGCATCTAGTTTCCCAATGGAAATAAAGTAAGTCAAGTGCAATCGGCAACCAATGGACGAATCGTGACTCGTTTTGTGTAACGTTCGAGATTGATTCGTATTTTCGACTCTTTGTCTTACTTAAAGCTCCTGATAAGTTGGCGCTGGAATGTGGAGGTCTATTTATACGAAGCAACCTCCCTCCCCTTAGATCCGCAACCATAAAAAATTTATATAGCTGAAATAGGCTTCAAAAATTATCAGCATGCGTCGTGTTACGATTTTTCTATTTAAGTGTTGTGTTTTTTGGTTCTGAAAGGTTGGCAGGTCTGTCCAAGAGTGCTGGGTTTGAGTCCCAAGTGGTGTGGTTGTCTGTTGGCACTCGCTTTGTTCCTGCCTTGGAACTACTGGCCTTAAATTAAGGATGGGCCAAAAAGTCTTATAGTTAACACCTAGACATTTATTGACACATAGGTGGAAGTCCATGTAGGCATTCTTGCTGCCTTTCATCACAGATGTTATGAACATTGTACAGATGTTTTTAGAATATTTGTTTTCCAGACATTCTTATTTCAGTTATGTTTTTATTTTATTTCTTTTTTGTGCCTGAAATTTTTTTTATTATACAATGCAGTACTTCACATATGGTTTTAATGTAAATAAGCACATTTTGTCATTTCATATTGCATTAGTTTTTCCATTTCTTTCTTTCAGTAAAAATTTTACACCCTGTAGAGCATAGTTGTAAGTTTTTATGAAGAGTGTAGCTAATACATCTGATTTTATATATTTATATTTCAGCTTACATATGACTACGATGTGCCTGCAATACAAACCAACTGTGGTAGCATGTGTTTGCATCCATTTAGCTTGCAAGTGGTCCAATTGGAAAGTAAGTGTCCCTTGCTCCGATTCGTAAGTAAGTTTACTAAAATGAGAAACTGAATTAATTGAATGGTGAAGTAGTGTTTTCTGTGGAAAATTGTGTTAGCCAGATGGTGAGATGTGCTAGTTGGATGATTCTTAAGCATTTCCCTAGGTTTATGGGGCCGTCCATGAAGTACGTCCATGATTTTTTGCTATTTTTAGACTCCCCTTTCGCATGGCGCATTTTGTCCGACTGTTGACACCCCCCTTAAAAAGTACATCCTATTTCCCGCAACCCCCTTTTTTTGATGACTGCCTTTAAAAGTCCGTTGAGAAACAGAAAACTATTTAAAGAAATCTTCCATATATTTACACTTTTTCTTCAAAATATTTATTATTTATGCATTAATTTATTCCCAAATGCTACCCAAACTTTATCATTTTGAAATAAAGATCTACAAATGAACGCATGCATTAAAGGTTGCAACACTCCCCATCATACCATCTACAAAACACGATATATTTGGTAGTACAAATATGAGAACCTAGTATTGTGATTTAGGTAAATATCATCAGAAATCTGAAATATCTCGTACCTTTTTTTAACTATCGAAAGAAGAAACGAAAAAGATGACACCGAATTTTCGGGTGTTATAAAGCACATCTTTTGAACGTTCAGATGCGAATTAAATTTACCAAAGCTATTCAAAATCAATGGAACCGGTATGGGAAACGGTAGTATCTGACCGAAGAAAAAGTTTTTCAGTCGTGTTTTTTAATCCCGCAGATATTGCTGTAAATGGAAACATCAGCTGACGCCTTCTGGTGGAAGACTTGTGTGTTAAAAAAATTGAAATTGTATGCGAAACGTTTCGCAGCGGAAACTCTCCAACAATGAAAGAATTTTTCAAATCGGGCTCTTAGAAGCGGAGATATTAACAAATATAAGATATGCTTCTACGGCCCCTTGCGGGGGAAAACCATGCATTATTTTAAGAAGAAAGTATTTTCAAAAATGTTTTTCAATGTGAGCGGTATCAGTCCAAGAAGGAATTTTTCAGTTGAGTTTTCAGGAGCTCGGATTTTACTGCCAAATACATCAGATGCAGAAATTAACTCTTACGACCCCTGGTGGCCAAAACCGTTTTTTATCAGATATTAAAAATTATACGCAAAACATTTCCTATCAGGAGCTGTATCCGGTTCAGAAATTTTTTCAAATCGAAGTTTTAGAATCAGATATTGAGGAAAACACAATTTATCTTTACGCCCCTAGCGGAAAGTCTATGCATTACTTGAAAACTTTAAATTATATATGAAACATTTTACACTGGAAACGCTGTTTAACAAAGAAAGAATTTTTCAAATCCGACTTTGAGAGGCAGCGATATTAACAGAAATAAGATATACATCTACACCCTCTCTGGTGGAGAAACCATGCATTAATTTAAGAAGAAAAATATTTCAAATATTTATCGACATGATCAGTATCGGTCCATGTAAAAAAAAAAAATTTAATCGGCTTTTAAGAATCTGAGATTTTGCTGAAAATATCTACGAAGCAGAAATTTAACTCTTACGCCCCCTTGTGGCCAAACCATATTTTATAAAAAATTAGAAATTGCAACAAAAAAAAATTCCGTCTGCAGCTGTATCTGATGCTGGAAGAATTTTTAAATTGGAGTTTTAGAAGCAGAAATATTGAAGAAAGCACAATTTACCTTTACTCCCCCTAGCAAAAAGTCAATGAATTACTTGAAAATTTTGAAATTATGTTAGAAACATTTCGCACCGGAAACTGTCCGACAATTTTTTTTAAATCAGACCGTTAGAAGCAGAGATATCTACCCCCCCTCCCCCCGGCAAAAAAAAACACACATTATTTTAAAAAGAAAAGATTCCAGAAAGGTTTGTCTACGTGAGTAGAATCGGTCTACAAAAGAATTTCTTCAATCGAGATTTTAGCTCAAATTTTGCTGCAAATACATCGGAAGCAGAAATCTTCAACACGAATGGAATCTAAAAGTAAAAGAATTTTGTTAACTGGATGTTTAGAAGCAAATATATGGAATAGAATGTGTTTTGAATTCAATATCATCTGCCTTTTACGCCCTCTAGCAGCAAAATTTTGCATCGTAAAACTAAACGAAAAAAAGATCATTCGCACATTTCAAGCTTCATAACTCAAAAAGAATGTTTCAAATCGGACTATTGTTGCAGAGATATCGTGTCTACTGACGGACAGACAAACCGATAAGGTGTAAGCACGATCTTTTTTTACTAGTGCTAAAAAAGACAAAACAAAACTAAGAAATACCATCCACTCTATTTTTGCAGCTGGACGTCCAAATTATTAAACCTCCCCCTGCCACATTTGGTCCGGTTGTCAGGAAACCGCCCCTCCCCATGTAATCTCAGACGTACTTTATGGACAGCCCCTATGATTTGTGTAAATGGCTCCTGTGTGTATTAAAAAAAAATAAGTATTATGTAAAAAATAGTAAATTGTGGGAGAATATAAATTTTAATCATTCAGAAACTTCCCTTTTAATGAGAGTTCATAATGATACAAGCAAATTTTGTTTCCAGTAGATATTATGAGGTGATTTGAATATTGTGAGGTGTTGCTAAATAACATTTTGATGCTTTCTCAGAAGCAGAGAAAAGTTTTGTTAATGCGTGTTCCATTATGGTATACATCCATTTAGCTTGTAAGTGAGGTATTTTGAGAGAGAGAGAGAGAGAGAGAGAGAGAGAGAGAGAGAGAGAGAGAGAGAGAGAAGGGCCATATTTGACATTTTTAGAATTGATAGAAGAGGGAATCGCTGTTAATATATACAGGGGTTGTCCAAAATAATGGAAACGCCTTGAAACATATTAGGTGTTGCGCACCTAATATGGTGCGGGAGTACCCTTGGCATTTAAAACTGCTTGAATCCTCCTTGGAATGGACGCTTACAAATCCTGGAGGGTGGTAAGTGGTATGTTGTACCATTCTACCTGCAGAAACTGCTGCAATTCCTGGAGAGACGCCGGAGGAGGATAACAGGATCGCACTCTGTTTTCCAACATAGACCACAGGGGCTTAATTATGTTTTAAGTCTGTGATTATGCAGGCCAAGGTGTGCAACTTCATCCTCATGTTCCTCAAACCATGATTGAACAGTTCGACTTCTGTGAATCGGGGCATTATCATCTTGAAAGGTGCAATCCCCTGATGGAAACAACGTCTGCGCCATTGAGTGCACATGGTCGGCCAAAAGGGTGACATAGTCCCTGCTAGTGATCCGTCCGTGTATGGTGATAATGGGACCTGCTGCAAACCACAAGATCATGGCCCAAACCATTACGGAACAGCCCCCATGCTTCACTGTAGGAAGGAGACAGTCTGGGTTGTAGGCTTCTGCGGGGGTTCTTAACACGTAAAACCGTCCTGTGGTAAGAAACTTGATTCATAAAAAAAAAAAACCAATAACAAGACATGTTTCCATTGATCTGCAGTCCACGTTTTATGTTCCTGACACCACTCTTAGTCTCCGTTTCACATTCACCTGTGACACCAGGGGTTTTGTAATCGCATCTCTGCCGTAAATATTGTGCTTATACAATTCTTTTCGTACGGTATGGGTCGACACTGGGTTTTGAAGATGTGCATATTAATTTGGTTGAATCAAGGCAAAATATTTTTATGCACATTATCAAGAGACAAACAAAGCACGGTTGAAAAGCGAACAAACTTACTAACGGAAGACCAAAATAAATCATTGCTGGAGAAGAACTGGCTTGAATGAGCATTGGACTTACTTTTTTTTCTTTTAACTTCCTCTTATAGTAGCATTCTTTCGTTAGGTTAAATTTATTACCAGAGAAGAAGTTACGAAACCATGACCCAATGCATTTTTAATTTCACAAAATTGACAGCTTTTGCTGAATTTCATCACGTTTGGTATCGGTCTGGGCTTAAAAATTATAAATTTAAAATCCGTTTGAATTTTTTTCTACGATAACGATGTTTGAGATCGCATTTCGAACTAGGAGTAGTAAAGACACCTGCTCCCAAGTGTGTGCTGCAATGCAAGTCACACCCCACTTTGGCCTCCTCAGAAGTTGCGACCCGGAGGGACGAAAATGCATTACCTGAAAGGGGGGGGGCAAGAGAGAACTAAGTCGATGGTTAAATAAGCCCAGCTGGTTGTTATCCTTATCAGTTTACTCACAGCACAAGTTTTAGTGTTTGAAACAAGGCAAAACCTGATACGCGGGAAAACTGCTCCAAATGTTCCCACATAAACACATTACCAATAAGCTTATTATAATAATTGAAAAGTTGTTCGTAACTTACATCAGTGCTTTACTTTGAATGGATTAAGTTAAATAAAAAAGTTTTAATAGCGGGTGCAAAATCATCAGAAAAAGGAAAAATAAATTTTTTGAAATCACCAAATCCGTAAAATTAACATTTTGCCCATAAAACAAGTCATGTTTCCGTAAATTTTACAGGAAAATCGTAAAACCTGGTACGTATGAAATATTTAGTAGGGTAAGTGTTATCCTTGAGATTAAATCTTGTTTAATTGATATTTTTATCTACGTAATGTTTTCAAGACTCCACCATGGTACTACCCCACCTTACTGCAAAGGTGCAGCGTTTCTGGTGATTTTTTTAATTCTGCCCCTTTCTTTTTTTTCACTGCGGCATAACGCCAGTGCAGCTTATTTACCCGAAAATATGGTAATAATTGCAACCATTTTAAAATTACAGGGTAGGTCGTTAGGTCATAGGAGGTCATAAGTTTCATGTGAATTCTTGCATGAATCAGCTGAGTTTTTCTTTCTTTTTTTGTTCAGACTTGTAACTTCCTGCAAAGGGATGTTCTCCTTAATAGCTTAAGATACAGAACTACAGTATTTTCAGTGTATTGTAATGTGAAAATTCCCAAGATACACAGTTATGTAAAAATATAAGTCAATGACATTGCTGTACCCAAACTAAGTATACTTAAGATATGTATAGGATTGTTTACAGGCCATGATTTATAATATTGTGATGAATTTCCACAAACAACTTAAAATATGTACATTGCCAAACAGAAGTCATCGCTCTTTCCACGTTAATAAGTGAGTCACAGAAAATTTCTCATCGACCGCCATCGTGAATCGAACCCATGTCTTCAAGTTATGTGCCGGATATGCTGCCATTGCACCATCGCAGCCTCAAATTTTCCAGATTCGTGTGATTAACTGGATCATGGGCTAAATTAGACGCATCCAGAAGATTCCATCACCCTCTCTTGGTACTGACATTTCACTTCTGTATTCCCCCCTTTTTGTATATTGCAAATAAGTTATTCAGTTGTACCATTGAGAAAATTAAATGCAGAATTGAAATCTTTTGAACATGCAATTTTAAATCACGAGGTTACGTGCAGAATTCACATCTTCAGCTCATAACTTCAGGGTTTTACAATTTGCATACCCTTTTATGCATGTGTGATTATTCTCTCAGATAGGAAAACTAATTTGACCAGTAGAACTGTCTTTTAAATTGCATAAAATTCAAAATTGTTGCATCTACAAACTAAACTTATAGAACATATTGCATACCAGGGCTTGAAAAATACCATGCCCGAGATGCCCTGGGCATGTAAATTATTGGGCTGGTGGGCAAGTAAAATTAAATCTAGTTGCCCGGTCGGGCAACTAGATTTAAAGGAAAAAAGAAAGGGTTTGGATTGGAGAATTTTCTGCTCTAGAAAAAAGACGGTCGCATGTTTTTCATTTTACTGCAGTTGTATTATTGTTACAAAATAAATGCCAAGGCCAGGAGAATAGTGCTGCTTTAATTATATTATGCTCTACGTCCAGAAATTGGGGCCATACGTAGTTTTGCTCCAGATGTTGTTAACAGTTAACGACGGGATGCATGCCTCGGACGAAACTAGCCTCTGGTGTTTAGTGCCAACATGCATAAACTGCCATGAAACAGGAATATGCAGACTGATGGACAAAAAAGCTGTGCTTTATGGGGAGGGAATGACAATGGAGTATTTATTGCACATCCCCGGGTGGTGTTAGGTTTCTGACATAACTTGGTCAAGTGAGGGGAAGCTTGCGCCGGCGTGCGCGCCCACTTACACGAACTGACAGCAGAACTACTGAAACAAAAGCTAAGTTTCGTTTAAGAACGAGACTGCGCAATGCGTTCCACTTGGGAGAAAAGTGAAAATTACCAACGCTGATAACTTAGTTTATCCGAGAGAACAGTATTCGTGTTAGTTGCGGTTCATGTTAGCTGTGGATATAAGTTGTATTTAGTAATGGGTATACCATGTTTTTTTGGAAAACAAAATCCAGCAATGAGAGTATATCTCATAGTAAGCCATTATGTGAAATTCCCGATCTGTCAGCGGTAGTTAGAAATTCGTCTTCTGCACTGTTGAGTGACATAATTTTAGAATCAGAATCTATATCGTTGGCAAATCTGAAACTTATGCAAGCAGACTATGATAAAGCGTACAAAATAATAGAAAAAAAAAGCTAATATTGGTTCAAATCGTTATGTGTAACTACTTGGCTTATTATAATGAATTTTGGCAAGATACCACAGAAATCCTGTTATTCTTCTGTTCCTCACGTTTTTTAAAAAGTTCGTTAAAAATCCCGATGTCTGGACTCCTAAGCTTCTTATTTAACCAGTGGGTGTCATACTGAGAGTGAATGATATATATATTAAAATATGAGCCAAAAAACAATTAATTCTTAAAAATGAGGATAAAATAACAAATAGCCTTGTTACCTTTTATCGGTCAGGAGCTTCTTCCCGGCTAGTTGCTTTTGGTAGAATTTCGTCATTACTCTTGACCTTCGATTGATCGATATTCTTCAAGAAGAAATTGTGTAGTCAAGAGATTTCACAAACCAAAGTCTCATTCGAGCAATATGTAGACAAAAGAAAGGTTTGTGGGTGGCAGACACTTCGCAACGAAAACACAACTGACGATCAAACTATTTATGATAGCTAAAATCCGCAATAAAACTCAAATTGAAAAAACTTGCCTTCCGACAGAGATTTGAAAGAATTAATCTAATGAAATAATAAAATTAAATTAAAATCCATTTTTCCAACTTCAAATGAAAACGATATGCAAAACGTCAACTTTACCAAATAATCCAGACATCGAACTTCCGACGCGTTTCGGCTCACATTTTTCATGGCCATTCTCAAGGGTATTTCGTGCTGTACTGTTCCATGCATGTTAACTGCTAGCTAAGTCGGCGTTGCTGCCATCTCGATCGTCCGCGTCATCTTTGTGCTCATCACATAAAACATCGTTGGCGCCATCTAGTGTCGTCCTGTTTCTTTTTATCTTTTTTGCACTTGTCGACTTGATCTTATTTGAAGAATTCGTTGTTTTTCTTGTCTTATGTCCAACCAGGCTGGTGATAATTCGACTGGGACATTTAAATGGCAATTATATGCTTTGGTCTTCTCGATCATAATGGCCTTAGCTGTCAGGATCTTTTTATGTGTGTTGTGAGAAGTTCAAGTAACAAAACTAATATTCTCCCAGTCGGGCGTGGCCTCGTTATTATGATAATATTGTATAAGTGAAGTTCGAATTTTACCCTTATTCCAGTTATTTAAGTGTTCACGTAATCTGATATCAACATTTCTTTTTGTGCTACCTATGTAAACTGTTTTATTATCTGGGTTCTCGTTTACATTAATAATTGGTATACGATATACACCTGCTTTACGTGATATGGAACTTTTTTCATTGTTTGATTGTAAAAGTCTGCTGTTGTCGAGTACAGTGTCTGCAATAAGTAATCTTGCTCTGTGGCATTCCTTTTTTAAAGGAACAGATATAGGTATGGTAGTTTTCCACAGAATCTGTATCAGTCAGATTCTGCCTTGGTCTATTTTGGTTATTCTGAATTTGGTTGTAAAGATCGTCAATCAATCTCTCCTTGTAGCCGAAGTCCCCAGCCAAAGTTTTGATCCATTTCAACTCTTTTTGCCTTGCAGTATTATTAGACGAAAGTACGATTGCTCTTTTTAAGTAACACGTGAATGCTGCTGTTTTAAATTTCAATGGATGATTTGAGTTACTAGGTATTATATTTGGGACAAATGTTGCCTTTCTGTATACTTCATAGTCAATTCTTGAGTTATTTTTGCTGATATTAATATCTAAAAATGGTAATTGTTTATTTTTTTCCCCGTTCGGTTGTAAGATAGATAGTTGTATATATCTTGCTGTATGTATTAACAAATTTTTCCAAAAAATATCATCAAGATGACAGTATCGTAAAAAAACCGCGAGTAAAGATCTCTTGCTTGCTACAAAGCTAGCTTGAGAAATCCGTAACAGAAGTCTCAAAGGGTCTTTTTGTGATCAAGAATCCCTTATTCTTTTTCCCTCCCACAAAGTCTATTGAAGGAGAAGCTCTAAACACCACAGGGAATCAACATTAGGAAGGACCGCCAACACTCTCTCCATCCACCCCGTATCGTCATTGTTTATTGCCCTGCTCCAAGAGGGTTGGAGGCGATTAGTTGTAAGCACGCTGCTTACGATACGAAGCTCCCCTAAAACTGGTAAAGTGAATCCTTCTCAACTGCCAGGTTAAAATGAACGCACTATAGATTTTACTTCTGGGCAAGTAAATACACTGACGGAAAAAAATTCCCAACACCAAGAAGGGGTTGTGTTAGATAAACGACAGTTGGTAGGCGGTGAGAGTACATCTGTAAGATGACGTCTATGCAAATTTTGCACTCGGCGCATACGTGTGGCGCTAGTGGCGCCCCTCTGAACATGTAAAGCAGGTTTGCTGTAAATACGCGCTGTAACGTTCGTGAGCGTTAGTAGTTATCGTTGAGATTCGACGTAGTGTGTTGATGTTAGTCAAGAATGCCTTTAAGAAGACGAAGAAGCCATCATCAACAGCTCACGGAGTTTGAACGAGGTCGTGTAATAGGGCTACGAGAAGGTGGATTTTCTTTCCGCAATATTGCAGAACGACTTGGCAGGAATGTAGCCACTGTGCATGATTGTTGGCAGCGGTAGTCAAAGGAAGGTACTGCCTCAAGAAGACCGGGTTCCGGCCGGCCACGTGGCACTACTGAGAGGGAAGACCGCCGGTTACAGCGTATGGCCGTGGCGCATTGTACCGCGTCTGCGGCAGCAATTCGAGCTGCAGTTGCCACCACAGTGACACAACGAACTGTTACAAATCGGTTACTTGAAGGACAGCTCCGAGCCAGACGCCCTGTAGCGTGCATTCCA
The DNA here is from genome assembly GCA_039090855.1 of Macrothele yani. Lineage (NCBI taxonomy): Eukaryota > Metazoa > Arthropoda > Arachnida > Araneae > Macrothelidae > Macrothele > Macrothele yani. The sequence continues at coordinate 34,285,328 of CM077008.1, read as the reverse complement.
CTTATTCCAAACCACCGCCGTTTGCGACGTCAGTGGTGTCAAGCTAGAGCTCATTGGAGGACGGGGTGGAGATCTGTTGTGTTTTCTGATAAAAGCCGGTTTTGCCTGGGTGCCAGTGATGGCCGTGTGTTGGTTAGAAGGAGGCCAGATGAGTGCCTGCAACCAACCTGTCTGCGGCCAAGACACACTGGACCTACACCTGGAGTTATGGTCTGGGGAGCAATTTCCTATGACAGCAGGAGCACTCTCGTGGTTATCCCACGCACCCTGACGGCACAGTTGTACGTCGAACTGGTGATTCAACCTGTTGTGCTGCCATTCATGAACAGCATTCCAGGGGGTGTTTTCCAACAGGATAACGCTTGCCCGCATACCGCTGTTGTAACCCAACATGCTCTACAGAGTGTCGACATGTTGCCGTGGCCTGCTAGATCACCAGATCTTTCACCAATCGAACACGTATGGGACATCATTGGACGACAACTCCAGCGTCGCCCCCAACCAGCATTAGCCGTCCCTGTATTGACCGACCAAGTGCGACAGGCATGGAACTCCATCCCACAAACTGACATCCAGCACCTGTACGACACAATGCATGAACGTTTGCGTGCTTGCATTCAACATTCTGTTGGTTACACCGGTTATTAATGTACCAGCATTTCACATTTAAAATGGCTCTTCTCGCGCTTACAATAAGCTGTGATCTTGAAACCTTAATCGATTAAATATGTTACCTATACAAATGTATTGCCGCCATTTCATTCCTCTACAACTATTTTTTCGTGGTGTTGGGATTTTTTTTCCGTCAGTGTATTTTCTGCACATGCCCAGCTGGGTGCATATGTCATTGTTGGATATGCACTTGGTAAGGTTCTTAAAAACTAAGAATTCCTTATATTTTGTTGGTGAGTGGGAACCCAGTAAAGACTAGGTAATTGCTCATTTGATCAATGCCATGGTGTGCATTATATCTTTCATATGGACTGCATCAAGCTCTTATCTCCATCAAAGGTGACTAAGCTAACATAATATCATTATGTTGGAGCATGTGTATTGTCAACTTTAGACACATTAAGTATTTTGGAGAGATTTTTAGTTGCCCAGTCTGTTAATGGCCAGCAGTTTGAAACTGACAAATTTAACTAGCCACATGCAAAATTGTGTCTGAAATTATCCGTGTCTGGGATTTCTGTAAATCTGTTGTATTTGTGTGATTCATGTAAACATAGTTTTGTGTACATATGCTTTGGGACACGTAATTTCATGTTTCGAAATCTTTTACATTGCGGTTTTCCCCCAATTCTTTCAATTTTCACGCTAAATTTCTATTTATACATTACCATGGCCCCTCCTTTTTTAAAAATATTTTTAGGCTTGTATAGTTTGTTTGACTTCAAAATTTTTGTTACAGACCTTATTGGCAAAACTTAGACTTTGTATGGTTTCCTTTTGTGCATCAGGCTGTAAATTATTTTATTAGATGTGAAATTTTGGTTAAGTGGAAATTCTTTTTTTTTTCTAGATTGAACCTTGCACTGAAGGAAAGGAATGGTACTATTATGTCGATAGAAGTGTCACACTTGAACAGCTTGAAGGTAAGAATATTTTCTTGTAGCTCGGGCATGTTATTCAAAAGTTGCAATTGTTTTGCAAAGTGCATTCAGTTAGTATGAAATTCATCTATGAAAAAGAATCTTGCAGTTGTCGGGAAGGGGGGGGGTTACCTTTCAGTTATATTGACTTTAATGTTCACCATAAGCTTTGTGTGATATCTCTGGAAATATATTGAATTAACTGAGTAAAGAAAGAAATTGCAGAGTAAATGATCGACTGTTTGTCTTGGGTGTTTTTCAGAATTTTATTCTCGTGCAAGTATATTAAAAAAAGTTCTTGAGTTTAAGGTTTTAGATCATAAACAATATGATGTAAATTTGCTTTTGTCGTTGCATGAAGGTTTGTTCCTTTTGTGTCTGTCTGTGTGTGTGTTCTGTTATCTAATGCAAACATTTGCTTGCATAAATGTTAAAAATGTAAATACCCTATAAATTGGAAACCTGTCCAATATCATTAGGTTTAAATTAACGTGCAACAATGTAATTAATACATTCAGGGCAACATACCATTTCATGGTCTTACTCTCAATTCCACATTTCCAGCACGTGAGTTGTGTGATCAAAATGGCGCCTGTTTTTTAGAGCTAGTTTGGGGCTATTCACTTTCCTCAGCTGAAGTCATTCACTTTATTATATTCTGTTCTTGGTTGTATAGCCCCTCCCCCAGGCATCATGTAGTAATCCTCAAGTACTTCATTTTCATGCCAAGATGTAGTCAAGCCAAATATGCTCACTAGACACACTTGCGGTCCTATTTACATATCAACAGTAAGAAAAAACTATCATTTTTTTCCTGTCATACATACATACATACCACACATACCACACATTCATACATTTCATTATACACACTATATACAACCAACAAATGCTCTATGAACTCACTATATACAAAATATACATAAGACATTTTCTCCTTGATCAACTACATCGATGTTTTTTAACCCTGCCTTCAGCTTGCACATATCTCATGTCCATTGTAAAATGGCTTCTCAAAAGGAGCTCTCCCATGTCGCACTCTACTCTCAGCAACATTCCAACCGTAGTACATTCTGTAGCTACCCGCTACCATCATCAGGGTGGGGGTGGAAACTCTGACCTATATTCACGAGAGAAAGTAAAGTGACTCTCCCGGGGCAGTATCAACTCCTGAAGCTTCATTCTTTGGCCGCTGTGGTGCCCTGTATATAGTGAGTTCATAGAGCATTTGTTGGTTGTATAATAATTTAGTGTATGATGAAATGTGTGGTATGTAGTATGACAAAAAAAAGACCCCCCCCCAAAAAAAAAAAAAACCCGGTAGTTTTTTTGAGTGTTGATATATAAATAGGACCGCAAGTGTGCCTAGTCAGCATATTTGGCATGACTACCTACGTCTTGGTATGAAAATAAAGAAGTACTTGAGGGTGATTCCATGTCAAATCAACCAATCACTCAACCTGACCATTTCAGATTTCAATGAAACCTTCAGGAATCATTCTCCCTAGTGATGTAAGTGAGAATATATTAATTTTTTTTTATCTCATTGGGTTTTCATGTAATTGATTTTAAAAAGTTTGAAAAATTGTCGTTTTTTGGCTTGCATAAACTTTTTCAATCTCGGATTTCTCAAGTTCTATAAGGCCTAGAGAGTTGTTTGACCCCTCATTTTAAAGATAATTTCATAAGTTTCAATTTGATATGCAACTTGACTATGCTTGGTAAAAAAAAAAAATTTAATTTTTAAGATAGTGTTTTTTAAAATTTTTGAAAAAGTTTTTTGTAATATTATGAGCTTTAAATCCTGAAACTTTTAGAGTGGGATCTCAATGGTATCAGTGGTATTGTTTTAAATACCAGTTAGGGCTACATTGCTACCTTTAACTTTTGTAAGGTAAAAAAAAAAAAAAAACGTTGGTTATAAGGTAACCAATTTACATTAGGGTCTATTACAGACAATGATTTTCTAAACCCTGCAACGGTAGACCTAGTCAAAGAATTCTATCAAAATGATGAGGTTAGTCATCAAATGCCTGGTTATAAAGACTTTGTTTCAGTCAAAAAGATGGCAAATGTGTACATGGTCAAAAGTATTCAATTCTAAGTACATTAAAAGAATCGTGTACCATTTAAGGAGCGTTACCCTGATCAGAGAACTGGAATTTCTAAATTTTGTGAGCTTCGTTCCAAGCATTGTGTTCTTCTTGGGTCCAGTGGGACACGTTCTTTGTGCGTTGGCACAATACATCAGAATGCCAAATTAATGATGGCTCAGTGTAAAATACCTGAATTGACAAGTGGTGAACTCCCGATTAAAACATACAAAGATGTAACAAGCAATATAATTTGCAAAATGCCAACATCTAAATGTTACTTTGCAAATTGTGTTAATTGCCCAGGAAGTGATGATTTGAAGGCTCGGTTTGAAGAAGCTGTTGAGCTTCATAGCATTGAAAATGTGAGTTTCAAACAATGGATGCAGATTGATAACAAGTGTGTCCTGGAAACTATTGTAAAACTGACAGAAGAGTTTTTGGATTATTTGTTTCAGAATTTGCCAAAACTTTTAAGACTCTTTCATTGCTACTCAACAGTCTTCTTATTTGCGACACTTGAAAGAAAATCTACCTCAAAACGAATGCCCTGTACTTTGTGATTTTGCTGAAAATTATGCATTTGGCTTCAAGATTCTGCAAAAGGCTTTCATTAGAACAATGCTCAAGCAACAATACATTCGTTTGTTATATACTACGTTGATGAGGAAACCAAAAAGTTGGCGCACCTGAGCTTAGTTATTCTTTCTGATTGTATGGTGCATGATACGGTTTCTGTTCATTTGTTTCAATGCATCATGATTGACTTTCTTAAACAGAATTGGCCCCATAAGCCCGAAAAGCTGAATCACTTTTCAGATGGAGCATCGTCACAGTACAAAAACAAATCAAACCTTCTCAATCTTTGCCATCGTAAGAAAGATTTTGGCATCAAGGCGGAATGGAACTTCTTTGCATCGTCACATGGAAAAAATGCATGTGATGGTGTCGGAGGAACTGTTAAACGATTAGCGGCGTTGGCCAGTCTACGAATGGTCTACAATGATCAAATTATGACCCCTCGCCAACTTTGATTGGGCTAAAGACAATATTGCCAACATCAGTTTTTTTGTATTACACTACAGATGAATACGAGGCAGAGGAAAAGACCTTGAAGAGTAGGTTTGAAGCAGCAGCAGCAATAAAGGGCACTAAACAATTTCACAGTTACAGTGCTGTGAATGAGACTAGAGTTTTAGTGAAAAGTTACTCATTTTCAGAGGAATCAAGTGTAGAAATAGTTTCAGCTGATGACACTGATGATGATCTGGACATAAATGACATTGTTTACTTTGTTACATGCCAATACTCAGACAAGTGGTGAAGTAAAAAGTTTTTTGGAACCACATGGCCCTTCTCCTTCTTTCAAATACCCACAATTTACTGACATACTAGTTGTGCATAAAAGTGAGGTTTTAAAAAAGTTGATCCTACAACAGTTACAGGAAGAGTTTAAAGACTTACAGACTCAGAAACTAAAAAGGCAAACAATAAATTATTTGTTAAATAAAAGAACTAAGAGGTCGCTATTTTGGCGTAACTACAACTCTATTATGAGTGCTAACTTAAAAAAAAAACTTTTATTAATCTTACCAGGTAAAACTTTTAGCCTGTTGGGACTATCCTTCCCTTGTTTTATGTTTAATTATGTATTAGCATGATGTACACTGGCGTGCAAAAATTAAGGACGAGACGGTTTTTCGAATGTAACGTCATGCAGAAGTGCTCCACATCGACTCCATACCATAAGATCCCCAAGATGTAAGAATATGGGACAAGTGAGCAAAACCGTCCAAACGAGGAATCCAAAGGATGCAAAGGCACTTTATTGAAAAGGTAGCTTCGAGCACAACTGGACAGAAGACAGAAACGTCCATGTGACAGGCGGCTGCCAAGAAAAATCCAGTCTTTAGTAGAGGATATGATTACCCCTGACTGCGTTGCAGGGTTTACAACTTCTGTCCATGCTGAGGACGAGGTTGTCAAGGAGCTGTTGAGGCATCGCGTCCCATTCCTTTTGTAGCGCCAATCGCAGCTGCGGGATCGTTGCTGGCGGCTGGTGACGTGCTGCCAAGCATCTCCCGAGAAGGTCTCACACGTGTTCGATTGGATTTAGGTCCGGGGACCTTGTGGTCCAATACATGCGTTGAGTATCTTCACTCTTCAACAGCTCTGCGACAGCCATTGTACGATGAGGTGTAGCGTTGTCGTCCATGAAGAGGAACTCGGAACCCACAGCACCTCTAAACAGACGCACGTGAGGCAGGAGAACCTCGGTACAATAGCGGACACCAGTGACTGAACCTCCTTGGAAGATGTAGAGGTCAGTACGGCTACCAAGCATGATACCGCCCCAAACGAGAACTCCGCCACCTTCAAACCGGTCCCTTTCAATGATGTTGGAGGTGCGATTGCATGTTCCCTGCTCTCTCCAGATGTGTATACGTCCAGAATCGCTCGTCAGACTAAATCGGCTCTCATCCGTAAAGAGAACTCGACCCCATTGCTGATGTGTCCAGTTCTTGTGTTCCTAGCACCACAGAAGCCGCGGTCTCCAATGCGCAGGCGTCGTGCAAATAGACCACCTTCGTGCAGCCTCCTGGCCACGGTAAAACGCGACAACGGAAGTCCAGTTGTCTGTTGCATGTGCCTTGCGATTTCTCTCGCTGTCTGCCGTATGTCTCTACTTGCCTGTTGGACAATATACCAGTTGTCCGCTGCCATGGTTGCTCGTGGATGACCACTGCTAAACTCGCGGACAGCTGTTCCTGTCATTTGAAATGCTCTCTAAGCTCGTGAAACGATGCTATGAGCGATCCCGAACTCCTCTGCCACACTAGACACACTTCGGCATTCTTCCAACTTCTCAATGGCGCGACCTCGTGTAAAGTCATCCAGATGTTGTCTACTGGATTGCTTGTTGGCCATATCACACGGTGGCAGCAACTCGACGTCGTTCAAACCGATGTACACAGTGCAATAGCTTTCACCGAATTGCTGAGCGTACACCGCCCGTGTGCTTTATACCCTTCCGACACTCCCCCGCCCACGTCATTGCATATATGCGCATGCCCTACCATACTGGACCCTAGTCTTATCTCCTGAGTGGTCTTTCGGTCCGTTCTGCCTGCTCGTTTTACTGTTATGCTAATTTCTCCTCTTCGACCTTAATTTTTGCACAACAGTGTATTATGTAGATTTTAATACCCAGTGTCTGTTATCATGTAAACACACTAAAACAGGAATTATAATCCATTATTACTTGTACAGTAACTTTAATTTTTTTTTTTTCGCCATAGCTCCCGATCCTATTGAGACCCCACTCTAAAAGTTTCAGAATTTAAAGCTTATAATATTACAAAAAACATATATTTTTTTCAAAATTAAAAAAACAAAACACTATCTTAAATTATTTTTTTTAAATTAACATTTTTTTTTCATTAAGCATAGTTTAAGTTGCATATTAAATTAAAACTTATTAAATTCTCTTTAAAATGAGGGTCAAACAACTCTCTAGGCCTTAACTTGAGAAATTCAAGATTGAAAAAGTTTATGCAAGCCAAAAAACGACTATTTTTCAAAATTTTAAAAATTAATTACATGAAAACCCAATGAGATAAAAAAAAATTATTTAAAAATATATTCTCATTTATATCATTAGGGATAATGAATGATCCCTGAAGGTTTAATTGAAATCTGAGATGGTCAGGTTGAATATTGAAATTTTTTGGTTGGTTTGGCATAGAATAACACTTGGGGATTACTACGTGACTCCTTCAGAGGGGGAAAAAAAACCCTATACAACCAGGAACAGTATATAATAAAGTGAATGACTTCAGCTGAGAAAGTGGATTGCTCCCATGCTATTTCTAAAAAACAGGCGTACATTTTGATCACAACTCACGCGCTGGGAATGTGGAATTGGGAGCAAGTCCATGAAATGGTAAGTTGCTCTGAATGTATTAATGGTAAAAATGCTTTCTGCCAATGATAAAAGCTACGGTATTTACTAAAAAAAAAAAAAACTTAAGTAACAAAGCATTACAGAAGTCTTACTACTTTAGTAGTCATTTCTGTAATTGTGACTTTTTTTTTTTTTAGTTTATTTTTTGCAGGAGATTTATTTACTTCGAATAATTGGCGATACACAACACAATGATTATACCTAGTGGAGAGAGGAAAGTTTCATAAAATGTTGAATCAGATTTAAATATGAAGGGTGTATATTAAAGTGAGTGTAATAGTCTACATGGTTGTGAAAACAGCAAGCTTCACTCATGATCACCCATGATTAACTGAATCGGAGGACTGGTTGTATCAGATGACTGGACTCAACCATAGTCCAATTATCTGATACAACTAGTCCTGATTCAGTTAATCATGGATGATCAGACTATAATTCGGTCGAAAGTTTCCGCTTGTGAGAATTTAACTGCGCTATTATTAGCATCTTTTGCGTCATACTTATGCTATAACTTTGTCTGTCCAACCGAAGAGACCATATCTCTATTTGTAAAATACATTTTGTATTGGGAAGCTTAAAATATGAGAATGATGATCCATGTGTTCCGATTTTTTTTCTGATGCACAATTTCAACCCTTAGAAGTAGCTGATGTTTTATAAGTAGCTGATTTTTTTTTTTTTTTGCGGGTTATTTTGACCTTTACTGAAATTTGCTAATGTTCCTTAGTGTTTTCTTAGCAAACTAAGCACTTTGCATCTTATAATTAGTTTTCTAATCATGCCCAGTTATACTAATGATCACTAAAAATAATCACTAATGAATGCAGTTGTACACAGCCCTTGGATTTAAGGATTTCCCATTATCCTCTTTCATTTCACAGAAATTTTGTGCATACATACTTGTTGGCGAGTACAAATTTAAAACATAGTTACATCATCAATATTATGTTAAAAATTCCTTTCCTAAATAAAATGTTTCACAAATACTTCCTCCCATGAGTATGTGTTTAAGAAATAACAATCCCTTTTGTCCTTTAAAAAGTTCAAAATATTTCACCTTTCCTTACCTTTAAATTTCCAATGTAAGCATTATTTCAAAATAATTAATAATTTTATATATTGATTGTGTGGTGTATGAAAGCATTTCAAGATTAATGCCACATACCTATGTATTTTTGAGTTATATATTGTTTTTTTCTCATTTTTATTATTCTGTAATTTGCTTCAATATTAAATTAAGCTAAAGTAGAAAAATATTTTTTTCTCAAAATCAGTGTAGTATACTGTATATAAAAGTATCATCATCATCATTGTCAACCATTATCAATCCACTGCTGGACGAAGGTCTCCCCAAGTTTCCTCCACAACGGTCTGTCTTGTGCCAGTCTCCTCCACGTCACTCCCGCATACTTTCGAATTTCATCCACCCATCTCCCATGTGGTCTTCTTCTGGGTCTTTTCCTGTCCCTTGGAATCCAATCTAAAATTCCGGCTGTCCATCGATGGTCTGTCCTTCTGGCAGTATGTCCAGCCCATTGCCATTTCAGGGATTTAACTCTGATCATGATGTCTTCCACTCTTGTCATTTTTCGGATCCACGAGTTCCTCTTCTTATCTCTCCTGGTTATACCAAGCATGCACCTCTCCATGCTTCTTTGAGTTGTCTGCAGCCTTTGTATGTCTCTTTTAGTTAAGGTCCACGTCTCTGCACCATACGTAAGCACTGGAAGGATGCATTGATCAAACACTTTTCTTTTAAGACATAATGGCATATTGCTCTTGAAAATTATGCCGTTTCTTCCAAAAGCTCTCCAGGCAAGTTTTGTACGCCGGTTAATTTCTTCATCAATGTGACCCTCACTTGATATCTGCTGTCCAAGATAAACATACGTATCTGTTATCTCCAGTTTTTCTCCATCAATCGATAAATCTTCATTTCTTGTAAAAGCATTGAACATCACTTTTGTCTTCTGAAAGTTCATTTTTAATCCCACTTCTTTACTCTTGTCAGCAAGTTCCTGGATCATACTCTGCAGCTCTGATGGGGTAGTTGCAAAAATGACTACGTCATCAGCAAAACGAAGGTGGGTTAGATAATCTCCATTAATCTTTATCCCTTTGTTTTCCCAGTTCAGTGATTGAAAGACATTTTCCAATGTGGCATTAAAGAGCTTCGGAGATATGGTGTCACCTTGTCTCACTCCCTTTCCAATTTTTATGTGTGTTGTATTTTCAAACAGCCGAATCTTTGCACTTGCATTTTCATAGATGTTATTAATAATATTAATGTATGCATCTTCAATACCGCAGGATTTCAGAGCCGTGGTAACTGCTGATGGTTTCACCGAATCAAAGGCTTTTTCATAATCGATAAAAGCCATGCACAATGGAAGTTCATATTCCCTCGCTCTCTCAATTAGTTCTCTCAGTACGTGGATATGATCTATTGTGCTGTAGCCACTCCTGAATCCAGCTTGTTCTCTCGGTTGAGCCATGTCCAGTGTTACCTTCAAGCGGTGTGAAAGAACTTTAGTGAAGATTTTATAAACCACTGATAGGAGGCTGATAGGTCTGTAGTTCCTGAGATCCTCAATGTCACCTTTTTTATGTAACAGGATCATTGTAGCATTGTTCCAATCCTCAGGAATCTTCCCTTCATTAAGGCATCGAGTGAAAATTTGGGCGAATACTGTTTCAATTTCTCCACTTGCTTCTTGTATGATGTCTATAGTAATTCCATCTTCTCCTGGAGCTTTCCCCCGCTTCATGTTCTTGATTGCATGGGCAACTTCTGCTGGGAGGACTGGAAGAACTCTGGTACCTTTCATGATGTCTGGAGTACATGTATCATCCCTTTCATATAATTTGGAGTAGAAATCTTTCACTCTTGTCAAAATGTCGCCTCTATTTCTTGTTATAGAACCATCTTCTTTTCTCAGAGCCATAATCTGTTTTCTTCCCTTACTGAGATGTCCCTTTGCTATCTTTAGGCTTTGGTTGTTTTCAATTGCTTTCCTCACTAGCTCACAGTTGAATTTCCTTACGTCTTCAGTGATACTTTTTCGTACTGTCTTGCATAGCTCTATATATTCCACTTTGGAAGTCACATCTTCTTTAGTTGTCCTCATCTCTCTTCTTTTTTGCATCAACATTTTGGTTTTTCCTGATAATTTGTTCACATGCAACTTGTTCTTAGACCCAGCTAATTTTGTTGCTGTTTCCATAAGAGCTTTGGTTACTTTTCTGTTAACTTCCGAAATATCCACTTCTTCCGATGTTAGGCCTTCTAAAGCAGAGAATCTGTTCTTCAGTTCCAACTTGAAAGTATTATGGTGTTTTTTAAGGTTGGTTATGTCAATACATTTTGTTTGTCTTATGAGCTTGCCACGTTCCAGTTTAGTGTTGAGGTGCATCTTACATCTTACCAATCTATGGTCACTACCTGTGTTGAACTTGTTCAGCACACTGCAGTCTTCGATGACGAATTTTTTGTTACACATAATAAAATCAATTTCACTTGTCGTCCCAATTGGATGTCTCCATGTCCATTTCCTGTGTGGCTTTTTCTTGAAAAAGGAATTCAAGATGAAAAATCCTTCTGCCTCTGCAAACTCAACGAGAGTATTTCCACGCTGGTTTCTGTTGCCGTGACCAAATTTACCTACTGAAGTTTCATTCTGTTGCTGTTGCCCTATTTTTGCATTGAAATCTCCCATATAAAAGTATAGTAAATATTAAATATTAAACCTGGTCACATTTTTAGTGACAGTTTTGGTATTTCAGTATTTATCTCTGATTCTAAGTTTCTGATTAGCTGCAGAGGATATCATTTTTAACACTCTGCATTCTGTATTAAGTTTGCCCAAACATGTAAGAAGTTGTTTATTGTAGGTTATATATAGATTGAACTGACCTATGGATTTATTGTCTTGTTTTTATGGGCCCCCTTGTTTTGGATTCATTAAACTTGATTCTGTGAGTTTAGATGCAATGGAGGAGAAAACCAAGAATATTTTATGTTTTTGAAGAATGTTTGTCAGAATCCATTACAAAACAAGAAAGATGACACCGAATTTTCGGGTGTAATAAGCACGTCTTTTGAATTCGTTCTGACGCAAATTAAATTTATCAAAGCTATTCAAAGTAAATGGAACCTGTATGTAAAACAGTAGTATCTGATGGAAGAAAGTTTTTCGATCGGGTTTTTAATCCCTCATATATTGCAGTAAACGGAATTGTGAGCTACGCCCTCTGGTTGCAGACTTGTATGTTAAGAAAAACATGAATTTATATGAGAAACATTTCGCACCAGAAACGTTCTGCAACACAGAATTTTTTTTCAAATCGGACTCTTAGAAACAGAGATATCAACAAAAATAAGATGACTTTACTTCCCCTTGTGGGAAAACCATGCATTATTTTAGAAAGAAAGTATTCTCAAAAGTTTTTCCATATGAGCGGATCGGTCCAAGAAAAAAAAAATAGTATAGTTTTCAGGAGCCCAGATTTTGCTACAAATACATCAGAAGTAGAAATTAACACTTATGCCCACTGGTGGCCAAACCATTCTTTACCAAACATTAGAAATTATGTGAAAAATATTTTCCACCAGGTCTTGTATGCGATACAAGAAGAATTTTTCAAATCGGAGTTTTAGAAGCAGAAATAATACAGAAAACACAATTTACCTTTGTGCCCCCTAGCGGAAAGTCTATGATTTACTTGAAAATTTTGAATTTATAGGAAAAACATTTCACATCGGAAGCACTATCCAACAAAGAAAGATATTGTTCAAATCGGAATCCTAGACTTTAGATATATTGACAAAAATAAGATATACATCTACGCCCCCTGACGTAGAAACCATGCATTATTTCAAGAAGAAAATATTCCTAAAAGGTTTGTCGACATGAGTAGTATCGGTCAACAAGCGACTTTTTTTCAATCGAGATTTTAGAAGCTCATATTTTGCTGCAAATACAACAGAAGCAGAAATTAAGACTTACGCCACCTGGTGGCCAAACCATTTCTTACAAAAATTAGAAAATATGTGCAAACGATTTCCCATCAGGAGCTGTATCCGGTGCAGAAAGACATTTCCAAATCGGAGATTTAGAAGCAGAGATATAGAGAGAAAGCAATTTACCTTTATGCCCCCTAGCGGAAAGTCTATGAATTAATTGAAAATTTTGAAATTATATGAAAAACATGTCACACTGTGGAAACACTATCCAACGAAGAAGGAATTTTTCGAATCTGACTCCTCGAAGTAGAGATATTGACAAAAATAAGATATACATCTACGCCCCTGGCATAGAAACCATGCATTATTTTAAGAAGAAAATGTTTCTCAAAGGTTTGTCGAAATGAGTACTATCGGTCTACAAATGACGAATTTTTTCAATCAAGAATTTAGAAGCTCATAGTTTGCTGCAAATACATCAGAAGCGGAAATTAAGACTTACGCTCCCTGGTGTCCAAACCATTTTTTACAAAAAATAGAAATTATGTGCAAAGGATTTTCCACCAGGAGCTGTATCCGGTGCAGAAATAATTATTGAAATCGGAGATTTAGAAGCAAAGATATAGGGAGGGAAAGCAATTTACCTTTACGCCCCCAGCAAAAGTGTGAATTACTTGAAAATTTCGAAATTATATGAAAAACATGTCACAGTGGAAACACTATCCAGCAAAGAAGGAAGTTTTCAAATCTGACTCCTAGAAGTAAAGATATTGACAAAAATAAGATGTACAGTAGTGGCCAAAATTGTGGAAACATTTTGGAAATAGTGTATTTTTGAGGTTTGATGGCTCATAACACCACTTTTTTGGAGTAATACCATAAAATTATATATCAGTGGAAAGGTAATTTCATCAAGAATGTAATGCAATAACTTTTATGAAGGATTTTGTATTAGAATAGCAGTTATAAAGAAGAAAAGTGAAACACAGAAAAAATGAGATATACAAAAATTCTCACCATGTCAGTTAATACTTAGTTTGGTAACCTTTAGCGTTAATGGCGGCCTTACAACGCCTTCCCATGGAGTGAACCAAGTTTTTTAGTTCGGCAGCTGTTATAATGTGAAACCAAGATTGAATTATTGATTTTATTAATTGGGTTTTATTGCTGGGTTGCTTCTGACTAACAAGTTTCTTTAGTTGTCCGCTCCATAGATTTTCTATGGGATTAAGGTCTGGGCTATTCCCAGGCCATTCCAGCCGTGGAATATGATTATCTTGAAACCACTTTTTGCACACAGCAGCAACATGACATGGATCTGAATCCTGTTGAAATATAAATGCTTTATTATCTTGGAAAAGATCACGTGCTGAAGGCTTCAGTTTGGGCTCAGGTAAATGTACTAAGAAAAAGCATAAATTCGATGTCTTAGATTTGAACTGTATCTTGGCAGTACAAGGACTCAATGGTTGAAGTCTTAGAACACTGGGGTCACCCAAGTCCTGTCAGTTAACCTTTCCATTGAAATGATTTGTGCAAAACACAATACCCTTTTTCTTACAATTACTATTCATTTCAATTCAGGCAATTTTGCTAAAAGATGTCAGGTGACCAGGAATTTTCCTGGAAAAAATGTTGAGCTCTAGTCATGTAGTAACAGAAAATATCGCATCTGAGAAAAAAGGAATTCATGTTCAAATCATGATGTTTTTAAAATGGTGTGCTCCAGAGTGAATCCTTTGCAGCAGAAGGAAATGTTTTGATTTTTAGGAATTATGTGTGTAGATTAATAATTTTTTTCAAGTTACAGCTGAGACCCCCCCTAAAATGTACAAGGGGAGGGTTAGATTACTTTTAATGTGGCTGTGCCTCCATTTATGTAAAAATAGGAAAAGTAAAAACATCAGCAATTAAATTTTTTTAAAGAAAATTATACAGGTTTCACCTTGAAAATTCATGTACAGGTGGTTACTCTCATTGCTCATGTTTGTTAAAAAAAATGCTTTGCCTGCATTTCAGTGTTGCTTTTGCAATCATAAACATCCAAATATTGAAATAACAAAAGATGTAAGAAAGTGCCAAATTTCAATACTTAATATAAAAAAAAGCCCATTTTTTTTAATTTTGAAAATTTGTTTGATAGTTGTTGCATGCTAGTGTAAGATAAAGCAATAAAAAAGGTAGTATTTCAGCTGTAAATTTTTTATACTCAGCATAACATGGTATATTTCATATGGAAAATTTCCCTAGTGAAAAGTTGGGCAGTGGCTGAGGAAAACTGTATTATAAAAGAAATATATATTTAGAGAGATGCATGTTGGGTGAAAAAAACAAAAAAACAAACTGGGCATGCTGTTAGGAGAACTGACCACCACTGGACAACTGAAATACTAGATTAAAAACCAAGGAACAGGAAAGGACCCAAATGACAGCATGGAAGATTAGTGGATGAAATTCAAAAACATACTGGAGTGAGAAGGAAGTTGGGGAAAGGAAATGGGGAGGCCTTCATCCAGCTGTGAATTGATGATGATACATGTATATAAGCATCAGAAAAATTATATTAAATGTATGAAATGTTGAAAATTAAGGAATTGTGTATCACCTGATCAGTACCTCCACAATTACCCAGAAAAGAGTTTATACAAGACTGCTCTTCAGCATCAATGGCATGTAATATACCAAGGCTAATAACTGGAAATGGTGAAAGTATTATTGACAAAATTTTGTCATTAGGTATGTCACAGACATGTCAAGGCCATTTAAAACTATTTGACAGGCAATAAGGATGCATAAATATAACTTATGTCTTTGTTTCCATATGGAACTTTTACTGTTTGTCCAATCCACCTGTTTTCTTCATAAATGCATGCAACAAAATAATCCCTTGATAAGCAATTAATAGCTACTTCATTCTTAGTTTTAAGACAAGATTCATTAAACACCTACCAATTCATCATTTAGTCCTTATTTTTCTTGTTATATCAGCAATCTACACTTATGAAGACCTGATTCCCAGATGTAGTTTTATGTGCTTCCAACATTCTCACATTTCCTTTCTAATCTGTAGGAGAGAATGTCATGGGAAAACTGTATTGGATGAGTTCTTACTGTCAATGACCACAAAGGAATTGCTGTTCTTTATATTGTAAAACACGTCTGAATTTAAAAGATTGTGCTGAATTGCCTAGTGTTACACAAAAGACACCCTTTACCATTACAAAGTATTTTTCGATTGATACTTGCACTAAATAACCACTTCCTTTTATTGCCAGTTTGTTAAAATTGACTGAACTGATATCTGCATTTTAATATGTACAGTAGCTCCATCACAAGTATTAGCTGTTCGCCTAAATTAAATTTGATCATTGGATTTAAACTACTCTTCAGTTTAACTGATGGAAAACAGAGCATGGGCAGAATTAGGTACAATGTCGGAAACTAAAAAACTACAAAAAAAAAAAAAAAAAAAATTGTTACCATGCTAAACATGTAAATATTGACCACTGAGTTGTATGTTTCCAGTGATATGTCCTTTTTGCAGTATAACATTAACAGTGCCCAGAAAAATCGGCTAAGTGGAAAACCACAAGAAAATTATCACTTTTCGTGTAAAAATGTGGCATTTTAGAAGAAAAATACTGAAGTTACTTGTACCAGGGGGGAGAGGGGGTTACTAAATTGACCCAGCACCGCGACCTAAGGTCTATTGTGCATCCCCAGCCCTAATCTCGAAAGAGACCAGATGCACGAGCAAAAGCAAGAATGCTCTTGAGACTGGTACTAAAGAGAGATCGCTTGGTCTCAAGTTGTGAGTACCAAAGTGTTCAAGCCTGAGTGCTGCAAAAAAGTCAGTCACAAAGAAAATGCAAGGAAGTCTCCTCTTCCAGATGGCATTCTCTACAAAGTGGATCCTCTTTCAGCCTAATCAAATTAAGGTGCCTGTTAAGATGACAGTGTCCTGTAAGCAGATCAACAATCAGTCCAATATCCTTTTTTGGCAGTTTAAGGAGTTCCTTAGCCCTATGAGGCAAGGGTCCTTGATTAAGTTCCTTTGCCTGCCTCTGACCCCTGGTAGCATGCCAGAGGTCAAGCTGCTTAGTCCTCAGCAGCCTTTTAGTTAGTCCTCTGGCCACACCAAATGCAGGCTCTGGACCATAAAGTCCCTGCTCTGCCCCCTCTTTAGCAAGAAGGTCAGCTTTCTCATTACCTTCAATACCCCTATGTCCTTGAACCCAGAACAGTTGCACTTTGTTCCAGTTTGCCAGTTCAGTTAGGGTCTGGAGGCAGTTCCAAACAATTTTGGATGAAATGCGGCACTGACAAGTGCCAGTAAAGCCGCCTGGCTGTCTGAACAAATCTGGATACACACATTGTGATACCCTTTGATCAGACATTCTGAGGCGCATGCTAGAATAGCATACAACTCAGCTTGGAACACGGTAGCATGCCTTCCAAGGCTTTGGCATGAACCATAACCTCTGGATAGGCAATACTCCCCTACTCCAACCCCTGCATTTGTCCTGGAGCCGTCAGTAAACCAAATGGTTTCACCGCTGCACCCAGGGACAAAGGGCATTTCCCATTCACTGCGACTGGGAAAGTTCACACTGAATGCTTTATCAAAATGATATTTTACTAGCATATTGTCGGGGGCTCCTTACAAAAATACTCCTGAATAGGCTGCCAACCCACAACGAGGGTCCCACATTCCATTGCAGCATAATGTATATGCTCCCATAATGGCCTCACCCTCAATATGAAGGTGAATTGGCAGAATATCAAGAAGCAACTCCAATGCAGCTGTTGGAGTAGTTCTCATTGCTCCTGATATACCTATGCAGGCCAGCCTTTGTAACTTGTTAAGTTCAGCCTGCACTGTGCAGAGGTTAACTCTGCGCAACCACACCGTTGTGCCATAAGTGCCCATAGGTCTGGTGACCATAGTATATATCCCGTACAAGATCCTCGGGTTGAGGCCCCAGGATTTGCCAATAGCACCTCTACATAACCAGAACATTTTCTTGGCTCTGGCAATACAGTAACTAGGTGATGTTTCCAGGTTAAGCCTCTGTTCAAAATGACTCCCAGGTACTTAACCTGTGTACTGAAAGGAACTGTTTTCCCAAAGAGAGCAATATCTCCAAGGTCTCCTCTTTCTAGTGAAAGGTACAAGGGTGGTTTTGGTCAGGGTTTACTGATAGACCAACCTTCCTGCACCAATCTTCAACAAGTCCCAGTGTTCTTTGCATTACGCTCGAGACTGTTTTAGGGAATTTTCCCTTGACTATTATGGCCACGTCATCTGCATAGCCAAAACAGTCGCAACCAGACCCCTCCAGGATTCCCAGCAGTTCATCCACCACCAGGCACCACAACAGGGGAGAGCAAACTCCTCCCTGAGGGCAACCCTGGCAGGTGTAGACCGACAGAGCCTCCCCGAGAAGCGAGGCCACGACCGTTCTGCTTGTGAGCATGGCCTTAATCCATTGACAACAGGTTCTACCAACACCATGTCTTTCCACAGCTTCCACAATGGTCTCCGTAGAGACCCTGTCAAAGGCACCTTCAATATCTCCTTAAATTCTAGTGCCTTCTCCAGGCAACAAACAATGCCATGGAGAGCTGCTTCTGTTGATTTGCCTTGTTGATAGGCAAACTAAAATTTTGAGAGGGGTTTAGGAAGTAAAACCACCTCTCTAATATTCCTATCCACCATCCTCTCTAGAGCCTTGAGAAAGAAAGATGTTAGACTATAATAGGTCTAAAGGCCTTTGCCTTCTGGTAATTTGACCTACCTGGCTTGGGAATAAATATTACCCTAGCCTGTCTCCAAGCACTTGGTATATAACCAAGAGCAAGGCAGGCACGATAAATTTTGCACAAGAGTGGAGTAATTATCTCCATTCCTTGCTGCATCAAGATGGGAAACTGAAGTTCATGAATGTGATCATGAGTGACCCTTTCTGTATCTACTTTTGTATTTCAGAAAGTAAATTTTCCAATGAGGCTGCTCTTCGTAGAGATATTTTTTTAATTTCATCAATAACATTTTGAATTAAAACTGCCATTATCATAAAATAAACTTTTAAATCGATTATGAATTTTTTCACACATTATTATAATCAACAGTATTAGCTACATGTTACTTTGTATAAAAAAATTACACCTTTTTTTTATTAACTATCATCTACCAAATTTTCAGATAAAAAAATGGCCTTTTTGAATATTAACTTTTGAAATTTGATTTTTTTCTTGGATTTTTTTTCATTTTTTGTCAATATTTGATATGTATCAGTACAAAAGTAAAATTTAAATGTAGGCAAATCATTTTTTGAAGCAAACATGAGCAATGGAATGGGAGGAACTACCTGTATATGAATTTTCAAGGAGAAAACTATAATTTTTTAAAACAAAACTAAAAATTACATTTTTGAATGTTTTTGTAAGTTTTGCTATTTTTTACATAAACATGAGGCACAACCATATTAAAAGTAATTGCGCATATTGAATCCCCATATTGTGCTTCCTGGGGGGGGGGGGGACTCAGCTGTAACTTTAAAATTTCAAGGGTCATTAATTTTCTTCTGCGAAGGGTTAACCGCAGCTCACCTTTTTAAAAATGTAAAATTTGCATGTTTTTTTCATGACTAGGGCTTTCAAATGTATTTTTTCCAGGAAAATACTTTTAAGGCCACTTGACAAGCCTCTGCCTGATTTGAAATGTAATGAACCCTCTGTTATTCATGCATTCCTGCCAGAATGTCACTTTAAACTATCTAAGCTCTTTAAAGAGAGAAACTGAAAAGAAGTTTGATCAGATTCGTGAAGGGCTTTGTTGCTTTACTTACCAGTTAACTTGATGTGTGGCAGTGCTCTTGCATTTGGAAGGTGTAGTGTTAACTTCGCAGATTTTGTATATAGTGCCATTCCCATTAGATTTCACTTTCGTTTATTTAATCACATTTTATCAGGTAGCTGATATGTTTTCTTGCAGATAAGTTTTGTTGCGATTGATTGTCTACCATATTTTTCCTGGCATAATGGTCTTATTAATGTTATTTAACTTGACTGTGTTATGTTGCTTTGCTGACCCTTTTCCAGTGCTTTTTTGCTTTGTTTACAAATACTGCTCTTTACAGTCAGGTAAGTATTCAGTGACTTTTCTGGATTATTTAGGAAATTTTCATACATTTCACTGATTTTTTGTGTGTCTCTAATAGTTTTGTTTTTAGTATCTGGCAGTTTTGTTTAATTGTTGTTATTGGTACTGCTGTTTCCTTTGTATGTGTCTGTATATCTTCTGTACACTATTTCTGCTGCTCATGCAAATTCTTTTATGTGATTGCCTGTTTATATACACAGTTCTCCACCTTTTATGTATGTGGATTAGTGACTGATGTTTACCACATAAAATCTTAGCTGTCAATCCGTGGATAACACGAGAACTCAGAACTTGTGGTTTTTGTCTCAAAGCACATGATCTAGTTGGAAAAGAGAGTCAACTTTAAAGTGCCTTGGCCATTCACCCAGTTCCTGTTTTGCTCAGTGGGCTAAAACATTATATTTTATGAATATTGCAGCAGATAGGAAATTGCCACATACTTAACCCCTATCAAAAATATGAATCTGTGTTGTGGATCTGAATGAAAATTTTTGAAATTTCAGGACATGCGGAGTTATGGTGAGCATAACATATTCATTAAAATATAGTTTCCTGTTGGTTGTAACAGAAACTACCTTATTGCAGCCCCCTGTTTCTGCTACTGTAAATCTAGGTGTATTATATGGAGTTATGGCGAGCATAACATATTCATTAAAATATAGTTTCCTGTTGGTTGTAACAGCAACTACCTTATTGCAGCCCCCTGTTTCTGCTACTGTAAATCTAGGTGTATTATAAGTTCATTGTACATGTATTAAATTTATGGCCAGTAATTTTTTGTATGTTAAGTCAAAACAGTTTTTGGGGGTTTTGAAACACTAGTTTGCCCGATTAACTCTAAATATTATTAATGGTTGAAAAAAATACAGTCTAATGTTACATGGTTGGTTATCTGTTAAAATTAATTTTAATATTCTATTTAAACCAAAGGAGATACATATTGTAATAATTAAAGTACATTAGGCATGCTAAAGTTATTGAACTTTTGTGCATGTTCTTTTATTACTTGTTACAGTCAGCAGTTTGTTCAAAAAATTTGATAAGATACTGTTGGAAAGTTGCAACTACTGCAAGGTATCCACTGTTTGGGAACCAAAAATTTCTGGAGTGACTAGTTTCTTTAAAAAACTGGGAAAACTTGGAGCACTCTCATTCTGACTGCAGACATTCACAAACATAAGGGGAAGGTTTGTAGAAAGCTGCAAATCGAGAATAATATAAGGACCAGCGCAAGCTGTTAACTCTTGCCCTCCATGCTAATTCTTTTAACCTCAACCTTTTGCTTTTGGCTTCCACTCTGAAGGGAACTATGCTTCTGGAAATTAATTTGGCTCTGATATGGCCAGGTGTACAATGTTAACAGCACATGTAATAAAACCAGAAATCAACTGCAATTCAAATGCAAAGCAGCAAACAATGACAGATATGACAGTTAATTATCATTTTGGACGCAGAATTAGTTTATTGTGTTAAGCTGCTTTCTTGTGGATTTAAATTCCATGATATTTATTCTGTGATTTGTAGAAATTGCATCACAGTATGAACCCTTGCTCAAGCGTTCCACATTTGGCCATCTAAGCGGTGAACCAGTAGATAAAGGTAAATACCATTTTCACTTTGTCACATGTTCTTTTAATAATTTTGTTCTTATTGCAAGTATCCAGATATTTTGCCCTTTCCCCCTGCTATTCTTCTCCCCTCCTCCTGCTTAAATTTCTATGCAGGAACGACTGGCTCACCATATATTTGGGAACAAACTCTTCCATGGCACGAACTAATCATGTGACTAACTACCATGCTTTGTAGTACTGATTATTATTTGACTTCATGCAGCATACAATAATAGCTTGTCCTGTGTGTAGTAGTGTTTCAGATGTGAATGATATTTTGTAAAATGACACTAATCAACTTGCCAGCCTGCATTAGCATATGTTTTTTGCAGGCTCTGCGTGTAATTTATTGATAGGAAACGATTTTATTCATAGGGGTTGGGGTTAAAATGTACTGCAGTGAAAAGAATATTAAGTTGTTTTTTGGTAACGTTACACAAACTTTTGAGGCAAGCAAATTGACTGGAGAAAGTAGCTGCATGATAGTGATGTTTTCCTTTTTCAGTGGCATATTTAGAGATTTGGAAATTCTGTGCAGTTTTCAGGGCTATGTAGTTAGCGTGCCACTATTGACTAGGTATGGATCGGAACATCCCAGAAAATTTACATGGAACTTGGTGTAAGATTTATTTCATGTGTAAGATTATTTTAGGTGGAAGATTTATTTCATTGGGTATTTGAGTACTCTAGATTTTAGTGTTAGTCATGTGTTATGCAGCATTGTGCTATGATAATTCATAAAATTGGTCATTGCCTTGAGCTGTGCATATCCTGTTCTGATCAAATTCAGTATTGATATTGTTTAGTTACACAGACAAAGATCTTCTGGTTTCAGGATTTTGTGAAGAATGTGTGTGAAGCTGCTTTTTGAAGTTGTGTGGTAGTTAACCAGTGCCCTATTTGTTTATATGATTTACATCTTGGTAGTAGACAGCACTAAAAACATGCTGTACCAGCAGAAAATAAATAAAATGCTGTATGTGTGATCATTGTTAAGGTGGAGTGCATGATATTGCTCATAAACCAGGTAAACAAAATACTTAGCATGCTCAAAGTCACTTATGAAATTATATCACTTAGTCACACCTTGCTACTGCTGTTGTGACTGGGATATATTAAATAAATGTTGGTATTAGGAAAGTTGAACATGAGTCTGGATTCAGGAATGATTAGTTTTTTTAAGTAACATATATGCTAAACTGATTTGGCATATCCAGTTGTGCATTTACTGTTGTGACTGAAATGTATGGCAAAACACAACAACAAAAAGCAAACTTTTTTTTGTTTGGAAATAAAGTAAAAAAAAAACTATTAGAATTCTGTGTTTTGTCAGCTTGTAGATTTGATTTGATACTGCTGTGGCATCAAAATGTCCTCCCTGTTTGTATTTAGAATGACAGCCTTTGAGGAATTATTTTTTGTTTTAAATAATAGGTCTTATGGGGTCAGCACTGATTGTTAATGGTGATAATTTATTTAAAAGAAGCATGACAGCTTAAATCCATTAAACTGAACTGCTTTTATATTTGATTAATATTCACAATCTTAAATCTTGCCGACCCAGATTTCACTGTGCTTTGGTTCAGCTTCACAACAAAAATCTTAGTCAGTAAGAAAAAAACAACAACATTAATTGTGAATAAACATAGATTTTCTTAATTTTATAATCATTATGCTTGTAGTCTACAATTTGTGAAACAGATATGCAGCTTTTCCATGAATGATATGGAATACATTATTAAACAATATATGTATTAAGGAAGTGATTGTTGTGAAGTCCAGACATTGTCAATGAAAAATGCCCCTGTGCAGTAAAGGGAGTTTACAGAAAGAAACATTAATGCCAAAGAAAAATCATATGTGACATGTACTTCAACCTTTTTAGTTCCTGTCGTATGTAAATTTAGTTTATTCTTGTTAGTTTTTCAATGGGAACGCTACACTTTTCTCTCGACGAATTTGTGTTTGGCAACCTTGACAACAGGCAGAAGGCCATTATATAATCGAAAGCTCATATATAATCGGAAGCTGAATTGATGTTTTGAATGTATCACTAACGCTGTTTATCAGGTGCAGTTGATTAGCACGTTTTGTAATAGCATGGTTGATCACGAGCATTTCTTTTTCTTTAGCACTTATAAATAATATAACTATATTAGTAATCTGATTTATTGGCATAAGAATATAAACCAGTGTTTCCAAGCTTTTGCACATCAACCAGATGGCTCTTTCAAGGAAGGTAGACAGAAAACTGCAATCTAAAATAAGAGAACAGTTCAACAATTTGAATGCAGACTTGGCTAGACACACAAATAGATACAGATGTAATTTTCAGACATTAAGCATCACATTGGTTGGACGTGGTATTTTTGAATGGAAATGGTGTTATTTTAAGACCTGGTTCAAAATTCGTGGCAACTCTACAAAACACTATCATTGCAAACCTCACTGTTGGTAATGATCTCCATGGTTTCTCAAATGGCTGTAGATTTGGGGAATAAGTAGGAAACTAATTTCTTTATATCATCCCACGTAGGATTAGTGAACTTGAATTTGACTTCGCTTCTGTGGATAAAGTCGTGTTTACTTTACCATCTTCTGTGTTTCTTTTATGCTCTTTGATTCCAATTCTAAATGAACGCTTGGTCTTCCAATGTAGTAATCATCTGGGGCTGTCCAGATTTTGTTGTAGGCTCACATATTGAAAGGGTCTCACAAAGACATTTATCCTTTTTGTTCTTGAATCAGGATCCTTTTAATGAAGTCTTGCAGTTTAAAAACTTGGTGATCAGGCCTGATGTCTTGCAAGCAGTTAAAAATTCGAGGTGGGAGCATTCCTTCTCCAGTTTGAGTCTGAGCTGTCAGTAAAGTTTAAAGGCATTCCACATTGCTTGGAGAATGGGAAAAACAAAGTAATACAATTTTATATGTACATAGCTGATGTACAGTTCCTTGTTATTAATCCATATCACTTGTTGATCAGTTGCATTTGTTTTACATTAACGATGTTTTGAGCACAATTGTTTGAAATGTTATGAACTGCTATCTACGATTGTACCAAAGTGAGTGCCATCTTGTAATACTGCTGAGAATACAGAGGATTGTATATTGAATGGATATATTCTGTGATCAAGTGTATTGACTGAATAAAATGTCTGACAAGTGACACTTCCTGACAAAAGCAAATAAAGCATAGGCCTTGTAAGTACTGACTTTTGCATTTTCCTGGACTCAATATTTCTTACAGTGCTTAATTAGCTCTTGCATGTTTAATTAAGGATTACAGCTTCAAGAAAGTGAAGTTATCCAGGATTTAACTAAAGTAGTTAGTGGTAAGCTTTACAGCAAAAAGCAAATTACTTTGGCAAGTTAAACCTTGTATAAACAGTATTGTGCTTTACAGCAAAGTGGTAATATGCGATGTCTTTTGCATCGTTTTAAGAAGTTCAAATGGTGAGCAACGATGCAAAAGACATCGCATCTTACAGAGTTTTATATCTTTGAAATGTAATCTAAAATCTACTCAGAACGTAACAAAAGCAGTGAGCAATGCCTCGTTTGCCATTCTTAGAGCTGTTATTAAGGACACTCGGAAGGACATTGCGAAGGTGGAACATGAACTTTATGATCTACATCTTTGGTTAGCTAACAAATTAGCAGATTTTGATATTTTAGACAAAAACACTTCAGTTCGTAGTGCCAACATGTCAACGAATCACATAATTTACCTTGAAAGAAAATTCCAAAAATTGATTGCTGATAATAAGAATAAGCAGGCTTATACCCATAGTAATAATAACAACGGAATGGTGTATCCAGATAATGAAGTGTTTGTCAACTTGTCCGGTCGTAGTCTCACTGAAATTCAGAAGCGGACTTTATTATATAATTCTAACTTAGCTATCTCAAGAAAGATACCGGTATCCGACATAGTTGCTTCAGTTGAGGAATCTCTAATACAAAGCAGTCTCAACTTTGAAGAAAAAGAAATAGGCATTGTATCAGCCAAGTAATAACCGCAAATCACGCTACCTTACCTAGACCGAATTTAACCACCAAAGAAATTAATGCGCTTAAAGAATTTCACTCAAATTCAAATTTATTCATCACTAGAGCTGACAAAGGAGGTCAGGTGGTTGTGTTAGACAAAAACCATTATGATAACAAAGTCAAAAATCTTATTTCGGATGGACCTTACAAAGAAATAAAGAATAATCCTTCAGATAAACAATTGAATGAAATACAGAAATTGATCAGAAACTCTGAACCAAAACATACGCCCATTGTGCGAGATTCTATGCTCTCCCTAAAATACATAAATCTGGAATTCCTTTCTGGCCTATAGTAAGTAATATCGGCACAGCAGCTTATAAGTTATCGAAGTTCTTATCTCCAAATATATCTACATTGGCCACTCCAAACAAAACATCAGAAAAATTCCATTGAGTTTAACAATCAACTCAAACTACACCCTTACGTAGATCAACTAATGCTATCCTTTGATATGGTATCTATGTTCACCATTGTTCCAGTAAAAGGAGCTCTGGATTCCCTAAAATCAACTCATTACAGCCAACCTGACGTTGAAGAAATAACAAGACTAGTGGACATTTGCAATAAAACAGAACAGTTTTACTTTCCGTGGAACGTTTTATGAACAGACGGAAGGTCTAGCCATAGGCAGCCCACTGTCGCCTATATTATGTGAAATCTACATGCGTCGATTTGAAGAAAAACTTTTCAAACTTGTGAAATTTTACTTGTGGATATGATATGTAGACGATACTTTCGTTCTATGGAAGGGAAAACGTTCTGAAATTAGTCAAACTTATAAATTCCATTGATCCTCACATTCAATTCAGCAACGAAACTGAAAATAACGGATGCCTACCATACTTTGACGTCCTGGTAACTCGCTTACATGAATCTCTCGCAACCACACTTTAACGGAAGCCTTTCGCTATTTTTTCACCTCCACATGCCAAGTCCAATCGCCCTTATCAACAAAAACTCAGTGCCTTTTATACTTGCGTATATCGCACGATACATATATGTTCAGTTATACAGTTTAGAAAAATAACTTTTATTTCCTCAAATGTGTTGCAGTAGAGTGAGGATACAACCCTTCCATTATAGACAAAGCTCTAACAAAATTCCGGCGTAAACCGAAGCCTATCTCCACATTAACTCCTGTGATGTGCCCATTGCGAGAGAATTTTGCCATTATTCCATTTCCCCGTGACATTGCCTTCAAAATTACAAAAATTCTCAAAACCTTTAATTTTGAGGTGATTTTTAAACCCATAAACAAAATGAAATTTTTAGGATCAAAGGACTATGTTAAAGACAAAAACTCGTGGGGAATTTATCAAATTCCATGCGAGTGTGGCGCTTCGTATATAGGACAGACCTGTAGACCCTTGCGTTTTCGATTGAAGAAGCACAAGACCTACATTCGGAATTGTGACCTAAAGAAGTCATCGATGGCTAAACACTGTTGTGAAAAGGACCACAAATTTCTCTTTGAAGAAGCAAAACTAATTGACAAGCCAGATTTAACCACCAAACTTGGATATTTTGGAAGCTTTCCATATATATCAGAAGTATTTGCAACTTGTTAGTGACGTGGCATCCACACCATTTCTATCAAGCGCGTGGAAGCATCTAACTAAAACACGTGACTGTAAACACCATTTATGATGTCATATACAATTTGAATATTTACGTGCCATTCGTCCTGATTGAGCTAGGTCAATACCCAGCAGAACCATGGTCATCTTGAAAAAAAGAAAAAAAAAAATTGTGACAAACTACGTTGTATTACTTTAATATATATATAAGCGTCACAAGACTGTAGTCTTTGAGATAAAGAATAGCTGCTGTTTGTTTTATCACACCTCCCTTCCTAGGAAATTCCTGATTTTCCAGATTGTTTTTAATGTCAGACGGTAAATGCAATTTTTTGTTTTCAGAATGTTGAGAACAGCTAATACACATTTTTTTTTCTCTCTGTTTTGAAATGGGGATAGTTCAGTTTTGCAATTCATTTTTTAAAATGGATAATGCAAGGTAGGGGAAAATGGATTTGCCTTGTATTACTTTGATATCACAAAAAGTTTATGCTGTGTGAAAAGAAACTTGATATAGCTTTTGGGGGTGGTGCTAAGTTGATTAATTCAGTTATAGAGAGTTGGTTTTAATTAGAAGAAATATATAATTTCTGGTGTCAAGAATTGTATTAATTTTGATCATTATGGAATTAGTTTTGTTCATATGAAAAAGTATTTGCTTATATTGATGGTTTTTCTATTGTTTAAAATAGTACCATATAAGAAAAAAGTAATTGGTGGTGTGATTTTTCTTGTTTTTAAAATATTTGTCATTTTGACATCACTTCATGCTTTGTGGTTTACATTATGAAGCTGACCTCTGAGTGAACTTTCTGTATAATTCCTTTTATGTGAATATTGTGATTCCAGACAGTGGAGAAACAATTTCATGATTTCGTCTCACTTAAAAATGAGAATGTCATTGCACACTGTCAACAGTTATGTAAGGAAAAAAGTTTTGAATGACAGTTTGAGATCAATAACATATACACTGAAGAGCAATTGAATTAGAGACAGCTGGCGTTATGCAAATGTGGTGCTGTGGGTGCCCTGTAAATGGAAACGACATGACGTATGCAGCGATCCAACAGTATAAGGAGTGATGTGACGGGAATCAGTAAGAGTCTGACGCAGTTTGGGTAAGATGAAGGATCTAAGCACATTTGATCGTGTGCAAATTGTCTGGCCCCGACGAATGGATCACTCCATCTCGAAAGTCGTGCAGGCACTGGGATTTTCACGAGCCACTGTGTCACGGGTGCACTGTGAATACGAATCCGGTAAAACCACCCTGCAAGGGCCAACTGCCGTGGACAACAGCGTGTGGATGAGCGGGGTCATTGTCGGCTAGCTCGCATTGTAACAGCAGATAGGCGGGCCACAGTGCAAGAAGCCACTCGGCAATTTAACACTGGTGCACAAAAACGTGTAAGCAGCAACACCATCCAGAACCAGCTCCTTGCTATGGGGTACAGAAGCCATCGTCCCACGATGGTGTCGCTGCTGACCGCACATCACGGGTGCAAAGATTAGCATGGGCGCGGAAACATCGCCACTGGACCCTAGACATCTGGGAAAATGTTGCCTGGACTGATGAGTCGAGATTCACGTTGGTACATGCAGATGGCAGGATATGAGTATGGCGCAAACCTCATGAAGCGATGGATCTTTTTTGCCAGCAGGGTACTCTTCAAGCTGGGGGGTGTGGGGGTGTGTGGCATTCTCGTCTGGGGACTGTTTACGTGGACTGAAATGGGACCCCTGGTACGTGTGACATCGTCCCTCACAGGCCAACGTTACCGGGATATCCTGGACGACCATTTGCTCCTGTTTGTGTGTCTTCAACATCCCACTGGGGATCTCATCCTGCAACAAGACAATGCACCGTGCCATCGCTCCCGAATTGTATCTGAATGGTTGGATGAACACTCCACCGACATGACCTCACTTCCTTGGCCAGCTAGGTCACCTGACCTCAATTCCATCGAGCACATCTGGGATGCCATCGAGAGAGATGTTCAAGGCTCTGACCCCCCTCCATCAAATCTTTGTGAACTGTGGGAGCTTGTTCAGGGGTCGTGGATCTGTATGGCTTCCCAACGCTTCTGATGTCTTGTCGAGTCCATGCCGAGACGAATCGCCGTTGTCATCAGGGCAAAAGGTGGTGCTACACGTTACTAGATAGGTATCTCTAATTCAATTGCTCTTCATTGTAATTGTGCATTAATAATTGGCATCTGTAGAATGTGTTTCACCCACATTTTTTTGTTTCCCTCTCTTGGCAATGTGCCTTGTC
Source organism: Macrothele yani (assembly GCA_039090855.1). Taxonomy (NCBI): domain Eukaryota; kingdom Metazoa; phylum Arthropoda; class Arachnida; order Araneae; family Macrothelidae; genus Macrothele; species Macrothele yani. Next base: position 34,256,036 of record CM077008.1, on the reverse strand, counting down.
AGCTATTTCACAGTTGGCTTCTATGCAATATGTATAACCTGCAAGTTTTTGGCTACATAATGTACCTTACCTTACATTTAGATACTAAATGTCATGAAAGCCTTTCCAAAGTACTTTCCACAGGCAAAACCATGGGCAAAATTTCTAACATGTAATAAATTGAGTGATTTATCATTAGGAAGTTTCAATATCTTCCATTGTTCATGCCATGCAAAGTCCTATTATTTTGGAAAACTATTACTACCAGGAGAACATAAAAAGTTTTGTCACCACTGAAAAAAAAACAAAAAAAAAAACCTTTATTTTGCTGCCCAGAAGCCATTTGTGTCCTTATTAAATTGTAAAATCAGCTAACAGATTTTCAGAGTTGTGGTTTAGTGATATTGAAGCGTAGTATGTGTTAGAAAATTAATCAGCTTTATTATGTAGAATTCCAGGTTATGACATTGTTGTATTTCATACTTCACAATCTGTCATCAATTCTGACAGTATTCATAATTTCAGCATTTAATTCCAGAAGTATTTTTTTATTATTATTTATATACATTGTGTTGAAGAACCACCACACAGTTTTCTCAATCCTCACTCTGAAGAAATCCTTTTCCATTCAGAAACCAGTATAACCTTCCTAGATCTTCCTACTCCGAAGTAGCTGTTCTCCCAATAGAACTACTATGGCTAGTTTATTGCTGCTTCATCATCTGTTTGACTTCTTTTGCTTGTTGATTACATTCTGTGTAAAACCACAATTACTTTTAAGCCTTACTGTTTCACAGTAAAATAAGTTTTCAAAAACAGACAACAAAGCCTCTCGATCTAGAATGGTCTTACTTCACAACAGTGTGTTCACACATAGCTGCTCGCACCTGCCAATGCTTTAAAAAAATTCAGATCCATTGTACAGTCTGGTCTTGGCACTGCACAAATATCTTTTGTTCCTGTTCATTAAGAATTTTTTTAGTGCTGCAACATTTTTGTAACGAACTGCACACTTTGTTAGATAACTAGCTGGTTTTGTGGGACATCAATGTTCTTTGAGGCAATACAGAAGCTAGTACACTATACACCCCTTTGACAATTCCTTTGACTATGTTTAGAAGTAAAGTAAGGTGCATGTTGACATTTGACATTCAGTTTATTTTGGAATACTTAGTTGTTGCTTTTTTAGGGCTGACCAGACCTTACTTTCTGAATATCCTATGTGTATTATAAATATAACTCATGATCTTGAACCTGAATTTTTTTCATTTTTCAAATTGCACATGTTTCCTTCTGTTTGAAAATTCTTTTATTAGGTGTATGTGTAACAAAAGTTTAAAACAGTATTTTAGGAGAATGTGTATATACGAGAGGCAGTCAAAAAGTTAGTTGTACTCCTCCGTAAAACATTTCAGTAAAAGGATATTTTGTTGACACCTGTGGCAACACTGCTGGCATTTATCTGCAGCACGTGCTGCAGTTGTTTCTATGCAGTAGTTTTAGTTCGCTCGCTAACGAGTCGTGAACATGCCTCGGCAGCTGCTAGTGGCATCTAAATTGGAACTGAGTGCAGTGATTAGTTTTTTGTGGGCAAAAGAGTTGTAACTTCACTTAAATTTTTCGACAGTTGAACGAAGTGTACGGTGAGAACGCAATATCACGTCAAGCTATTGCAAAGTGGTGCATCTTGTTCGAGAACGGACATACTGATATCGAGGACGATTACCACAAGGGAAGACCTTCGACAGCGGCTGAGAATGTTGCGCGCATGAATGAACTCATTCTTGCAAACAGACGAGTAACAGAAGACGAAATCGCAAAAGAACTGGATATTTCGCATGGAAGTGTGCATACGATTATGACGAAGTGAAAGCTGCAACCAGCAATGGTTAACGGACGTTGGACGGAATTTCTTCGCAGAAGGCTTAGAAAAACTTGTGCCACACCTCAACAAATGTTTCAATAAACTAGGTGATTACGTCGATAAGTAACTTTTGTATAGAACTTTCAGGTACATATAAATTTTTTCTGTAATTTCGATCCTGTGTTTTATCAAGTAATGCAACTAACTTTTTGACTCGCCTACGTATATTAAATACTGTTCAGGTAATACTTGTTCTTCCTTGTTTGTTGATGTTTTTTAAGTGGCATTAAACAAGTATAATGATTTCTTCCTACTAATTTTTTTTTTTTTTTTTTTTTCAGAATTAACAAACCACTTTATACAGATTATGGAGAGTTGCCCTAACAGGTTAAGAAGGAAAAATTCTAGTAATGGTGGAAGAGTAAGAATATATTTATTTTTTTCTTTTGAGTATAAATATAGAATTCAGATCTGTTCTTCGTGCATACATAAGGTACGGTGAAACATTCTGCCTTGTATCAGTCAGATACATTGTTTTGATATAGATGAAAGCATTCAGACAATGTAAAATATTAGCTGTTATTCAAAATTTATAGCTTCAGTTTGTGCAAAATAACAATGATCTGTGTAGTGAATGCAGTCTGAGGTGCATGATTGTTAAAATGTAAATTTTTTTGGCTATATTTCCAACCTTGGCCCACTCTGCTTGATAGTTATTACAGATTGTCCAACAGATGGCAGCACATCAGCGTTCACTTATTTCACGTTAACTCTGGTGTGTTTGTACTGCATGTGTTTTCTAGCAGGAGCCCATAAGTTGATTTGCTGGTGTTCTTTTACTGTAAGATGTGGAATTGGAAGAGGTTTTTTGATGAAATTGCTATAGATGAGGACACATACATTTCACTGTGAATAGCAGGGATAGTTTCCGATGTCAGGATGTTCAGAGAGTAACCAAATGACTCGCAGTGGATTTTTGTTATTGTTTTGGACAAAAAGTGTCAAAAGAAGTATGCTTCAGTAATTTTTCAGATGTGTTCCTGCACACCTAAGACTTGCTTCCAGACTCCTCATATGCCTTTTGATACCGTAATGATGTGGAGAGCGATTGCCGTCCACTCAACCTTAAGCCAACAGAGGAGAATCCAAAAATATTTGTCCAATCACATTCTGGAATATTTATTCCAACATAATTTGTCTTTTGGACAATTCAAGTGCCCAAAGAAAAGCATTTCACAAAAGTGTGATGTGTGTTCCTGTCAGGGTTTGTACCCCCCCCCCCCAAAGAAACACACTTTGAAAAACCCACCAAAATCCACTCCAGGCCGGGGTTTATTTTATTTTATTTTTAATTTTAGAGCAATACCACAATTTCTTTTTTGCATAAGGAAGTTATTTTTTTTTATGGTATGCTTTCTGCTCCAAGTCATCCCAAACATACTGAGCAATTATAAAGCACTTAATATTTGAAATCAATCTATGAAAAGCTTGGGTGTACTGTAAACAGTGTTTAACACAAATCAACAGTCGAAACAGGTAGATGATTGATTATTGGTTAATGTAAATTCACATACAAAATTTTGCCCCAATTATTGTTGAGAACTTCCAAAATTAAGCTTGTAAAATTATATTTAAGGGTATTCCAGCAAATTGGCATTGACCTTGGCAAAGATGGGGAAATATATAAGCAAATGACTACCTGTCCTGCTCCCACTTCATATGAAATTACACACACACACACATACACACATCAATGCTTAAATATTGAAGAACCATGTTAAAACTGCAACACCCCCCCCCAGCTCAATAAAACCCACCAGGGCTGGGCTTTTGCTCTCTCGCAAAAATACTTTTTTTTTTTTTTAATACCCTGGTTCTGGCACACTCGGGATGTGGTTCCATACACCTTATATTCCTTTTAATGTCATGCTTTGGAGAGCAATCAGTGTCTGCTCAAAGGGACAGTCCAGTCTTTAAACACTTTAACAACAGCTGCTCTGGAACATTTCATGAATGCGGCGGTTTCGGTGATACTCGCTCCATGGCTTCGAGCTCGTACAATCGTCCCACGTTGAAAATCCGTCAAATCGTATTTTTTACCCATCGCGTCTACTACTGTCGCAAGCACTAAGCTTTCCCTTTTTATACTAGCCTCGCCCTCTGGCCGCAACTGCGTGCAGCCATAGCACATTTGCTTAAAAGTGTCAGATCATAATAAAATGGCCACTCAGTGTATGTACACACACACTGCTGGCTACCCAAAATGCAACACCAAGAAGGAAACGAGATAGCAAAGCCAGATTTACTGGACACATAACAGATACAAAGATGAAACGATTGAGCTTACAGGCCCGTGCGACTCGCGGAACACGCAGACATCAATAGTTCGTGTGGCCCCCATGGCTGGCAATAACGGCCGCTACACGCTGCAGCATCGAACGAAAGAGCATTTGGATGTGGACTTGGGGTATGTCGGTCCAGTCTGCTTCCACACGTTGTCACAGTTCATCAGGCGTAGGTAGCCTCGGGAGGTGCTAGCCCGGCCATTCGGTTGCCGATCAGCGACCAGACGTGTTGAATGAGCGACATATCGGGAGAACAAGCGGGCCACGGCAGCAGTGACACCTGGTGGGCCATGAAGAATTGTAGCACGATGCGTGCCACGTGCAGGCACGCATTGTCCTGTTGAAACGTGGCCCCTGGGAGGGCTACAGGCTCCAAAACGTCGGAGATGGTGCAGTGGCTGTTGAGTGTACCGGCGATACGTACCAGAGGGGTGCGGGCGTCATATCCAATCGCGCCCCAAAACATAACGCCAGGCGACGGACCGGTATGGCGATGCATAATGCAGGCGTCATACAGTCTCTTGCCGCCACACGCGGATCCGACCATCGTGATGTTGCAGGCAGAAGCGGGATTCGTCGGAGAGAACAATGTCGTGCCATTCCGTAGTCCAGGTGCGCCGTTCAATGGTCCACTGCTGCCGCACTCGCCGCTGGTGTAACATCAATAGTAATAGGAGCAATGGGCGCAGTGCGACAAGTCTCCGCTCCTGCAGGCGACGTCGAACGGTACGTGTTGACACTGGTTGTTGTGCAACACACCCTAATTCCTGCGCTAACGTTCGTGATGTGGCGGTGTGTGCCGTCAATGCCCGCCGCACAACATGCCGGTCCTCTCGTTGGTGGTGTGCCGCGGCTGCGGCAATCGCTCACGTCAACCTGTCCGTCCTTCCTGCACCCACCAAATCCATATTCGCCTCACTGTGGCTGGATGTCGTACCACACAGGCGCCGATGTCTCGGTACGATAAACCGCTGTCCCGATAAGCCACTATTAGTCCTATGTCGAACTCCGAAACGTGCTGGAATGACTGCCGTATTCTGCGACGAGGCACCAGGAAGTTTCCCACGCACAGGTCCGGCAGCACAACACACTTCCACCACCCCGCCTTCTGTGCACCCTTCTTATAGTGCTTCTTGGTGGCGTGTCGAGCGCACATGATTTGCATATGCCCTGCAATGCTAATCGTTTGCATGTCCTCTCGCGGGTGACGCATGCTGTGAATTTCAGGCCAATCGGATGCTTCCTTCTTGGTGTTGCATTTTGGGTGGCCAGCATTGTGTGTGTGTGTGTGTGTGTGTGTGTGTGTGTGTGTGTGTGTGTGTGTGTGTGTGTGTGTGTGTGTGTGTATTAATTTGAAGTATGTACACAGTAGTTTTAAAGTTTGTTTTTTAGTTTTTATTGTTTAAATAGCATATGTTTAAAGTCGGTGATTGCAACCACAAAATGTATGTATGCATCATGTATCAGGTCGTTCGGAAAATAATGGCCGATATTCTGAGGTGCTACATTCAACTCTCCCATAAAGTTGCAGATCAACCTGCTTGCAGTGTCATTCGTATGAGTTGTTGAAAGGCTCTCAAACGTCACATGAACGTCATACTTGGTTGCTACTTGTGTGAGAATGGTCTGTGCAGCATATTGGGAAGGATTAAGTTGTGGGTGATACTTCTTGAGGAGTTCAAATTGGGCTGTAATGCAGCACAAACCTACTGTAATGTGGTTGAGGCGTGGGGGCGAGAAGGCAACATCTGAACGCACTGTTCGTTGGTGGTTTGAAAACGTTCCGGTGAACTTAACCTACAAGATTAGGAGGGCCAAGGACAACATTTGGTCACTAATAACAATGCTGTGAAGGCAAATGTGGAGGAAAATCCTCACGTTGCAGTCAGAGAACTTCCCAAACAGTACGTGTTGGGGTCAACCATTTCTGAATATCTTCACCAAATTGTTAAGGTCAAGAAGCTTGACACATGGGTCCCACACGAAGTGACGCAGCATCAGAAGCTACAATTTTTTTTGAGGTGTGCAGTAACCTAATAGCTTCACAACAAAAAGGATTCCCTACTTGATCGTATTGTGGCCTGTGAAAAAAAAGTGGGTGTTATATGCAGGGCTCGATTTCAACCGGTAGTTAGCAAATTGCTAGCAAGCAAATGCATTTTGCTGGTGATAAAAAGTGATTCTAGCAAAAGTTGCTAGTGGAAAAATTTTGAAATGTTTTAGTGTGAAATGTAAAGCGCCACTGCATCGCGTGTGTGGAATATTTTAGACACATACAAAAAAGAATAACTGCTTTCTGGAAACGAATGTTTCTTCAAAAGTACAAATATTATAAAAACATTTTAGCACTAGTAGAAATATCCAGTAAACTGGGAAAACAAAGGGAAAAAGATTACTGGAGATTATCTAACTTGCCTTCATTTTGCTGATGACTTAGTCATTTTTGCAACTACCCCATCAGAGCTGCAGAGTATGATCCAAGAATTTGCTGACAAGAGTAAAGTAGTGGGATTGAAATTTAACTTTCAGAAGACAAAAGTGATGTACAATGCTTTTACAAGAAACGAAGATTTAGTTTAGCGGTTGATGGAGAAAAGCTGGAGATAAGACGCGTACGTTTATCTTGGACAGGAGATATCAAGTGAGGGTCACACTGATGAAGAAATTCATCGGCTTATAAAACTTGCCTGGAGAGCTTTTGGAAGAAACAGCATAATTTTCAGGAGCAATATGCCATTATGTCTTAAAAGAAAAGTGTTTGATCAATGCATCCTTCCAGTGCTTACGTATGGTGCAGAGATGTGGACATTAACTAAAAGAGGCATACAAAGGCTGCAGACAACTCGAAGAAGCACGGAGAGGTGCATGCTTGGTGTAACAAGGAGAGATAAGAAGAGTAACTCGTGGATTAGGAAAATGACAAGAGTGGAAGACATCATGATCAGAGTAAAATCCCTGAAATGGCCATGGGCTGGACATACTGCCAGAAGGACAGACCATCGATGGACAGCCGAAATTTTAGATTGGATTCCAAGGGACAGGAAAAGTCTCAGAAGACCACATGGGAGATGGGTGGATGAAATTTGAAAGTATGTGGGAGTAACACGGAGGAGACTGGCACAAGACAGACCGTTCTGGAAGAGGCTTGGAGAGACCTTCGTCCAGCAGTGGATTGAAAATGGTTGATGATGATGATGATGTATGTATATATAGATAGATATGTTTGTGTTGTTTACCTTGTGAAGTGTTTGCACCAGGATACATTGTGGGGTGAAAATGAACTGGTGGAGGAAGTGTAATGCTTTGGGCAATATTTTGCTGGGAAATCCTAGGTCTAGTCATTTATGTGCAGGGAACTATGATATCTACCACTTACTTAGACAACATTGGAGACCTTGTACATCATTTGTGACAGTGGTATTCCTCTCTAGCAGTGCCTTCTTTCAGTATGATAATGCGCCATACCTCACTGCCTGGATTGTTCGAAAATGGCTTGTGGAGCATGAGGAAGACTTTCAGGCATTTACCCTGGCCTTCAAATTTCCCAGACTTCAATCCAATCAAGCATGTGTGATTTGTTTTGGAACAGAAAATTTGATCTGCAGTGACTCAACTGTGTAACTCACTAGAGTTAAGGGCAATGTGTTGGTACCATATACCACAAGACACCTTTAGAAATCATGTCTCCCTCGCCAGGTAAGAGGTATTTTGGTGGCACTATGTGCGAGACCAACATATTAGGGAAGTGGTCATAATGTTTTGACTCTTCGGTGTGTGTGTGTGTGTGTGTGTGTGTGTGTGTGTGTGTGTGTGTGTGTGTGTGTGTGTGTGTGTGTGTGTGTCACAGTGACTTAATAAAATATATTCATTATTTGAACTGAGTTTTATTCAACATTTGGAAAAAGCACTGAAACAATTTCCTACCTGCATGAGTTTCGTACACTTATTCTCATACATGAGATTCTTCCGCGAATTTGCGGAATTCCACTTTTTTCGGCATCATTTTGGTCATTCTCGAGGTCATTGCAAAAATGAAGAAAAAATTTTCAGGATTTTTAGGGGGGAGGGTCGTTGTTCTATAGAAAAAAAAAAGCGGAATTCCGCGATTCCGCTTTTTTGTGGAGTAAAAGAACTAAGCGCTTTCTAGCTGAAAGCGTTATTTTTGGAGCAGACGCGGGGGGCAAGAAGAAATGTTGGAGGGTAGAGTCAGGCGCTCAATTCGTTTAATGCTGTCAACAATGGATGGGTTGTCAGTCACTTGAGCATCGCAGCGCAAAGGGTGGAAGCTCCGCCTACTACGTGCGTTAGGGAAACTCCCGCAGCCCTTTCCGTGTCTTGCGGGGGGCACGGCTTCGGGCCAGTATTACGTCGGGCCGAAGCCTCTAAAAAGTTCGTGACGCAGCTTTCCGGTTTTTTTTTTCCATTCTTTCTTTCTAAGAAGGAATTTGTTTTGCTTGTTTGAAAGCTAAGTGGAAAGATTGTGTCACGAGAGGCTCAAAAACAGGGTTAAAAACAAGAATTCGGCAGAGAAAATCTTCCCACTTGCTTGACGTTGATAGAGATTCATGTCACCATATTCACAATGCAAGCAAAAAAATTTGCAAGCCATTTTATAAGGTTACATTGAGAAATACTTTATTGACTTCCTCAATGACTAAAAACTAAGCTGTGGATATATGTTTCTAATTCTTGCAAGTTTCTAATTGCTTGACTAAATTCACAAACTTTCCTAGACACATACTTTTCACCTCAGGATTTAGCTAGTAAAGATTCACATGTAAGTTTTAAATCTGATTTTTTTAAATATTTCATTTTATTTTGTTCTTAAATCCCTACTTTTCTATTGTGAATATAATAATGTGCTTCACTTTAATATTTACTTACATAATTTACAGAAAATAATTCCATATGGCTAGCGTACTCTTAAATATTGTATATATGCTGTATTTGAATTTGCTCACCGCGCGTTCGCGTGTCCCAATTTTCCACCTAGTTAAAAAGTTCAGCTTTTTTTGTCATCGGGCAGTCTCATGTATGTTATTCTGCTTTTGTTGTACAAACTCGAGCAGCAAACAATATTAATTTCTACCTGACCTCCAAAAAGCAGCCGCCTCCTAACAACAGTCATTTTGTTTTGGTACGAGCCGTTACCATTATTAGGTTTCACCGTATATGTTCAGTCAGTTGAACAAGTTTTCTGTAAATTAATTTTGTAGCTAATTGACAATAACTGCAATCTTCGATTGCAGTTATTGTCAATGAGCTACAAAATGAAAATGTATGTTAATGATTATTAATCAAGGGAAAAGGTCTTTTGCTATGTAAAGAATGCACTTGTGAATTTTCCATAGATTTATTGGTATAAAAAAAGTTTTTAGAAATTACTACCTTACATGGTTTTTCTCTCCTCTCTCTTTTCAGGAGTCAGCTCTTCCCCCTGTTCCTGAGAGACGAAGGCAAACTCAGGCTGAACAAATTGTTGGACGTGTTGAGAGGGAAAGACAGCCAGAATCTAGACGTGAGCGGGGCAGTGACTGTACCCAATCAAAGAAGGAGCCTTCACCTCAACCGTGTGAGAGTTACCCAACGCAAGAAGAAGATTTTCCCACTTCGTTATGCCTATCAAATCATGTTGACCCCGAGTCTGCGGAGAATTCCCCTTCTCGAAAAGTTAAGAGTGAGACTACCAGTTCCGTTTCCATTACTCTGGCTGATTATCGTGAAAAGAGAGACAAGGGACGCCTTGAACAGAAAAATGCTCACTTAGAAATTCCTCCTTCAAGTTCCCTGAGGCAGAATGCCACTGATAAGCATTCAAGGCCTGTGATCAATCATGAAAAACCTCAGCATGCTATGCCTTATGTTAAATCTGAATTCCCAATGCAGAGGGTGGCAGAAAAAAGCAATAAACAAAATAACGAATTTAACACCAGCACTGCAGATAAATTTAACCATCAGTCTGCAAGGCTGACAGCAAGTGAAAGTCATCACCAAGAGAATAAGTTTGCTGCAGTTTCTTCATTTAAAAATGCTCCAGAAATTAAAAGTGAGCCTTCAATGAATAAGATGGACCATCTGTCACATGATAGGAGTAAGGATACACTTTCACATCCAGAGAGCACTGAAAGCTTTAGTAATGTGTTGCCTGCTCCCATGCATTGTGATGTGGAACAAAATGCTGCTGTCAGACTACCTCACGAGAAGAGAACTCACAATATTGAATCCGAAAGAACTAATCAAAAACTGCCTGACGTATCTTTGCATAGTAAAATAAACAAAGCAAAGCACCAGAAGCACAAGCCTGCCTCACAATCTCCTCCTCGAAATAGTCATGGAGAGCAGCTTTCAACATCTCAGGGTAACAGTGTTTTAAAGCAAAGTTCTGATTACGACAGTGCAAAGTCCAGTAGTTCTAAGCTTGCCGAGCCTCGTGTTGTGGTGGAGCATAAGGCCGCTCCTGCTGAACAAAGAGTTCCTGAAAAAGTATCTGAACCCTCTAGCAAGCATGAACGAAAGGAAAAGCACAAGCACAAACATTCTTCTAGCAAAGACAAAAGCAATCACAATCATGAGCTTCAACCTGCTGACCAAAACCTTTCTGGTGGGCTCAAAATAACCATTCCTAAAGACAAAATTGTTTTAAGTGGTGTTCGTCCAGATTCCAGCCAAAAGAGCAACTTAACTAGACCTGAAGAACAGGAAAAAAGGAGTCTTAAAATTAAGCTTCCAAAGCCAAAAATTCCTTGCAATGATGTTCCTGCCATGGGCATCAAAGCACCTCCCCCAGTAGCCAGTTTAAAACTAGTATTAACAAAGGACAAAAATGCTGGCTCATACAGTGCTTCACATAAGCCCGAAAAGGGGTCGCGAAAACGAGATCGCAGCCCTAAAGACCACAGCTCCAAAAATGCAGAATCTGGTGGTAAGACAAAGATTGCTAAACTGGAACAATCGCAGAAGAATTATCACCAGGAAGGATACCACGCTTCCGTTTCTCTACCTCCTGAACAAAACAAAGTTTCTAGGCACTCACACCATGCTGAAGTTAACCAGTTCAACTCTTCGACTGGGAGTAAAAAAAGTCACGGTCGAGGATATCACCATTTAAATGATTCTGCTATTGCTTCTGCACAGTATGTGATGCCGTACAGTGGAGGTGGACAACCTTACTATCAACAATACTATTCTCAGCCACAAACAAACATTAGTGCCAGTGGCTATCAAAATAAAATGGTGCATATTTCGTATGACCATACCAAGCTCCCTCCACTGGATGTTCCTCCATTGCCTAAAGACCCTCCTCCACCATTACCACCACAGCCACCTCCTCCAGAGTTGTGAATTGGTAGTGCAGAACTTTGCTCATCTGGTGCTGGTTTAACCAGAGTCAATTGTAAAACACATATGTATTAGCAGTACAGAAATGAAGTGCATGGATTGTATGTGTGAATGTAAATGTGTTAAGTTTTGGTTGTTGCGATGGCTGTTTTAAAGGGATTTCTTTCAAGGTGCCCTCTATTTCTGAATTGCTGTATCTTGTTGTGACATCTTCTGGATTTGTGCTGTAAAAATGTACTAATTTTTAGTATTAAAACCAAAAAATTTGACCTAGCAGTGGGACTTCGTAAGGATAAATTTGTTTATATGATTATTGGTACTTGTAATAGCAATTTAACTTGTATTTTCAGCACAGTAATGTCACATTGCTTAAAAATTAAAAGCTGCCAATACTGGAATTTAAGAAACCACCACAGTGTTGGTGATTTTTATTTATTTTGTTGCTGTATGGTTTAGATTATCATACTTCTGTTTTCAGGTAAGGTGTATATGTATGTATGTATATATATATATATATATTTATTGAGTGGAATTGTACTGGAAATACAGTGCATTCCCTTGATAGGCATTGTGGTTATCCAGGAGACTACAAATTACTTCTCACCAATTGCTTCCATTTTCTCCTATATTCAACACAGTTTTTTATTTCTAGTTTAAAAATTACTTCTAAATGAAGCAGGTGTAAAAACTACCTGTCTTAAGAGGTTTTTTTATTGCATTTTAACCAATATGTGTCTTGTTATGAGAATGTACTGTGTGCAAGTTAAATAATCTGTTATGATATGCATGTGCTGTTTGTGTTAAAAGGAATCCTTAAAGGGCAAATCTCATTGATATTTAGCTATGTGATATAATGGGATAGTGTTTTAATTTAGCTTGAAATGAATTCCCCCTTCATTTTGACTTTCTCATAGTGTGTGAAGAAAACCCATTTCATAATCCACGACAGCAGCTAAAGTATTTGTAAAGCTAGCTTGATTTGCATGTTTAAATTCCATATGAAATCTGTATTTGCGGGCACATAGTGAAACCACAGCAAAATGCCAAATATTTAAAATGCCATTCATTGCATAATTTTTTGTTCTTTTGTTTTCTAGGAATCGGCTAGTTTTGGGTTGGTGTAAAATATTTGTAAATAAAATTAATGTGCTATACAAGGTCACACACAGTAATATGTGAAGTTATGTGATTGACATGTCAATGTGTCATAGCCATGTAATTTTTCAAAATATGCAGTACTTGTGTTTCAGTAAAGATTCAGTAGCACAGGACATCATGAAATTTTGAAATTTACTTCATTTTGGTGGCGCAAAAGTATGTCACTCTCAGAGCTTACAAATCGCTGGCTGTTAACTGTGCTTATTGCTATTCAAAGAATGCCAGAGGTTTATTGCAAGTAGCAAGCCTTTCTTATCTGAGATAAATCCAGTTTACTTTATTGATGCAAAAGTATCAGGAAATCATGCTTGCTTTCTTACTCAAGTACCTATTGTAGTTATCTGATCTGAAAGTATCCCTCTGCTGTGGGTAAAGCTTATGGATGTTCTGATGCATTTTGCTCCAATAAAGTAAGTCAGGTTTAAAAAACCCTTGAAGACACCTGCAGTTCCCATTTGGAAAGAAACCAAAAAAGTTGCCCCTTTCATCAACAAGGCATCTCTGCATTTCCAAGAGAGCATTGAAATTTTGTTCACCAAAAACTGCAATTCAGAGACCCCTCACAAAATCTGATTTATTTGGATCTCTCTTCTAAAATCTGGCAACATTTCCAACACTCCAACTTCAAATTGTAGTTCTGGCAACCAGCCCATCCAGTCGATCGCGGGTGATCAAGGTCGAAGGATCACCGAAAGCTACCGCTAAATGAACCTTCTACCGTACGTGACTGTGTTTCGCTCGTTTTATATGTTTATGTAAGTCAGGTATTTATGTCATTGATTTTGTACTGTACCTGCCATATTTTACATAAGCTGAACCAGAGGCATTGTGTTTTAGGTAGCTTTATGAGTACCGTAAAATGGTTGATAGTTCACACTAAAAATCACATTTAAATTGCTCACTAGAATGTTCTATTAAGGCATTGTAATGACCGAGTAATCCACCTGAATGTGTTGATACAGGTGTTGCCTTTTAAAATTGTGTTTGGTAGTTGACTAGTCATCTTCCAGTTAGCAGGCAAGATGCACTTTTAACAAGGATGTATCATCTCAAGTTTTTGAAGAACTTGCGTGACAATATTAAATGTCAGTAGCCAGTGGTCATGCTGCTGATCGCAATTTACGGGGGTGCGGGTTCATTTTGATGATGGAAAAAAGAGCTTTGGAGATTATGTTTTTGTAATGCTACAGTACTTTGGCAATAAAAAATTGAATTTGGCGAAAACTTTAAACCAGTGCGACCCCAGTCAGTAGCTGCTGTAATTGCCATACAAAGATATAGGCTGGCTTCACCCTTCAGAAGTTTTTGCAAATGATGCATTTAAAAAAATTAAGTGAATAACATCGGAGGTTGTTGTGAAGTCCAAAGAAGCAAGGAAACATAGAGTAACTAGAGCCAAAAATTCATTTTTTTAAAGTGAATAAAGAGTAAAAATCCATAGTTATTTTTAAAAAAGGGAATTTAAGCAAAAATACATTTTTTTTTCAGCATTACTGCACCGTAGATCCATAGAAACTACTGAAAACTTGGCATTTATAAATATTTCAACTAAAGAGCAAACAAAAATCTTAACTACAAGACGATGCTGATAAGTTCTGCCTCCTCAAGAAGGAAATGGGTTAGAGCCATGAAACTTAGACTATTCCACATATTCACCCCGAAGTTCAACACACTTGGGACAGTGTTTCTGGAGTTTCTTTAACACTTCCAAAAAAATTCTGAAGTCTGGTCACTCAAATACTGCTCTGCTGTTGCTATCACCAAATCATTCAAAAAATGCTTCCGTTCTAAACTTTTTTTTAAGGTTTGGGAACAGGAAAATAGTCTGATGGAGCAAGTCCTGATGAGTAGGGTGGATGGCCTGGTCTATGCACTTAAATCCCAGATATTTCAAAACATCCATTGTTTTGCCAGCCCTGTGAGCCGCCACATCATCCTGCAAAAAGATACCTTTCCACAGTTTTCCTCGCTTTTTTTCCTTCAACGGCTCTTTTAATCGGCATGGCAGTTGAGTTCGAATAGTATTCAGCATTTATTGTTTGGCCCTTAGGGAGAAGAGTGCATGATTCGTATGCTCCTTGAAAAGTCCTTGAATAAAAAAAGTTTGTTTTCAAGTCCTTGAAAAAGTTTAAGGATCTGTAAAAAGTGCTTGAATTGTTTTGTTTTTTAAGTAATGGTATCAAAGAGCAGGTGTTTAACAATATTTTGTGCTAAAAAGATGTATAGGAGATTTCTGTGTAGTTCTGATAAAAACACCAAACTGATCAAATAGTGCAGAACTTGCATTCAACCCAGGAAAGTGTGTGGGCAGCTGGTGCCTTGGCTATGATGTCACTACAGAGTAAAGCTTCAGCCATGTGAGTAAAAGTGGAATGATTTATTCACAAATTGTGATGGGCTTCTGTTTACTGGGTAGTTAGGGACACATTCTTGCCGGAGGGTAGAACTTCCAGGAATTGCTTGTGCTTCATGCGCGGATCCTTCGTTTCCTGGCTGCATCGAAACCCCCCCCCCCCAAAAAAAAAACCAATCAGTCATGCATTAAAAATAAAAAGTTAAAGCAAACAAAATAAGTGTCATACCAGCAGATGAATATGAAAATAATGTACACTTTTAAAATATTCCACAAAATAAAATGATAAAAAACACCACCACCAAAACAGAGGGCCAATTCAAAGTTAATAAAATAAACCAAATGGGGGCGAGAGATAACAGGCAGGTCATTGAAAATGTGCCCGCCCCAGCTAAGACTAATGATCTGAACTTACTAAATACCTGTCTGCTGACCAACCGACAGTACACATATATGATAATTCGGGTTTAAAAAGTGCTTGAATTTATTTTACTTGGAAGAGTACGAACCTTGGAGTGTAAAAACGCTGTATGATGTTGATTGGTGATAACTTCTGAGAAAGGGAGACATAAAACTAAAAAGCCTCTCATGTAAGACTTAAAATTGCATTTTTAAAGGTATTCCTCACCTCAGTTGAAGTAAAAGGGCTTAGGCTGACATACTTTGGGTTTGGAGACAAGGTGAAGTATGGAAGAGGATATATATATTTTTTGGGTTCATTCGGGCACGGGCTGTGTCTGGCAATAATAAAATTCGGGCTCAGGCTGACATACTTCAGGTTTGGACCCTTGAGCATGAACTCAGCACTGTTGTGTAATCAGAAGTGTGAATAAATGTAACCTGTTACTACATTTTGATGAATATTATAACAGTTATATATAGTATCTATAATGTGTAGAAAAGGGGACTGTTAGTAATTGTTTTTAATTTTTTTATTTTTGGAAACTTCCATTTTACATTCCTGCGTGAACGCATAGCTTTACAACCTTTGCATATCCTATTGGCAGTCATAAATGAATAAAGAACTTCATTCCATTTGCCAGAAGTATTTTGGGAATGTTTTTTGCTAAGTGCAAAATGCACAACACACTTCGCATGGTTATGTGAATTATTCTTTGGCGAAAGCATTATCATCCACAGAACATGCAGTTGTGCGTTGCTCTTGGGGTTGCAACATCTAAACAGCACTTTTAGGAAACAAAATGAAATTGGGGAGCTTTTTTCTAAACAAATGCCAACTGCATAATGACATTGCCTTTCATTCCCTGTAACTCCCATCCGAGGGACTTTTTACATGCCGAAAGTAACCAGAATTTAGTAAGCAGTACTGATAAAGAAAACTGCCAACCCTGATATAGCTGCCAGTGATATGGAAGGAAGTTTCAACAAGCTGTGTACACTGTCTTGGATGGTAGCTGGGCATTCTTGCTTTGCTTTACAAAGAAGCTGGGCATGGCTTTGCTTTACAAAGAAGTTGTTTCTTAAGATGTGCACACATCAAAATTCCATCAAACTATGTAGCTGCTGATAGCTGGGCATTCTGAATTTGCTTTATAAAGTAGTTGTGGTTTCTTAAGACATCTTGTGAATATTCATGTGCACAAAATAATTAAATATGCATTTTGAATACAAGATTTCAGTCTTACATTGTTCCATCACCGAGTACTGATATCAGTAAGTAATTACGCTTTCCTTGTTCCCTAGGGCATCACTTAGCCTTTGTAAGAGTAACTCAGTTTATTTTAGAACATAGTGATGTAACCTTGGAACTGAACTTCTAATTCTAAGTCTGAACCAACAAGTGGTGAAACTTTTTTTCACTTGAAATAATGTCAACTTAATAAAAATAAGTATTTTTGCAGTAGTAGAGAAATAAAAACTACTCTAACTTAGTTTTCATTAATTAGTTATGACCAACCATGATTGTGGCCATTATACTTTTAAGATAATTTTTAAATGTAATTTATGCTCTAACCTAACAGCAAGTACTGCTCTGACTTGTAATATTAGAGGAACAATTTTTTTTACCAGCCTCTTCATTTGTTTTTAAATTGAAAAAAAATGCTAATTTATGCTGTTAAAGTTAGGGAATGGGGAATTTAAAAACTTCTAAATATGGCAGTACAAAGGTTTCACTGTGTGTTAGTATGTAAAGATTTCACTGTAATTAGAATGTAAGTAAAATAATACTTTTTTTGTAATACTTTTTCTTGTGATAAATTTTGAGCAACTTTTTTTATGATATAATTTTTCTGTTAATGTTAAAATACTTGTCATGTGTGAAAAAACAAGCAAGACAGAAAAAAAAAAAACTTGTACTTACAAGCAAGACTGCATCTCTAGATAAGTTTTCTGAGAAAGTCCACAAAATAATTTTTTTTGTTCAAAACAATAGTGTAATACTCACGTCTATAAATTTGTCTTCATCAGCAGTAGTTACTAATAATGTGTTGTTTTAATTTATTTTCTGGTTTTTTAAAACTTTGTTACTGTGTATTAAAAATTTGTGTGTAACTTTCATATTTTTTTCATGATTATGTTAAAAAATTCATTGAAATTTTTTGTTTGTCTTGTGTATCTTGCAAAAAGAGTTGTTTGAGGAAATTGATTTGTGCATTTCAGGTACAGCGACTGAGCTTTGAGGAATTTCTGTGAAATGCTGACCTGGTCAAACAAACACATACAATGATACACACACTGACTCTCTCTGAACTTGTAGGATAACAGTATAATGCATACTTCTTTGTGATGTTTAGCAGGTCATCACCCCTTCATGATATTTGGCAAAACATAGTTGCAAATCAGTGATTCCTTTCCACATTTCACCGAGATTTGACTGCAGTTTAAAAATCTTGAAGCTCTAAAAAAGCAAAAAAAGTAGACGAAAGAGCTCTATTTTGTTCATGTAGAATGTAGTTCAGATGCCTCATAGAGGGCAAGATATGTCTGTTTTGCTAAGCAGCTAAGGTTTGTAGGCTTGACAGATTAAAAGCTTGAGTTCAGTCTCTTGTAGCTTGTTCCTTTCTCTGGAGCAAGTAATCCAAAATGAAAGGCAAATGACTTCTGCTACCCTTCATTGCTCATGGGAAGTCATATTATGTGTGGAGTTCAGCTTGGTACTTCGTTTCTCTTATGTCGTAAATACCAAAGATCACCTATTACAACGTAATATTGTTTTCATGCTATTATTGTTTTGGTAGTTATTAAAACTTGAGGTGGGAGGGTTAAAAAAATTGTAGTAGGGGATTGGACTGTTAGCATAGTTTTAAGGCACAGTTCCATTCCGAAACCTGATGCAGTACAGCACAAAGGCTTCTTGTAGGAAAACAGTTTGTCACTGTATGAGGCATATTCATCCACAGATTTTGGCAGGCTGTGAACTATAAAACTAGCCAAACAAGAAAATTTTGTTTTTTCCCTCTTGCGGTGTGTTAGATGATAAATGCTGTGAAGGCTAAGTTTGGGAATGATGAAGTAATATCTGAATTTATTCTGCTATTTTTGAAAATTAGCTGAATCCAGTGGAAGCCAACAATTAGCCAGTTAAAAAATGCTTAGGAATTTCTACCAATGTGTCAAAGTACAAATACTGCTTACTGCTTGCTCAAACACAAACACACCATTGGGCATTTGCCACTTTTGTTTTTAATTGTACTGAAGGACATTAACAAAAAATGAAAACCAACAACAAAAATGATTAAAAATGTGTTAACTGCACTTCTATTTATTTTTATCAGCCTGAAGCTAATACGTGTAAAAAAAAAAAAAAAAAAAAAAAAAACTTTGCATTTGTGTAATTAGGTTAACCAGAATACAGCATGAATTGTCTCGAAGATGTGTAACATCATGCACTGTTGTCCCAGTTTTCTGAATATAATAACATAGGGAAACAAAGTGTTTTATTTTCAGATGATATATTTCATACTATAGTAGAAAATGTCTTTTGTAAATACAGCAAAAGAAGTAATCCTGAAAACGGAAATTTCTTTTTTGCTGAACATGGAATTATCAGCTGACTTACATATTTGTTGTAAACAGTTTAACAGAGTTCCATAGTAAAAGTTGATCATTTTATTTTGTTTTTTGGCAATAATAGCTTTTGTAAAATGGAATTCATCCTTCATCAGTATCTAAATGAAATACTTTTTCGTTTGAAAATAATTTCCCTCATGGTTTAGTTTTTGTCGTTTATATCCTTTGTGAAACATGTATTAAAGTTAATTAATGTAAGTATGTGTTCAGACATTTTATCAGTTTATTTTCTAGTATATGTAGAATAGTTTGTGGTTATACCTCAGTTATGTGTATAGTAATAATTCACTAGAACAGTAACTTTGGAAAATGTAGCACACTTGTATGTCATGGAATTGCCACATTGCCTACAAGTTTGTGATACTGTCAGAAGCTCATATTTGAATCAACATTAAATATTTAAAAGCAGGGCTTGAAAAATATCTGAAAAAGTTACATGCCCAGCTGGGCATGTGCAGAAGTTATTTTACCTGTCCACATAGTAAAAGCTAGATACCCAGGAAAATTTCTCTTTTAAGATAAATCGGAACTCATTTTTTTAAGTTAAAAAATATGAACTGTATTTTAGATAATTTTCAGGGTCTGTATTCAAAATGTTCAGTGCACAAATGCATGTATCTTAAGTTTTAAGATAATGATGCTGAAATCAGTATGAAGTGGTATGATGATGAAATTGGTATTTGAGAAATTTAGTGATTCTCCATGTTCTTTTTGTTAAAAGTTTTTGTCTTTTGACACTAAATACCAGAGGGTAGTTCCATTAGAGGTATGCATCCCATTACTGACTGTAAACAACATTTTTAGCAAAACTACATATGGCTTCAATTTCTGAACCTAGAGAATAATATAATAAAAAAAGTGATATTTTTCTGTCCTTGGCACTTCGTAATAATAATACAACTTCCAGTGATTTGCAAAGAAGAAACACTACATATGACAACTATCTTTTTTCTTGTTGTAGGAAATTCCATTCCAAACTTATTTTAAAATTTAGTTGCCTGGACTGTGCAACTAGATTTTTTTATCTACCTGCCCAAGCCAAAAATAATTCATATGCCCCTGGCATCTTGGGCATGGTATTTTTCAAGCCCTGAAAAGCAAGTAATGAAATAGTTCATTTCTTTCAACTCTTCAGAGTTCCTTTGATTATTTTGTAAGCATAAGTAGTCATTATTGTACTGTAAAGACAGGAAGGGGGAGAAAACGATGTGAATTGTTTCAGTGCAAGTCATTTTTTGTTATCCCTGCTTGAATTTTGTGTCAAACCCTTGTGTTTTGTATTGTTTTAACATATAAGATGAAAACTGATTTTCATTTAACTATATGGTTAAATGGAAATTGATTTTCATTTGAACTACATACCTAAATGAAAACTGATTTTTATTTTGAAGCTCATAGATAAGTAAAAATTGATTTTTGTCAAATCAATTTTAAATCAAAATTGATTTGACTGCATAGGTAGTTAAATGAAAACTGATTTTAAGGCCAATCATAACTCATTTTTGTTCTTAAAAAGTAGTGAATATAAAAAATTACATCGTTACACTTTTTATATTAGTTGTACTGTAATATTATAGTTATTACAGTCTCATTTAGTTTTTTTGTACTTATGTCTTTTACTCTGATTTGTCTTGAAAAGCTGTCTTACTTCTACAAGTATTTAATCTTTAGATATCCATGTATGCAGTTCTCCAGAATTGCCGTCACCTTCAAAGTTCTTAGCAGGGATTAGTGCATTGTTAATTTTAACAACTGTTATGTGATATAATATATATTTATATGTATATAAATAAGCCATGGTGTTAATTTTGAAATCCATTGTATTAATATGTTTATAATTGACTCTGGTTCATTGAAACAAAGTTGTGAGAATTCTTAAATGCAAGACCCTATTTGCATAGCTTAAAATTATTAAGCAACAAAATGTGTATATTACAGATAATTTATTCTGATATTTCACTGTAATTGTGTATTAAAAAATGGGTTTTGTAATTAAAAAGAATGTTAAAGGTAGCAATTGCTACTGTATCATGTAGCAGCGGTGTGTAAAATAGTTAACAGATTTTGCAAACTGAATTTGACAAAACTATATGAACTTCATAAGTTTAATGTCATAACACATCATCATTAAATTTTTTGATTATCATGAGATTGTTAATAAAATTGTAAAAAGCTGTTCCAGTGTTTTGATTTTTTTCTTTTCTTTCACTGTGTGTGAGCAGGTAGTGAGTTGTCAGATTAACAACAAACTTAATCCATCTTTTTGTGTCCTGCTTTCTCCATCACTAATGGCTGATCTTACATTGTACCTCTTTCAAAGAATGTCTGTTGCTGTGTAGCTCCCAAACATAGGGTGTTATATTGCAAAGTCCAAAAAGCTACGTTCGCTATTGAACGAAAAATATATGTGGTACATTACGTATTGTATTTACTACATTCAATGTGTAGCAGGAAATTACTGTTACACACATTTTTATTATATACGTAGTGGTTGTTGGACGAGGATGCGTTTAGTGTTACGCTATTGGTGTATTTGATAAAAAATTCGGACTTACCCCATACAGCCTTGGAAGCTCAGTATTTCTTGGGCAGGATATTATAATTTCGTTTACTACAAGATTTTTTAAAAGAAGACTTAAATAGTGAATACAGAACAGCGATTCGAACGCAATTCGTATCCTGCCCAAGAAATACTGAGCTTCCAAGGCCGTATGGGGTAAGTCCAAATTTATTATCAAATACAACAATAGCGTAACCCTAAACGCGTCCTCGTCCAACAACCACTATGTATATAATAAAAACGTGTGTAACAGTAATTTCCTGCTACACATTGAATGTAGTAAATGCAATAGGGTGTGATATTGGTTCAGGTGACCATTTTCTGTGCAGCTGTCCAAACCTCTTTCATAAACTACAACTTAATTTTTTCTTCTGCTGAAGTAGTTAGTTCCACTGATATTCCTCTGGTCAGCTTTTTGTAACTTATACTTTGAAGCCCGTCCTTAATGCAGTAATAATAAGGTAGTTCTAAATAGCCTTACCATACATCTCAGATTTTGGGTCTTGTCCTGACTTGTCTGTTTTGATCAGGTCTAAATTAAAAGCAGATTCATTATATAGTAAACCCTTATTAATTTAGAACCCACCAAAACCATGCACCAACCAGTCGTGCCATGCTGGTTGTGTTCGGATGAGGCAAGTAATGTGTGTGGTTGATTAAAGAGGTAAATACATAGAAATATTGTGGGTGTTAATTGTGATGCCCATATCATTTACAACTGCCTCCAAGTTGCAAATGATGTCCTACCTATTGAAAGAGAAGCTCTTGTAGTCAAAACTCACATTTTTATTGTCAACCAGTATCAATACACTGTTGGATAAAGGTCTCCCCAACTGTCTTGAGCATGTCTCCTGCATGCATTCGAATTTCATCCATCAATCACCCTTATAGTCTTCGGGGTCTTTTTCTGTCCCTTGTAATGCACTTTAAAATTTCAGTGTTCGGATCTCTGGCAACATGTCCAGCTCATTGTCATTTCAGGGATTTTACTCTGATCATGATGTTTTCCACTCGTCATTTTTCTTATCCACGAGTTCCTCTTCTTATCTTTCGTGGTTACACCAAGCATGCATCTCTCTATGATTTTTTCAGTTGTCTGCAGTCTTAGTATGTCTTTTTTAGTTAATGTCCCTGTCTGCTGGGTGCACTGACTCTTCCTAAAGCTCTCCAGCCAAGTTTTATACACCAATTAATTTCCTAATCAATGTGACCCTTGATTGATATCCCGAGGTTTCCCTCATCAATCATGAAATCTTGCATTTCTTGAAAAAAAACATTGTATGTCAGCTTTGTCTTCTGGAAGTTCATTTTCAATCCCACTTCTGTGCTCTTGTCAGCAAGTTCCTAGATCATACTCTGGAGGAGTAGTTGCAAAAATGTTCAATCAGCTAAACTAAGGTTAGTTAAATAATCTCCAATAATCTTGATCCCCTTGTTTTCCCAGTTCAATGATTGAAATACACTTTGCAAAGTGTATAGTTACAATGCAGCATTCAAATTGGCCAGTAAAAATTCCATTGGGCCAGTAAACTATTTGTTACTGGCCTGGGTGGCCAGTAATTTTTTTTAACCCAGTTTATTTCAGAATTACCAAGTTTATAAAGAACTGAACCAAATTTCAAAATATCCAGGTTTGGCTATGACAGCTTTCAGATTTTTTTTTGAAATTCAGATATTTACTACTCAAAAACTGAATATCAGAATTTCAAATCATACTTTAGTTTTATGAAAATTTTGGACTGTAGGAAGCTGTGGTTTGAATCAAAATATTTGGATTTAGACAATATACTTTCCCAACTGGAGGTTGAAGAACCATTTATGCTCTGGCTTTCCCCCATTTGTCTTTCTGTCTACATGAGGTAACCTCCTGCCTTTCACACTGAAGCAACATGTTTTCAGGCAGGTGTGCTGTGCATACACATGTTGAATTTCATTACTTCTGTTGCTCTTAATTTGTGTTGTACAGCTCTGATGAAATGACGCCTTATTTTTTGCATATACAGTAAAAGCTCCTTATTCGCGGGGTATATGTTCTGTAAATATGCCGTGAATACAGAAACCGTGAATATGGAATGGTAATTTGTATGGTATTATAAGGGATACGTTCCAAGGTTCCAAAATAAAAAAAGAAATCAAAATAAAATCAATTTAATGAGAGTTTTTAACAATATCTATTAATTATTATTGTCGGGCTTAGGCAAGGGTTTAAAGAACTTAGTAATTTTTTCTTGTTTTGCCGCTTTTAAAAGGTCTCAATTCAGATTGATATTCAGCTGTGGCATTAACAATTTGCCTTTTAAAAATAAGACTTCTTTCCATAGATGGATCAATTTTCATGAAGAAATCACAAAGCTCATTTGCCATCTGTAAACCTTCACTCAGGTTTTTCAAGTTAAAGGTCACCTTTTCAGTGCTCGTTGAAGCCTCTTCAATGGAATGCGGATTTAACATTTCCTCCAAGTCGGTTTTGGTCAAATCTTCATCTTGCGATTCAAGCAACTCTTGAATGTCATTTGATTCTATCTGTTCAAAGCCATCTCACCCTATTCCATTTGCAACTTGAGCAATGTTTGCAGTTAAAGTTTGAATTTGCACGGATTCTTCATTTCCGACAGTCAGAACAGGCCACAGTTTTTTCCAAGATGATTTCAATGTGTATGGTTTCAGTTCTTCCAACGATTCTTTTATGTGAACAATGCATTTTGCTATGTCAAAATTTTTCCAGCATTGCATCACATTCATATCAGGATTACATTCCATGGTGTCCAGTATGATTTTGAAGGTTCGTCTAATGTAATAGAGCTTGAACGCCTGGATTATTCCTTGGTCCATGGGTTGGAGTAAAGCCGTCGTTTTAGGAGGTAAAAATATCACCTTTATATTTGGATGCATAGTTTCAAGCTCACGAGGGTGACCTGGAGCATTGTCCAAAACTAGAACGGCCTTAAAGTCTAAATTATTTTTTTCTAACAAGTCTCAACTTCAGGAACAAAACAATTCCGGAACCAGTCACAAAAAATAGCACTTGTAACCCAAGCTTTCTTATTTGCACGCCAAAACACTGGCAGGTTGTCCTTGTTTTGATTTTTTAAAGCACGAGGATTTAACGATCTGTAAAGCATTTGTGGCTTTATAACGCAATCTCCAGATGTGTTAGAACACAGCAGCAATGTAACTATTATCTTTTGCTGCCTTGAAACCAGGGGCGGACTTCTCACTTTTGGATATGAAAGTTTTGTTTGGCATTCTTTTCCAAAACAAGGCAGTTTCATCTGCATTAAACACTTGTTCCGGTTTGTATCCACCATGAGCAATTAAGTTTGAAAATTTTTCTGGATATCTTTCTGCTGCGGCAGTGTCTGCAGATGCAGCTTCTCCAACAATTTTAATGCTATGCAATGATTGTCGCACCTTGAATTTATTGAACCAACCTTCTGATGCTTGAAATCCTCCATCTGTACGTTCATCACCAGGTTCTTTAAAATGTGCGTAAAGACGCTTTGCCTTCTCGCAGATCATAAAACCATTTAGGGGCACTCTTTTTTGGTTACGATCTTCAATCCATAATGATAACGCAGCTTCCATTTTTTCAATTGCTGGATCACGAACAATTTTGGCTGATAGTGAGGTTGAAGCTATAGAATTCCTTATTTTGTCTTTGGATTTCTTGATGGATCGTACAGTTGATTCATTAACATTGAAAGAGCGTGATAAGGATGCTAACGACTCGCCAAGGTGTAAACGGTCTAGCATTTCTATTTTTACTTGCGGCAACACTATTTTGTTCCGCGTCGGAACTAATTTTTCTTTCCTTTTTACTCGACATTATAAATTGGGAACAAAGCAGAAGAGACGTGTAATTCAATCAAAATTATTGCAACGACTGACAAGTTGAAGCAATAAAACACTGACCGTGGCGAAGGCGGCTCTTATCAAAGGACATAGCAGAACGTGTAATACGGCAGCGGCGGCGGCATTTGGCGACGTACTTTAGGCATAGTAGCAATAAGGTTTGTTTAACTTTGATATTAGTCCATTCGGTTACACTCTTTGTAAAAACCGCCTCGGTACGTGCTAGCAGTACTCAAAAGATGTCGATGCGTTAATAAAGGACACCGAATCCTTTTAATATACCGACTGGATCTGCGAATAAAGAAATTTTTAGTCGCGAATACAGGAACTTGGTCACAATTTTTTAACCCGCGAATAGTGAAAATTCGAATAAGGGAACCGTGAATAAGGAGCTTTAACTGTACTGTAAATGTTGGTTTTTCTTTTAGGGACCAGTGGGCATTTTGATGGACCAGTGATTTGCAAATGCGAGTGGTCCACTGGGCCTGTAGAAGATTTATTTCTAACACTACAATGTCAGCATTTTTAAAACATTCCTACCCCAGGGGCTGTTGTAGGTCTTGGTTTGGTTGCATGACCATATGGGCTATAAAGAACAAAATTTACACTGATTCCAAGTATTTTACAATAGTGTAAATTTAATAATATTTAGAATAACTGTTCAGAACTTTGTCATGGTCACATTAAAATTTGTCCTGGTATTGAATTCGAAAAATATGGTAACTATAGGTCTAAATTAATCGTACGTGGTTTGCCCAAAAGTTTTGATTGGCTGTGAATGACAGAATTTTTCATTAGTAATATAGTACCCTCCCCCCCCCCCGTTATATTGTGCCGCACGACACGATATATCCACTGGCAAGACAACCAAGGAATACTACAAAGTAAGAAAACAACTTGGAATTTCTTAGAACAGAATATGACTAATAAAAATTATAATAAAATCCCGAATCCCAGCTTTAACTTGTCCATACATTTCTCTATGTAGTAAAAAAAAATCATATAATTAAATTATATTATTCTTTCATTTCTTTAGGGCTATACGTGCACACCCTCATTATACACTATATTGACAAAAGTCACCGGACACCCCTTCAAAAGCAAATGAACAGATCCACTGTGTTGTTAAGATGTGCGGTACTGCTGCAAACGGTATAAAAACAAGCCTGCAGTTGACTGCGATCATGTCGCACTGTGAGGTTGAGTAAAAATGTCACAGCGGGATAGAACAGACTTTGAGAAAGGAAAGATTGTTGGGTGTTATATTAGTGAGTCAACTGTTTTGGATGTACTGAATAAATGGGAGGCACATGGTGTGCCTGAAGAAGCAAAACATACCAGCAGACCAAAGAAAATCTGTGCTAGATTACGTCGAAGCCTTGGGAGAGTAATTACAGCTAATTAACGGAGTACTACTGCACAGGACCTCAGTGTAGAGGTGAGTAAAAATGCTGGAACTTCGGTATGTACACATACCATTCACACAGAACTTCATTCCATGGGTTACCATGGTTGTTCGGCTGCTCATAAGCCTTTCATCTCCACTCGGAATGCTACTCTTCGTTTAGCATGGTGTAAAAAACATTTATCGTGGGCCATAGATAATATCAAGTCTGATGGCCATGGGTGGGTATGGCGGCAGCCGAGGGAACACTATTTACCACAGTCTGTTCCTACGGTCAAGTTTGGAGCTGGCAGTATACTCTTGTGGGGGCGTTTTTCATAGCATGGTTGCAGCCCATTGGTTATTGTGGACGAACCTGTTAACCAGCACATCTACCTCAATATTCTAGATAATTGTACCCTACCAACTCTGTGGCAATACTGTGGAACCGAGCTTCGTTGATACCAGCAGGATAATGCACCGAGCCATAAAGCAAGGGATGCTACGGCATGGTTTGACGATAATTCTGTGTCATGTGTGGAATGGCCAGCATATAGCCCTGATTTTAATCCCATTGAGCACCAATGGGATGAATTAGAGCACTGCATAAAAAATTTGGAACCAAAGCCTAATTAAGCAACAGTTAGCGGCAGCATTATGTACTAAATGGAATGTCATACCTATCGCTGTGTTCCAAAACCTTAATGAAAGCATGTCTCAAAGGGTCAGTGCATTAAGGCCAAAGGTGGACCAACAAAGTACTAATGCATTCCAATAAATGCTATGTTGCATTTCTCTTCTTGGTGTCCAGTGACTTTTGTCAATATAGTGCATATATGACTGATTGGGGTTGGGTTCCTGTGTTAAGATAAAATGGTTAAAACTTTATTTTGGTTTTTAAACAGAAATACAATATTGCACCCACTCAAATTATGCAAGACTCATTCGTGCCTGTAATTTTTCAAAATAGAGGTATGTACTTTCTGATAAAAAGAAAACAAACAATCCAAAGCAGTCGCCCCCTCCCCATTTTGTGGCTTGGCAGTTCTCAAAAATAAAGCACAAAAATGCACATTGTTTTGCACTTCTGTATCTTGAATCATAAGATTCATATGCTACCTTCTGCAACAGGTCTTCATAGATATGACTGCTCACAAGCATTTCTAGTTCTGCATTGTAGTGTTTGACTTTTGTGTTTTGTCAGTCTTACTGTTGCTGTGTAATTTACCAGAAAGCAGGGTTCGTACACTAGGGTCCAAAACTTTTTCCAGGACTAATACATACATCATTTTACAGGTTTGCATTTTTTATCACTATATGTAACATAAATACATTAGCTTATTAAAATAATATTGGAAGAAAAAAAATTACCTCAATAACTGTGAAACCACTCAGATTGATTTTTATCACCCAGTTATTTTTTCACTGCACTGTGTGTCACCATGGCTGTGTAATATATTTATGGATGCAAGCATGCTTGATGCCAAAATAGATAATAGTGGTTTATGTCTTGGTGATATCCGTGTATGCAGATTGCTGTATGCTGATGACACTGTCCTGTTGGCAGAGAGCAAAAGTGAGTTGCAGAGTATGTTGACTCGGATGCACGAAGTTTGCATGAAATTCAAACCGAGTATAAATAAGGGAAAACCCAAAGTTATGGTGTTTGAAAGAGGAACGGGCAGCACTGAATGTAATGTAAGTATAAATGGCACTGTGATTGACCAGGTGAGTGAGTTTGTGTATTTAGGAAGCATGTTTGACAGAGAGAACAAGTTGGATAGTGAAATCAGTAGGCGAGTAAATTCTTCTTTGAAAGTCATAACTGCTCTGGGAGGTTTTCATAGGAATGATGGGTTCTCTAGAGAGTCCCGCATGTCTGTGTATGAAACTGTAATTGTTCCTACTCTGATGTATGGCAGTGAAACCTGGGTACTTCAGAAGAAACATAGGAGTCGTTTGTGTGCTGGAGAAATGCGTTACTTACGTGGGGTTTGTGGCAAGACATGATATGATTGTGTGAGAAATAAAGATGTATTGCAGTTATGTGATGTGAAGCAAAATGTTGTTAGCAAGGCGCAGACCAATATGCTTCGGTGGTTTGGCCATGTTGAAAGAATGAGTGATGAAATGCTTACTAAAAAAAATCTTTTCAGCCCAAGTGGCAGGAAGGAAAAGCAGAGGAAGGCCAAGGAAGACATGGGTGGATCAGATTCAGGAGTGTCTGCATGAGAAAAAGATTATGAGTATGAAGTATAAAAGATCTTGTGTACGGCGTGTAATGGATATCAGTGAAGCACGAGTTGTATGTCAAGATCGCCGTAAATGGAGAAGTTTGATACGACAACAATAAGTAAAAATATCTGGAAGTTTGTATTTCTTTTTGGAGCTAACCTCTGAATCTCAGAGAACAGCTTAGTGATATGTATGTACTAAGTTTTATTATTGCATTCATATTTTACTTGGTAGATATTGTACAAAAAAGCAACATAGTTAACACATTAGATTTATTAAGTTTCCTTTATTGACTGAACCAGTTCACATGATTTATATGAATAGTGTCTATATACAGAGTGTTTCACTTGCTACATTACCCACCATTTTTGCAATAACTAAGAGGAATGAAGATATCGTAACAAAATTTGAACTGGACTGTGAGAAAGCAAATGGAAGCGCAATATAGTTGCGCCGGCGTCAGAGAGAAGTGGCGGCGCTAGTGTATCGCGACTTCTCATCACCTGCCGGACGAGCGGACGTCTGTCAGTTTATTAAGTCTGCCGACACAGATGTTAATCCCCACACGAAGAACCCCTATATCCAGCAAAGATCGTTGTTTGGTGTGCGATGTCACAGCGGCGCATTATTGAGCCGATCTTCGAAACGACCATCTCGACAGCAGCTTACGTGGAAAGCTTTCAGACCTTTGTGAATCAATTGGACGATGAGGAATTATCCATTGGATATTTCCAGCAGGATGGAGCAGCATGCCATACTTCCCGTGCCAGCATGGCCGAAATTGAGTCATTTTTCGAGAACAGAGTCCTTTCGAAGGGACTTTGGCCTCCGCGGTCGCCAGATTTGACGCAGCGTGATTACTTTCTCTGGGGCTATCTGAAAGGTAGTGTTTATGGCAATAATCCATGATCTATTGCCGCATTGAAATCCAACATCATTCAAGAAATTCAGGCAATTCCTAGGGACATGTTGACCCGAACCTTCCAAAATATCGAGCATTGTGTTCAGCTGTGCCTGGACGCAAATGGTGACCATTTTCTGCACATGTTATGATGCCATCTCCTTTCTCACAGCCTAAGGTAAGTCCTGTTCGATATCTTCATTCCTCTTCCAGTTATTACAAAAATGCTGGGTAAAGTAGTGAGTGAAACACCCTGTATAAGTTTCATAGCCCATAGTACTTCTGATGTCAGGCAATCCGTGCAGGCCACAAAAGTTCCCACATTTGTATTGCTCAAAGCTTCAGTTTCTTTGCACAAGCTTACAGTAGACAATGATGGAAAATTTGATTTTTCCACGTGGTATTGCACTTTCGTGTACTCGGTAATGGTGGCACAAGTAGAAATAGCGGTATTTGCACATTTAACAAGTTCCAAATGTTTTTTTACCTGTCTTGTGGCTTTTCAATCCAGATACACCCATGTTGGAAGTGTCGAGGCTTTCCCATACACAATTTGCAATGAGCTCTAAATTTGTCACTGGTATCAGCCAACCTGAAAATCAACTATTCTCTAACCAAACTTCTTGGAATACACATTTTCTAGCCATACTCTGAAAGAAGGAATAAAACAAACCACAACATTGTTCTTAAATGAACAAAGTAACAAATGCGAGTGATGGAATGGAAAACATAAACAGATGAGCATGAACAAAAAGAAAGAAAATGGAGCTCAGGCGAAGACGAAAGCACCTTACCTAATGACTAGTGTAGCCTGTGAGTGTTCCTCAGGACATGTGACACAGTGCGTTCTGGGTGGGTATTGGTTATTGAGCCTAGCCCAGATGGTCACTGCTCAATGCTTCAGTGGTGGAAACATGGTAGTTTTAATAGAGATCCCCCCCCCCACCCAAATAACTGCTTTCACCTCCAAATCTTTTAGCTAGTCGGTGGGTTAATACTAAAGCTGGGTTTGGACTCAATTTTGGGAGTCTGAGTTCGAAAACTGGCTAACCTGTTCAACCATTATAAATAATTAACCAATGTATTTCTCAGATGGGGAGTGGGGAAGGGATCTCTATCTGTTTTTACAGTGTAGAGATCGGGAGTAAATTATAGCCAGCATGCTACCAACTATCCAATATCTCTAGTTCTTGAAAACGCTTTTTCTTCTCTACAGAAACACACTAATGTGTGGCCTATGGCATTTTCTACCCAAGCCCGGAGTAAATAGCCATCTCGAACGCCCGCACCCCAAGGAGAACCAGTTGCCAAAGAATTCCCTTTACCAACTATAAAGTGTCTCATTTGCTAAATCGTATAAAATTACATTCATACATAAAAAAAAGTATCTCTCTCTCTCTAAAAGCCCAAACCGCAGTAAATATTCTACAGCCCGTCTCAGCGGTGGTTAGTACCCAAAGCATGCGAGACTTCTGGTGCGATAGCTCAGGATCCGGCTATTGGACCTATCGTCACCCAGTTTACTAAACAAAGATAAGGCAGATACAATGATAAAGGTTACAAATAAAGTTTTGTAAAAAAAAAAATATCTGCATTTCAAAATAAAATTCGATTTCCAGGATGTTATGCAGAAAAAAAAAAAAAATTATGTATACTGGGTGATCCAAAAGTCTTGCACATTTTGAAAATGTAATAACTCGCGGAGTTTTGAGAGTAGAGCAACACGGTTTGCGTAGAAATTATCAGAATAGCATCGGGCTTTTTATGAAATCATAAATTGTTACTTACATTTTTCATCGCCAGATGGTGCAGCAACCACAGGTTAGAAGTGTCGAGAAAAAGTGACACCTGATTGTACCAGGTATTCAGTGTGATAGCCGTCCTGTTCCAGCACTGCCTGCAAACGAGAGAAAACACCATGGACAGCAGAGCATGTCCGGTGGTATAGCTATGGTGTCGAATGGTATCTTTCAGCATGGCCAATGAAGTGGGCGACATCTGTACACTTGTGATTTTAGGTAACCCCAGAGCCAGAAATCGCAGGGTGTCGGGTCTGGTGACCGAGCAGGCCAGGCCTTCGGAAAGTGTCGGCTCAACACACTATTTGGCCAAACGGAACGTGCGATGTGGGGTGGTGCTCCATCCTGCATAAACATGCACAGATTCACTGCATCCCGCCCTTGCAAGCTAGGGATAACATACTTTCGTAACATGTTCGCATAACGTGCACCTGTCACTGAAACGGGTTCGAAGGAGGTGCAGTGGACCTCTTCCAAAAAAAAAAAAAAAAAAAAGAAAAGAAAGAAAAAGGACTGATAATGAAGGAAGGCAGGAATCCACACCACACTGTCACTTTAACGACTGCTCAGGGATGTTCCGTGGCCCAGATGCGGCAGTTGTGTGTGTTTACCGCTCCGTTTAGGAAAAAGTGTGCCTCATCAGTCCATAAAACGTTCATCAGCCAGTTCTCGTTGGCATTCATTTGTCGAAAAAAAAACATGCTGTGAACTCCTGACGCCGCACGTAATTGCCAGCTTGCAGTTCGTGATGCCGTCGCAGTTTGTACGCGTATATGTGCAGAATTCGTCGTAGTGTTCGCCATACAGTCCCATATGGAATGCCTGTTTGCCAAGAAACATGGCAAGCACTGGAGTCTCCATGTGCGGATGACGTTGCAATCACATCCATTTCCTGCGTAATCGTCTCTGCTTAAGCAACAGCAGCACATGTTCATGGGCGTGCTGCCAAAGATCTCGTTTTCTTGAATTTTTTCACCATTCGCCGCAGTGCAGTACTTTCCATCGGTCCTATCCCACTGCGATCACCTTTCAGTGACCGGTAGGCTATCAACGCAGCACTCGCACATTCAGCGTTGCAATAGAACAATTTCACCAATAGCTTTTTGTACGGTAATGACAGCATACTGACACGGACTGCTGTGACTTGTGGTTGCTTTTATACCCATTATCCCAGACCTGTTCGCCTATGGCGCCATCTGGCGATGAAAAATGTGAGTAAAAATTTATGTGATTTCATAAAAAAACCAATGTCATTTTTATCATTTTTATGCAAACCGCGTTGCCCTACTCTCAAAACTCTGCCAGTTATTACGTTTTCAAAATGTGCAAGACTTTTGGATCACCCAGTATATAAAATTTTCTAGGACTCCATAAGAGCAAATCTACCATTTTCATGGGTTTCCAGGTCTGGAAATTAAAAAATTCCATTTCCAGGTTCTGTGTGAAAAAAAAAAAAATTACAATTTTCTAGGACTCCATAAGAACAAATCTACCACTTTAACAGTTTTTCTGGTCTGGAAATTAAAAATTTCAGTTTCCAGGTTCTGTGTGAACCCTGAGAAAGGGTTTCAAATGCAAGTTCATTTGTCATTATGAACACATTGTTAAAGTTTATTTTCAGTAACATTCATTCCTTGGACCTCAGCTTTTTTTTATTAAAATTAGTTACATGGGATCCCCATCTTTGTCAGATTCAGTCTTCTCACTTGGAACTTTCATCAAACACCTGGCTACTGATACTTTTACCTCCTATGCTTTATTAGCTATGTACATCATCACGTCGTTTTAAGTAAGCTTTACTTGATGCGTTTGGCAAAAGCTCATCCTATTGCAGTGGTAATTTGTGTAGCAATTCCCATTGGTAGTTCATTCGAAGTATTTGAATTATTCCCTAACCCATCGGTTAAAGAAGGCCTAGATCTTACGAAAATGCCAGTAAAGGAAACTATAAAGGGATCATGGTTTCAGCCATCAAATTGCATACATTGTTCTGTTTTTGAATCTCTTATCACAGGGTTGTGGTCTTGTGCTGCCATCTCCTGGCTGGAATTTGTTGAATTTTCAGAAGACTTTAATTTGGTCGTTAATATTTTGTGAAAACGATGTGATAAAATTATCCCATATTTTATTAATTTTGATGGATGAGCCCTTTTTTGTAAGCTTGATAATTGGTTGAAGTATCGACAGATTCATGGATACGAGTTCATTTCCAACCTGTGTAATGTGAAATGAATTTTGCTTCTTCCCAAACAGGTGTAAATCCTTCATTAATAACTGTTTTAACTAGATCTGTTGCTTTTTGAGAATATTGAACATTTTGTTTATGCTCTTCAATGGGTTGATAAAAGTTTTTTTTTTGGTCGTTCCTATGTATTTTTTCTTAGTGCAATCACTTGGTGAGTAAAGAGGTATAAAGTAAATTCCATTGTTGCTCAGGTTTTGGTGGGTCTTTATTGTTCCTCAGTTGTTCTGCAATTGAAGCTCCTTGTCTGATGCCAATTTTGATATTTTCTTTTTTGAGTTTTTTTTTTTAATCCAGTTGGAAATACCTGATATATCTGTATAGAACCTGTATATCTATTTTTCATAATGGCAGAACAGGATCAAGAGCATTTGGAGATGTTGGTGTTGTAACCATGAATAAAGCAATTATTGGTGTAATATGACTGACTTAACATCTGTCATATTTACACCAATAAAATCTTCCAAATTTAAATCTATTTTGAAATATATATTTGTAGAAGTAGAATACATTGTCTGAATAAACACATTAATGACTAAAGCTTACCTCTACCCTTCATTATCGTAATTAGATATGTACTTATTTTAAACTGTAAAAAACTTCTGCAATTCTGCTCTGTACAGGTTTCCTATAAAAAGCATTTTCTTCATAAAACATTTCAAATGTTTATGAACATCAGAACATTTTCTTGAAACTGTGATCCTCATCGATTCGTGCCGAATCTTTTAGCATTTCTTCTTGAGAAGTTTTTTTGATAGCCTCATCATCATCACTCACTGTAATTTCTTCACTACATTTTATAACACTGCTTGCAGCTATACAGTACTTTATAGCCACATCTTTCTTCATTCCTTGATCAACATCACCTAAAATGTTCACTTTATCAAAAAGAGACAGGCATTTTCTTTTTGACATTTTGAGCGAACACTGGCGAGTCAATCGTATTGATTGAATGAGAATGAATACGTAACTACAATAGGGCAGGGTTCGTACGGTCCTTAAAAGAACTCCTTAATTTCCATTTGCCTTTTTTAAAGGCCCTTAAGAACTCCTTAATTTCTGTTCTGTTTTTAAGGGATCTTAAATAGTCCTTGAAAACACCGTAATTATATTATATTCGGTCGTTAAAAAGGTCGTAATTTTTTTTTTTTTTTAACCAAAGAAATGCGCGCGATACGCAGGCCAGCTGGTTTCATTAGCATACTGATGATGGTTTTTCATCACTAGATCGCATGTCGCAAAAGTTTACCCATGTTCTGTATTGCTTTTGGCAGTTTGCCAACCAGCTACCTTCAAATCGCTTTGGTTTAGATTAGATTTATTGCTGGCTTCTTGTTTTCTTTGCGCCGTGTCGGTGCAGTTCAGATCGTTATCTTTTGTTTATTAGAGAATGTGGTACTAAGTAAAGAGCTTACAGCTTCTGTCCTTTCAGCTAGACAGAAATATGTTCAATATTTAGATGCCGAAAAAAAATAAATGTGCCAAGCAATATTTGGGAGGAAACGTAAATTGATTGAGGAGGAATTGCAAATGCTTAGTACAAAAAAACTGAAAGTAGAAAAAAATATTGCCGAATTAGGAATTAGAGAAACGTGCAGTGACCTTGCCGCCCAAGAGGAATTGATGAGAGATATCAACTGATTTCTTCAATCAAATAGTTTTCAAAAATTAATAAAGGAAAGAAAATGAAGAATTGGCAGAAATTACCATGTCAGTAGTTGCAAAAAAGGAGCTGAAAAATCGATTTCATTGTAGGCCTACGTCCTTTGTTTGACCTCAAAAAAGTGAATATGTACATAACATAATTTCCTTGCAGTCACTGTTAAATTGCATTACTGTTTTTTAAGTTTAACAGCAAAAAAAGATGTATAATAGAAGTAAAAATTCTGAAGGAAATTTCATAGGTGTCTTGTTGTTACTGCAGTTTGTTTTAGCTTTTACACCTATACACTATTGCCAAATGTTGAAAATCAACCTGCATTAAGTGTATGGAAGAAGTTACTACAAGTGATACAGCTGTAGAATTAAAAAAAAATGCAACGTTACACAAGCAAAAATATGTTATTCAGCCAAATCTACGAAAACCAAATTTTTCTCCTGATTTGGGAATTCGGAAGCTGTGTAGTAAATAAAAAAATAAATACTTAAAAGAAAGTGATGCTTCACTGTTCAGTTTTGATTCTTTGAATTCTGCCAATGTAGTTTTGAAATTTATGCAAACATTTTTATTGAACTTAAGGCTTTCAATTCCAATGATATGATTTAAGTTACCATGAACTTGTGCGTTTCGATTTGATTTAGATAGTGTGTTTACTTGCTTCATTAACCTAAAACAGGTCTAACAAGCTGTGCTGCATTTTTATAAAAGTGTTATTTTTCCAGCTGCAGCACTTGTAGTGATGCTACCCACAGAATTAATGCATTTAGTTTCTTAGCCTGTGTCCGTACATATTTGTAAAAGTAATTCTAATGGAAGGAATTAAGTTATTGAATGGAAAGGTAAAGATACCAAAATTTTTAAAGACTGACAATTACAGCCATATGGAATTCTAAGCTGTATTTGTAATACTGTTTTTGTTAAAATGAATTTGTAAATTAATAAAAAAATATAAATTCGGATAAACTTTGAGGGAAAAACAAATGCAAATTTAAAAAGTTTCCGAAACCACAAAGATGGGCCTATAATCACAATTAATGGGTGAAAATTTGTTGAAAATTGAAATTCCAAAGTAAATAAATTTTATGCTTCACACCACAATACGAAGAAGCAGAGTGTTCTGTAGATGCAAAGATATGCTTCAGGACAAATAATGGATCCAGTATTACCAGTAAGTAATGTGTATAAGGAACTTTTAAGTTAGTTGGTTTTTCTGTTGGAGTATTTAGGTTTAATTTAGTAGAACTAATTTTAATTCATATATTTGTGCAATGGAATATTCATTAGTTTCAACAAAATTGATTTATTGTGTTAAAATGACTTATGTTGTAATAGTTAACTCACATTTTGTATATTGTGTATATTTGCATGCAGCGATTATGAAGTCCTTAAAATATATTTAAAGGTCCTTAAAAATAGTCTGAAGGTCCTTAAGAACTCTTTAATTTCCATTTTCAAAAAAGAGTATGAACCCTGTAGGATCACGCCCTCATCAGTTACAACCAGTTTTACCCTGTGGAATGCAGTTTCAATGCTGACTTTCTATCCAAATTTGAAAAAAGAGCTGCTTCATACTGTCTCCATGGATACAACTTCTCGCCTGTCGTCCCCCTTCCAACAAGACTCCCAGCACCTTGCAGAACTACAAATTTCAAAATAGGGAACTAAGGAAGCTTTTGCTCCCATCTGTGTGTTAAAAAATGATAAAGAAAAACATTTGAAACACACACGCACACACACATCAACACAGAAGAAAAAAAAATGGTAATTTTTAGATGAAAAACTTCATTATATAGAAATTGATTTTTGCAGCATGGAGATTAATTTACATGTAAATGTTGTTCTGCGGAAAATTTTGTTAAATAGAAGATTTCGCTGAATTGAAGTTTATTATATAGATTCTACTGTATATAATCAAGCCCCTATCAAGATTGATACTTTCAGCACCACAAAATGACTGCTGTTCTGCGGAAAATTTTGTTAAATAGAAGATTTCGCTGAATTGAAGTTTGTTATATAGATTCTACTGTATATAATCAAGCCCCTATCAAGATTGATACTTTCAGCTCCACAAAATGACTGCAAGGATATGTGGGTTATTATGATCTGTTTGCATTCTTATTTGTAGTGCATAGATGCCAACAATACTGATTTTCCGTAATATTTTGAATTTTTGGTTGGAATTATAGAAGCACGGACATGACAATGAAATTACGGAAAATCGCTATTAGATTTTTCCACTTCAGAAACGGGCACGAGATTCTTCTATGGAATTTGGCTTTTTCGTCATCATTTGTGTTATGATGCTGTTCTGAATAGAATTGGGGGAAAGGGG
The DNA here is from genome assembly GCA_039090855.1 of Macrothele yani. NCBI lineage: Eukaryota > Metazoa > Arthropoda > Arachnida > Araneae > Macrothelidae > Macrothele > Macrothele yani. Next base: position 34,218,002 of record CM077008.1, on the reverse strand, counting down.
ATGAAATTCGGTCTCTCAAAACTTTTGAAAATGGGAATTGGACAGAGGGAATATTTCTCCTGTGATTATAACCACAGAGGGCGAGTCGAAAGATTTGGATCACTTCATGTCTTCATACGTACCTTTACGATGAAAGCTGACTAGCATTCAAAGTATAGGCCATAGGGTTGCACAGGCTTTAGCCATCTGTCTGCCAGTTCTGGTCCTTCGAGACGAAGAATTCCTTCACCCCAGCTGCTACCTCCTCCTGGTTGTTGAAGTGCCACCCGTGAAGGAAGTGGGCCATGGACCAGAACAAGTAATAATCCGACTGGGTAAGTTTCGGACTATATGCTGGGTGTAGCATCAGTTCGATGCCCTCAAAAACACGTGAAGGTTTCAAAGAATTTTAATTATTTAAACCCTCATAAAACCTAATTAACAATATCTATTTTCCAAAATGCAGTAATTAAAAGCTAATAGATTTTCGCAAAAAGGTCTGGCAGAAAACTTTTTGCCGGGGAGGGGTTAAGTTTTTGGAGTTTTGCCCGGGTTATTCGCGTTGTATGAAGACGAGTGTTCTCCAGCTGTAGGAGAGTGCGCTTTCTGTTCACCAGTGCCGCCACTTCTCCAAAACAGCATACATCCGCTCCAGCTGTTCAGAGTAGAGGTTGGCATTGATGGTCCGACCGTCTGGAACAGTTTTGTAATAGACTATCCCCTTGAAATTCTACCAGACATAGAGCAATTACCTTATGTACGAAGCGCCCACGTTTGGCAACAGGTTCTGGAAGCTGGCCCGAGCTCAGCCACTCCTGTTGTGTGATAGAATTATGGAAATAGACCCACTTTTCATAACACGTAACAACTCTTTTGATGAAATGTACATCGCACGGGTTTTCTAGGAGTTTCGTGCACATTTCCACTTGGCGGTTTACTTCAGCTGGTGTCAGTACATGTAGGACAATGTGACAGCTCCTATAAACCTTGCCGAGGTCCTGAAGGTGACTAATCACGGTGGTCTACGATATGCTTAGCTTGCCTGATAATCTCCGAGTGCTGGTTGGATTTGTCGCACGGCCTCCGAATCCATGTTCGCGGCCTACGTGACCTTGGCTGATTGTTAAGGTTTCTGTTACCTGAGCGAAATTTCTTGAACCATCTGGTTGTGGTCCACGGAACCTTTCCCTTTCGCATGGCAAATGTTTTGTATTGCTTGAGCAGCATTATGGCAGAGTTCAAAAGTTCCCTAATTATCCGGTTATGGCTGTTCATATTTTAGGCGTCCTAACCACAGATAGAACAATGACCACTTTATGTCCCTCTTGACTGACTGCAGTGTGCGACTTGAACTAGTTTAAACATGTGACATACTCGCCGCAGCACATGCATTTACGCAAATATTGCAAAACTTTTGACTCACATTCTGTATTTTACTCGCAGTGTTGCTAAATATAATTTTTTGATAACTGTTTGTATTCCAGTTTGAGGCAAAATTTGAAGTTAGACGGAGTGGAAATATCCCTGCAATTTGTAAATTCTGTTTCTTGCAATGTTTCTTCTGCCCTCTATTATTGTTAAATTAGCGTACACCCTATCCTAGGACAGTTGTTATTAAGCTTTAAATAAATATATAGGTGATGTTGCCCGTCCTATGGCAGAGCAAAATTTTTAATTGAAGCACATTGAAAACAAATCAAATACACTGACGGAAAAAAAAAAAAAATCCCAACACCAAGAAGGGGTTGTGTTAGTTAAACGACAGTTGGTAGGCGGTGAGAGTACATCTGTAAGATGACGTCTATGCAAATTTCGCACTCGGCGCATACGTGTGACGCTAGTAGCGCCCTCGGAACATGCAAAGCAGGTTTGCTGTAAATACGCGCTGTAACGTTCGTGAGCGTTAGTTATCGTTGAGATTCGACGTAGTGTGTTGATGTTAGTCAAGAATGCCTCTAAGAAGACGAAGAAGCCATTATCAACAGCTCACGGAGTTTGAACGAGGTCGTGTAATAGGGCTACGAGAAGGTGGATTTTTGTTCCGCAATATTGCAGAACGACTTGGCAGGAATGTAGCCACTGTGCATGATTGTTGGCAGCGGTGGTCAAGGGAAGGTACTGCGTCAGGAAGACCGGGTTCCGGCCGGCCACGTGGCACTACTAAGAGGGAAGACCGCCGTGTACGGTGTATGGCCGTGGCGCATCGTACCGCGTCTGCAGCAGCAATTCGAGCTGCAGTTGCCACCACATTGACAAAACGAACTGTTACAAATCGGTTACTTGAAGGACAGCTCCGAGCCAGACGCCCTGTAGCGTGCATTCCACTTACTCCAAACCACTGCCGTTTGCGACGTCAGTGGTGTCAAGCTAGAGCTCATTGGAGGACGGAGTGGAGATCTGTTGTGTTTTCCGATGAAAGCCGGTTCTGCCTGGGTGCCAGTGATGGCCGTGTGTTGGTTAGAAGGAGGCCAGGTGAGCGCCTGCAACCAACCTGTCTGCGGCCGAGATACACTGGACCTACACCTGGAGTTATGGTCTGGGGAGCAATTTCCTATGACAGCAGGAGCACTCTCGTGGTTATCCCACACACCCTGACGGCACAGTTGTACGTCGGTCTGGTGATTTAACCTGTTGTGCTGCCATTCATGAACAGCATTCCAGGGGGTGTTTTCCAACAGGATAACGCTTGCCCGCATACCGCTGTTGTAACCCAACATGCTCTACAGAGTGTCGACATGTTGCAGTGGCCTGCTAGATCACCAGATCTTTCACCAATCGAGCACGTATGGAACATCATTGGACGACAACTCCCGCATCACCCCCAACCAGCATTGACCGACCAAGTGCAACAGGCATGGAACTCCATCCCACAAACTGACATCCAGCACCTGTATGACACAATACATGAACGTTTGCGTGCTTGCATTCAACATTCTGTTACACCTGTTATTAATGTATCAGCATTTCACATTTAAAATGGCTCTTCTCGCGCTTACATTAAGCTGTGATCTTGAAACCTTAATCGATTAAATATGTTACCTATACAAATGTATTGCCGCCATTTCATTCCTCTACAACTATTTTTTCGTGGTGTTGGGATTTTTTTCCCCCGTCAGTGTAGATGCTGGATTTCTATAAGGACATAGTAAAAACTTATATGTACAGTAAGAACTCATTCATGTTAGAACTAAAAATCAAATGCTATTTATTTCAGTTTTTCAAAAGACCTCGTAATAAATAACATTCTGTGTAAAATATTTGTTGTTTAACAATTGTAGGTTAGAGCGTTTAGGTAGATCGATATTTTGCAAACTGTGTAATATAATCAGCACTAAACTCGGAAAGTTGTTTTCATGTAAACTTACCTTAATAACTTTTACTTTGATTTTTCAAGTTAAATTACTTTTTCTCCAGCACACTTGGTATTTTGTTCACGGCTTGTTTTAGACTGTCCTATTTGATGGTTAGTTTAAAACTTCATACCGAAACTTTTTCTACAAAATAATGTGACATCTGGTATTATAAATTGGAATTATCTAAATTCTCAACAATGTGCTATTGGGGTGGCACCTGCTTTTAGATGCCAGTTTGCTCACTTTGACATCTCAAGATTTCAGTTTTTATTGTAAGTTATTGTTTTTATAATGAGCACTAAGCTCGGAAAGTTAGTTGAATTAAAAATAAAAAAATAATTAAGAATTCAATTCGAATTTTGTAGATCGGAAAAATAGAACTCGAGTCATTGATAATCCAACGTTTTTAAAGTAGCACGCGATCACCTTGACATCTCAAAGTGATTTTGTGCTATTATATAGCAGGTAATCACTTGGACATCTTGGAAGCACACACAAATTGATCAATATGTGATGGCGCAACAATGCAGATGTTGCTGTTACGTCAAGCGTTTCAGACAGAGAGATCTGGGTGTTTATATGTATATTTTATTCCACAAATATTTGCGTTTCAGCTTGAAAATGGAGGAAGGATTTCAGAAAATGGAAGTTCTGCAGAGCACAAATTCCTCCCCTAATTGTGATTTTTTTTCTTAAGATGTTTCTACTGTCCTATATTGTTATTAAATATAATCCCCCCCATAAATGTTTGCATTTCATCTTGATAGAGAGGTATCCAAAAACAGAAGTGATGAAGTTGGAAAATTTGAAATAATTTTTTTTTTTTTTTGATTGGAGGTTTAATGACCACCATGAGCAACTCAATGGGCTATAATAAGCAGACGCCCGTCCCTAATTTAAGCTCACCGATTCCAGGAAAGGGAGAGAGCTAGTGCTGTAAGACAAACACAACATCCATGCCTCACTGGAATTCGAACCTGGACCCTTCTTGGATGAATGGTCATATGCTATTGCTTAGACCACTGCACCACCAGGGGGGTGTCTTGTAAGAATTGATGCATGGTGTTTGAAAGTATTCATATTTTTTAAGTTACAACATTTATCTAAACTTTTGAAAGCTTTTTATTATGCATTCATGCTCCTCAGGCTTTTCCAGCATGATGGATGAAAATATTAAGTCATAAAATCAGGAAGAATGAACTTTGAAATCTATTTGGGTATATAAACACTGTGAACTACAAACTTAAAACAAAGGGTAAGTTCAGTAAAATGGGTTATATAGGAGAAGCAGTGGATTCCAACTCTGCCAAAAGAAAAAAAAAATAATCTAAATGATTACTCCGTCTGTTTGGATTTTTCCTGTAGACATCGTTTTCAATTTTACCACTAGCAAATTATTGTTTATGTATTTCTTTTTTTCTGTAATAATTGTTGTGACAGACTGGAATTCTTTGACACTGTGTGCTGGATTACTGGAAAAAAATAAAAACCCCATTACTGAAAGCAACTTCCAGAGGTTGGAATCTGTGATAATGCTGTACAATGTTGTTATGGTCTGGTGGATTTGCCCCTCAACTTTCAGTCATGGAAACCAACTTGTTTGTATAAAACAATACTAACACATTGACTGCCATGAGCATCACTGGTGGCCTGACAGTTTCTTTTGGAATTAAATGCTTCATATGCCTTATTTACATGTCATTACTTTCAATCGATACACATCAGTTAGAATATCTCGTTTTTTACCCATGGCCCCTAGGTAAGGGTTTACGCATTCTTATGGTGGCAGCGAATGGGTTAAGCAGAGTTTCTACCTATGCCTCCCAAACGGCTGTGATTCCAGCATTTTGGATGGTGGGGAATTGTTCCAGGATTTTAAAACAGTCTGACTGCTTGAGGGGGAAGGGAAGGGAGAGGATAAAGGCGATCTTATCTGAGATGAAGGAATCTGAAAAGCTTGAGGGGATTTTCATTTTTTGGTGGGGTGAGGGGATTTTTCTCTCAATCATCCCTATGATTTGATACTACTTCCAAACCATTCACAGCTTTAATTAACATATTTCACATAAAAAAATGCTGAATTTCAATGATACACAGTTAGTTTTCGTTTAGCTTATATTACCATAAATGAGAATTAAAATCAAGACATCCCACTAACCATGCAGCTTGGAATGTTTTTCACCGTAAGCAAGCTGTCAATATCCATCACCCCTCCTCCCTCTTGATGCAATTCTCACCACCACCTAACTTCTACCAGTGTAATTATTATACTGCTATTATTCTTCACTCTACATTTGTTGTGAATACTTTCCATTCCGCATCTTTTTTCTTTTAACACGTCATTTTTTTGTTACCCCCAAAATGATGCCACCCTGGGCTGTGTAGCCCATTGGTAAATACAGTTCTGGTTATGGTACTAATAACTACTGTAGTCATAACAAGGTACAAAAATATAATTTTTATTCACAAGCTTTGTGAACATTTGAGCACACAGCAAAAGCTCGGCATCACAACTTTTTCAGTTAACTAGCTATAAAAACAATGTAAAACTGGTGGGATGGATCATGTAATACATATATGGTATAAAAATATACATCTATTGCTCATAGTAGTGTAGTAGTCCACTATTGAAACAGTTTTTTCACCATGAGAGATTTCAGGGTTTTATGGGAAACAGACCTAGAAGAAGAAAAAAAGTGTGTATTCATACATTACATAAAATAACTGTACTACATCCAAGTGTGTATCCATACATAAATAACTATACTACATCCAGTTGTCAGGATAAAAGTTCATATAAAAAATGCGTGAAAATTTTAATATTCCAGAATTCATTGATTGCATCTCATTACAAAAAAAAAAAAAAGTTACTTGTATATAAAACTGTGCCTTAGGTTTCAAAAACACCATGCTCTAAATTCCCCGGGTATGTAAATTATTGGCTTGTGGAAAAAAAAAAAAAAACGAGGGGGGGGGGGGGTTACCCAGTCAGGCACCTACATGAATTATTAGAAAAAGCATTGTCAGATGAAATGTGTAAAGAGAAATATGAAGTGTTTGAATATTAATCAAAATAGTTAAACTTCAATACCTTGGAATCTCCATGTAACACTTTTTCATCATATGTTCCAAATGAATAGTAGGAATATTCTGTGTGATACAAATTAATTCCATTTGAACAAGAAAAATTAAAAAAAAAAAAAAAAAAAAAAAAAGGTAAATATTCTCATTTATAACTTGTACAAAATTCTAGAAGATAATGCTTACCTTGGCATTCCTTACTAGCGATGAAACACATTTCATGACACGTTTTCCAGTCTTTGTTGATGTTATTGTCCTAATGTCCATTGTATGAGATGTATAACTTTACTTCAACACACTTTTCACTGGGTATGCGCCATGGATCTTCACTTTAGGATTCAAAAATATCAACTTTTATCGTTCTTTATACTAGAAATTTTCGCCCAGTCTCTGGGCATCCTCAGGAGCGTGGCGACTTTTCCACCGATGTTCGTGGTTAACTTCGCGCTAATGGAGTCCGATACTCCTCGTTGCCATTCGTCGGATATACTTTCTTGGATACATTTCTTTATGAAGCCCTGCCAGCGCCATCTATGTTTCAACAATGTAACTTTTTTTTTTTAATTTCTTTTCCTATCCCGGTTTTCTTGTCTTTTTTGTCGGTTTTTCTTTTGTTGTTCTTTTTCTTGTCTTATTAGTTCTTTCCACAGGCTAGATAATGTGCTAGGGTTGTTCTGGTTACATACCCTTGTTTTATTTTTATAGATTAAGATTGCTTCTTCCCTCCTCATTTGCCTTTCAGATTTTATATTCCTTTTTAGCATTTTACAGACTGGCAACATCGCTACACACCACACATTGCCAGTCTGTGGCGTTCCACGTCGCTCTGGCCTGGCACCACCACACACGGAGCTGGCAATGTTCCGGTGTTGTTGGCAGCACACGTAAGGGGCGCTGGGATCACAGATTCGCTTTTGCGAGGCTCCGGGAAAGATTCGTGGGCACGCAGGAGCTGCTACATCTGCCTGTATACCGGACCGGGTCTCCGTGGGATCGTTTCATGCTTGGCACATGATCTGTTGATCCTCTTTACCAGTGGTCCTCCTGGTCCGTCCGGAGCCGCTCCGCCATGTGGGAGTGCCGTGACGTGTCCACTGCTCCCAACACAGTCTGACGGTATGGTCAGAATGATCCATGTGGCTGGCTATACAGCACGCCAACCACCCTGCGGTTTTCAGCCCAATGATCAGGCCTCTCTCAAAGTCCATACATTGTGTAAATTGACGTCTCTGGTGTCTACCTGGCATTCTTGTCACTCTGTACTCTTGCTTGTGTCGGCCAGTGCTTTTCGCTTTCACGAGGCATCGACTACATGCCACTTCATAAGGCTGCCAGTTTGTGCTTGCAGTGCCACCACAGGATGCATGGTCATCCACTCACACCAAACGGGGATTATTTGCATACCAGCATGCATTCTAGCTATCTGCTGAGTTTTGCGGTTGTAGCATGTTTTCTTCTAGGTGCACAAACTTCATTGTCCGTGAGTGTATGCAAGGATTTCAAGGTTCGTACACTTCCAAGCAAAATAAATTCAAGCACTTTTCAAGGATTTTTAAAACCAAATTATCGTATGTGTGTGCTGTCAGTAGGTAGGTGTTTTAGCAAGTTCAAACCATCAAACTGAGCTGGGATGGGCACACCTTCAATGACCTGCCAGTTACTCCCTGACCCCCGAGTCGGTTGGTTGGTTGGTTGGTGTGATTTTAATGGCACAAGGGCCTCAAAAGGTCAGAGAGTGCCATGAACACCCCCCCCCCCCACTGTTAATTTATCTTATTAACTTTGAATTGCCTCTCTGTTTTGGTGTTTCATTTAAATAATTTTATAATTTTATTTTGTGGAATATTTTGAAAGGGTACATTATTTTTGTATTCACCCTCTGGCAAGATGCATCCCTAAGCTCAGTCAACAGGAGCCCATCACAATTCACAAATACATCATTCCACTTATTTTACTCCCATGAATGATGTTTGACTCCGTAATGATGTCATAGCCAAGGTACCAGCTGTCCACTCAATTTCCTGAGTTTTTTTTTTTTTTTTGATTGGAGGTTTAACGACCGCCGTGAGCAACTCAATGGGCTATAAGCAGTCGCCCGTCCCTAATTTAGGGTCACTGGTTCCAGGGAAGGGAGAGAGCCAGTGCCGTAAGACAAACACAACATCCATGCCTGACCGGGATTCGAACCCGGACCCTTTACGGACGAATGATCAGAGGCCAACGCCTTAGACCACTGCGCCACCGGGGCGGCATTTCCTGAGTTGAACGCAAGTTCTGAGCTATTTGATCAGTTTGACGTTTTTATCAGAACTACAGAGAAATCTCCTATACAACTTTTCACCACAAACAATTACTTTACACACACACACACACATGCTCTTTCATATTATTACTTAAGGTGGTTCCACCTAAAATCTGTGCCTTATGTTTCCAGTGGTAAAACTTTTTACACATTTTCTTTGCAATTAAAGAATTCCCAAGGATGAAAATTTTCACATCGATAAAAGTAACTAAGTTACAGTACGGGATGCTTAATACTTGCTAAAACATAACCATAATTAAGCAATCCAACATTTGTTTGTCTACTGACATCATCAATGTACAGATTGCGCCATATGTTAACAAAGAAGAATGATTGATTTTTAATATAATTATGGTTATGTTTTAGCAAATATTAAGTATCCCATGCTATAACTTAAAGTTAGCTTTATCGATGTGCAAATTTTAATCCTTGGGAATACACTAATTGTGAATAAAATATTATATGTAAAAAAGTTTTACCATTGGAAACATAAGGCAGAGATTTTAGGTGGAGCCACCTTAAAAACAAATCAAAATCTTTTTCAAGTAGTTTCAAGGACTTAAAAATGAACTTTTTTTTTTTTTCAAGGAGCGTATGAACCATGAATTCCCCGAATACCCCATATTTAATTCACAATTTTTTTTAAACGCATGTTATATGCTTTTCACTCGAAAAATGGATTCTGCGTATGGTATTGTAAGATTTGTACTTAGAATTTTAGCTATAAGCGTGATTTAGCACATGCCAATTTTTCCTGATTTTAATCCACATATTGTAAACCTCCTTACCAACATATGTTCTCGTCATAAAATACAATTTGGAATACGATCATGCAATCTATATACCATTATCCGCAATGATCGTGACAAAATTGACAAAGGGAAAAAATGGGGTGTGTATGTTATTCCTATGTTCGACACTATATCTGGTGAACTAAATAATCATTATGGGGGTTCAACCAAAAGAAATTTGGATTTGAGATTAAATGAACACAGATATGATCTAAAAATGAATCACCAAAGCACCTCTTTTGCAAGAACCATAAGTGCTGGAAATCCATCCCAGACTGGGACAACGCTAAAATCATAAACACACCTAACTCTGTTTATTCCTTGTTATTTACAGAAAGCCTCTATATTTCGGCTTATAATACAAATTGCTGTAATGACTATTATCCTTATGTTTTACCTGAACCTTGGAGCAATCTTGTTGGGAAGGACAGCACAATAGCAATTGCTTCTGTTAAGTGATCATTGGTTAACTATGCCTTTTTTGATTGTCTTGTTATCTGGTATATCATGTGACATTGACATTACCTTTCCCATGATGCATCTACTCCACGTACTTAAGACCAGCATGTAGCCACATGGTGAAATTACATCTGATGAAGGTGTCAATGTGACACCGAAAGTGCTCATGTGTTTTTAAACTGTATATAGATTTCATTTTTTAGCTGAATAAATATCATCGTGCAACAAGACGGATTTCTTTTAATACTACCAATTTTTCCTAATTTCTCACCCTGATCCAGAACCTGCTTGATATGGTTATTTACACAACTCATGGTCCTCCAGTTTTTTTCAACGAATTACTTATCTCACACTGTCCTGTGCTTTTCCATGGATTTTCAGTTGACATCATGTGACATCAACATAGCTAATCAGAAGCAAAAGTTCTAGGCACTATATCATAATTTCTGGATTTCATGCAGCCAGTTTCAAAAAACAAGTACTTTTTTGGTACCTTTAGGAATTTTTGTCAAAAATTAAGGACTTTTAAGCTCCCTGAAAAAAAAATATCACTTTTTAAGGACCATGGAAAGCCTGTTATATAATCAATGCTTCCTAAATTAGAGCTTTACTTTATCTCAATTGCTTGGGACTACATAGATGATGAAATTACAGATGATGTAAGTTGGGACTAGTGAATTCTCATTCTAGTTAGTCCTAGACTAAATGTGTAAAAAATAATTTTTGACTCCTGCATTGGGTTTCAGCGGACTATGGATCTTGTGTGTATCGTGTGATGAATGTCAGTGAAGCCCAAGTTCTATGTCAAGATCGCTGTAAATGGAGGAGTTTGATACGGCAACAGTAAGCAAATAATCAGTTCAAAATTATCTGGTAGTTTGTTTTTTCTTAGTGGAGCTAACCTCTGAATATCAGAGAACAGCTTAGTGAAATGTATGTATTGATCCTTTTTGATCTATCACCCAGCTTAATTTTTTGAGTTTGAGCAATTGTTTGCTTTTCCAGGTGTCAGGACATTACAGCCTGCTTTTTATTATTTTTTTAAAGTAAACTTGTTAAAAGATTAAGTAAACTATAAAACTGTTTTGCTTGAAATATGCATTTTAACAGGTAATTAAATGAGTTATGCATTTGTATGCACTGTCTTCAAAAAATGGCTAAAATATACATATAATTTGGACTCAGTAATAACAGAAGTAGTAAATGGTTGGTATTGGCTTCATTTAGCTTATATATATCATCATCATCATTGTCAACCATTATCAATCCACTGCTGGATGAAGGTCTCCCCAAGTTTCCTCCACAACGGTCTGTCTTGTGCCAGTCTCCTCCATGTCACTCCCGCATGCTTTCGAATTTCATCCACCCATCTCCCACGTGGTCTTCTTCTGGGTCTTTTCCTGTCCCTTGGAATCCAATCTAAAATTTCGGCTGTCCATCGATGGTCTGTCCTTCTGGCAGTATGCCCAGCCCATTGCCATTTCAGGGATTTAACTCTGATCACGATGTCTTCCACTTTTGTCATTTTTCTGATCCACGAGTTCCTCTTCATATCTCTACTGGTTACACCAAGCATGCATCTCTCCATGCTACTTTGAGTTGTCTGCAGCCTTTGTATGTCTCTTTTAGTTAAGGTCCACGTCTCTGCACCATACATAAGCACTGGAAGGATGCATTGATCAAACACTTTTCTTTTAAGACATAATGGCATATTGCTCTTGAAAATTATGCTGTTTCTTCCAAAAGCTCTCCAGGCAAGTTTTGTATGCCGATTAATTTCTTCAGCAATGTGACCCTCACTTGATATCTGCTGTCCAAGATAAACATACGTGTCTGTTATCTCCAGCTTTTCTCCATCAATCGATAAATCTTCATTTCTTGTAAAAGCATTGAACATCAATTTTGTCTTCTGAAAGTTCATTTTTAATCCCACTTCTTTACTCTTGTCAGCAAGTTCCTGGATCATACTCTGCAGCTCTGATGGGGTAGTTGCAAAAACGACTACGTCATCGGCAAAACGAAGGTGGGTTAGATAATCTCCATTAATCTTTATTCCTTTGTTTTCCCAGTTCAGTGATTGAAAGACATTTTCTAATGTGGCATTAAAGAGCTTTGGAGATATGGTGTCACCTTGTCTCACTCCCTTTCCAATTTTTATGTGTGTTGTATTTTCAAACAGCCGAATCTTTGCACTTGCATTTTCATAGATGTTATTAATAATATTAATGTATGCATCTTCAGTACCACAGGATTTGAGAGCCATTGTAACTGCTGATGGTTTCACCGAATCAAAGGCTTTTTCATAATCGATAAAAGCCATGCACAATGGAAGTTCATATTCCCTCGCTCTTTCAATTAGTTCTCTCAGTACGTGGATATGATCTATAGTGCTGTAGCCACTCTTGAATTAATCTTGTTCTCTCGGTTGAGCCATGTCCAGTGTTACCTTCAAATGGTGTGAAAGAACTTTAGTGAAGATTTTATAAACCACTGATAGGAGGCTGATAGGTCTGTAGTTCCTGAGATCCTCAGTGTCACTTTTTTATGTAGTAGGATCATTGTAGCGTTGTACCAATCCTCAGGAATCTTCCCTTCATTAAGACATCGAGTGAAAATTTGGGCAAGTACTGTTTCGATTTCTCCACTTGCTTCTTGTATGATGTCTACAGTAATTCCATCTTCTCCTGGAGCTTTCCTCCGCTTCTTGTTCTTGATTGCATGTGCAACTTCTGCTGAGAGAACATGTATCATCCCTTTCATATAATTTGGAGTAGAAATCTTTCACTCTTGTCAAAATTTCGCCTCTATTTCTTGTTACAGAACCATCTTTTCTCAGTGCCATAATCTGTTTTCTTCCCTTACTGAGATGTCCCTTTGCTATCTTTAGGCTTTGGTTGTTTTCAATTGCTTTCCTCACTAGTTCACAGTTGAATTTCCTTACATCTTCAGTGATATTTTTTCTTACTGTCTTGCATAGCTCTATATATTCCACTTTGGAAGTCACATCTTCTTTAGTTGTCCTCATCTCTCTTCTTTTTTGCATCAACATTTTGGTTTTTCTTGATAATTTGTTCACATGCAACTTGTTCTTAGACCCAGCTAATTTTGTTGCTGTTTCCACAAGAGCTTTGGTTACTTTTCTGTTAACTTCAGAAATATCCACTTCTTCCGATGTTAGGCCTTCTAAAGCAGAGAATCTGTTCTTCAGTTCCAACTGAAGGTATTATGGCGTTTTTTAAGGTTGGTTATGTCAATACATTTTGTTTGTCTTATGAGCTTGCCACGTTCGAGTTTAGTGTTGAGGTGCATCTTACATCTCACCAATCTATGGTCACTACCTGTGTTGAACTTGTTTAGCACACTGCAGTCTTCCATGACAAATTTTTTGTTACACATAATAAAATCAATTTCACTTGTCGTCCCATTTGGATGTCTCCATGTCCATTTCCTGTGTGGCTTTTTCTTGAAAAAGGAGTTCAAGATGAAAAACCCTTCTGCCTCTGCAAACTCAACGAGAGTATTTCCACGCTGGTTTCTGTTGCCGTGACCGAATTTACCTACTGAAGTTTCATTCTGTTGCCGTTGCCCTATTTTTGCATTGAAATCTCCCATAACTATCTTCAAGTGCTGCTTACCTTTATTATTTAGATGACGAATTTCCTCATAAAATTCTTCAATTTCTTCTTCAGGATGACTTGTGGTGGGTGCATAAGTTTGAATAATCTGAGCCTGGTATCTTCTCGAGAGTTATATAACGAGTCGTGCAGCTCTGTCCGAGGAACTTTCAACTTCTACAACTTTATCCTTCAGTTTCTTGTTTATTATAAATCCAACACCACTAGTTCTGCCAGTATCTGTCCCACGATAGTAGAAGAGATGTCCACTTTTCAGTTCAAGGAGATCTTCTCCTTTTCTCCTTACCTCACTTAGCCCGACGATGTCCCACTTGATCCTTTGTAGTTCCTCTTCCAATTCAAGAAGCCTTGAATCAGAAGATAGGGAGCGTCCATTATACGTAGCCAAGGTCAGCATCAGATGGCAGCCTAGACCGGTCTTCTGGGGATTCTTAGCACCTTCTGCGTTCATGTCGCACTGGCCGCTGCCTTGGCCAGGTACATTCCAGCTGCCGGAGACTGAGGGCCAAGATTTAAGTTGTGGAGTCATTTTGGAGGGGTTTGGCCATAACTCACCATGCTGGCCAAGCGGGTTTGTGAGTGTGGGATAGCATTTCCTCTAATCCCGATGGTATAGTTATACCGCTATTGGCGGTCGTCAAAGCTCCTTTAGTGGGAACAGGATGCACCACGAGAAGGCGGGGTTGACATTTGTCAAGGAGAGGCTGTGATGTTACGCATCACCTGACCTTACATCCCGCTTATATATATATATATATTTTTTTTTTTTGAGTGAACAGTTGATGAATAATAAATGATAATATGCAGCTCAAAATTTCCCATGGGCATGCAAGAGAGTTTTTCAGAAATTATCACCAATTTCGATACACCCTTAGAAAGGTTCAGCACCCTTGCTCTAAGCAATAAATCTGACATTTTGAATTCCTGTAAGATGTTTATTTTCCCCAGCCTAAGAGCTGAATCTTTAATCCTGGTAAAATTTAAGGAAATGTAAGATAACTGATCCTACATGTGCAATTCCATTTACAGCTTTACACAAGATTTGAGGAGTGCAATTCCCCATCTATTGCCTTAGCTTATAAAAGTTGCACTGTACACACAGAGTTACTTACCTTAGGGCATATGTTGGTATATTCTTGTTGAAAACCAGAAACAACTGATACGGAGGAGAACGTATGATGTAGAACTTGTGCTGATCAGAACACATGTACATTTCTTGAATTTGACAAAGGCTTTGAACATTACTGCTACTGGTTTCTGGCTCTAAAATAGTGAGAATGGGGGAGAAAAGAAAAAAATAAGATATAAAATCAGGGCCAGGTAATACAGCTTTCATCAATTAAATATTTACAACTATGTTATTAGTTAATCCAGTATCTTCAAAATAAGTTTTGACATCAATTTTCAGTAAGGGTATATTAAGAGGCCACCGGGGAGTTCACAATAAAGTTTCAGTGATATCTTATAGGAGTGCATCAATATACAGGAACACCTTCTATTTCAGTTACCATGGGCTTATCTTTAAAATGGGTACCACATTTTTCTTCATATAATCTGCAGACCATGAAATTCAGGAGAAAAAAATAGCAATATCATCCGTTCAAGTAATGTTAATCACAAACTGTAATTTCATACTGAAAATATGTGATTTGTGGGATGACCCAGTGCAGGGGCATATAGTTTCCCCCCCCCCAGGAGGGGGCTGGGGCGACTGAAAATGGAAGTTTTTGAAATCCATCAGGACAGAATAAAAATTAATGAAAAAATAAAGCATTATTTTCTATTGTAAGTTGATGCATTTTTATTAAATTAAAACATTTTTTCTAATGTAAAGCACATTTTATCAAAGAAATGAAAACACTTTCAGAGGGGGCATAGCCTCCTTCAAATACAACCTGACCCAGCAGTCTATACAAATGAGGGAGGGAATATTATTAAAAGAAAAACAACTGTGAATTCTAAATTCTCTTCTGTTACTTTCAAGTGAATAAAGAACAGAAATTGCGGGTTTCTTCAGCCTTACTTCAGCTCTGTAGTTAGACCTGTGACGCCCATGAACATGTATTATGCTGAACTTCTTACAGAATGCGATCATCTGAGCAAATAATATTACATTAGTTGCATCGTATTTTATGTCAAAATGATAATGAATAAAAAAGAAACTTTCTAACTGTTTATAGACCTTTGTATCTTTGCATTACCTTACATTTTTGTTAATTTTTCAAATACATGACCTTTCCTGACAATTATGACATGGATTTTTTAATTCAAAGTGCTTAAAACCTTTCTTTTTCTTTCCTTTTAAAAACAACATATTATCTGTGCTGGCATATAATCCATAGAAGCTAAATTTATAAATTTTTTAACAGACAATCCTCAGATTTTATGACAAAAATTACAACATTAGTTCTAGCCCAGATTTTAATCTCCACACACACTGAAGCAACGAATAATTAATCTAATAATCATCTGTGACTTTTTCAGTAACTCATTTCATCAGTGAAACTCACCTATGTATCTTATCATAAAAACTATAGGAATGCCAATATATACTGCATATTCCACATCTCACTTGTGAATGTACGAGAGTTGTGCCGAAAGTAATGCAAAAGTGGGCATAACTTTATTAAGCGACAGAGGTCATTTAAATTGCACATGTTGGTAAAGTAACACTTCCTCTATATGAAGATACTACTCAACATAGTCTCCATCACAAGCAATGCATTTGCGCCATTGTTGAACCCAACTCTTGAATCCTCTTTGAAAAAATTTGTGTGTGGAATGTTGTATCTACTTCTTTACAGCCACCTCGTCTGTGTCATCAAATCGTTGTCCCCGGAGACTGTCCTCCATTGGACCGAGCAGGTGGAAGTCGGAGGGCACCAGATCTGGGTTGTATGGTGGATGGGGAACCACCAACCAGCCTAATTTGCTGATTGCCTGATTTGTTGTAAAATATGTGTATGGTTCGCATTGTCATGCTGAATGCATATCCTTTTCAGATTCTTGTTCGGTCTCTTCCTCCTTATGGCTTTTTTAAGCTTCTTGAGTGTCTCAATGTACCACTCGCTAGTCATGGTATGGCCACATTCCAGAAAATCAAGGAGAATTACACGCCTGTCATCCCATAAAACAGTCACCATGACTTTCTGTGCCGACTGCTGGCTCTTGAACTTCTTAGGCCTTGGTGAAGAAGTGCGATTCCATTCCATGAATTGATTCTTCATTTCCAGATCGTAAAGATACACCCACATTTCATCCCCTGTCACAAGATAGGAAAAAAAATGAGTCTTCATTGGCTTCAAATGCTTCCAGCAGATCAGAGCAGAGTTCCATCCTTCTCTCCTTCAAATCAGGTGTCAACTGCAGAGGTACCTACTTTGTACGCACTTTCCGATACCCTAAGTCTTCCACCATCTTCTGTATGGCATTGTGACTACAGTCCAGTTGTGCAAAAAGCTCACGGATTGCGACTCGTCTCTTCACATGAATGAATTCATCCACTTGCTGACGATTTACGTCAATGATTGCAGATAATGGTTTCCCACTGTGCCGTTTGTCTTCAATGCTGGTTTCTCCTTGAAACTTTTTCATCCATCTGTGCACATTGCTCTTGTCAATGGTGTCCTCTCCGCATATATTCTGTAGTTTTCTGTGGATGTCTGACAGCATGCACCCTTCCTTCGTCAAGAACTCAATGACGGCACGTTGCTTCTGTTTGGAATCCATTATTTACCTGCAATGAAGAAGAAGGGTTACTATAGGGGAAGAGTTACTTTACCAACATGTGCAATTTGAACGACCTCTGTCAGTTAATAAAAACATTATGCCCACTTTTGCATTACTTTTGGTACAACCCTTGTAAAAATTCCAACAACAATTAAGATAATCACTTTGTGGATACTTGAAAAAATATTAGTATGAAAATATAGCTCTGAATAAAAGCGGAAAAGCTTGTCAAAAATACACCAGAAGGCCACAGATTTAACTTCATTCATTTGTCAGATGACAAGAATATGGCTGATTAAAAAGTTTGTGGTGAAGTTAATATTTCTGGCTTTTTGATAACTTAGGGCTCATTTCAGATCCCTTCAAAACATGCAATAAAGTTCTTTAACAATGCCATTTCTTTTTTTCTTTTTTTAAGAGAGAGCCTTGAAAGTCATTATAAGGCCAGAAACACTAGCAAGCTATGACTTGGGGAGTAAGAACATATTGGATTCTTGCTTTTGGTCAGTGATTAACTACGGAAATTCTTGAGTGAATAAAAATTTATACTTACTAAAAATACATGCATGTTTCGTCAATGAGAAAATTCCAATTATGCAATTCTTTTTCGTTATTTTAGCCACATTTAGAACTACATTAAGCTAAACGATGGATTATGCTTTTCATGCACTCTGGCAAACACGTACTGAATTCAACACATTTTTGTGAGTTTCACATCCATTTGGTACATTTTTTAAAGTAATATTATGCAATTTTTACAAGACACGCTTAAAATGTAAAATATACACCATTTGATGAGTAGCGTGCCTATAAAGATTAGAAATGCTAAAAGTATATCAGTAGCAAACATAAAACAAAATTTGTCGAGAATTTTGATGCAACTAATTGGCTGATTTTTCGTTTTTTATAACTATATTTTTTATAGTATGTACCTGATTTCCTACTTGTATGTCATAAAAAATATAGTAATAAAAAACGAAAAAATCAGCCAACTAGATAGAGCAGGTGTATATGAGATTCCTATAAACCAGAAACCACCTTTGTCATATATAGGCAGCACTAAGAGCAAGTTAAAGTATAGATTGCACCAGCATATGAGTAATTGGAATAAAAAGAAGGTAAGACTGCATTAACCCAGTATTGTCTAGAAAATCACCAATGTCCGAAGTTCGAAGATATTAAAGTTATTAAGAGCTGCAAAAACGAAAGGCAGTTGAGAATTGCGGAATCAGTATTAATTGAAAAAAAAAAAACAGATCAAGAGTGCGTAACATTAATAAACCAAGCAACTTAAACGAACAGTGGAAAGCCTTAATAAAAATTGAACAACAATTAAGAGAGAAAAAAGAAAAGAGAGCAGCACTGACAATAGATGGCGCCAGAGACACAAAGTGTAGAGACTGCAACTGAGGATGGAACTTCAATGACTTTGCTCACTTGAGCTGTGGTTGGCAGAGAGACACATTGGCCTCCTGAGGACGACAGTGATTCTGTTGAAAGCGCTAGAGGATTGTGTATGACGGGCTGAATGAGATTGGCGTGTGCTTTAGGGTTTGTGCTGTGTATGAGGCAGATTGAGCACTACATTAGTCACAGTTGACTAATGTTGACTGCCAGGGAATGTAAATAGTGTAATTATGTACATAGTGGTTTTAATTGAGTGTATGAATGTGTTGTATGTTGTGTACCTTAGAGTGGTTTTTATGGAGATGACGAGCTATGTTACATCTGAGAAGGCAGACTGAAGTCAGCGTTTTTTGTCCTGTGAATTAAAAAAACAACAAAAAACGATGTTTCATGACCGGAAGAACGAATATTAAACAGCACCCTATAAGCAAGACGTTTTTCAACCTTTGAAGGCCAACTACATTGCATGATGTTATAATTGACGTGCATGAAGTGTATAGCAAAAAAGTGACCAAGAACTTTCGGGTAAGCGATTGGCTCTTTGATTGATATGTCATTAATGACTTGCACGTAAATATGTGCACTTTGCTGTTATTTAATACCTTTAAAGATGCAAATAATATGTTACAATCAACGTTGGGTTAAATTTATGATTTACAAGTTTAATGTTTTAAAACCTTTTATACACAAACAGATTAGGAAAGCTATTTTCACATTGGTCACTTGTATATTACAATGACGTCTTACGATAACATTATTTCAGATCATTCGCGAGTTTTACAAAAAATATTCCCGAGCTTTCTGCCGAAACAAACGTTCATTCCTGATCTACATTTCGTTGATTAAAGTACATTCCTGATCCACATTTTGTTGATTAAAATACATTACTGATCTTTGACTGCGGCCGATGTAAGTAATGCCACATTTCACCAGTGTTCCAACATGCTTCAACAAAAATAAACCGTATGTGACCAGACTCGACAGTTTATCGTTAGCAACACGATAATAAGACTAATTAACGTTAATGAACTTACCTTTCGATTACGTGTAATTTCCCTTTTTATCAACACAGAAACACCTGTCAACACCATTACAGGGCTACGGTCAAAGCGCCCGCAAAACCGAGTGGCGACCAAGCGTTGGTGCTCTCGTACGGACTCCTCTCGTGACGTCACAACGTAAACTTTGCCCCAACGCTTGGACCCAGACGAAATCTAGCTTGGCCCTGATCTAACCCCCCCCCCCCCCAGCCCAAGTGCACCTCGCCTATTTGGAAAACTTAAACTTCATAAACCTTTACATCTAGTACGACCATTAGTATCAAGCAAAAACAGCCCAACTAGAAATCTAGAAAATTCCTTAACCCCTTAATTCAAAACTCTAAATACTTCATTCGCAGTACAGCTGCTGCTGTTTCAAGACTCAAACGATTTGATTCCCATGGTCAACCTTTCATTATGGTATCATTAGACATCGAATCTATGTTTCCGAATATTCCAATACCACTCGCACATAGCCTACTTAAACAAAAATTGGTTCAACTCTCACAATATACACCCCATGAAATAGAATCTATTATTTCTGCTCTCATTCTCATTCAACAAAGCAGTTACTTTAAATATAATGACATTTTTTACAAGCAGCTTCAAGGTACGCCAATGGGTTCACCAATTTCCCCCTTCTTAGCAGAAATAGTTATTCAAGATTTAGAAGAAAAATTTTTCCAATCAAGTTATCCTAAACCAGCACTCTACATGCACTATGTGGATGATATATTATTTTTTGGACTCATGGTGAAAATTTATTACAGTCTTTCTGTTCATCTATGTCATCTATTATTCCAACCATAAAGTTCACATATGAATTGGAATCTCAAGGCACATTACCATTCTTAGATCTTGAACTGCATAGAAATACTATAACTCAAAGGCTGTCTTTCCCCATCTATAGAAAACCAACATACCTATCTTCCATCATTCCCAATGACTCACATCATCCGTACTACCAAAAAATGACAGCTTTTCATGCCTATATCAAAACAGCATATATCTGTACATCTGATGACACTTATTGGGAGGAAGAAATAAAACGAATTAAAACATTAGCACATGAAAATGGTTATGATTCCAACTTGGTCGATACATTATGTGCCAAACACTCCATGTTTTTCAAAACATCTTTAAAATCTCAAAAGAAACCTAAAATGTTTATCGGTTCAATGCAATATATACCAGCAGTCATCAATTTATTGCAATATACTTGTCAAAGACATTCACTGAGTCTTGGTTTAAACACAAGGAACATCTTTTCATACATCAGAAAAGATAGAGACCCTCCAAGCATTCTTACATCTGCAGGTATCTACTTGGTGCCATTGACTAAAAATGTACATTCCAGCTCAGAAGTCATAAGAACCATGTACATTGGAAGTACAAAGAGACGATTACGTACTAGAATCATGGAACACAAACGGACAATTACTAACAATTGTCGCTCAACAGCATTAGCTAGAGCCTGCACGGACGAACAATTCTATCCGTTATGGGACGACATATCCATTATAACTGGATACAATAATGTTTGGTCTCTTTGATATGGCGAAACAGTCATAATACATAGATTTACAGATGCTTGATGTAATGAAGAACCCCCTATTATTCTACCCCATCCTTGGAGACACCTTATTGATGAAGAAACTACTTTTCGTGAACTGACAAAGAAATCTTAACAAAAACTATAACATGATGCTATGTTAAATATCTCATCTTCATCAAAAACCGCAACTGCTCTTTATAGCTAACTTCCACAACAATTTAATATTTAAATCAAACACGTGTGCCTCAGTGTTCCTGATCATAACCACCACGTAAATATATTACTTGTCGTTATAACCTCAAAGGGTATTTTTGAATAGTGTGTATTTGAAAGGATCTGTATCTTATTTGTACACCTGATGATGAAACGATATAATAGTTTTGAAAGCGCTAATGAGTTTTAGTAAAAAATAAAATATTTCTAATGTGCCTGACAGTATGAACTTTATTATATACAGTGCAAATTAGTATATTGTTGCAATAGTCAAACTAGCTTTTCCCTGACAAGAAATGCAGAAGAAACTTGAACTACGCTTTTGGATTTTTAAAAATAATTGTCAGAAAGAAAAAGGAATAATTTGAAATGCATACTTTTTTTATTTTGCATTTAGTTCCTTGATTAAACTTTAACTCCCTCCTTCAAAGGATGTTTTGCCTGATAGACATTCTGCTCTGCTCTTACTATTTGTTTCCTGCAGCAATTATGTTGTACCAGGGGCTTCACACCAGGTAATTATTTAGGTGACTGCTTTGAGAGGGGGATCATGTCAACTTTAGAAACAACAGTAATTTTGCCACATTTAACTTGATTTGTAAAACAGGAATCCATTTGTAAGATTTGTGTTTGAAACCTAATCTGTGAATTGATCACAGTTTTAAGAAAAATTAGTGAATTTATGAAAATGTGATTGGTGCATTTCCATTGATATAATTAAACCCAGTAAAAGTAAAGTGAGAAAAACTGCAAGGGTTCAATCTAAGATGAAATTATTTGGAAGAAAACAATAACTAAAAAAGAATTGGGACCGTCAGCTTCCGGAATACAGCGTAATATGGCTTTAGAAACAAAGCAGGGGCGTTAAAAAGGCGTAAAAATATGGTTTTAGAAAAAATAAAAATCCAAGATAAAGCCACTTGGAAGTAAAAAATAAAATGAAATAAAATGCGACCGTCAACTTCCGAAATGCCGTATGGCCGCGGAAATGGAAAGAATGTTGCAAATGCTTAACAAATATGGATTTTGTAAAAAATAACCCCCAAAAAAACCCAGCATTAATCTAACCGAAATGAAAATATCTGGTAGCCAAAAAAGGCAAAATTGCGATCAATTTCCGGAATACCTCATAATGTGACCGTGAGAAACGGAAGACGGACGATAAAAATGTGTAAAAATACGGTTTAAAAAAAAATTAAGGAAAAAAAATACCACACCTTATCAAATATTACTGAAGTGAAGCTATGTGGAAGCAAAAATAGAAAAAAAGTTGTGACGTCAACTTACCGGAATGCCGACGCGGAAACAGATAAAACGCTTTAAAAATGTAGCTCTTGTTAAAAAAAAAAAAGAGATTGCATTAATTTAACTTTCTGTTAGATAACTAAAATTTAGGTCTTCATGCAAAAAAAAAAAAAAAAAAGAAAAAGAAGGAAAAATTGCAATTAATAAGATTCTGAAATGCCACATCAAACGTGCGCAGTGTTTTAAAAGTGCATAAAAATGTCGCTTCCAAGATCCAAAGCTGAAGAAAAGCAATTACATCTCATCGAGTTGAAGTTATCTGTTTGAAAAATATGGAAGAATGAAAGCTAAAATAAAATGGATGGGGGAGAAAAGCTGTCTGCGTGATCTATCGATTACAACTTTATGTCTTAAACGGGAGCCAACATTAAAAACGCGTGAAGTTTTCCCTTCCTTGGGATTAGATTTTGACGAAATCTTAAAAACAATTAATGTTAAGAAAATAGAAAAACAGTCTGCGCACTTTTCCAAGAATCTGCGACAGGCGTCACCCTGTTTTTGCCCCTGGGGGAGCAACAGGTGAGCTCGACACTGCTGCATGAGGAGGCATAATACAGAGTGCCCAGTTGAGGGATTGGATTCAACCCTTTCACTCTCAGAGGTGGAAAACAGCAGTTCCTGAGGTTGAGAGTGAGAGGGCCAGCCACCATCCGTTTGTGTGAATGCATGGCCAAAATGCACGGGACATTGTGATTGAACCACTATGAAAACTGACAGCTTAAGTGTGAAACATTTCGAGTGCTCACCAAAAATCTGTGATGAATACAACTGTGTAACTAACAACATCAGCATAGTCAAATTTGAGTGAATGAAAGTGTAAGAAAAGTCGATCTTTATGTGGATTACATGTGGCTCAGAAGACTGCATGTAAATACCAAAATTCAGACATATTTGTAGTTGTTATTTGGAAAGCAAACCAGCACCAATTATAAAGACATTCCTGCTTTTTGGATCATTTTAGTAGGACTTCTTTGCTAAAAGAAACTAGTTATCATTATAATAGTGGACCACAATGATGAATCTCTCCCAGTAAACATCCTCAACCTATTTAATACCCTAGATATAATTCTCTAAAATTCACTTTAGAACTTCAGCAAGACAATAGCCTGAACTTTCTGGATGTGACCCTTACCAGCCTCAGGAGGTAAAATTACTGCAACGTTATATAAAAAACCTACCTACGAACACTAATAAAATTCTGAACTACCACTCTTACCATCCTTCCTATATTAAATTAATGTGGCCTCATAATTTCTAGAAAAAAAAAAAAAGAAGCACTGGATTCTTCAGAAACTTCAAAGAAAATCGATAAAAAAGAATTAATTAAACCTCTGGCTGAAAATAATTATCCTTCTACAATGATAGAAAACATTTTTAACATAAAAATCAAACCAAATCGTACATAATCAAGCAGTACAATCAAACTTACTATAAAGGTTTATTTTAAAAGCTTCAGAGGATTAGCCTTAAATTCCAGGTTTGACTTGCCCCATACTTAAACAACAAAATTAAAAAAAAATTCTTTCCCATTATAAACAAAAAGAGAAAAATGTTCTGCTACAAGAATTACTGGTCTATAGCGCACATTGTGATTGTGGTAACACTCCTGTAGGAGAAACTGGGAAACAACTTCACACCCATGTAACTGAACATAAAGTTGCTATTAGGAATGTTTCCAACAAGACAAGCTTTGACAAACACGTACAGAGTACGCGACATTCGATTAACTGGGACTCTTTAAAAATTCTGTCACATCAGCAGCAGCCCTGTGTAAAACAGAAATTGGAAGAAAGTCTACAAATTGAAAGAACAAGAGATCCCATGATTAATGAACATAAAGGCTTGATATTACAGCTTCATTGGCAGCACCCATTAGCTTGAGTCAGTCCCGATGACGGGTTGCTGTGCTACCTGAAAATTTGACAAAAAGTAATTTTCATTGCATCCTAGTAATCCCCATATTGCATAATTATATTTTTAAGATATTATTATTAATACCAAAACTGCACAATCATTCTACATGTTCAGTTCTAATAAAGTTGGAAAAAGGCACGACGACTCACTTTACTGAAATAGTGAACTGAAGGTAACTGGTGGCACCCGATGGTCCCTTACTGGGAGGAGAGAATGGAAGTGATCCCATCTCCCACGGTTGTCCATTAGTGAAAGCTTTAAATCTGTCATTATTCAAAAATAAGTAATGACTAAGTATCAAAAATAACACTCACCGGAATTATCTTGTTTAATCTTTAAATCAGAACTTGTATTATCGTTCGTGAAAAAATTCCCAATCACGATTTTATATAGAGTTCTCAAAGCGTCCTGCCTAGATAGAAGATTAGCAGATTTTCCCTCACTGAGATGTATACTGTCATCATCGAATGGCTGTACGCTGCACATAGACTGGTTAAGTTCTGTGTGAATTAACAGAACCCT
Organism: Macrothele yani; assembly: GCA_039090855.1. Taxonomy (NCBI): domain Eukaryota; kingdom Metazoa; phylum Arthropoda; class Arachnida; order Araneae; family Macrothelidae; genus Macrothele; species Macrothele yani. The sequence goes on along the minus strand of CM077008.1, from coordinate 34,192,717 downwards.
GTAACAGATGCATAAGTGAGAAAAACAGTCAGAAAAACAAAGGTGAGACAATACTTTTGAAGATTCATATGCACAGACACTAAAAGCATTCAAAAAACAAATAGCATATCAAAAATGTATAAACTAAGGATGAACTGATCCCCCAAATCAAACCAAATATAACACAACATGTAACCAACATTCATTCTCAATATCTTGGATTTAAGAATAACTATCAACATGAATAATTTTCCTTTCAATAATATGACCAGTTCTCCCCAAAACCCTCCATGTTGTATTCTATATAGCAATATTGGGAGACTCATAACTCCACACATGGCAGTTATGCTTGATCATATTTCCAGAAGTGTGAAAAAGCTGATTGATCACAAAAAGACAAGTGGCTTGGCAATCAGGTACAGTCTAAGTAGGATCAGAATCTAATGTGTCAAACAAGTCATGTAATTAGAACTGTCACATTATTATTTTATTGTACTATGAAAGAATATGAAGAGATCATACTTTTTGAAACATTTTAGTCTTAAAGAACATTTTATGTATGTGTACACACACACACACACACACACACACACACAATTAGATGATTATTTAACAAAATCATGGGTGTCTTAATATTTTAGTGAGTACCTGCACGCAAGTGGCACATTTACACAAATGATAATGGAGTACAGTATGCATGCAATGTAGATCACTGCAAACTGTATGAGGTGCGATTAAAAATTTTCCAGATTGGTTGCATAAGTTTGGAATCGCAAGACATAGCAGGAAGCGGCTTGGTACAGGCTGACCTTGAAACCTACTACGCATGTGCCACGAGTCATGTCTGCCCTGCTATCCATTTTTTTTACACTAGTGCTTTGTTCTCATGTGTGTGAAGCTGTTCAATGCGTTTGTCATGTTGGGAAAAAAATGATCAACGAATTTGAAACTTGTGCATTTTCTGTGCGCAAGTTTATGAGTGGTATAAATGTTTTAAAGATGGTTGTGAAAGTGGTGAATGGTCTGGGTGGCCTACAGCCAGCAAAAGTGAAAACAGTGTCAAACATGGGCACACAGCTGTATAGGAAAGTCCCCGAATCACTGTTCATGAGTTATCGGAAGACTTTATCATTAGTTCAGTTCAGTTGATTCTTATGGACGATTTGAGTATGAGATGCATCTAAGTCAAATTTGTGACAAAATTTCCCTCAGATGAGCAAAAACAGGTGCAATTCAGATGCTAGAGTCTGTTACTTTTAAATCTTACGCTCAAGGTCACCTGCTTCCTCCCTATCTTCACTTGTAACCATGATAGTGTCTGCCACAATCAAGATGCCGAACTCATTTTCCCCAACTTCACTTTAGGAAGGAAAACTGGTTTTATCTGTGACCAAACGGGGGTTATTCATACTCAAAGCTCATCCTAAACTTAAGCAGAGAAAGTGAGTCCACCGTCTTGAGTCCCCTTCATGGTAGACGCTACCATGGTTACCGGTGAGGGTAGGGTTGGGAGCAGTGGGCCTTGAGCCGCCCATTTAAAAGTAATGAACTATAATGACCTCTTTGAGTGCATTAAAAACAACAAAAACTTTTTAAAAACTAACATAACTGGTGATGAATCGTGGGTTTATGTGTTTGATCCTGAAACTACTAAGGCCTAATTTTCACAGTGGAAGACCTTAAACTCTCCCAGACCCAAAAAAGCATGACAGAGCCACAGCAGCAACAAGATGATGCTGACTGTTTTTTTCAGTCATGAGGAAATTGTGCATCCTGAATATAATCCATCTGGCCAGACAACAAGGAGTACAACTGTCAAGTTTTGCGATGTTTGAGGAACACAGTTCGTCGTAAAAGCCCGGCATCGCACGAGAGTGGCGAGTGGCAACTCCACCATGACAATGTGCTTACCCATGCATTGCAACTAGTGTAGCAGTTTTTTGCTAAGCACCACATTGCACATGTCTGACAGCCACCATGTTCGCCAGATCTTGCTCCCTGCAACTTTTTTTCTCTTCCCAAAAATCAAATACTACTTGAAAGGAAAAAGGTTTCAAGATATTGAGGAGATACAACAGAATGTCATGAAGCAGCTGTTTGCTATTTCAGAAGATGACTTCAAAAAATGCTTCAAACAGTGGAAACAGGGCTTGGCTAAGTGTGTGGCTTCAAAAGGGGACTACTCTGGCATTGATTAAGTTTCAAATATGTAAGTCTTGTGCTTTGTTTTTAATACATAGAGTCTAGATACTTTTTGATCACACCCTGTATAGATCATTTTTTTCAAAATTATATAATACAGCAATTTTAATGAAATAAAGCTCAATTCAACATAAATACAACCAAGAGAAGTTTCACCTCATTGTCGCCAATTAAATTTTCATATACAAATACTACATTAAATTTAGTAAACACTGCATGATATTAACCACATAAATAAAATGTAACATAGAACAGAGCACCCAACAAAATATTGCTACTAAGCCAAAACCTTCCAACTTTTGCAATTACCAACGTACAGCAGTGACTATTAAATTTTACAGATTCAAAGAAACTATGACCTCTTCCCCATTGAAAAGAATAAATTTTATTTACCGAGAAGACCAACATAGAGCATGCCAGGTTCAGTTATGGGGAAGCAGCACTCATATTCAGTTGGCCTACACATCATTGTTGTGTGACATATTCGTGGAGGTCATGATTATAAGTGCAGACTGTCTCACCAGAAGTGTGTGGAAAGACTGCACACAGCACTGACGGTAACTACGGGGGTGCTGTGCACCCCTCCAAATTTTTTTTATATGTACTGGATTCATACTTAAATATTTAGTTCCACTTTACATAAAATTAAATAAGATAATCAGAATATAGCGCAAATATTTGATTTCTATAAAAAAAAATCAATATCTTCAAAAAATCGTGTTTTAACCACCGATACCGAATAAACGCTTAAGAAATGAGACAGCAAAGCAAGCGAGAAATCTTGGGTATGGGATGTGGCTTGTACCCTACCTTCCTAATTATTTAAAGATACAGATTTTATTTTACTTTTTTTTTCGCAATCAGATTCCTTGCATATCAGTAAGTTGTCAGCAGCTCACCATGCATGCAATGAGCTTCGGTAGGGTCATAAAACCATAAATGTCAGAGCGGGAGTACTGAATAACCGTCCAAGAGCAGAAGACACACAGAAAGACTGTGAATGATCTTTTGTAGCTCAAAGGATCATTTCAGAGCGGGAGTAATGAATGACCGTCCGAGAGCAGAAGACACACAACAAGACTGTGAATGATCTTTTGTCGCTCAAAGGATCATTTCGAAGGGGTTTTTTTTTTTGCTGTTGTTGCAGTTATTGTTTGTTTGACATAATTCTGTTGAGGCTTTTTTTTTCTCTCTAGCTTTATAAAACATATAAGCAGTCGCCAATAGTAACACTAATCAATCCATGCAGGGGTGATATGCCAAATCGATGACAACTGGTTCACGTGAACTGCAAGGTGGGGTGGAGATTTCCAAGTTACACTTGTTGATCAAAGCTAAAATTTCACTGTGATATATGCTGCATTATATGCTAAATGCCAACAATAACAAGTAAGGAAAATAATACAAGCAATGATTATGAAGCACATTCCATTCCAACACTGAACATGTCAGTTTGTTTGATACTGCTAGAGCGAGCTCCTCAAAGGTATCGCTATTAGCATACTGTCTGTTTTGACTAATAATATATACTGCCAACCTCAGCCTTTTTCATGATCTGCTTATTAAAAACAAAATAACTGTCACTTTAAAATTCTTTTCTGTTACTTTCAAGTGAATACAGAGCACAAAATTATGAGTTTTTTCAGCATTACCACAGTTCTGTACCTAGACCTGGCAATTCCATAATATGTAGTTAGACATGTGGCACCTATAAATGTGTGTGACACTGAGCTTCCCACAGCACATGAATGTCTGTGAGAGCAAATAATATCCCCTTTGATGATTGTATATTTTGTCAAAATGCTCATAGGTAAAATATCCCCCCTCATTCTTTCTAGCTGTTTGTGGATCTCCATCTTCATATTGCATTACATTTTCCTGTTATTAATGCATTTCTGGTAATTTCTCAAATGCACCTCACCTGACAATTATGACAATTTTTTTAAGAATTGAGGTGCCACAAAAACTTTTTTTTTTTTAAGCGGCATAATATCAGCATGGGTGTAATCCACAAAACCTAAATTTATAACTTTTTTAAAGAGCTAATCCACAAATTATGAGATGAAAAATACGGTAGTCCCAACCTAGCTTGTTTGATTTTTTTGTAGTTCCAAGCATGAAGGAAAAACTACATTAAGATCATTTTGAGAGTCCAGAAGAGGCTATTGCTTCCTACTATTAGAAAAAAATCAAACCATACAAAATAAACATGGTGGCAACGTTTTAATGACTGGTTGCAGAGGATGCACTTCTGTACAGAGAGTAGTGGTCGAATCTTTAAGAAATTGCAATTGACATAAGTGATTTAGATTAGATAAATTCTGAGAATCTGGTAAGTCCTTCAAACAATGTCTTAGAGAGTTGTCTAAAAATCTATAAATCATATTCCTATGGTAGTGGTATAAAGCTGACTTTGCCTGCAATTTTTAAAACATCATCAACCATACTCAATTCATTACTTGATGAAGGTCTCCCCATGTTTCTTCTACAAATCTGTCTTGAGGAACTTCCCTTTCATGTCACTCTGGCATGCTTTTAAATTTTACCTATCCACCTCCCACATGGTCTCCTTCTAGGTCTGTTTCTGTCCATTGGTATCTATTCTAATATTTCAGTTGTCTAACAGTGATCAGTTCTTCTAGCAACATGTCCAGCCTATTGCCACTTGAGGAATTTTTATCTTGATCCCGATATCAACTCCCATCATTTTTCTGATCATGAGTTCCTCTTCTTATCTTTCCTGGTCATACAAAGCATGCACTGATCAATGATTTTTTCAGTAGTTTGCAGCCTCTGGATGTAAATTTTACTTAAGGCCTATGTCTCTGATCCATAAGTAAGAACTGGAAGGATGCAGTGACTAAACATTTTTCTTTTAAGACAATGGTAAATACTCTTGAAAATTGCAATCTAGCCAAGTTTTATATGCCTCTGTTAATTCCTTCTACAATGGTGCCCTAATTTGATACCTGTTGTTCAAGGTAGATGCAGGCATCAGTTGCTTCTAAATCTGACCCAACCTCTATTCAATTCTTGTATAAGCATTGTGCATCAATTGTGTTTGTATAAGTTCATCTTTAATCCCGCCTCATTGCGCTTGTCAGCAAGTTCCTGGACTATAATTGATAACTTTGAGGAGGTACTTGCAAACATGATTACGTTGCCGTCAAAAATGAAAATGGGTGAAACAATCTCCAATTAATATTTATCTTCTTAACTTTTCAGTTCAGTGATCACAAATTTTGAATATACATACATGCACTGCATGGATATCTACAATTTTTATATGATGTACGGATCTATGCTACATATATTATAATTTTACAATTACACTTAAGTCTGACCTCAAAGTAACCAATCTCATCAATTGAAGAAAAAAATGAAGCGCGTGCGCGCAAGCATGCACGTACACGCGCACACACAGTGGACTCTTTCATACCACTTGAATAGTGAAAATTAGGGGTCTGCATTTTTTAACAGCAAGTTCAACTTTTAAATATCAATACAATTAAATACAACTATGATGAACAGTTTGGTGAACTAAGGTCAACGTGATGATTATGCAGAAGTATAGAGAAAGACCTATGCATACATATCACTAAGCCGTTCTCTGAGATTCAGAGGTTAGCTCCTCAAAGAAAACTCATATGCCAGATTAAAGAGTAAAACTGATGGAACTACTATTAATATTATTGGTATATTTTCACTGTATTCCATACAACCACTCCCTTCAGAAAACTTGAAAAGATTACATGGAATACACTGAAAATATGCCAATAATAGCATTACAATGCTTACCATGTATTTATGAAGAATTTTTTCTTCAGGGAAATTTGTTTCCCTATTGTATTTGACTGATGGAACTACATTTAACTTACTCTGTTGATGTATCAAACATTTCCATTTACAGCAATCTTGGGACACAATTCAAGCTCCACTGACATCCATCACACATGACCTTTTGGACTTCATACTTATAATCTTTTTCTCAAGCAAACATTGTTGAATCTGGTGCTTCCGTGATTTCCTTGGCTTTCTGTCCTGCCACTCGGGCTGAACAAATTCACTTAGTAAGCATCTAAAAACTCATTCTTTCTATATGGCCAAACCACTTAAGAACACTGTACTTACCAATATAAGATGATGACCCTCCCTAAAATTATGAAGTGTTTTTAGGAAAAATAATACCTTATATACCTTAAGATTCTATTTATGAGTACACATAAACTTAATTCTTAAATCAAAATACAGATACAAATAAAAAAAAAATATTATTTTTTTTTAAATAGAAGTTCCATTTATAACACAGGAAGCGATATAAACATTGAATACAATTCTGTCACAATTAGAAACCAAAGAGCAGTTTTTGTTTAGGCACTATCATGCATAAAAATATTGACCCTAACGGAAATTTTTTCCAGTAAGCAAATACTGCTTTCTGCCACTATCTGAAAGTACAGCATTGCTATGAAACCTTTCATAAGCCAAAATGGCATAAAACGAAGAAGCAATTACCATTAATTTATATGGGAAAAATGTTTGAACCCAAAAAACAACCTATGAAATAACATATAAAACCTAAAATAAAACTAACATACAGTAAAAGCAGGAATGATATGATAAATACACAGCATATTGATAAATACATATTTTATCCATTACTAGATGCCAATTGCAACAGACCACTTTGCTACTAGTAGAGCCAATAGTAACTTCTGCAGCTTTCAAGATTCTATCTGCATGTAAATAGTAAGAATGGTGGATGTAGGCAAGTCCAATGCATGCACACTATCTTTATTTCATTTACCATTATTGAAATGCTTAATTATGTCCAGTTTTATGCTATACATAACAACCTTATGAACTTTCTTAGGCTTTGCTGATACCTTAGGACACATCTTGTTAATGGAGTCACAAAATACATTGTGATAAAGCACAGATACTCAGACACAGTTCAAAGCTATGGTGGCTTGATAGTGAATGTAGCTCCAAGGGAAGAAGCTTTGCAGGCCACTCTTGCTGCTTTGGGTTCGTGCTGCCTCTATAGCAGCTTGCTGCAAAGCAAATGCTGAATGCTATGTTTGCTTTTCACCTTTTTTTCATAAAAGTGAAAATCCTTCGGATTTTTTCGGTTAGTGAAAACAGGTACTAAGGTAGATTGATCTTTAATAAAAGTGAAGTGGCATAAACCGAACTTTCAAAAAGTGCAGGGATACCTGTATAAGACAAACCACGGTTTTGGAATGGCTAAACGTGAAAAAAACCCAACCTCATCTCCTTTATTCCAGTAAATATGGTATTTGTCTCCACCTACATAACAGCATTTTGCTTCACATTACACATCTCACACATAACTTCGTTCTTCACAGGATGAGAATGTATCTTTGCCACCTCCCCCTAAGTAATACATCTCTCTAACACATACACACATGACTTTGCAGTACCATCCCGGCAACCCAGGTTTTACTGCTTACACTTTAGATTAGGAAGAATTGAGCTTTCACATACAACCATTCGGGACCTTTTCGAGAACACATCATTCTTGTGAAATCTCTTTAAGGCAGCTATGACTTTCAGAGATGAATTCACTTGCCAACTAATTTCATCATCTAATCTGTTTTCTTTGTCAAACATACTTCCTACATACATACATATCACTAACCTGTTCTCTGAGATTCAGAGGTTAGCTCCACAAAGAAATACAACTACCAGATAAAATTTTAACTGATTATTTACTAACTGTTGCAGTATCAAACTTCTCCATTTACAGCAATCTTGACATACAACTTGGGCTTCACAAGACCTTCTATACTTCATACTCATAATCTTTTTCTCATGCAGACACTCCTGAATCTGATCCTCCCATGACTTCCTCGGCTTTTCCTTCCTGCCACTTGGGCTAAAAAAAAAAATTCTTAGTAAGCATTTCCTCACTCATTCTTTCAACATGGCCAAACCACCGAAGCCTGTTAGTCTCCACCTTGCTAACAACATTTTTCTTCACATTACACAACTGCAACACACATCTTCATTCCTCACATGATTAGAACGTGCCTTGCCCCCCCCCCATCAGTAATGCATTTCTCCAGCACACAAACGACTCCTACGTTTCTTCTGTAGTACCCATCCGAGCAGGAATAATTACACTTTCATACACGGCCATGCAGGACTCTCTTGAGAACCCATCATTCCTATGAAAACCTCCCACAGCAGCTGTAGGGGCAAAAACTAATAATGTTACGAATGTAAATTACTGAATAAATTCATATTAATTTATGAGTGTGAAAAGAAAAAAAAAAAAAACCTATGCCACGTGTTTCGATGGGCGACGAAGTGTCCCCTCGAGAAGGACTTTTCTTTCCCTGAGGGGATAACATTCCTTTGTTCACAGTGTGGTGGTACAATGCAGATGTCTGGCGTGCGAGTAAAGGTGCCAAAAGGAATGCAAGGGGAACCTTGACAATGGAAACACAGTATTCCGAGGGACAATACCTTAAACAGGAAATCTTGCTTTTAGAGAGTATCAAAATAGACCTAGACAATACTCTATGTCAAAAGGGCGCCAGTCGGGCTGGTGGTCTGTAAACTTCCTTTATGTAGAAAGTATGCTGCTATTGTTGAATGTATTCATGTATCTGTAAAGAGTCTGGTTTTTCAAGTGGAGGGGGCGATAGAGGAATGCCACGAGTTGATCGCGGAACATGATAAGAATAGCCAGGTGGCAGGTTAGAAGGGTCAGCGAGAGTCACATTTTCTAGGGAGAAGCCTGATAGCCTGAGGGCTGGAGCCCGGTGTTATCCGGTACCTGAGAGGGCAGAGGTCGATGCCTTGGGGCAACGGAGCGAGTGGAATGATGGGATTCTCAGAAAAAGAGCGAGGAGATCACGCGGAGAAAAAGCGTGAAGGAAGAGTTTGAAGTACGTTTTGGAAGTGTCCAGACGTGGGGAGCAGGAACTCCCGGGAAAATAGATCGCGCGTTGGAGAGAAGCCGAGTGCTTTTGTAGGAAAGCGTAGAGTCAGGAAGGCTCGAGTGTGGGAGGTGTACGAAGGCACCGAATTATTCAACAGGAGAAGGGTTGGAGTAAGTAATACTCAACCAGAGACTTTCTTCGTTGCCAGAGATTAGTGAACTATTAGTAATCGGATTTGGGTTATTTCGTGACGGACCCGAAATACGTTAGGCATTTTCTCCACGCGGACTTTTCGAGAGAAACCAGACTCTCGGTATCTAATTTCTCATCATTAAATTTCTCTATTCTCTAATAGGGCATAGTTACTGCAGCTTTGATTTTTGTGCCTTATTTTAAAACCTTCCCTCCCTTTCTTGGTTCGCAGATATCCCAAGTAAAGCGGAGGAAGAGAGAGCCTGGGCCTTAAATTTATATAAAATAAATTATGTTTGAGAGAACCTCAGTTGATTTGCTGTGAGTGGGCGACTGCTACATAAATTCAAAGGACGACCTCCTGAGCGAAAGTGGGACTTGACAAGGGACATAGGCTCACCCCTACAGCAGCTATGATAAAATTCCCTCATATATAATGTGAAAGAAATATTCCTCTCATAATACGTGGAAAATATGTCATGATAATCAGCACACCAATCAGACATCTCCGATTGACCAGTAAATACAGTCAATTCAGAGATGCAACATTGCTGTGTTGATTATCATGAGAATTCACGTGCCTACTAATTTCAGCATCCAATTCGTTCTCTCTATCAAACATGCTTCCTAAATACACAAGCTCACTCTCCTGGTAAATCACTGTGCCGTTTAGACTTATATTACATTCAGTGCTAATAAGTTCCTCACTCAAAAACCATAACATTGGTTTTTCCCTTATTTATACTCAGTTTGAATTTTGTGCAAACTTCGTTCATCAGGGACAACATACTCTGCAACTCACTTTTGCTCTCTGCCAACAGGACTGTGTCATCAGCATATAATGTAGCAACCTGCACACATGGATCAAATTCATTTGCGTAGTCTATCTCAGTAATATTTAAGCTGATCTTGCATACAGTACTAACAGCTCCTCATTTAAAAACCATAACTTTGGTTTCCCCCTGATTTATATTCAATTTGAATTTCACACAAACTTTGTACATAACAGACAACATACTCTGCAACTCGATAGGAATGTGTCATTGGCCTACAGCAACTGTACACATGTACAGGAGTGCCGACTTCAAATTATTGGGGCACTGGTGTGAAGAGATCAGACATGAGAGGGGCACATCTAGGAAAATGTAAAAGGAGCAAAACTATAAATTATGAGATTTGATGTATATTTTAAAATGCAATCATAACTGCTCATCAGCAAATGAACAAGGAAACAAATATTCTTTTGATGAATGTTAATATTAAAAAAAATAAAATTCAGCCTAAGATTTTATAAAAATATCCAGATTTTATTTCCAAATGTTTATAAAACATAGGAGAAATTAGTGCAGTTATTCAAAGAACAAGAAGTGCAAAAAATACATAGATAAAATAAAGGTGCTACAGATTATATGTTTCTGTAGTTTTTAAATTTTTATTTTTATTTTTGATCATTGTTTTAAACATTTACCACAAACCACGAGAACATGTCAAACACAGTACTAGTCTGGCAATCAAGTTTCTTATCAAATGAGCCAATGCTGAATATGAGAAAAAAGTTTTTATACTTTTATTATTTTTTTGGAAATAAATCACTTTGGCCTCATAAGGTGGAGCTTGGTCCATGTAATAAAAAAATTATACTTTCTATAAAGAAAAGAAATGCAGTTTTTTTTTTTTTTTGCAATTAGCACAGCAACACAATATCCTAAACAGCACAGGAAAACATTTTTTCTTGCGAGAAATATTTAAAATCACACATTCGAAAATGACATACACAAATAAAAACTCATTTAATTAAACAGGACGTAAAATATTAAGTGGGCACTGTCCCCCAGAAAAATTATTGGAGTGGCAAGGTTGGCAAGATTCACCTTGCCTCCCCCCTCTCCATAGTTGGCATTTGAATACATTCAAAAATAATTGAGAAATGAAACACAAAAAACTTTTCTTTGCATACCCTAATATAGTTTTGTCCAGAATTATATTTGAAGGAAAATTTCTGGGGTGTAGGCTAGACACAATTTTTAGTAATTCAAAGCTTCCTTTCCAAAATTTTGGTGCCTATGAGATGAAGAAAAGAAAAGTTACCTTCTTTACAAAGCAAAAACTATCAAACAATATTAGGCACTAAGTAATTAAAATAAGAGAGCACATCTTTAACATCAGCCTAACAGTCAAAATATAAGTAATAAAAGACACAAATTACGAAATATGTTTTTGTTTTTATTTATCATTCAAATCTAAAACATTTTGTTATTTAACTGAAGTGGAAAAGCAAACTTTTAAAACTAAGTGACATCAAAATTCAATCAATCATTTCAAAAAGGGAAAGAAACATTAAAAGTAATAATTTATCGAATAGGATGCTTACCAGGGAGAAATTTTTTTCTGATACATTTTAAATACTTGCACCATTTTTAACAATTAAGTTTTTTTGCCATTTTTAAAGCAATTTTGATTTGCATGATGCAGGCATTAACATCAATTTATAGTTGTTAGCATTTCTTTAGTTTCATTCACTGGGACAGTATTAAGCCAACCTTATAATGCAGTACTTTTTTTTATTTTTTTATTTCACAATATATTTTAAAAGTACTGCATATGTCTTGAGACAAGCTTCTCTAAATCAAAATGGGAAAATATCAACTGGGATTTAAACAGATATGGCATCTTACTATTTTCTAATGAAAATCTAATGAAAGTCCATTACTAAACAAACATCTTTATGAACAATGGCAGATTCAGCATATGTTGGGGCTGGGGGTGGGAATGGAAGCACATACATACAAGGTGGGTAAGCAAACCTGAACAGCTGCTACTGATGACTGACAAATAAAATCTTTCAACTGTTCTGCAATGTAATAAATCATTATCTCTCAGATTTAATTAAGAACAGAAAATATTGACAATTTTCAGCTCAAAGGTACTTACAAAATGTTTAAATCATCATCATCAATAAACATTCTCAATCCATTGCTGGATGAAGGTCTCCCAAGTCTCTTCCACAACTCTGTATCATGGTATCCAGTCTAGCAGTTTTTTTTTTTTTTTTTGATTGGAGGTTTAACGACCACCGTGAGCAACTCAATGGGCTATAAGCAGTCGCCCGTCCCTAATTTAGGGTCACTGGTTCCAGGGAAGGGAGAGAGCCAGTGCCGTAAGACAAACACAACATCCATGCCTGACCGGAATTCGAACCCGGACCCCTTACGAACGAATGATCAGAGGCCATCGCTTAGACCACTGCGCCACCGGGGCGGCATCTAGCAGTTCTGCCAATATGTTCAGCTCATTGCTACCTTAGAGCCTTTACCTTGATCATGATACGGTGAACCCTCCACTAGCGGACAATGAACATCAGTAATCACCAAACAATGACAAATTCTATTTGGTGCAGAATAACTGCAGTAGGACTAATATTAGTGATAATCTCAGAACAATGGTACCAACAAATAAAGGTAACTTGATCACGCTAGTTACGTTAACTGAAAACTTTTACAAAAAGTTCGTAAGTTGGAAGCTTCCGACCTTATCTTAGGTCTTCATCACGCCAATGGAGGACTAAGATTGTTGCCAGATTCTACATTTGAATTTTTCCTATTTTTGTTGCCAAAACTTAGAATTGATCTCCAGATCAACGGAATGTAAGAGAGGAGATTCGGAGTTGCAAGTCATTGAGTTGAAAATAATTTCTATGCTTTCACGGTAACGGAGGGCAAAACGATTGTCAAAAGAAGCAATTCGTTTTGCTTCGTTCCAGTGGGGAACTGCAGATGTGTCTTCCATTGTCAAAATAGACAAGGCAGTATTAGGATTGGCTTTCGAAACATCTTTTCTATGTTCTAAAATTCTATGGTTAATGCTCCTGTATGTGCTTCCAATGTATAAGTTATCCCCAGTAGAAGAAGTGATAGGAATGCAGTAAACTCCTGGGAGGTTCAGGCTTTCAACTTTGTCCCTATCCCTTTGTAGAAGTTTCAAGATGTTTGGGGTAGATTTAATGGCAAGATGGTAACCAAAACTTCTAAAAAGAATCTGTAACTTATAAGCATAGGAAGGATGGTAAGGAACAGAACCACAGAATTTCAGGTCTTCTTTCTTGCGAGGACGGAGGCATTCTATTTTCGAATGGTTTTCATATTTCTTTATGAGGGAGTTGACTGTAACAGCAGGGAAACCATGGGAGAGGGCTATTGTAGAAATTTTGGAGAGTTCTTCTTGAAGAGAGAGTTGGTTGTTGCAAATGATATGAGCCCTGTGGATGTAGGACTTCAATGCTGCAAGCTTGTAGAGATGCAGGGTACAAGATTTGTAGGGAATGATGTTAGTGGCCGCAGAAGGTTTTCGATAAACGGAACGAGTAATGGAGAGATCAGCGTTTCTGCAGATAGATACATCCAGGAAATCAATTTTGTGATTTACTTCCTTAGATATAGTGAGCTTAATGGAAGGAAATTTTTCCTTCCATTAAGCTCACTATATTTACTCATTCCGTCTATTGAAAACCTTCTGCGGCCACTAACATCATTCCCTACAAATCTTGCACCCTGCATCTCTACAAGCTTGCAGCATTGAAGTCCTACATCCACAGGGCTCATATCATTTGCAACAACCAACTCTCTCTTCAAGAAGAACTCTCCAAAATTTCTACAATAGCCCTCTCCCATGGTTTCCCTGCTGTTACAGTCAACTCCCTCATAAAGAAATATGAAAACCATTCGAAAATAGAATGCCTCCTTCCTCGCAAGAAAGAAGACCTGAAATTCTGTGGTTCTGTTCCTTACCATCCTTCCTATGCTTATAAGTTACAGATTCTTTTTAGAAGTTTTGGTTACCATCTTGCCATTAAATCTACCCCAAACATCTTGAAACTTCTACAAAGGGATAGGGACAAAGTTGAAAGCCTGAACCTCCCAGGAGTTTACTGCATTCCTATCTCTTCTTCTACTGGGGATAACTTATACATTGGAAGCACATACAGGAGCATTAACCATAGAATTTTAGAACATAGAAAAGATGTTTCGAAAGCCAATCCTAATACTGCCTTGTCTATTTTGACAATGGAAGACACATCTGCCGTTCCCCACTGGAACGAAGCAAACGAATTGCTTCTTTTGACAATCGTTTTGCCCTCCGTTACCGTGAAAGCATAGAAATTATTTTCAACTCAATGACTTGCAACTCTGAATCTCCTCTCTACATTCCGTTGATCTGGAGATCAATTCTAAGTTTTGGCAACAAAAATAGGAAAAATTCAAATGTAGAATCTGGCAACAATCTTAGTCCTCCATTGGCGTGATGAAGACCTAAGATAAGGTCGGAAGCTTCCAACTTACGAACTTTTTGTAAAAGTTTTCAGTTAACGTAACTAGCGTGATCAAGTTACCTTTATTTGTTAATATTGTTACGTGTTTTGCCCATAATCGTCATATAACAACGGTACCTCTTAACAATGGTCAATGAACACCCGAGGCAGTCTGGAGAGAGGCCTAATGGACATCTTGTATCTTAGGATTTTACTTAGGTCCATCTGTATTTTAGTGGTTGAGTAAGTTGGGGGACAAAAAATGTTGCTGATTGCCTCGAGCAGGATGGGTTGCATTACAACAATGGTACAATGGCATGCTTAAGTGGGGGGGGGGAGACTAAAGTTTTGTTTGATGCATGGCAGTAGTTATTCCAGCTGATATGTATGTCTTAGTTGCCCACCAAGACCATGGGGTGGATGTGGTGGTGTCCAGAAAGGTGTCTATTCCAGTGCTTAATTTCTAGAGAAAAAGTATCGGAGCTCTAAAAATATTACGGGAAATCGTACCGTGAATTAGTGATGTACCGAAATGATAAAAATTATCTTGGTAATTGTTCTATGAAAAATAAATACGGGGGTGCAGGAGGGGTGCTTCTGTTTGATATTTTTGTGTTCTTTAAACTGTACATTTTCTTCAATTACTGCGTATCTAAACACATTTTTGTTGAAATATGTAGAATTGATAAATAACAAAGACTGAAATTTTGACATTTCTTATGAATAGCTAATTTTTGGCACCGTATTGCTGTCACGCATGCAAATCATGAAATTTCTTTAAATTTATTTAAAGCAATTTGACAATTTCTTTTTTCTCTTTCTAAAAGTATTGGTATGGTTTGCAAAATGCAGAAACTGTTGTTTACAACTGCAAAATGCAAAACTTACCAGAATAATGGAACTTTTAAAATCTTACCAGAATAATGGCCATATAACTATAATTCACAAAAAACTCCACAGGGCCAACATTTCCGAATTTTCTTCCTTTTTACTGGCCACTCTGCAGTTCAAATCTTCAGCAGGGTGATGCCCCTCTGCCAACCAACTTTTCACATATCCTATTGGATTGAAAGGTTTTAGTGAAGGCCCAATTAATTTTAAGAACATTAGTTCGGACACTGTGCCAGTGTTCAATCGAATTCTCTGTGGCATTACAATGTTGTTCGTTGCAGAGAAGCCTCTTTCATATTCTGCAGTAGATATGGGGATACTGTTCACAATGGCATTCAAGGTTTTCAAACTGTTTTTCACTTCTCTCACGGCAGTGGACTTATATATTCAAAATCTTTAATCACCTCTCTAGCATTTCTTTTATAATGGTCACAAAGTTTTTCCAGCTTCTTTTCCACCTATAAAAATAACTGGGGAATCAGGCCAGTAGCTGGTACGTAAATTTTTCACTTGCGTTATAAGTTCCTCATAATCTTTGCTCGTAGAATCATTAGGGTTCACAGAAATTAACCGTCTTCTCAGGTTGTTTGCCAGACTTCTATAAAATTGGGAAGAAGATATCTTGGTAACTCGACTTTCACTTAACACCACTTGCTTGAAAGTGCCTTGTTGTAAAGCTGATTGGGCTTCAGAATGATATTTTCCTGGAGTTTCCATTCTAGACTCAAATGCTGCAATTATTATGCAAATTAGACGATGAGTTTCAACTAAATTCACATTTCTGTCTTGCAACTGAAGAGAGAGTTCTGATAGTTCTTTAAAGCATCCAGCATCAATCCCAAATTTATGACAAAACCTGCGGATGCCAACTTTTTAATAATTCCTAGAAATGTAGACCTATCTTTTGAATCTCTTGTAGAATCTTGTGAAGCCCTCAGAAAATGTTCATGCAAACATTTGTAATTTCACCAAATGGCCGTGACTGATCTGTAGCTAGAAGCACACCAATGTCTCAAGAACTCTTCCTATTTTTAATATTTCCTGCTCTAAATCTGATGCAACTTCTTTCAATTCTCTTTGGTTCTTAGGTGAACCATTGTAAATACTTCTAATTTTGTCAATAAATATTTCGAAATGATTGAGCCCCCCAGTGTCCTTAATTACATCACCAACACTCAGTTCCAAACGGTGATTCAAACAATGCCATATGACAGTGTTACTGAATTTGTCAAGAAGTTCACAAACTCCTGCGTTTTTTCCCAACATGACCAATGCACCATCAGTTGCTATTCCAATTAGCTTAGTGGCCAAATAATCTTCTGCTATACCTGCATGATCACATCACTTTTTAATTTACGCTACGGTAATCATCGAAGTTATCTGATGCCTTGGAGAACTTAGAGCTTTTCTCATTACTTTTTAATTTACGCTTCGGAAATTATGATGGAATCCGGCAATATTATTTTCTAATCCGGAATTCCGGAAAGTGTCATAAAATCCGGCATTACCGGCCTAAACCTCGAGAGTTGGCACGTCTGCTGGTGTGTGATTACTGTACACCTGCTGTGGCCAGCAAAACTTTTACCCCAACCCCCTCAGCCCTTCCTAACTCCTAAGCAATGGCCAACCTAGTGTCCATGCTGGCAATGTCAGCAAAAGACATCTGTATCATTGTTCCCCAGGCACTAAGCTAGGGACGGGGAGTGTGTTGTTTACTTGCTTGAAGATGCTCCAGTTTGAAAGATTATAATATTTTTTTATGGCACACTACAAACTCTTGGAAATTTGCAACCCAGATGTAAATGTGAGATGAGGGTTCATTTCAAATTAGTGGGGGAGCTCAGCTCCGGCAGGGAAAAAGTACCGGAGCTGTGTTCCGGTGCGCTCCAGCACAAATTAACTCCTTGTCTATTCCTGCTTTCTTGTGTGCTGCTGCCTACTTGTACAGGTACAGTTTTTGTCTCACAAACTATTCTGCTTTTCTTTCCTATAGGGCACCCTAATCTAATCTCCAAG
This sequence comes from Macrothele yani, assembly GCA_039090855.1. NCBI lineage: Eukaryota > Metazoa > Arthropoda > Arachnida > Araneae > Macrothelidae > Macrothele > Macrothele yani. The sequence continues at coordinate 34,175,221 of CM077008.1, read as the reverse complement.
CCTAGTATTTCTATAAACTGTTTAACTAAAGGGGTCTGACATGGTCTTCCTAAAATCCTCTACACCATGAATGATACTAGTTAAAGTTTAGCTAATCCATCTAATTCTACTGACCAATATAGGTGGTGATAACAAAAAAAAAAAAAAAAAAAAAATTCTGGCATTTCAACACTTAAATCATGCTTATTATTTATTTTGCTGGCTCAAAAATTCAGCTGTAAACAAACAGTGGTATTTACTGTTCTAAATCTGGATATTTCCACTTTTGAAATAAGCTTAGTTTTCTACACAATAACATTACATAGTCTGCATTACTACAGTCACAGACCTCCACATCATTACAGTCACAGGCATTTGTCTCTAATTTCACATTGACTTCCAAGATTTTGCCAGCCCAAATGCTGATTTAGGCCTAACCTCCCAACAATGGTAAATTTTTTCTGGCTTGAGAGGCAATCACTATTCAGAGGTTTCACTGTATCATCAACTCTTGTCATTTTTGTGATCATAGAGAGGTGATTCTAAGCACCCTCTGCATTCATGCCACACTAGCCACTGCCTTTTCCAGGCACATTCAAGCCACTGAGTGCCAAGTTTTGAGTGTGAAATAATTTTGGGAGATTGCTCATAATTCAGGATTGGTGCATGTGGAAAGCATTTCTAACAATCTTGGGCACATAGTTCTACTGCTATTGGTGAGTTGTTCCCTTATACAATGCTTAAATAGATTTAAAAAAGTTTTGAAGGGCCATGAGCAGCCTAGTGATTAGAGCAACCAACTTCAGATCAGATAGTTGTAGGACTGATCCCAGGCAAGATGAGTTGCTTTGAACCACTAAATGCATCGAGTGAATTTGATGGGTATGTTAAGACATGCTAAGTTTTTTACCCTGGGGTACTGGATCCTCCATTACAAATAAGGTAATAGGTTATTTCCTCCTGCCAATGTTTTCTCTCCCTGATTAGTGCTTGTATGATGTCATAGTCTGACATTTGCAACTATGTCAACTTGCACTGATCATCTGGTACTTTTCCTCTGACCTGTGTTGTCTACCCTCTATTCTATCTAAAGCCTCTAAGGTTCAATCTAATGCAACTTTGTTTGCCTCATGCAGCACAAAAGTCCCATGAGACAGGTAGTTGCATCTAAACCTTCTCTGCGAGTGTAAACCCTATGAAGATAAACATTTTTGAGTTGGGAGCATGCCTCTCATTTGGATCCACGTGTGCTTATGAATATTCCACAAAAGAAGGTAATCCCTATATATTTACTTTTTAGGAAGGATTGGATAATTCATAACATAGAAATGCAATTTTTTGTATTTAAAAAAGATTAAACACTTTCATGGCTTTCACAACAGCTTTGTTACTGTTCAAAAAATTTAAAATACAATGATTTACAAAATTTAAGATAGAAATAAAGCATCTGAGGCTTGAAAAATTAGGAAAACAAAAATATTTAAATAAAGCTTAGCTAAAAAATTACTTCTTATTCCCATATTAAATTCACAATGTGTTACTGTATGTTCTCAAATAGTAAACTTACAAGTTTTAAGATACTTCTTTAGTTTTTTAACTTTTCTGCTATACATTGTTATTTCACCAGGCAAATTCTTCAACTGAGACTCAAGAGAAAACATTGTGCAAGTGAAATGTCATGCTGTTCTGCTTCGAAGTTGATCAAAACACAAACTTTTAATTTAAAGTCTACAAATGATGTCATATATAAGTTTGTAATATACAACACAAGTTTTCACAGTGTTTAAACAACATTCATAATCCTAATAACTAAAAGAAATACCTCTTCTTCCAAGTAAGTTAGTGATGGAGTAGTTCCACATAATACACAAAGTTCTACTCCTTGGACTAACTTAAGAGTGAGTAACCTGTTACAAACCTAGAAAAAACAAAAGAGAATATGTGTAGAAACAAATACAGAAAAACAGTGGAAATTTAAAAGTAAATGAGGAAAAATGGTTCAGTAGCTACAAAATCAGCTAGCTCTTAAAAAGTTATGTAATTATATGCATTTTTCTTAATATTGAAAAATTAAACATCATTGTACAGTTTTCTTTTCTGTGCTTCATGCTTTATAGATCACTAGCTTTACTACCCGGCTTTGCCTGGGATTTAGGCTTATTAATTTCATATTCCCTTACATGTCCCTAAAAAAATTGATGCTTGTAAGAAAGAAAAAAGCTGATTTCACAAATTCAGTCATTACAAATTATTTATTCATAGTGTGATTATTTCAGCAGTTGGCCATACACAACATTTTTGGTTTCTTCTTCATCGGCGACAATATATAATTTTGTTGGATCCGTTGCTCTTGACATTCCAACATACAGCTGTCCATGTGAGAAGCATAAAATGCATCACATGCTTTCAGTTTCAGATGTCTTTGAGGGGCAAATCTCTGGGATAAAAAAAATGAAAAACGTATCTTTGCAAATATTTTATGAAACTGGCTGAAATTCAAATGAACACCATAAATCGTTAATAGGAACATGACCTCCGAATTTCACCTGAATCGGTAAATAACTTTTAAAATTAGCCGTCAAAATTTTATTAACCGTTTCTGCATATATATTTCTGTTTACTGATGAATTAAAAATTCCATGCCTATTTTAAAAAAGTTTTGAACGGATTCCAGTGAAATTTTGAGGGATTCCTCTTATTACCAATTCATGGTGTTGATAAAAATTTCAGCCTGTTTCATTAAGATTTCGCAAAGTTCGTTTTTGCATTTCTTTATGCACAGTTCTCAAAGTATAGAAACACCTGTGGATGTGCCGCGGCAATGAATGCAGTAACGTGCTTTCACATAATGATATGTAGCAAACAACGCTGACTTTATTGATTAACTTATTAATTCATAACTCGCGAACGGAACAACGTAGAGATCTTAAAATAGTTGCATTGACCTAAAAATTCCAGTATTACCATAATTTCGGGTAAGTAAACTGCACTGGCATATATGCCGCAGCGATAAAAAAAAAAAGGGGGGGGAATGAAAAAAAATCACCAGAAACGCCGCACCTCTGTATACGCCGCACCTTCGCAGTAAGGTGGGGTAGTACCACGGCGGAGTCTTGAAAACATTACGTAGATAAAAATATAGTACCCGATCTTTCAAATAATAAATAAAAATATCAATTAAACAAGATTCAATCTTAAGGATAACACTTACCCTACTACCTATTTTATAAAAATTTACTCGAATAATTCATAAGGCGCTTAAACCAATTATAAAACATTTATACCTCAAGAATTTAAAAAAATACATGCACAACATTCTGAAAATATCTGGTACACATAGTTCTTTAATCAGATCCATCAAAATCGGAAACTTCACTGTTGGAATTAAAAAGTTTTAAAAGCTCATCATCTAAAAAAACTTTGGGGTCGTCCACATCACTTTCGCTGTCTTCTGGCGTTTCACCGCAGTTTTTAGAAATAATGTTTGCTTCAGTGAAGCCTGAAATAATCATCAAAGTTTTGATGTTTTTCAGGATTCGAAAAAACATATTTATTTACCATTAGCTTAAAACTAGAAGTATAACTTCTGCGTTTCGTCATGTTACTTTTCACGATAACGTAGAAGTATGCATAGCATACTCGAGAAAATGCGATTTGGCGAACTGAATGCAACGAACGCACATGTCACTGACAAAATTTGCACGTGCTGTCATTGCCCAATGACAATCGATCTTGGATGGTAGTCGGATATCCCGTTTCAAGAGGGGAGAGAGAGCGTTAATGGTTAGCCTCGGAGCGAAGCTGATGACGTCATGAGTTCAAAGAGAGTTAGTTGCTAGGAGCATGAAACAAGAGCGATTCCCTGTGAAGTTTCCCCAGCCACGGATTTTTTCCGAGTGTTATGGGAGCCACCTCTCTCTTGCCTGTCCCACATCAATCCTATAACCTATTATTTTCACGTCTTGTTTTAAGAGGGGTGGGTGGAATTTATTGCATGTAGCTGTAACATTGTTACCCTCTCTATTGAGATATTTTCCCACGGGGAAAAAAGAATAGAACAAGCCAAAACGTTTTTTGTCACATAATTTTGCTCCACCAAAAAAAAAAAGGCGTATACGCCGCCATGCTGTATAAGCCGCGCTGGCCAAAAATTTAATTTTGAACTTGTATACGTCGTGGCTTATCTACCCAAAATTACGGTAATAAGCTATGCAAATTTCATGATGCCACAGTTTGGTGTTCGAGAGTTTTTGCTGCTTCAGACAAACAGACGTTTTGTGTTTTATATATAAGATACAAGTGGATTTTTTTTATTGAACTCAATGTAATAATTCCATAATAAACAATAATCCATCCCACTTCAAAGCAACAGTGATATATTATTTCTTATAAAAAATGAATAAAATTAACAGGAGCGTACTGATAGTCCCACATAGCTAGGAGAACCTTTAATATCAGCAAAAAGATTTTACAATTTTTTGAAGGAAACTTAATATGAGACTGGTTAAAGAAATAGCCAGGATTTTTTGATCGGAGGTTTGAATGGAATATTAAAAAGAAAAGACATATTCAGTATTTTTTTCAGTAAATAATTAAAATATTTAGAAATCATTTTTGCTGTTTTAGTTTTAAACAACTGGGTAATGGGAAAGCAGCTATTCCAGAGGACTTTGAGGCCCCTTTTCACAGCCATAGAAATAGTTCTGTACATGTACATTAACCAGAGAATGTACAAGAAATATCAGTTCAATGACTGAAATTTTTATACCAATGAGGATAAGATGCTATGAGCTACACTTGTTTCCATATAACTACACATCCCTCATAATATAACGAACAAAAAAGTGTTCTTCATGGGGTGAAGAAACAGAGACCTGTATCATTTGTTATAACCCAGTTAAGAGAAAAAATATGATGAATTGAAGAAAAAAGTACGTACTATGTGCAAAACATTGTGGCATTATGTTAAGCATGTTTTTTTACGCAATAGTAATTAATTTCAGTAGTTTTACTTTTTGTGCCACAATTCTTAATAGTTACTTATTTATTTTCTGACTTATGTTCTGTATTTTCGTATAAATCAGGAAAGGTCATTAGACACTGTCACACTGCAGTTGTGTGTTTTGAGTGTGTGATTGTAAAGCATTTCAAAGAGGTTGGTCTTAGTTCTCTAAAAGAATAAAATTTGTATGATATGACCAACTTAGGCAAAAGTGTTTTATAGTAATTTGTATTGGTATAAAACTAGGGTAATCATTTTAATTACAATGTGTATATTTGTGTTACATGCAACAGAGTGCAATAATTTTGGTTTTAAGAAAAGTTTCGGTGGGTTCCAAAGAATTTTAATTATTAAAGTGCCCATAAAACTTAGTTAATAATGTGGATTTAAAAATTTCAGTAATTTAAAGGTAATAGATTTTTGTAAAAGGGCCTTGAAGATACAGTATTTGTATGCGGGAGTGGTGAGTTTTTCCGGTATGCCACTGAGAATTAGTCTCCCTCTCTCTCCCCAGAAAAATACTGACAATTAGGCCACACACACTCTTCAAGAACAGTACAGGTAAATAAATAATATTTTTTTAGAATTACTTAAAAATACTCCCAAGGAATTTTTAAAAATAAGACATGTTTTTTTTTATTTAATAATAAATAAACACTAGGGATATCAAGAGAAAAAATAAAATAAAATGTGCTGTTCAAAAAAAGTACAAGAAGCATATAATGATGCTGAATTTTCAAGCAACTGTGCTGTACATTTATTGCTGAGAAATATAGAAATACACAATGCTGCTGAATATTTTAATGGTTTTGACCTTATTTCAAAATAACTTCAATTTTTCTTTGTATAAGAAAATATATTTCAGAGCATATACACCATGCTGAAAACAGTTTCATTACACATATATGAAAGTTTCATCAAATTTATGCTGACTTATGAGTCGTCAGGTCAACACACATTTGATTCGGAATGAAAATAATCAATAAATCACTACATTATTATGTTAAGAACTCACACGCCAAATATATATTAATACATACATGCTACAGTAGGGCAGTTATACATTTAAATCTTCCTACCAAAGAATAAAAACCTAGTGGTTTGCAAACAATCAGTTAAATGAACTTCAGTTAAGTGGTTAAGCAAGCTTCATACGTGTGTTGATTTTCAAAAGGTCTGAAATTTAAAAACTGTCATCTGAAAAGGTCAGAATTTAAAAAAATTGATAAATGGTTTAAACTTTTTCACGAAATAAGTTCAGCAGCTTTGAAATAAGGTAACTTTTCAGTGATTTCAGGTAAGTAAAAACTGGGAATAAATTACTACATTATTAATGGGAAGCAGAGGCGTAGCCAGAAATTTCTTACGGAGGGGTCCGTGGATTTGGTTCATTGGTGAAAGCCTCATATATACACTGGCATGCAAAACTTAAGGACAGACACCAGTGCTGCAGATTATAGCCGCACAGTGAAACACACAAGCTTGAGGCAATTTGCATAACGCAAGCAGATCAGTAGAAAGACTATGCATATGCAAATTTCCAAAATGTGATATCACAGGTCACATGACAGCGCTGAAATAGATATAAGGAGCATCTCGCAGCAAGGCAGGAAACAGAAAGCGAAAGTGTGCAGCATTGTAAAGAGGTTCCAGTGGGCAGTGTGTCACAGATGAGAAAATGTCCATGCAGAGGCATTTAGATGACTTTACATGTGGTCGAATAATCGGAAAGCTGGAGGAGGGGCGAACTGTAATGAGTGCTGCCGCCGAGTTCAGAGTGACCCATAGCATTGTTTCACGTGTGTGGAAGACCTTCCTAACGACAGAAACAGCTGTTAGAAAGGATGTTGGTGTTCGGCCACGGAAAACAACACCAAGAGATGACTGATATATGGTCCTACAGGCCAAACGTGACCGACACCAGACAGAGGGTAATATCGCGAAGCAACTGCAGATGACCACAGGACGTGATGTAGCGCGGTTCACCATTGCCAGACATCTACAAAAAGGTGGACTGTTTGCCCGACGACCAGAACGTTGCATTCCATTAAGCCTAACCATTGGAGACATTGATTACAATAGTGTAAGGACCACAAGGATAGGACCATAGAGCAATGGGGTACGGTACTTTTTAAGGATGAGAATCGTTTCAGTACCACGAGTGATTCTGGACGTCAGCTGATCTGGAGAGAGGGGGAACATGTTATCGACCGGCTAACATTACCGAAAGAGATTGGTATGGCTGTGTTGGTGTGCTCATCTGGGGAGGTATTACGCTGAATGGTCGTACTGAGCTCCGCATTTTTGGAGGTGGTTCCATAACCGCAAACCGCTACTGCGATGAGGTATTCCTTCCCCATGTACGCCTGTTCCAAGGTGCCATTGTTCCGAGTTCGTATTTATGGATGATAAATCGAGACCCCATCATACACGTGCAGTAGATGAGCTGTTGGAAAGTGAGGATATCACTCGTATGGACTGGCCTGCATACTCCCTGGATATAAATCCCATAGAACATGTGTGGGGCTCCCTGGGTAGACGTCTTGCGGATGCCCACATCCGCTGGAAAATGTCCATCAGTTGAAATGTGCACTATGAGAGGAATGGGCAAAGTTGCTCCAAGAACTCTTCGACTGCCTCGTGTTAAGTATGGCCAGACGCTGCAATGCAGCCATTGCTGTTAGGGCACATCATATTCCTTACTGATGACCACCTTTTTTCTGTAATCCATCTATGGAAACGATGGCTCTGTATCATGGTGTGTACTGCTTTATGGTCATTTCTTAGTAAAGTACCAGTGTAGACTTTTGTATTCATTTTTGCACATGTGTTTGTTCATTCCCTTGTTTGGTACATACTGAGATCTCTGTGGTATGACATTCATCTATCCAGGCTGCTTCATTGCGAAGCTACGGTGAAAAAATCGAACAGTCCTTAAGTTCTGCACGCCAGAGTATATCGCTTTAAATTCGCACTAAATTCCACCCACAAGGGGGTAGTCTGGACCCAAGGACCCCCCAGCTACGCCTCTGATGGGAAGTTTCTATTAATAAGATGCCACATGTCAGTAAGAACATTAAATGTAAGAGTGATCAGTTGTTTGAATCTGGTTGTATAAAAACCAGTTAATTGCAGTATTTGGGACAAGATGGATAAAAACAACTGCAGAAAAAAAAAATGGTGGAAATAGAGGAATTTTGCAACTTTTTTTTTTTTTTTTATCAGTGCCAAGAGAATGCCTGAACACCATATTGATACAGGTGGCAAATGATGATATGAAAGCTGAAATGAAATCTTAAACTGAGCACAACAGAATACAAACACATTATTATGAAACTGATAATGCAGTTGTTAGATTAGAATACAAGAAAGATTATACCAAATTTTCTGTTGTAATGGAGCATGTCTTTTGAATCCTTTCTCACACGAATAAAATTTATCAAAGTTATTCAAGTCAATAGAACCTGTTAGAAAAAAAAAATCAACCAGATTTCTACAATCAATAAAATATCCAGAAATAGAAACAGCTACGTACTTCCACCAGCAGCTGAAAATTGTGTTACAAAAATTAACAAATGGTGCACAAAAAGTTTCTCATAGCAGAAGGAAGGTATCAGAGACAAAGATATTTTCAAATCGAACAGTTAAAAGAAGAAATATAGAAGAAAACATGATATAACTCTATGCTTTCTAGCAGAAGAATTTTGCATAATGGAAAAGCTGAAATAGGCGAAAAGTATTTTTCATGGCAAAAGCTATGCTAAGGAAAAAATAACTTTTCCAATACATCTCCTGGAAGGAGAGTTTGCGAGAAAAAGCTTTTGACCTTCATGTTCCCTAGTGGGAAAGCTGTGCATTATTTAAAGAGGATAATGCTCCCCATCTTTATTGTATCAAACGACATACACTAAAAAAAAAAAAAAAAAAAAATCTTGATAGGGTTTTTAAAAGTGGAGATGCAGCTGCAAAGAGAAGTACACAAGCACTATCCAGCGACAGAGCTGTGAACAATGAAACTCCTCAAATACAAGCCTAAAGTGTTCCACAAGGTAAATAGCATTCGGTGTTGAAATAATTTTTTAATTTGCAATGTAGAAGCAGAGATATTGATAAAAACACCATTACGTGACTACAAGGTTCTTCACAAAGACGCTTTAACATCTATAAGTTTTCTGTTTTACATGTTATAAAGTGTGTACAGTCTGCGGCAGTGCATTAAGTTATTCGATTCAGATACAATTCAGCTAAAAGTCCCTTAACTGAATTGTATCTGAACTGAATAACTTAATGCACCACCGCAGACTCTAACAACTTTATAACTTGTAAAACAGAAAACTTATAGACGTTATTAAAGTGTCTTTGTGAGGAATGATAAAAACAGATTAAACATTTGTGTCCCCTAGTGGGGAAATTGCGCATTATTTTGGAAAGAAAATATGCACAAAGAGTTGTCATAGTAGTATCTGACCAAAAAATATTTTTTTAAATTGGGCATTTAGTTCTACAGATATTACTGTAAACGGAAACAGGAAACACACCCTCTAGTGGCACACTTGTGCATCAAGAAAATTTTGAAATTATGTGAGAAACATTCATCAGTGGAAGCACTCTCCAACAAAGGAAAAAAAAATTCAAATTGTTCTCTTAGAAGCAGAGATATTGACAAAAATAAGATATACATCTACACACCTGGCGGAAAAACTATGCATTATTTTAAGAAGAAAGTATTCTGAAAAGTTTTTTCCAAGGTGAGCGGTATGGGTCCATGAAAGAATATTTTCAATCCAGTTTTCAGAAGCTTAGATTTTGCTACAAATACATCAGAAGCAGAAATAAACATTTATGCTCTCTGGTGGACAAACAATTCTTTACAAAAATTAGGAATATATGCAAAACATTTCTCATCCAGAGCTGTATCTAATGAAGAAAGAATTTTCTCAAACCGGAGTTTTAGAAGCAGAAATATTGGGGAAAACCCAATTTATCTTTGCACCCCGTAGCGGAAAATATGTGCATTACTTGAAAAATTTGAAATCATATGAGAAACATTTTGCACTGGAAAAGCTCTCCAACAAAAACAAAAAAATTAAATCGGACTCTTAGAAGCAGATATATTGAAAAAAATAAGATGTACATCTATGCCCCTAGCAGAAAAACTATGTACTATTTTAAGCAAGAGGTATTCTTAAAAGGCTTTTGGAGGTGAGCGGTATCAGTCCATTGAAGAATTTTTTCAATCTAATTTTTGGAAACTCATATTAAGCTATAAACACATCAGAGGCAGAAGTAAACACTTATGCCCCCTGGTGGCCAAACCATTCTTTACCAAAAATTAGAAATATATGCAAAACATTTCTGTTCTCGGAGCTGTATCCGATGAAGGAAGAATTTTTCAAATCAGAGTTTTAGAAGCAGAGATATCAGGGAAAATGCACTTTACCTTTATGCCCTCTTAACGGAAAATCTATACATTACTTGAAAACAAAACTGTGTCTTCAATATAAATGGCATTGAATTTTTTTTTTTCGATCGGATATTTGTTTAGAAGCAAATATAACGAATAAAATGTATTTTGAATTCAATGTCATCTACATTTATGTCCCTTAGCGGAAAATTTGTGCATCAGGAAAATACTTTTTCAACTGGACTAATAGTTGCAGAGATATGATATCCACAGACAGACGGACAAAGTGATAACATAACCACAATTTTTTTTTTTTTTTTTTTTACAAGAGATGTGCTCAAAATGAGCAAATGGGGTCAGAATATAAAGCGAAATGGGCAAAACAGTTTGTTTTTATGCTGGAAGATTTAGGTTAATATCCTTGTAAACCAATGCAAAAATGAAAATACTGTTATAAGGCCTATAGTAAGTTTCCAACATTTTGTGGTCAAATAGATGCCATACTTGCATAAACAGATGTTAATAATCATCAAAGTACATTATTCATATCAATGGCAAATGAATTTCCCTGAAGAAATGGTTCTTTACATATACATGGAAGGCAATACAAATGTCACTGTAGATGCAAACATGCAGTACTTTCCTGTTTCCATGTAGACACCTCTTCAGAAAACTTGAAAATTGCACCAGTGTGAAGATTATTTCTTCTTTAATGTCTGCTTTATCAACATTTTTTGCTACCCAGCATGTAGTGTCAGATTTCATCTACTATGATGAATTTCAGTGTGTTACAATATGTAAAAAACAATATTTGTGGAAAAAATAAAAGAAATTACATTTGCTCTGAAAATTATTCCATGCAAATGTGTGCCAAATTCACACAGGTGTACAGAATGCTATATATTAAAAGTTGTTTGATTCATTTTGGCAGATGCTACACATATTTATGGTGCTGATCATAAATATTATTTAAATTTTACACTATTACATAACATTTTCTCACAAAGTGACTTAGCACGTGGGACAGAACATGCATAAAATAGCACTTTGTCAAAAAAGAAAAATGTAGAAAAAAACAAAACAAAAACAGGTAGGCTCAATTCTGTTTGAGCCTTCAGTTTGAGACGTAGGACTATGACTTGCAGATTGGAGAGTTGAATTGAGCTAGTCGAGCATGGTTTCAAAGCGTTTATTTAATTTTTTATAGACAACACAGGTCTATGATATGAAAAATAGCTTACATAATTTTTACAAATAATGCTGGATACGTTGCAAACACAAAGCAGAGTTCGAGATGGGAAGCGTACGGGTTTGATTGGTGTGTTGGATTTTTGTTTTGGCGGCGGCTGCTCTCTTGCATTCTTGATGCTCTCTAGTTTGTTGGGCTGCAGTCTTCCTGAGCTTCTTACATTTTTCATCACTTGCTCTTGCCTCTCGTTTTGATTTTCTCCACTTTTGCTTGCATTCATTCTGTGAATTCCTGTGGCATTGTCAAAAATGTTAACCTGTTCACACAAAAGCAATTTTTTTTAATTTTAGTTTAAACCACTCGGATATGTATTTTATATATTTGAATAGATCTCATCGAGAGCTCACACACAGTTCTTTTGCACTCACGGCTGTCCAAAATTTTTTTTTAAATGTTTAGTTCAAACCACTATGAAATGTCCTTTATATATATTTGAATAGATCTCGTCGAGAGCTTTAAAATACTACACACAGTCATGTAGTGCTCATGGTTGCTGAGATAGACTGAGTCAAACGCGGCAGCACATCCAGAAATATTGCATCATCACCCCTGCGCACAAGGAGCATCGCGGGCACAATGTATTGTGCAGTACACGAATTGGACTCCATGCTATTTATGAATATGATAACACGATTAGTGTGTGCCATGTATTTTTAATGCTATAATGATTTCAACTGGGATTTATTTTTGTAACAGGCGGTCAGCTGTAAGTTGCCCCGTACTATCCACAGAGTTAGACATAGTCATACATCAAAAATCTGATTATTGAAGTTATGCCCATCACATTGAAGACATTGATACATGTCTTTTGTCCTCAAATCTAACAAGTTTCAGACTCCTTGAAAAATCTGTCTTCACTCTTCAAAACTGAACTTCTTATACTCTTGTTTATGTGTTTCCTGTGGCATCTCTCTGTGTAAAATCCAAAAGTAGCTGCCCATCATTACTTTTAGTGCTACATTCTTGTATATTACAAGAGAAAAAGTAGCAATCATGACGGTGATTTTTGTTTGGTTCTTTTTAGATCACTGGCACATCAAAATGAATAGATTCTTTTCTTTTCTTTTGTCCACTGCCTCAGTTCTTCAACACAGACAGTGCAGATGTTATGCAGAGAGAGTCTCCAATTTAATTTAGTCCCAAATTCCACTCCAAAAATTGCATAGTAAGCCTTTTTTTTTTTTTTTACCAAGTTTATAATGTTTCTTTGTCACGCTTTAGTGGCAAACTCTCCACAAACATAGCACAAACTGTTGGGGGGGGGGCACCTCCCTGTGTAATGAGCACCTAGAACACACACCATCACGTGGCCATTGTCACAGAAACTGCTGCTCACTGCATTAAAACCAAATACAATAGATAACTGCTGGGTGAAGAGACAACTCCACTTGGCAGCTTTCCGTCCGACAGAGAGGGGAAGATGAGCTTAAGTGCAAATATGTTTGAACTCTTTTTCCCCCACGGTTTTTTTTTACCATGTTAGCACTTTCTCCTTTCTCAGTTCTTCCACCAATCTCTAAATGCTAGCAGATTCATGTTCAGACCTGTTATACAAGTTTGAGTAGCAACATTATTTCCCAGGCAACTGGTAACATACAACGGCTGTTAAATAAAAACTGAGAGTAAAACAACACACAATGAAGAAATATAGGTACAGCAAAATATATGTTATTCTTTCTCAAAGTATCTTTCCTTGGATGATATGCAATGGTCTCATTGTTCAGTCCACTTTTCAAAGCATGTGGTAAAGGCATTTTGTGGAAGCTGCTTTGGTGACCCCTGTATAGCCTGAATGACGTCAGCATCTGTGTTGAATGTTGTGCCATGGAACTTCTCCTTCAATGTTGGAAACAACCAGAAATCGCACAGGGCAAGGTCAGGACTGTAGGCAGGCTGTGACATGATTTCAATACTGCATTTTGTAAGAAACTGTTGAACACAAGCAGCCACATGTGGGTGGGCATTATCATGGTGTAGGGTCCACTTGCCCACCAGTTCCAATTGCTTAATCGATATGTGTCGTCGCAGACACTTCATGACTGAAATGTAACACTCAGCATTGACAGTAATTTGCATAGGAATGGCATGCTGATAGACTACACCTTTATGATAAAAGAAAATTATCATCATCACCTTCCCAGCTGATTTAGTTTGGCAAATCATCTGGGAAGGTGATGATGATAATAGGAAGGTGATGATGATAATAGGGAAGGTGATGATGATAATAGGGAAGGTGATGATGATATGGAGGCGAGCCTGTGTGTTTTCAGACACTCATTGTGTGCTTCATGAGGGGGTCAAAAGAGTAGACTCATGTTTCATCGGCAGTTATAACTGTGCTTAGAAAGTTTGGATCCTTTGCAATCATTTGTTTCTACTAATGACACTCCTGAACTCTGGCTAACAATTTTTCTCTCATCAGGTGATGAGATGTCTCAACTGGAACACACACAATGCAGCAGTAACCTGTTGCGTATAGAATGCGCAATGCCGACGTTTTGAAATATTAGTTAACACGGCTATGTCTTCATATGTCTTTCGCCGATCTTCTTGCAGGATTGCCCAAACAGTGTTAACAATACGCTCCGTGACAGCACTTTCAGGTCGACCAGACCCAGGAGCGAGTTTTGCCAGCAAAGGAGCTTTTTTGAAATCAGGTTACCATCTAAAAATCGTTGACTCACCCAAACATTTATCTTTGTAAGCTTTTTTCATTAAATCAGCTGTTTTTGGAGCCGTTTTACCCAAACAATAGCAAATTTTATCGCACAACACATTTCATTTCTTAACTCTGAATCACTCACCTCCATAGCTGTATGGCGAAATGTAGACACACCTTAAAACAACTGCGCAATAACAAAACCAGAATCATCTGCCACTACTAATAACTATTGCCACAGATACTTCTTTAATTCAGTTAGTCGTCTGTGTGGTTATTTTCCCCCTTCGCACTGTTGCCAACTCACAAAAAAAAAATACTCTCAGTTTTTATGGAATGGCCTTTGTACAAATCCTTTATTTTTTGCTTAACCTGATGATTTAAAAATTCCATTTTTTGACAAAAACTGCATGAAAGGCACATTTGGGCATCATTTTTGAAATCAGTATATTGATATTAATAAGAAACAGGCAACAAATCTAAAAAAATAACTGTTGTAGACTTGTGTTATTGAAATAGATTCAATTCGAGCACCCCCTGCCTTGTACAGTAAGGCAAACAAAATTCCAATCTCCAGAGACAAACAGCCCTACCATTATGAATTATAATGGCAAAGATCTCTGATTTGTAATTACAACAACAATAACAACAACAAAAAAGCATAAGCATAATCAAAGAGAAAAAAATGAGATAAAAATGGGACATTCATAAGAATAGTGACTCTGATGACCTAACATTTTAACATTTTGTTAGTAGTGGTGGGTGTTGCATAATGTAAAAGGTAGGAAAATGGTGTATGGTAAAAATGTTAAAAATAAGTGGAGATTTTATTTCTACTCTCCAAAACTGAAAGCAAATGGCAAACCTAAGATTAAGCTATGTAAGGAAAAATAAAAACAATGTGCCCATTGCAAAGGCCACCACATGGTAGTGAGTAATGGAATAAAAAAAAAATACACAAAATTTCATTTTCCAAATCAGAGCTTAAGTGGAGGCGGTATCTACTGCAGCCTTATCCCACTACTTCTCAATTTGGAGCAGCATATTAAATTTAGCCATAGCCTACCTACTAGGAATTGGATTTGTTTCACTGACATCTAAAATAGTTACCAGAAAAAAAAAAAAAAAAAAACATTTTTTCTCACTTTTCTTTTTAGCTCATATAAATTCATGCCTGTCTAGTTGGTTGAGAGGAAATCACACTATTGCTCTTATTGTATTAAAGCATTAACTACAACAATCTCCATTAGCAGTTTCAGTGATACGAGGTTCAGGAAATCAGGTGGACACTGAGAGTAATGCGTAAAAAAATTTAGGGAGACGGCACTAACATGATGAAATATTGGGAAATACTGACCCCTTCCTCTCCTCCCCAAAACCCCTATCATGTGTAACCAGTTACTACCATACAATGCATCACATACATCAACTACCACTGTAACTTCAGCCATTCAGCACATGCTTGAGAATTAACACCAAGTGGTCAGATCCGAACCCTGACCTTGATTGTCTGACCAAACAAGCTAGTTTCTATGTCAGTGACTGCCACTATATTATTTATGGAAGTGCCTTTGATCTTCTGATGCTTAGAGTTTCTGTGAAGGATTTGCTTTATTATCATCAAACACAAATGCGGACATAGTGGGACACATTCAAGGAAAGAAGGATGATCAATCAAGAAATGAAGGAATCACTATAGATAAGAAAACAACTTCAAACTAACTTGCTATTGAAACTTTAGAAAATTGTAGAGTATATTTTGCATCTAAAAAAACCCCACCAGCTATCATAACAAGCAAACAATCAACACATATTTTTGAGGTAACATGTAAACAGTGGAACAGGAAAGATTTCAAATTTTGCAATCACCTTAATTTTTACATTAGTTGAATGTTTTGCATATTGCAGACCTCATTAAAATTTTGATTGCTAGCTATAGTTTTTATTTAATAAGTATTATTCACCTTCGATTAATTGATAACCTGTTTATGATTGACTAGTTTTAACCAATCAATGTCAGGTTCAAACTGACATAATTGTCAAAAATTATGTGAGTTGATGCAGTATACCAAAAACAGCCCCGTTTTGATCTGCTGGGTTACATAAAGAAGTTTGCATGTGTCAAATATTTTTAACTCTCACTTCAACTTCGTTATACACTCTTTACCAAAACAAACGAAGCCCCCCAAGAAAGTTGTTCCATCCTGATGAAACTTCGCATGCAAGCACCTCAGGGTCGAATATGCAAATGATAAAAAAAATAATGACAAATGACTAAACAGTGGCCCAACCACAGTGCATGGGAACCATGCATCGAAGAGGGTACATTAAGAGCAAAGCTCACATGCAGGGACAATTGTGACAGCGGACAGTGGTTGCAGGAATGGCATTACCCTCCATGGACTGTGAGGATGCCTTGATGTCAGATCCATGCACAATACGAGCAGCTGAGCGAGTTTGAGAGAGGATGTATGATTGGGCTGAGAGAGGCTGGTTGGATCAAGTTGCCATATCGCCAGGCATTTGGGTCAGAGGACGTGGCAATTGGACGATGTTGGCGCCAAAGGGTTGAGGAGGGCACAACCCAGTGACACACAGTCAGTGGACAGCTGAAGGCAATGGCAGAACATGAGGATCAAGTGATTGTGAGAGCCACACGAACAGAACAGAAATCGTTCTGTTCATCATCATCTACAGGTAGAGAACTGGCCATTTGGACCATTGCCAGATGACTTCCAGCATGGGGACTACATTCCAGGAGCCTGCCTACCACTGACCAGCGAGCATTGCTGGAACCGGTTGCAGCAGTGTTGGACCCGATCCATGTAGGATAGTGTCCAGTGGTGGTGTATTGTTTTTAGTGATGAGTCATAGTTTGCACTTGGCACTGACGACCAGCGCATACACATCTGGAAATGAGCTGGCCAGTGCACGGATCTTGCCTTTACCATGGAATGACACATGGTTCACATACCAGGTGTGACTGTATGGGGAGTCATTTCCTATGGTAGCTGCACACCTTTAACACCCTCACGGCTCAATGGTACGTCGATGACATTCTACAACCCGTTGTATTACCATTCCTGGCACACATCACTGAGCAATTTTTCAACAGGATAATGCCTGGCCACACATGGCACAGCTCTCCCAGACCTGCCTCTGTAATGTCAACATCCTTCCATGGCCAGCCTGGTCGCTCGACCTCCAACCGACCAAATATCTTTGGGACATGCTGGGACACCACCTACACCCATCCCGGAATGTCGGTGAACTGGCCCACAATCGTCACTATCCAGCATGCTATATACACTGAGTGGCCACTTTATTATGACCACCCCCTCAATACTTCGTTGGGCCACCTTTTGCCTTTAATACTGCGTTGATTCTTCGTGGCATGGACTCCATGAGATGTTGATAGGTGGCTTGTGGAATCTGAGACCATGCTTGATGAATAGCCCTTTCCACGAGTGTGAGATTGCAGGGTTGTGGATTCAGCTGTCTGATGGCTCGTTCAACTTCAACCTACAAATTCTCAATGGGGTTGAGATCTGTAGATTGTGGGGACCACCTAAGCAAAGTAAACTCACCGGCGTGTTCCTGAAACCAATCCTGTACAATACGAGCACTATGGCAGGACACATTATCTTGTTGAAAGTAGCCATCGCTATCGGGATAAGCCATCCCACATGACAGGATGCACTTGGTCTGCAACGATGTTTAGATATGATGTGACAGTCAGACGTTGATCAACACAAACTAAAGGGCCCAAAGCATGCCAGGAAAACATTCCCCAAACCATAACGTTGCCTCCACCAGCTTGAAGGGTTGTAGCAATGCATTTGGGGTTCATGCTTTTGTGCTGTTTCCGCCAAATTCTCACTCGGCCATCGGCAAGGTGCAACTGAAAACGTGATTCATCGGACCACATAATTTGTTTCCAATTATCGACTGTCCAATCCTTGTGCTCCTGTGCGAACTGGAGACATTTTCTCTGGTTAACGGCAGACAGCAAAGGTGTTTGAACAGGGCCTTCGGCTGCCATATCCTATCCGATGCAGTGTACGGTGAACAGTGCATGCAGAGATCATTTGAGGGAATCCTTGATTAAGATGGTCTGTAATTTGCTGCACTGTTGCCCTTCTGTTGTCTGTTACCAGTCTGGACACTCTCTGTTCTGCTCGAGCAGTCACTAGTCGATGACGACCACCCGTTGCACGTAGTGACCCAGTTTTTTGGCTGACAGGAAGTCTTTAAAAACTTTAACAACAGCTGCTCTGGAACATTTCATGAATGTGGTGGTTTCGGTGATACTCGCTCCATGGCTCCGAGCTCCTACAATCATCCCACGTTGAAAGTCCGTCAAATCGCAGTTTTTACCTATCTCGTCACCCCAAAATCACTTCTACTACTGTCGCAAGCACTAAGCTTTCCCTTTTATGCTAGCCTCGCCCTCTGGCAGCAAAACCGTGCAGCCTTAGCTCATTTGCTTAAAACTGTCAGGTGGTCATAATAAAGTATCCATGAACAGACCGGGTAAACGCTTGTACTCGAGCCAGAGATGGTGCTACAGTGTACTGACTTGTTCCACTCGTGTAGCTGTTTAATCTGAATAAATAGCACAACTACTCTGGAATTACAATCATTTCCTGTTGTATACATGTACATTGCACATACCAATTTTCATCTCAATAACATGATTCCTTCTGAGTGCTTTGTTTTTTGGCAAAGAGTGAATATGGGTCTAACTGTATTACCGAAAAACCATATTGATCAGCACGTCAGTCTATCAAAACATCTTAACACTGTCACTCAATGAAATTAAAAACATTGCTGAATTAATCAATATTTACATTTTACTAAAACTTATATTTTCATTCTAACAAAATGCACTTTTTAAAATGAAGTTTAACAATTTAATTATGTCAAAATGTTTCAGAATACAGAATTCCATTAGAAAGTTATCAAAATATGTTTAATAAACAAAAGTAAAGCCAGCCTGAGTTGTAAAACTATTAACATAGAAATAAGTAAAGAATTCAGTTCAGATGTTCAACAGCACAAATTTAAAATCTAGAAATTTCTGTATTTAATGGATTTTTTTTTAAGAAGTTCATTAACAGCTTGAGGAAAGAATACATATTCACAGCCACTGAAGTCTCAGATAACATAATTACAGATGTTTAGATGATTCACCATGCAGTTTATTTCATACGAGTTTGTAAAATCGCCTACTGTTCTTTAAAAGTAACTATTCCCAATTTGGAATTAATAAACTGCTTAGGCAATTTGTTCCATTTGGTTAAGCAATTTGTTCCAAAAATCACTTTACATTTATAAGTTGTGTAAAATTACTATCACCGTGGAACAAATTGCTTAGAGCAATTTCTCTAAGCAATGGAACAAATTGCTTACAGCAATTTCTCTAAGCAATGGAACAAATTGCTTAGAGCAATTTCTTCCACAATGATAAGTGAAATAACTTGTATGCATTCAGTCCCTTTTTTTCATTACATGAAAATCACGCATTTCAACTTTCACAGAAATAAACTGAACACGAAATATCTAAAAGATTATATGTGACTATTGCCACATATAGCATGACACAGTTGGTTGCAAACATGTACATCTCACACCGACAGACTGAAGAATAATGAAAAACAAAAGGAACACTTACCCTTGGGCAGCTGCAGGGTAGATATATTGGGATATCACGAGAAGTGGACTTTGGTAAGGAGTTCAAGAATGCTGAAATCAAAACCAACTCTTGTGCTGCTAAAGTCCACCATTTTTTGGAAGCAACTACTATCTTCCCACGAACTAGCAGACATCCATAAGTACTGTCAGCTATTTCCAAGAACTTTTCTAAATAACCCTAGAAAAGATATGGAATTATGTATGCATAGTACTATTAAAAGAAGTCAACAAAGAAAGGTGACTTGATCACGCTAGTTACGTTAACTAAAACTTTTACAAAAAGTTCGTAAGTTGGAAGCTTTCGACCTTATCTTAGGTCTTCATCACGCCAATGGAGGACTAAGATTGTTGCCAGATTCTACATTTGAATTTTTCCTATTTTTGTTGCCAAAACTTAGAATTGATCTCCAGATTAACGGAATGTAGAGAGGAGATTCGGAGTTGCAAGTCATTGAGTTGAAAATAATTTCTATGCTTTCACGGTAACGGAGGGCAAAACGATTGTCAAACGAAGCAATTCGCTTTTGCTCAGTGGGGAACTGCAGATGTGTCTTCCATTGTCAAAATAGACAAGGCAGTGTTGGAATTGCCTTTCGAAACATCTTTTCTATGTTCTAAAATTCTATGGCTTATGCTCCTGTATGTGCTTCCAATGTATAAGTTATCCCCAGTAGAAGAGAGATAGTGAATGCAGTAAACTCCTGGGAGGTTCAGGCTTTCAACTTTGTCTCATCCCTTTGGCAAGTTTCAAGATGTTTGGGGTAGATTTAATGGCAAGATGGTAACCAAAACTTCTAAAAAGAATCTGTAACTTATAAGCATAGGAAGGATGGTAAGGAACAGAACCACAGAATTTCAGGTCTTCTTTCTTGTGAGGAAGGAGGCATTCTGATTTTCGAATGGTTTCATATTTCTTTATGAGGAGTTGACTGTAACAGCAGGGAAACCATGAGAGAGGGGGCTATTGTAGAAATTTTGAGAGTTCTTCTTGAAGACAGAGTTGGCTGTTGCAAATGATATGAGCCCTGTGGATGTAGGACTTCAATGCTGCAAGCTTGTAGAGATGCAGGGTGCAAGATTTGTAGGGAATGATGTTAGTGGCTGCAGAAGGTTTTCGAGCAGACGGAACGAGTAATGGAGAGATCAGCGTTTCTGCAGATAGATACATCCAGGAAATCAATTTTGTGATTTACTTCCTTAGATATAGTGAGCTTAATGGGAAGGAAATTTTCTGTAATGGAGTTGATCAGTATCTGTAGCTCAGACTCGGAATGTGGCCAGCTAATGAAAATGTCGTCTACATATCTTAACCATAGGGAAGGTTGAAAAGGGTGTAGAGGAATTATGGAAACTTCAATATGTTGCATGCAGATTTCAGCAAGCAGAGGGGAAAGAGGTGAGCCCATGGGGAGACCAGATTGTTGCCTATACACAATTTTGTTGAAAATGAAAATAACTATGTTGATGAATAGTGTGGAAACAATCATAAAGATCTTTGATAAGAGGACGGGGGTTCAAAATGAAGAATCAATTTCTTCATGAGGAGCATGTAGGAATCAAAATATGGTACAGAGGGAAACAAAGATTCTACATCAAGAGTATACAGATTATCACAAGGAGGAAAGGAATTAGGAAGGTTGTGGATGAAGTTTGAAGTAGAGACAACTGTATGAGGATGGTTGGCTGCCGGGATTGCATTTGAGGACCAATCTCTTTTCAAGGTTTACTGCTGGAGAAAAAGAATATTCCACTAAAGGTCTGATGGGGTTACCAGCTTTATGCAGTTTCACTTGCAGGAAGAGCCTGGGAGTTCTAAAGTAAGGAGGGTGATATATCACCAAGTGAAGGATTGAAGAGTTTCTTTCTTAGCTAATCTGTCAACTGAGTTTTTGAGTGAGTTATGGTGTCTGACTGTAAAGGGATGCAGTTGGCAGATGTAAGAAAAGAAAGCACTTTGGTTTAGAGTTTCTTTACCAATGATGACTGGGCAACCAACTTTATCTGCTTTGCATACGGCTGGAGTCATTTTCTTGAATAAATGACCTGAATTCTTTTAAACAAGAAGAAGAGTACTTGATTGGCACAGAATTTTGCTTGGATAAGATAACAGCAGCGTTGGCACGAGGATAGGCTGCTGAACAGTCTCAGTTCTGTGGATGGCTGATTCTATAACAGAAACAGTTTGTGGAAGATTGATAGGAAGAGCAGGTGAAAATTTTGGGCCTAATGATAAGAATTTATCCAAGCTAGGAGGAATAGTGACAGAAGAAAGATTTACATACTTTGGCTTGTCAGTAGAGGCTGATGACGGAGATGTTGCTTGACTTTCAAGCAACATCTCCAAGCAACATCTAAGTCAAGCAACATCTCCGTCATCAGCCTCTACTGACAAGCCAAAGTATGTAAATCTTTCTTCTGTCACTATTCCTCCTAGCTTGGATAAATTCTTATCATTAGGCCCAAAATTTTCACCTGCTCTTCCTATCAATCTTCCACAAACTGTTTCTGTTATAGAATCAGCCATCCACAGAACTGAGACTGTTCAGCAGCCTATCCTTCGTGCCAACGCTGCTGTTATCTTATCCAAGCAAAATTCTGTGCCAATCAAGTACTCTTCTTCTTGTTTAGAATTCAGGTCATTTATTCAAGAAAATGACCTAGCCGTATGCAAAGCAGATAAAGTTGGTTGCCCAGTCATCATTGGTAAAGAAACTCTAAACCAAAAAGTGCTTTCTTTTCTTACATCTGCCAACTGCATCCCTTTACAGTCAGACACCACCAACTCACTCAAAAACTCAGTTGACAGATTAGCTAAGAAAGAAACTCTTCAATCCTTCCTTGGTGATATATCACCCCCTCCTTACTTTAGAACTCCCAGGCTCTTCCTGCAAGTGAAACTGCATAAAGCTGGTAACCCCATCAGACCTTTAGTGGAATATTCTTTTTCTCCAGCAGTAAACCTTGAAAAGAGATTGGTCCTCAAATGCAAATCCCTGGCAGCCAACCATCCTCATACAGTTGTCTCTACTTCAA
Organism: Macrothele yani; assembly: GCA_039090855.1. NCBI lineage: Eukaryota > Metazoa > Arthropoda > Arachnida > Araneae > Macrothelidae > Macrothele > Macrothele yani. Next base: position 34,152,201 of record CM077008.1, on the reverse strand, counting down.
ACTTCATCCACAACCTTCCTAATTCCTTTCCTCCTTGTGATAATCTGTATACTCTTGATGTAGAATCTTTGTTTCCCTCTGTACCATATTTTGATTCCTACATGCTCCTCATGAAGAAATTGATTCTTCATTTTGAACCCCCCCGGTCCTCTTATCAAAGATCTTTATGATTGTTTCCACACTATTCATCAACATAGTTGTTTTGTTTTCAACAAAATTGTGTATAGGCAACAATCTGGTCTCCCCATGGGCTCACCTCTTTCCCCTCTGCTTGTTGAAATCTACATGCAACATATTGAAGTTTCCATAATTCCTCTACACCCTTTTCAACCTTCCCTATGGTTAAGATATGTAGACGACATTTTCATTAGCTGGCCACATTCCGAGTCTGAGCTACAGATACTGATCAACTCCATTACAGAAAAATTTCCTTCCATTAAGCTCACTATATCTAAGGAAGTAAATCACAAAATTGATTTCTGGATGTATCTATCTGCAGAAACGCTGATCTCTCCATTACTCGTTCCGTCTATCGAAAACCTTCTGCAGCCACTAACATCATTCCCTACAAATCTTGCACCCTGCATCTCTACAAGCTTGCAGCATTGAAGTCCTACATCCACAGGGCTCATATCATTTGCAACAGCCAACTCTGTCTTCAAGAAGAACTCTCCAAAATTTCTACAATAGCCCTCTCTCATGGTTTCCCTGCTGTTACAGTCAACTCCCTCATAAAGAAATATGAAAACCATTCGAAAATCGAATGCCTCCTTCCTCACAAGAAAGAAGACCTGAAATTCTGTGGTTCTGTTCCTTACCATCCTTCCTATGCTTATAAGTTACAGATTCTTTTAGAAGTTTTGGTTACCATCTTGCCATTAAATCTACCCCAAACATCTTGAAACTTCTACAAAGGGATAGGGACAAAGTTGAAAGCCTGAACCTCCCAGGAGTTTACTGCATTCCTATCTCTTCTTCTACTGGGGATAACTTATACATTGGAAGCACATACAGGAGCATAAGCCATAGAATTTTAGAACATAGAAAAGATGTTTCGAAAGGCAATCCCAACACTGCCTTGTCTATTTTGACAATGGAAGACACATCTGCAGTTCCCCACTGGAACGAAGCAAAACGAATTGCTTCGTTTGACAATCGTTTTGCCCTCCGTTACCGTGAAAGCATAGAAATTATTTTCAACTCAATGACTTGCAACTCCGAATCTCCTCTCTACATTCCGTTAATCTGGAGATCAATTCTAAGTTTTGGCAACAAAAATAGGAAAAATTCAAATGTAGAATCTGGCAACAATCTTAGTCCTCCATTGGCGTGATGAAGACCTAAGATAAGGTCGAAAGCTTCCAACTTACGAACTTTTTTGTAAAAGGTTTAGTTAACGTAACTAGCGTGATCAAGTCACCTTTCTTTGTTAATATTGTTACGTGTTTTGCCCATAATCGTCATTAAAAGAAGTACAACAATATAAGTTAACAACTGATAATACACAGTAATTTTTAGAGTAACTCACAAGATCATTTGAAAGGATGTCTAAAAAACACAAGTCAGAAAAATGAATGTTTAAAGCAAAGATTGGACAGTAGGAAAAGAACTCTGTCTCTCTTCACATTTGCGTAAAATTCCCAAATACCTAAAAAAGTATATGTGCATCCCCTCTCTTAGCTGGAAGTATTTGCAACAGCTACTAAAACGGCTTATCTTGGAAAAACAATGCATAAATTTATAAGTCATGTAAAAATTACTATGCATTAGTTCCTCACATATTTTACAAATCTGTGTTACAATAATTTTGCGCAAAACACTTTTGTTTCACTGCGTGGCATGTATTTCGTTCACACAACATGAGGGATTCATAGATATAAACTCAAACGCGTGACCTTGAAATCCACTAAGTTATAATAACATTGCTGACTTTCAAGAATTGAAATTCATTAAAAAAATTCTGCGAATGTTTCATTGATATATTTGACTAACTGATGTATTGAACTCTTTGATTAAATATATCAAACATACTAATTAAAAGCTGATTTATTATACAAATATGTTGATTTTACGGTTTACACATGCTATAATTAAGGCATTTGGCAGTATTTCATGCTAATAGCAGTTAAAATGCAATTAATACATAATTACTTCACAGTGTGCTTCACCATTAGGCTATATATTCAGATAAAAATTTCATTTGTAACTGTGAAATGATAGCAATATTGCAGTGACTTTTTACCTTAAAAAGGGATTTGGATCTAAAATTTTTGGGGCAACATGTCAGAATACCTTCATAAATACAATTTTAAGTCCTATGAGAGCCTGATAGCTTTCTTCTTTCTCTCTCAACCTTTTTAGCAATTATCAACAATCTTAATTCAACAGCATTTTTACCAAGTCTTTTCTGCCAAGCTGTGAGCTTAGAGGGTTGGGACACAGAAGTTGGTGAAACTGGGATCAGCTGAATCAGAATGTAGAGGTGTGGCAGTCCTTTAGAATACTTATTCTCCCTATGAAATGTTTTAGGTGATACCTACAGGGGTTGAGTGAGAAGTAGTGGCAACGCGGCAGTGATCAGCATACAATGTAGACTATTGCGACACACTCTGATGATTACACAACTTAGTATAAGAAAGCATTTCAAGAGTTGGACGTTACTACAGTGTTTGTGTGGAATGAAAGAGGTAGCTTATGAAACATGTAAAATATAGCTATTGTGTGAAGGCAGTCTAAAGCATGTTTACAAAGTTAGAACAATGCAGCTGGATAAAAATCTAGGTTGCACGTTGTTGCAATGCAAAGGAATGTTGATTAGGTCTGAAGGATGCGTGTGGGGATGAAACGCTATCCTATTGTACAGCTGCACGACAGATGAAGGCTTTTCGCAGCGGTATAGAACAACTAGCAAATAATGAATGATATGCGTGCACATCCCACAGGAGAAGGAGCAGCTCGTGCAATCTTTACTTTATTGTGATAGGCACTGGGCCATGCGCCAATTGGCAAATGAAGTTGGAATCACCGATTTTATCATGCATTACATTCTGCATGGTGTCCTTGGCCTGCAAAAAATTGCAGCAAAGTGGGTCCCTCATCATCTCACAGAAGTGCAAAAGTGGTACCGATAAGCTGTAGCAAAACTCCACTTGGACCGATACCATAATAAGGGTGACACATTTTTTCATCGAATCTTTGCCATCGACCAAACTTGGGCACGGGCATACAAACTAGCACTCAAATCGCAATCAAATGAATGACAGCATCAGGAATCCCCACGCCTGAAAAAATTACAGCAAGAACCCAGTAAAGTCGAAGTAATGCTAATTGTTGCCTATGACATGGATGGTGTAATCCTTCACGATGCTGTTCCTAAGAAACCAAGTGTGAATGTCGAGTACTATTGATGTTTTCTGGGGAAACATCTGTGTCTGGCACTATGAAAGAAGTGGCCACATTCATTAAAGACAATCTACCAGTACTCAATCATGACAATACTTGTTGTCATGTTGCCCAAACAGTGCAGGAGCTTTTGACAAGATGGTGTTGGGAACCCTTGGAGCACCCATGGTATTTCCTAGACATGAGTTCCTGTTAATTTGATCTGTTTTCCAAACTGAAGGCACATATACGAGGATAACGTTTTCATTGTGTTTCTGAGGCACTCCATGCCATAGATGGAACTATTGCAGTTATCAAAAGAAATGGATCTGCTGACTGCATCCACCGTTTCCCACAGGTATGGTCTAAAGTTATTCATATAACTGGTGATTACACTGAGGGCCAGTGATGTTCGATTCATGTCTAAATAAGGTGTAATATGTAATAGATACCTGTTGCCATTTCTTTTCACTCAACCCTTGTAAATGGCACTAAGCTAGCTGGGGGAGGGGGATTAAAAAAGAAAACCAAGAATCCATAAAATAACAGTGAAGCAAGTAGAATTTTCATAAATTTTAAGAGTAAACTGTAAAACTTGGTATAAGTATATCATGTGCCACTTCATTTAAACAAAGTTCACATATTACTACGTAGTTAAAATATTCTTCATGAAGACGTTTACCATCTTACAACCTTTTGTTACACATGTTTGTAGAGGGTACAGCTTGCAGTGGTGTACTATGTTTAAAAATTGGTATACAGTTCAGTTAAAGTGTTTCAATAAAGTTGTTACATAAAATGTCCACTTTGTGATATCTGTTGTCTCTTCTTGGTATGTAACTATGTTGGCCCCAACTTTACCACAACTGCTCCACACACCATTTGGTTTAGGTTAGTTCACCATCAGTGTGAACCCTTAAAAGAAACATTGTGAAATGCAATAGCTGTAATGTAGCGTAGTCCTGTACCAACATTGAAGCAATTTTTTTTATCAACAACTGGATCACTTGCTATATGGACTATGGAGCCCTATGTAGTATTTTGGACATCAGGGCACAGTTGTGCTCTGATGAACTAAATACTATGTAGGGCTCCATGTGGAAGTGATCCAGTTGTTGACTAAAAAAGCCTTCAATATTGGTACAGGACTACGCTACATTACAGCTATTGCATTTCACAGTGTTTCTAATAACTGATGGTGAACTAACCTAAACCGAATAGTGTGTGGAGCAATTGTGGTAAAGTTGGGGCCAACATAGTTACACATCAAGAAGGGAAAACAGATATCACAAAGTGGACATTTTATGTAATAACTTTATTGAAACATTTTAACTGAACTGTATAAAAATTTTTAAACTTGGTACACCACCGCAAGCTGTACCCTCTACAAACATGTGTAACAGAACGATGTAAGATGGTAAACGTCTTCATGAAGAGTAAAACTTGGTAGTTAAGTAATAATGTACAAAATAACAACCATTTGTTTGCTGTTGTTTCCCACATAAGTTTTGACAGCATTATTTCAACATTTCTTCTCTAGTCATGTGAGTTAAGTATGGCTAACAAAAAGTTACACACATTCTAAGTTCACATGACTGGAGAGAAAGATTTAAAATAATTTTATGAAATCCTGGTTATAGCCCATGAGACTGCAAGTCCATTGCTAAAAATTAAGAATAATTATAGCAACAGTAAAATTGAAACATTAATGTGATTTGACAAACAACAACGAGTTGAAAATTTCATGGGCCAAAATTGATCAGCTGATAACAAACTTTTGCAACAGCTTCTCAAGAATATTTTGTGGAATGGAGATATTTACCTTGCATAACCTTATTTTACTATTACCACCATAAAATATGGTTTAACGCCATAATTATTAACACAGCAATCAGACATCTCTGAATTTCCTATATTTACTGTTCATAATATAACATTAATCACATCAGAAAACTTGAAAATTATGTTGCCCTGGAGCAGAAATCAATCAGAGAATGTTCTGATACTTAACACTCAGATACTTGGGACATAATTGTCCTAGGTGGTGCAATAACGGATGGCGTGCTGGAACGAAATTGGAAGATGCAGGTACAATTCCTGCTCCAGAGCAATGCAATTTTCATGTTCTCTGATGTGATTACTGTTACATGATGAACAGTAAATACAGGCAATTCAGAGATGTTTGATTGCTGTGTTAATAATTCTGACGTATTTCCATCAGTGGCGTTGCGTGCCCATTTAGGTTGGGTGTGCACTGTTATGGAAAAAAACACGCAAAATCTTTATTATGTATCCCGAGCTGCAAAATTTGTGCATTGATTTTGAACATATGAAAAGTATTTCTTTTATTTAGCTGTTGTCTAATAACTTACGGTAAAATTTTTTACGTACACTCCATTGTAAGAAAAATATGAATTTCCTGTGCAAATACTAGAGTATGAACAAATTTTCGGTGTCTTTTTCTTTATATATAAGTTTTAAATACAGCACAAAGCTTACTTTCTTTAACCCGCTTTACACGATCTCCAAAATCTCTGGCAAAAAAATGGGACACTTAGTACATTGTCAACCTAAATGGATATCAAAATTCAATTGTATCTGTCCTCATAAACACACCGATTCAGACAGCGACGAAAAGATAGAAAACTCGTAGCAGAACGTTGAAGTGTGTTTATGACTCCACGCCATTCCAAACGCAAACAGGTGTGACCAGTGGTGCTTTTTAATCGCGCACACCCTGGGAATTCAACCTTTGCGTTGCATCCATGACGAAATACAAACATGACTTGTAGCGCCATCTGGAGAGCTTTGAATTGCAATTGCTTTAAGAACTTAGGATGTCCGCTGTTAAAATATTACTCCTGCAGCTACAAGTATTACTTTCTAAGTTTTGTTTACTGCACGTAGCAACAAACCTTCTCCTCTTCACGAAAATATTGCACAAGGAAATTAAGTTTAGTGGACAAACTTCAGGGAGTCTTACTGGAAATACATAAAAAGAAAAAAACAAACAAACAATATAACAGCAATTGGCTGCTCGACTCAAGCAGTGCTGATTTTGGGTAGCACACCTTGAGAGTTTCGCTGGTACGATTGAGACCACGGGGAAATAAGAACGTGACCTGCAGCGCCATCTGGGGAGCGCTTGTAACACAGCTGCTTTACGGTCGTCAGATGTGTGAATGTAGTACAGCACACCCTAAGAATTCTAGCTCGAATGCGATATGCTTACTGAACGAACTTTTTCTTATTAATGAAAACATTATGTGGATAAATTAATTTTAACCACCACTAGAAGCTTGAGGACGAACTCTGGCGAGTTTTATTAGAAACAAATCCGAAAAAATAATATCGATAATATAGGTTAAATTGCGACTCTGTGTGGGTGTGCGCCGCACACCTAGCACACCCTGAATATTCGCCCCTGATTTCCATGTATTATGAGAAGAATATTTCTTCCGCAGAATTTACCTGAGAGGCTGGTTTTACAAGTAAAATACATAAATTCCTTCCTACAGCGTTTATAATATTTATAGTCTTTAGATGGTCATTCTATTGGGTCGATTCATAATTATTGACTGATTCGGACACAAAGAAACAAACAGCAGTAACAGACGACAAAATGCATTTTATTCAAAAAAATTCTGCCCTCGGCAGCAATACACTGTGCCCAACGTGTTTTCAGTGCAAAAATGCCACAGTGGCAGAAACTGGCATCACAGTGGTCCGAGGAATCGCTAATGGTGGAAATCACAGCATCCTTGTTAGCGAACCGTTTGCCCCTCAAAAAGTGGTCCAAATGGCGAAACATGTGAAAGTCTGAGGAGGCCAAGTCAGGTGAATAAACAGGGTGAGAGAAAACCTTGTACCACAAGGCGTTGATTTTTCACATGCTTCCAATAGACACATGCAGTCGTGCACCATCCTGAAGCAGAATGGAACCCAAACGATTGGCGAGCTATGGTTGTTTGCTGCATAATTTCTGGTGACATTCGTTCGGGTGATGGCAGCACATGTCCGTTGAGATTGTTTAACCTTGCAGCAAAAACTCATAATGAACCACTATCTTGGCAGTCCACCACACAGAGATCAGAACCTTTAGTGGGTGCAACTGGGTTTCGGACATGTGTTTCGGTGGTTCCCCTTTATCGAGCCACAGCGCTGGTCGCTTCCTTTTGTCATAAAGCACCCATTTTTCATCAACCGTAAGGATCCGATGCAGAAAGGGAGCACTAGCCTCACGATTTTGGACGGCAATGCATGTTTCCAGACACTGTATCTCCTGTTGTTCAGTGAGTTCGTGTGAAACCCAGGTATGTAGTTTTTAACCTTGCCTATAGCTGCCAGGTGTCTAGAAACTGTCGCTGATGATACGAAAAATTCGGCACTGAGCTCATGTACTGTGGACATTGGTTTTACTTCCACTTTCCGCCTTAAATGTACAGTGTCACACAGAACTGGACGACCAGCTCCTGGTCGATGGCAACATCACCGGCATGGAACTTGGAAAATAGTCTGCAACAGTTCTGTCACTCGTCGTTCCAACAACCCATGCTCTATTAACATTTGCGATCGTTTTGGACACATTCCGGCCTAGTTTGAATTCGTGCAAAATCACTGATCTAAATCACGTCTCCAACTGCTGAGATCTGTCTGAAATACCGTTTTATACACATGGACTGAACCGATTCAATTTGCATGGGCATTTGGTAGTTCCTCCTACAAAGTATCCCTTGTAACCGACTATGTAAATTTGCCTTGTCGGCATCGGCCAATAATTATGAAATGACCCAATAGGAAGAGGATGCAAAGCAATATCTTGAAATACACTATTGCACTGAGTTCAAGCAAACTGAAATTAAAAAAAAAAATGTTTTAACTTAATCTTTACTGCAGCAATAAATTGCACATAACCATCCTTGGGTTTGATGTTACTTGGTATTAACATTAAAAAATTCACTTTCTTCATAGCCCAGAGCACAGATTCTCATGTTACCCCAGAACCACGGTTCACATGAGAAATAAAACTAGTGAATTCGTTAAAATATCATTGATAAAAAGAAGAGATGATCAAGACTTGGTTAGTAGGGGTTAGATCAATAATAGGAGTGCAAAGTAAGTTACATTGGGTGAGATCATGACTGTGCACCAAGACAGATACTTCCTGCAAAGTACAGACAAAATAAATATGGGCTTGTTTTATACATACATACATATCACTAAACTGTTCTCTGAGATTCAGAGGTTAGCTCCAAAAAGAAATACAAACCAGCAGATATGTTTTCTTACTGTTGTCTTATCGAACTTCTCCATTTACAGCAATCTTGACATACAACTCAGGCTTCACTGATATCCATTACACGCCGTACACAAGTTCTTTTATACTTCATACTCATAATCTTTTTCTCATGCAGACACTCCTGAATCTGATCCACCCATGTCTTCCTTGGCCTTCCTCTGCCTTTCCTTCCAGCCACTTGGGCTAAAAAGATTTTCTTAGTAAGCATCTCATCACTCATTCTTTCAACATGGCCAAACCACCAAAGCATATTGGTCTCAACCTTGCTAACAACATTTTGCTTTACATCACAAAACTGCAACACATCTTCATTCCTCACACAATCAGACCGTGTCTTGCCACAAACGGTGAAACCCCACGTAAGTAATGCATTTCTCCAGCACAGAAACGACTCCTATGTTTCTTCTGCAGTACCCAGGTTTCACTGCCATACATCAGAGTAGGAACAATTACACTTTCATACACAGCCATGCGGGACTCTCTAGAGAACCCATCATTCCTGTGAAAACCTCCCAGAGCAGCTATGACTTTCAATGAAAAATTCACTCGCCTACTAATTTCCCCATCCAATTTGTTCTCTCTGTCAAAGATGCTTCCTAAATACACAAACTCACTCACCTGGTCAATCACAGTGCCATTTATACTTACATTACATTCAGTGCTACCAGTTCCTCTCTCAAACACCATAACTGTTTTTTCCCTTATTTATACTCAGTTTGAATTTCAAGCAAACTTCGTACATCCGAGACAACATACTCTGCAAATCACTTTTGCTCTCTGCCAACAGGACAGTGTCATCAGCATACAGCAATCTGCACACACGGATATCACCAAGACATAAACCACTATCATCTATTTTGGCATCATGCACGCACGTGTCCATAAATATATTAAAAAGCCATGGTGACATTACACAACCTTGTCTAACTCCTGCACCAAAAGAAAACCATTTTGATAAAACACCATTCACTCAGACACAAGCTCTACTACCAGCATACATGGCTTTTACATTATTAAGTAGATTCCCAGTAACACCATATTCATTCAATACCTTCCACAAAAGTGTCCTATTTACTCGGTCGTAAGCTTTCTCTAAATCTATGAAGGCAGCAAAAAACTTTCTTACCAACAGCGAGATACTTTTCAATCATCGTGCGTAATGCAAAAATCTGGTTAGTGCAGCCTTTACCAGGCATAAAACCACTCTGAACATCCCACACTTTCTCTGATGTAAGACCCCATACTTTTTCAATAACAACCTTACCAAACACTTTCCCTGGCACACTTAGTAGGATAATACCACGATAGTTCTTGCATTCAGTATGATCACCTTTTCCCTTATACAAGGGAACAATGATAGCATCCTTCCAATCCCGAGGGACCATTCCTAACTCCCAGCACAACTGGCAAATTTCAGTTAACCAGTCAATTACAGAGTCACCACCATATTTCAACATCTTGGCAGTTATGACATCAACTCCAGGAGCCTTACCATTCTGAAGAGATTTTAGAGCTTTACACACTTCTTCTCTTGAGATCCCACCTGTGCTTCCATCCCTCACTGTGACATCATCTGTGTCTGTCTCAGAATCATCTTTGCTTTCCTGATCTAATAACTCATAGAAATATTCACCCCATCTTTCACTTAACTCATTGGGCTCCCATATCATTTCCCCGATCTCATTCTTCACACAACTAACAGCTTTGTTTCCCCTATTTTTCCTGAGTCTCATGTACTTCCAGAAAGACTTCCTATCTTTCCAAAAAGCCAGTTCATGCCTTTCCACCTTTTCCTTCCTATCTTTTGTTTTACTCTGGCGAACCAGCTTAGCAGCTTCACGCTTCTTACAGCGATATGTACCCACAGAGACTTTACCTTGCAACATTCCCAAATAGGCTTCCTTCTTTCTCTTTACTGCCTCTTCAATCTCACTATTCCACCAAGCATCACCTCTATTGTTACCCACCATTTTGGTGCCACAGACCTCTTTAGCAGCAGTGACAACACAGTTCTTAAAACATTCTTACTTCTTTTCTACACCCCTCTCACCAGACTTCAGCTCCTCCAGTCGTTTTCTGAGTAAGTCAGAATAAAGCTGATGATCTTCAAGGAGCCTATCAGCCTTTATTCTTTCTATCCTGGGTCTCTTCCTATTCCTTTTCCTCCAACCAACATTAAGTTTCACTCGTGACACTGCCAAGTAATGATCAGAAGCAACGTCCGCACTTCTCATCACGCGGGTATCAACAACTAAGTGTTTCAGACGCTGATCATAGACAACAAAATCTATCACACTTTTCTGACCAAGTGTGCGATTTTCCCAAGTATATGTGTGGATATACTTGTGGTTGAAAAATGTATTAGATACACACGAACCATTCTCAATGCAGAGTTCAATTAATCTTTCACCATTATCATTCACACAAGGATCATTAAACTTACCCAGAACATAGTCAGAAATTGCATTCTGCACACCTACTATAGCACTGAAATCCCCTGCTATTATAACTTTTTCTTTAGCACCAAACTGGTTCAAAACAGCTTCTAGCTCATTCCAGAAATCTCCCTTCTTATCAAAAGGTTCAGAGTTACAAGGATCATACACTACAACAATTACGATTCTCTGAAGTTTCACTTTCAAACGAATCCAGAGAATTCTCTCACTTATGCAACTATAGTGAATCAAGTTGTTCTTAATCTTTTCACTTAAAATCACACCTACACCAGCCTGTCCTCTCACATTATCCAATACTCCAGACCACACACTCACAGTGCCATTCACTTCTTCTACCCCAATTTCCTTCTTTTTGGTTTCACTTACACAGAGCACATCCAGTCTATACTTATTCATCTCCTCAATCACCTCATTCATTTTGCCATTTATACCTCTAATATTCCATACACCAATCTTACATTCACTCAGCCGAGATCTCTTTCTCATATGCCATTTAGAAAGTCCAGGTCGATTCCGTGGTGGACCGTCCTTTTCAAAAGTGGTATGTTCACCATATCTCACACTTGAGTCAGGACATTGATTTCTTTTTGTCTTTTTAATCAGGTAAGTACATCAGTGTGGGGGATTAGCCCACAGCTGAGGGTTCCAGTTGGTCATTCAACCTAAGGATTCTGGAACAAAACCCAGTGAGTTGGGGTCTTTTCGCCAATGTCACACAGAACTAGCTGGTACCTCTCCAATATTCACAGAGGCCCTAGTTGCTGTTGTGTGTGCCATTGTTACCATGGAGCGCCCAGAGGAGGCAAACCCATCGCTCACTATGACCGCCCGCTCGCTCACTATCATTTGCTTTAACTCAATACAATAGTTTATTTCAATGTAATATGTGTCCATAGCACTTTCCTAAGATAACCATCAGGAAATTAAAAGTGTGACAGGAGTTTAGAAAGATTTTCATATGTTCTTCATACATAATAATAAAAAGCTGAAAAGAAAAGTTCCCTTCTTTTAAGAACTCATTGCCAGATTTTCCAAATGCATTGGGTTCATACATAAAAAAATTTACTGAATCTGTGCAACACTACTCAAAATTAGGACTGTACAGAGATTAGTTGGTTATGGGAAAGATTGCTGTCCTTAGGGGCTTGCATTAAATGACTTTTACCAAACTTCTGATATGTTTAAGGCATTGAACATCACTTCAAAGATGGTTACATTAAGCATGATGGAAGGATGCATTCATTAATTTTTTTCATTTTAAGACAAAAGGGTAACTTGCTCTTGAAAATTGTACTGTTTCTTCCAAATGCTCTCCAACTAAGTTTCACACATTCATTATTTTTTTATTCTTTTATGTGGTCCTTGCTTGATATCTGTTCTCCACAAAAAATGTAGGCATTGGTCCCTTTCTATAGATTTGCCTCATCAACCTCTAAATCCTTAGTTCTTGTAAAAGCACTGTACATCATTTTTGTTTTCTGAAAGTTCATTTATATAATCCCATTTTTTTACTATTTTCAGCAAGTTCCTGGATCATACTCTGAAGCTCTGTGGCAGTAATGGCAAAAATTACTGTTGTCAGCAAAATGAAAGTGGGTTAAATGATCTCCATTAATGGAGTCTTTGCTCATGCTTTTTCATGGATGTTATTAATAGCATTCATGCACACATCTTCGATACCACAGGATTCAAAAGACCTTACAACAGCTGGTGATTTCATGGAATCAAAAGCTTTTTCACAATCAATAAAAGCCATACACAACAGAAGTTCATATTCATTTGCTCTTTTAATTAGTTCTCTAAGTACTGGATATGATCTATAGTGTTGAAACAGTACATCAATTTTGTTTTCTGTAAATTCGTTTTTATAACCCCACTTCTTTGCTGTTGTCAGCAAGTTCCTGGATCATATTCTGCAGCATAGTGGGGGTACTGGCAATAATGACTACCTTTTCAGCAAAACGAGGGTGAGTTAAACAATCTGCATTAAATTTTCTTTATAGCATCATCATCAACAACCATTCTCAACCCTCTGCTGGATGAAGGTTTGTGTCCCAAAGTCTCTTCCATGTCACTCTGGCATGCTTTTAATTTTCATCTCATTCAGAGTCTTTTCCTTTTTCTTTGTATCTGTTCTAGTATTTCAGTTGTCCAATGGTGTGTGGTCATTTCTTCTAGCAGTATGTCGAGCCCATTAGAACTTGAAGGTATTTACTTTGATCATGATGTCATCAACTTTTGTCATTTTCCTGATCATATATATGAAAATGCAGGTACAAAGACACAGCACATCTCTGTACTTGCATTTTCGCAAATGCAAAGATTGCTGTGTTCGATATCAGATATCAAGATATCAATATATCAAGCAAGGTCCATATCGAAGAAGAAATTAACAGGCATGAAAAATTTGGTTGTACAGCATTTGGAAGAAACAGTACAATTTTCAAGAGCAGTTTACAATTATGTCTTAAAAGAAAAGTATTTAATCAGTGCATCCTTTCGGTTGTTACCTATGGATCAGTGATTAGCACAGATCATGCTTAGTGTAACCAGGGCAGATAGGAAAAGGAACTCATGGATCAGGAAAATGACTATGTGAATAACATAGTTATCAAAGTAAAGACTCTTGAGTGACAATTGGCTGGACATATTTGCTGGAAGAACTGACCACATTTGGATGGCTGAAATACTGAACTGGTTTACCAAGGGACAAGAAAAGATACAGAAGAAAACCAGAGAGGAATCAGTGGATGAAATTTGAAAGCATGCTGGAGTGCCATGAAAGAGAACTGTTCAAGACAGAACTGTGGGAAGAGATTTGGGGAGAACCTCTATCCAGCAATGGATTGAGAATGGTTGATAATCAATATACCTTTCTTCCTTCGAGAAAAAAAAATGGCTATTTTTCCTGCAGATAAGAGAATGAATGAGTGCAGTTTTAACATTGGCACATTCCTTGCTTGAAGGATTGATTTAGTGTCAGTTGTCAACGACAAAAAAAAAAATAAATAAATCTATTTCATGTATGTGTTCCAAATAACCTTACACATTGGCACAAGTTTTCTCCTCCTTGCTATTGTTTGTTATGAAACCGAATAAAGGTTTCTATTACTATATGTATATCCTAATATAATAAAATGTTACATATATAGCAATATACCTAATTTTATAATACATGTATATAATATTCAATTTTTTCCTAATCACCTTTGACTTTCACTTCTTATCAGCTGTTTTGTTTTATTTGTTCAGAGGTTGGTCACTGGACATTTGTTCTTGCTAAAGCAGTCATTTACATAATGAATATCATTTTTAAAAAAAACTATATATTTTTAGGCTGAAAACTTCTATAAACACTTTGGTTGCTTGGTTGTTTGGTGCAAGGGCCTCAAAAGGGCCAAAGATCACCACTAAAAACACTTTAAAAATGAAGACAAAAAAAAACTTTAAAAAAGTAGATGTTTTCTTTATCATTATCTGACCTTCTTTATGCATTTCAAACACTTTACTGTATTCTTCACTAGGAGTATCTTTTTACTTACCTAAGCCATTTTCTACTTTACTAAGCAAGTTTCAACTTTCCCTAGACTCCTGATGAAAAATGCATTAGGATATTTGAAATGCATAGAAAAAACAAAAAACTGTTTGAAATGCATTTGAAGTGTTTTTAAAAGTTGTTATAACATGAAAATATTTAAAAAAAATTAAAAGAAGATATTCAATACCTTTGAAAAAAACTACAGCTAGCAAGAAGACCCTAGTGACTAAATTTCAGACTTTAAACAAAGAAGACAAAACAACTGATAAGAGGTGGAAAGTTGAAGGAGATTAAGAAAAAAATATGCCAGCATAAAAAATAGAAATATTTTATAATACAAAATATTTGTTTCTTTTATATACTAATACAAGCACGGCTGAATTAAGGCCTTTGTGGGCCCATAAGCTATGACACCTGAGTGGGCTACTAAGGCATATGAGTAGGCCTCCGAAGAACTTATGATGGAGAATCATTATCAAGTCCATTAAAACCTAAAACTGTAGCAATATGTTTGTGATAATTAATACATCTTCAAACTAATAAATTAACTGCAGAGTTTTCACAAAAAGTCACTGTATTTCCACTGTTCTCACAATAACATGAATTAAAAGGGTAAGATTCTTAAATTTTGTCTTGCAATTTTTAACAATTCAGCATCATGTATACTTTTCTTGATGCATCTTTTTTGTTCGTAATGTGAAGTCAGAGGGGATTTCACCCATTAATGGTTCCAAGTGCAGGCAGGAAGGTGTGGGCTGATGGTAGTGAAAAAAAACTGAAACTGCCCGCTGACCCTGCTATAGACAGTGACATGAAATGTTTACCCTTAGTGAGACACTGCTTTGAAATTTATTCATTGTCTAGCTTCTGTTTGTGATAAAGAGGAAATCGTATGGGACAAAACTAAAACTATTTTACTTCTCTCTCTGTATAAACAAATACACAACACTATTTGTGTATTATTTATGATGTAGATGCATGTCTCCTGGGCCCTTGGTAATAGTAGCTCCCCAGGCTACAGCCCAGTTAGACCCGCCCCCTAATCTGGCCCAGAATACAAGTCTTAAATATAATAACAAACAGTAACATGGAGGAATCCTTTGGCTATGCATGATAAACATTTTGAATACATATACAAAAATGTAGATTTTGGAATGGAAACATGCTTTGAACACAGATATATATGAAATTTTTGTGTTAATATGAAAACTGGAACACTGGTATAAATTGTAGCCATCACACAGAAAGTGAATAATTTCAGGCATTCTAAAGTGCTTCTCATTTCATTTTTTTGACTTTGCCATTGAAGGTTAGAAGTTCACAAAAGACTGGAAAAAAATAAACATGTTGCAGAAAATATGCTAAAAAAGCAACTGGAAGAAAACAAATGAAATATGATAAACACAAATAAATTGCAATAGCCCACTATTACAATAAGAAACTTTTTCAGTTTCATTAGAAGCTTGGAGTGTTGAGGATTTATCCCCGATAGATTCACCCTCTCCATGACCCTCTACACATTTTGGTTAGACCAAATATAAATTATTCAAATATACACAGATATAACTTCTTTCAGTCTCCTTTATAGCAAAAAAATAAAAACATGCTTTTCCCTTACCATTGCTTGTTTGTTTCTTTTGATAGAGAGGGTGAGAGAAAGAAATCATGCTGTAACTAGTAGTTTCTTCATTCAAAGAAAATGCAGCAGAAATGAGAATTTAAAAAACTTCAATTTCCAACAAAAAATGAATTTAAGTAATTATTTTACATTTTTTATGGCGGATTTTAAAAATTATGTTCAGATGTAAATACCTGCAAAGGTTGGGACTCATGTGACAACAAAGTGTCAACAGTTTGAGTGAGATCACCCACAGTTGCAAGGTCCTGGTCCACTTGGGCAAGTAAATAGTCAAGTACGCTGTAACAAACCTAGAAAAAATATTAAAAATATTTTTTCAATTAAAAAATCAATAAAACTAAGATAACATTAAAATGTTACCTCATCAGCAGCACTTTGTGAAAAGAAAGTTGGAAGAAGGTATGGTAATCAAAAGAAGAACTATAAGTAATGAAGAAAAAACTGTGGTTATCTGTGAATGATTGATAAATTTTTCCTCAACATTCATAATTTCCCTAAAATTTGATGGAATGAGTTAAAATCAATCACAAAACACCTGAAATTGGCTCGAAATGATTAATACTGGAAATCTTATTTTTATTAATGTTGAGGAACCAAACATTAAAATTTTAATTCAGAGAATTTCTACCAAGTCTGGTGCTCTAGCAAGGACTGCTCTGTTTTCAATCTATTGATTATTGCAAATGTATAAATTATTTTTCCCATGATTATACGGTTCCTCTAGCATCATTACTAAGGTGCGCTATACCTGAATATTATAAATTTATTAGTTGAATTTTTTTTCACTTATACGAGTTACTTGTCCTTCAGTTATGTTTAAGGTAAATATAGCATATAAACTCCAAAAGTATGAAATTATAAGTCCTGTGCATTTTTTTTGGCTAACATATATTCAGCTAATGATTATTTAATTTGGCTATAACCTTGGCTAACACACTGAGTTTTTTTAGAGTTACCTCTGCATATGTATAACAAACTGGTCCCGGACAATTCGTCCAATGCCAATTAGTCCAATGCTGATTCGTCCAAAGGGACAATTGGTCCAATGGACTGTCCGTCCAATGTATGATTTGTCCAACACTGATTCGTCCAATGCCAATTTGTCCAATGGTACAATGCCGATTCATCCAATGGCCATTTTTGATCCTACCAACAGCCAATTTTTTTATTTTTAAGAAAGGGATAATAATTTAAGTTATTCTCCTCTTTTATATCCTTTTGAAAAGTGATTTTGATATATTTGGTATTTGAAAACATTTTATAAACCTGATAAAAGGCACTTAACGAAATATTTCTCAGCTGTTTACAAAGCACCTAGCCCGCAGATCTTTATAGAAGATTTTCAGTTACAACCTAGATATTTGGTATTTATAAACATTTCATAAAACCTAATAAAAGGCACTCAGTGGATTATTTCTCAACTCTTTGCGAGGCAACTTGACTTGCTGTGTAAAAGTTGCAAATATGACATTGGTAGAATAAAAACTGTCTAAAGGGCCTAGGTTTAAGGCCCATGAATTAATATTTAGTGCCTAAGTAAAAATGCAATATTATTAACTTAACCTGATGTGTAAACATTGTGAACATGACATCAGTAAATTGAAAACTGTTAAAAAGGCCTAGGCCTAGGGCCTAAGCACAATCACATTATTATTCACTTGATTTGATATGTAAATTTTATCAATATGACATTGGTAGAATAAAAACGGTTAAAAAGGCTATATCTGAACCCCATCCAGTTTTCCAGTGACCACTTAGCCGAACCCCACTGCATGCTACAAACAGAAACAGAAAACTAGTCTTTTCTATTATTTAAAACAAGAGAGAACATTTAAGTTGACTGAACAGCTCATACATCAGTAACTTCATACAGCAGTGAGGACAGTATAACAAGAAAAAAGCGATTCCAAAATAAAACAATAAAAAAAATCTGTGACCAAAATATTACACACAAAATGTAACATTATTTTACATTCTTTGGACTGCTGGTACTTACATACAAACAACATCAAAGAAGAATCCTAACAGATGAGATTTGTTTCGCACAAGTGCCACTTCTGGCAGATCACACGGAATTGGACAAATCATACCATTGGACCAGTTGGCACTGGACCAATCTTTCCATTGGACAAATTGGCATTGGACTGACCGTAACATTGGACCAATCGTTGGACCGACCGTAACATTGGACCAATCGTAATTGTCCATTGGACGAATTGGCATTGGACCAATCGTCGTTGGATGAATCGTACCAGACCCATAACAAACTACTAAAAATTAACCAATAGTACAAATAATGAAGAACATAAAATTAGCACAAATAAAGACAGAAACTACAGCAAAAATTAAGAAAGCAAAATTAGAAAACAGGAACAGGTTATCATGCAGAGAGGACAACTTGGAAAAAAGGAAAGTTATTGAAGAAAACCTGTGGTAAGACTTCCCCATTTGAGGGGGAAGTCTTA
The DNA here is from genome assembly GCA_039090855.1 of Macrothele yani. Classification (NCBI taxonomy): domain Eukaryota; kingdom Metazoa; phylum Arthropoda; class Arachnida; order Araneae; family Macrothelidae; genus Macrothele; species Macrothele yani. Next base: position 34,133,423 of record CM077008.1, on the reverse strand, counting down.
CCACAGGTCTTCTTCTACAAGAAATTTGTGAGAAGATCTGGCCAAAATGTATTCCTTCCTTTAATCTGGCAGCATTACTAGCCTACTTCATTCTTCACATTTTAACCATCTGAATATTGCCTCTCAATTTCATAACTTTCTTTAAGTCTCTTGTTATGCAATTTACTTCATTCATTGGGATCTTCATCACTTTTAGGAATGAATGTTCCCCCAAGAACTGTACTACCAAAACCTCTGTTTGTCTTTGCATTAAAAAGAGCAACCAAGTCTCACAACCATAAATTACTATATATACAGCGTAACTTGTCTAATTCGAACATTTTAAATTCGAATTCTTGGTTAATTCAAATTTTTCATTTGGTCCCTTGAATTTTCTATATAAATAATGTTTAAACAAAACCTTTAATTCAAACTTTTTTTGTTTAATTCGAAGAAAACCCGATTTTCATATTTTCAACAATTACCTTTTAAAATGGGTACATACTGTTCTGGATGAAGCAACAAGTTAAACCTGAAATATAGCCATCTGCTTCAGAAAAGCAGGCTTCCAGCACCCCTATGATGAGTCTCAACTACATCAAGGTAATGGTGGCGAGGAGATCATACCCACTGTGGAGTACTGGGAAGACGTAGGCTGTGATACGTTATAAGGCTTTTGTGAGAGTTGATGACAATTTAGCTGTTTGTGGTGAGCTCACAGATGATGAGGTTTTGGCTGATGTTATGAATAAGAAGACCTGCTGTGTATCTTCAGATGAAGAACTGGAACGGCCAGAATTTCCTGAAGAGCGCCTTCCAAATTCAGTAGAGGCCTTGGTTCACCTCCAACAGTTAAGGAAGCTTGTTGAGGGACAGAGAATGTAAGTGACTCTATTTCATTCACTCGATAAACTTGAGGAATTTACACTTACCCATAACATAAATTCTAAGAAGCAGGCCAAAATTTCAAATTTTTTTTACAAAAAATATGTAAATTTATCGTACTGTACTTTTTTTGTATGTTAGAAATAAATATGTGGTTTTTTACAGTACTTGAATGTGCCCATATTCAAACTTGCCTAATTCAAATTTGTCGATAATTCGAATAATTTTTGTGGTCCCTTCAGCTTCGAATTATCCAAGTTACGCTGTAGTACACTATGTAGACAAAAGTAATCAGGCACCTACGTCAAATGGAAACGAGCATTTGTTGGTCAAAATCAGTATGTAGTTATCTCATCTTTGGCTGTTATGACTGCAGCGCCTCACCTAGGCATGCATTCCACAAGATGCCATTAGGTCCATACCAGAACTTTTCTCCATACAACCCCCCCACCACCACCAAAAAAAAAAAAAAAAACTTGTGTCAGAGCTGCCACAGAGGAAGGTCTTACCAGAGGAGATCGGATTCAGTGTTTCAGATTGTCCCACAGATGTCCCTGCTCCTCAAACCAGGCCTGGACAGACCTTATGATGTTGTGAGGTGTCCAATCCTGATGAAACAGGATGGGACCTGTGCCAAAGTATTACCACAGTGTAGGTAGTATGGAATTCTTCAGAGTGTCTTTGTACCTTATGGTCATTAGGTTGGAGGGCACCACATTAGAAGGACTGAGTCCTTCCCAGCAGAAACAGCCCCACACCATCACAGATCCCTCACCAAACTTAACTATGGGGCAATGCAGTTTACTTGATAGCATTCCTTCGGCAAACACCACACCCAGATACATTCATCCAAACAAAAGAGTGAGTAGCATCATTTGTCACTACCCACGACCTTCATTCACTCTTTTGTTGTCCACGAATGGTAATTGAGGCACCACTACAGTCATCATCTGGCATTGCATGGAGTGATGTAGGGCTTGCATGCAGCTAATCTATCAATGCAACCAAGACCATACAGTTCCCAATGGACTGTTCTGGAGCAAATAGCTGTTCTAATGGTTTGTGTAATGTCGCCCACCAGATCTCTAGAAGAGGATGTGCATGCATTATTTGCATTCAGCAGTAAATTTGTGTGACCACCCAGAGTATGGCTCCAGTGAAACGGCACCACCTGTTTTCCATCAATGAAGAGCATTAGCGATAAAGGACTTGGTAATTCTAGAGGAGTGACAATGCTACATACTAACTGCTTACTAAGGTGGCATCAAACCACCATGTCCATTTCAAATTCTGCCAGTTTATCTCCACTGGACATAATAGTTTCCAAGCCTCCCCTGAGTCTTACCAAAAACACTATTACAAAGTAAAAATACATAATATCTAAAGTACTGTTTACCTGATATTGTCAAAGTGTTTCGCATGTTGTTGCTCTCTGAGGCACGTGTTCCCGGCCCGAGAGATCTTTTATGTTACAGGTTTTTTGGTTAGTTATAATTTTTTTTTAGAAATAAAACAATTAGGTTATATATTTTCAGTTCTACATTCATTCATTTGCACAATCAAATGTTTCAAATTTACTATTAATTAAAAAATTTTAGTAGAAAGAGATACTCATCGGGTCAGGAGACGTCTCACAAGGGGTTCCTCGCCACCACGTTACGGCGAGCGCTTTCGGTAATTTCATACTACCATCATCGGGCCTCTACTTCACACACAAGGGTTCCTCGCGTGTGTGTAGTCCTGGAGTTGCATGTCGGGAATCGAAAGGAAGGTTTGCGGCCATGTATGTGTTAGGTGATTTGTTTCTTATGTGTCGCCATCTATTGGATGAGTTGGTAGGCATCAGTCGTAAGTATAATTCATTTTTCATTTTTGTGTAGATATTTTTGGGCGATTATTATTTGTTTGTAGAAACAGGTGTATTATTTTTAGTCCTTTATTTAATGGTGTGATTTTTTGTAATGTTCTTTTTTTTGTCTTTTTTTATGGATTTTTCTTTTTTTATAAGTGATTTCCAGGCTGTGTCTAGTGTGGTGGGATCTCGTAAGTTAGATATTTTATCTTTTTTTTTGTTCAATTATAATGCTTTCAGAAATCCTTAATTCTTTTTCGTTTGTGTGGGTGGTTAGTAATTTAATATTTTCAAAATCAGGATATTGTTTATGTTTAATGCAGTGTTGGATAAGTGCAGTATTTTCGTCTTTTTTGTTCCAGTTCTTTATACGTTGATGTAATCTTTTTATTGATCTATTTTTTGTGCTGCCAATGTAAGAAATGTGGTCCTCAGAACTCTGTGAAAGAATAGGAATTTCATATATGCCTGCTCATTGTAGCATACTATTGCTATATTTTTTCTTTATAATTAAGTCACTGATATTCTGAACAGCGGCCAGTGCGACATGAAGGCAGAGGGTGCTAAGAATCCCCGGAGGACCGGACTAGGCTGCCATTTGATGCTGACCTTGGCTACCTATAACGGACGCTCCCTATCTTCTGATTCAAGGCTTCTTGAATTGGAAGAGGAACTACAAAGGATCAAGTGGGACATCGTCGGGCTAAGTGAGGTAAGGAGAAAAGGAGAAGATCTCATTGAACTGAAAAGTGGACATCTCTTCTATTATCGTGGGACAGATACTGGCAGAACTAGTGGTGTTGGATTTATAATAAACAAGAAACTGAAGGATAAAGTGGTAGAAGTTGAAAGTTCCTCTGACAGAGCTGCACGACTCGTTATCCAACTATCGAGAAGATACCAGGCTCAGATTATTCAAACTTATGCACCCACCACAAGTCATCCTGAAGAAGAAATTGAAGAATTTTATGAGGAAATTCGTCATCTAAATAATAAAGGTAAGCAGCACTTGAAGATAATTATGGGAGATTTCAATGCAAAAATAGGGCAACAGCAACAGAATGAAACTTCAGTAGGTAAATTCGGTCACGGCAACAGAAACCAGCGTGGAAATACTCTCGTTGAGTTTGCAGAGGCAGAAGGATTTTTCATCTTGAACTCCTTTTTCAAGAAAAAGCCACACAGGAAATGGACATGGAGACATCCAATTGGGACGACAAGTGAAATTGATTTTATTATGTGTAACAAAAAATTCGTCATCGAAGACTGCAGTGTGCTGAACAAGTTCAACACAGGTAGTGACCATAGATTGGTGAGATGTAAGATGCACCTCAACACTAAACTGGAACGTGGCAAGCTCATAAGACAAACAAAATGTATTGACATAACCAACCTTAAAAAACACCATAATACTTTCAAGTTGGAACTGAAGAACAGATTCTCTGCTTTAGAAGGCCTAACATCGGAAGAAGTGGATATTTCGGAAGTTAACAGAAAAGTAACCAAAGCTCTAATGGAAACAGCAACAAAATTAGCTGGGTCTAAGAACAAGTTGCATGTGAACAAATTATCAGGAAAAACCAAAATGTTGATGCAAAAAAGAAGAGAGATGAGGACAACTAAAGTAGATGTGACTTCCAAAGTGGAATATATAGAGCTATGCAAGACAACACGAAAAAGTATCACTGAAGACGTAAGGAAATTCAACTGTGAGCTAGTGAGGAAAGCAATTGAAAACAACCAAAGCCTTAAGATAGCAAAGGGACATCTCAGTAAGGGAAGAAAACAGATTATGGCTCTGAGAAAAGAAAATGGTTCTATAACAAGAAATAGAGGCGAAATTTTGACAAGAGTGAAAGATTTCTACTCCAAATTATATGAAAGGGATGATACATGTACTCCAGACATCATGAAAGGTACCAGAGTTCTTCCAGTCCTCCCAGCAGAAGTTGCTCATGCAATCAAGAACATGAAGCGAGGGAAAGCTCCAGGAGAAGATGGAATTACTATAGACATCATACAAGAAGCAAGTGGAGAAATTGAAACAGTACTCGCCCAAATTTTCACTCGATGCCTTAATGAAGGGAAGATTCCTGAGGATTGGAACAATGCTACAATGATCCTGCTACATAAAAAAGGTGACATTGAGGATCTTAGGAACTACAGACCTATCAGCCTCCTATCAGTGGTTTATAAAATCTTCACTAAAGTTCTTTCACACCGCTTGAAGGTAACACTGGACATGGCTCAACCGAGAGAACAAGCTGGATTCAGGAGTGGCTACAGCACAATAGATCATATCCACGTACTGAGAGAACTGATTGAAAGAGCGAGGGAATATGAACTTCCATTGTGCATGGCTTTTATCGATTATGAAAAAGCCTTTGATTCGGTGAAACCATCAGCAGTTACCACGGCTCTGAAATCCTGCGGTATTGAAGATGCATACATTAATATTATTAATAACATCTATGAAAATGCAAGTGCAAAGATTCGGCTGTTTGAAAATACAACACACATAAAAATTGGAAAGGGAGTGAGACAAGGTGACACCATATCTCCGAAGCTCTTTAATGCCACATTGGAAAATGTCTTTCAATCACTGAACTGGGAAAACAAAGGGATAAAGATTAATGGAGATTATCTAACCCACCTTCGTTTTGCTGATGACGTAGTCATTTTTGCAACTACCCCATCAGAGCTGCAGAGTATGATCCAGGAACTTGCTGACAAGAGTAAAGAAGTGGGATTAAAAATGAACTTTCAGAAGACAAAAGTGATGTTCAATGCTTTTACAAGAAATGAAGATTTATCGATTGATGGAGAAAAACTGGAGATAACAGATACGTATGTTTATCTTGGACAGCAGATATCAAGTGAGGGTCACATTGATGAAGAAATTAATCGGCGTACAAAACTTGCCTGGAGAGCTTTTGGAAGAAACAGCATAATTTTCAAGAGCAATATGCCATTATGTCTTAAAAGAAAAGTGTTTGATCAATGCATCCTTCCAGTGCTTACGTATGGTGCAGAGACGTGGACCTTAACTAAAAGAGACATACAAAAGCTGCAGACAACTCAAAGAAGCATGGAGAGGTGCATGCTTGGTATAACCAGGAGAGATAAGAAGAGGAACTCGTGGATCCGAAAAATGACGAGAGTGGAAGACATCATGATCAGAGTTAAATCCCTGAAATGGCAATGGGCTGGACATACTGCCAGAAGGACAGACCATAGATGGACAGCCGAAATTTTAGATTGGATTCCAAGGGACAGGAAAAGACCCAGAAAAAGACCACATGGGAGATGGGTGGATGAAATTCGTAAATATGCGGGAGTGACATGGAGGAGACTGGCACAAGACAGACCGTTGTGGAGGAAACTTGGGGAGACCTTCGTCCAGCAGTGGATTGATAATGGTTGACAATGATGATGATGATGATTCTGAACAGAATGACCAAAAATAATGTGTTTCTTCATTAATCTTAAAATTTTTCCACTTAGTCCTCTAATAAAAGGGAAAGAACCTGAAAATTTGTATTTCTTTTTTGGGATGTTTTGACTAGACTCTTTTAATTTCTTTTTGTATTCAAAAATCAGCTTTTTAACAGTTTTTGTGTCATATCCATATTGTTTGGTTGTGTTAATAATCCATTGGATTTCTTCTCTGTATTTTCTATTTGAGGAATGTGTGAAGTCTCATTTTAACCAAATCCTAATACCATTTACTTTATGAGTTTTTTGATGTTCAGATTGATATGGGATCATTATAGGTACATAGGTTGGTTTTCTAAAAACTCTGTATTCAAAATTTAAGTCTTTTTTTATTAGTTATCTAAGAAGGAAATTTTTTCATCTTGTTCAAATTCCAAAGTTAATTCAATCTCTGAGTAACAAGTGGTAAATTTATTCTTCAATATTTCAAGTTCTTCTTGTTTTAATTTAGACAAAATAAAAATGTTGTCGACGTACTTACAATAAATGATGGGTGGGTCTGGTAGTTTTTTTAATAATTTTGTTTTCAATATCACACATTATTATTTCTGAAAATAAAGAAGATAATGGGGATCCCATTGGGGCTCCTACTTCTTGACTATAGATTTTTTTGTCAAATTCAAAGTAATTGTTATCAGAAATATAGGTTAAAAGGTTATATAACTCTTGAAATTGTATATTATTAAATTGAGATTTATTTTTTAACTCTTTAATGATAATGTCTATGGCTTTTGGTTCTCAAGTACCCCTGTACCAAAAGCCATAGACATTATCATTAAAGAGTTAAAAATAAATCTCAATTTAATAATATACAATTTCAAGAGTTATATAACCTTTTACCTATATTTCTGATAACAATTACTTTGAATTTGACAAAAAATCTATAGTCAAGAAGTAGGAGCCCCAATGGGATCCCCATTATCTTCTTTATTTTCAGAAATAATTATGTGTGATATTGAAAACAAAATTATTAAAAAACTACCAGACCCACCCATCATTTATTGTAAGTACGTCGACAACATTTTTATTTTGTCTAAATTAAAACAAGAAGAACTTGAAATATTGAAGAATAAATTTGCCACTTGTTACCCAGAGATTGAATTAACTTTGGAATTTGAACAAGATGAAAAAATGTCCTTCTTAGATATCGAACTAATAAAAAAAGACTTAAATTCTGAATACAGAGTTTTTAGGAAACCAACCTATGTACCTATAATGCTCCCATATCAATCTGAACATCCCAAAACTTAAAGTAAATGGTACTGAGTGTGCCAGGGAAAGTGTTTGGTAAGGTTGTTATTGAAAAAGTACGGGGTCTTACATCAGAGAAAGTGTGGGATGTTCACAGTGGTTTTATGCCTGGTAAAGGCTGCACTAACCAGATTTTTGCATTACGCATGATGATTGAAAAGTATCTGGCTGTTGGGAAGAAAATTTTTACTGCCTTCATAGATTTAGAGAAAGCTTACGACCGAGTCAATAGGACATTTTTGTGGAAGGTATTGAATGAATATGGTGTTACTGGGAATCTACTTAATAGTGTAAAAACCATGCATGCTGATAGTAGAGCTTGTGTACGAGTGAATGGTGTTTCATCAAAATGGTTTTCCATTGGTGCAGGAGTTAGACAAGGTTGTGTAATGTCACCATGGCTGTTTAATGTATTTATGGACGCATGCATGAGTGAGGCCAAAATAGATAATAGTGGTTTATGTCTTGGTGATATCCGTGTGTGCAGATTGCTGTATGCTGATGACACTGTCTTGTTGGCAGAGAGCAAAAGTGAGTTGCAGAGTATGTTGACTCGGATGCACGAAGTTTGCATGAAATTCAAACTGAGTATAAATAAGGGAAAAACCAAAGTTATGGTGTTTGAGAGAGGAATGGGTAGCACTGAATGTAATGTAAGTATAAATGGCACTGTGATTGACCAGGTGAGTGAGTTTGTGTATTTAGGAAGCATGTTTGACAGAGAGAACAAGTTGGATGGTGAAATCAGTAGGCGAGTGAATTCTTCTTTGAAAGTCATAGCTGCTCTGGGAGGTTTTCACAGGAATGATGGGTTCTCTAGAGAGTCCCGCATGGCTGTGTATGAAACAGTAATTGTTCCTACTCTGATGTATGGCAGTGAAACCTGGGTACTGCAGAAGAAACATAGGAGTCGTTTGTGTGCTGGAGAAATGCGTTACTTATGTGGGGTTTGTCGCAAGACACGATCTGATTGTGTGAGGAATGAAGATGTATTGCAGTTGTGTGATGTAAAGCAAAATGTTGTTAGCAAGGGGGAGACCAATATGCTTCGGTGGTTTGGCCATGTTGAAAGAATGAGTGATGAAATGCTTACTAAGAAAATCTTTTCAGCCCAAGCGGCAGGAAGGAAAGGCAGAGGAAGGCCAAGGAAGACATGGGTGGATCAGATTCAGGAGTGTCTGCATGAGAAAAAGATTATGAGTATGAAGTATAAAGTATAAAAGATCTTGTGTATGGCATGTAATGGATATCAGTGAAGCACGAGTTGTATGTCAAGATCGCTGTAAATGGCGAAGTTTGATACGACAACAATAGGTAAAAATATCTGGAAGTTTGTATTTCTTTTCGGAGCTAACCTCTGAATCTCAGAGAACAGCTTAGTGATATGTATGTATGTATGTAAGACTTCACACATTCCTCAAATAGAAAATACAGAGAAGAAATCCAATGGATTATTAACACAACCAAACAATATGGATATGACACAAAAACTGTTAAAAAGCTGATTTTTGAATACAAAAAGAAATTAAAAGAGTCTAGTCAAAACATTCCAAAAAGAAATACAAATTTTCAGGTTATTTCCCTTTTATTAGAGGACTAAGCGGAAAATTTTTAAGATTAATGAAAAAATACATTATTTTTGGTCATTCTGCTCAGAATATCGGTGACTTAATTATAAAGAAAAAATATAACAATAGTATGCTACAATCAGCAGGCATATATGAAATTCCTATTGTTTCACAGAGTTCTGAGGACCACATTTCTTACATTGGCAGCACAAAAAATAGATTAATAAAAAGATTACATCAACGTATAAAGAACTGGAACAAAAAAGACGAGAAAACTGCACTTATCCAACACTGCATTAAACATAAACAATATCCTGATTTTTGAAAATATTAAATTACTAACCACCCACACAAACGAAAAAGAATTAAGGATTTCTGAAAGCGTTAAATTGAACAAAAAAAATATATATATAAAATATCTAACTTACGAGACCCTACCACACTAGACACCGCCTGGAAATCACTTATAAAAAAAGAAAAAATCCAAAAAAAAAAAAAAAAAAAAAAAAAAAAGAACATTACAAAAAATCACACCATTAAATAAAGGACTAAAATAATACACCTGTTTCTACAAACAAATAATAATCGCCCAAAAATATCTACACAAAAATGAATTATACTTACGACTAATACCTACCAACTCATCTAATAGATGGCGACACATGAGGAACAAATCACCTAACACATACATGGCCGCAAACCTTCCCTTCGATTCCCGACATGCAACTCCAGAACTACACACACGCGAGGAACCCTCGTGTGTGAAGTAGAGGCCTGATGATGGCAGTATGAAATTACCGAAAGCACTCACCGTTACTTGGTGACGACGAACCCCTTGTGAGACGTCTCCTTACCCGATGAGTATAACTCTTTCTACTAAAATCTTTTAATTAATAGTAAATTTAAAACGTTTGATTGTGCGAATAAATGAATGTAGAACTGAAAATATATAACCTAATTGTTTTATATCTAAAATTTTTTTAATCAAAAGCACGTTTATAGCATAAGACAACCCTTAAGGTTGCCTCATGAATTGCATATTTCGTAACTATTACAAAGTATTCAATGAAATAAAAAAAATTTTTCAAGATATTTTAATATACCTAAGATATGACATAAGTAGTACACTTGTGAATACATGGCACCAATCACTTTTCAAAATGGAATCCCTTTGCCTTCACAGTCTTTTAGTCTCTGTGACCACTCATCAATAGCTTTACGCAGGGTCTCCACAGGAAAAGCTGCTACTGCACGCACCAAAGAGCATTTGAGACTGTCAATATTGGGGTGTCTCTTTCTGCTCGCCATGTCCTCCAGTGTGGAACCACAACTTGTAGTCCAATGGGTTGAGGTCTGGGCTGCTTGAAGGCCGATCAGCTGGAGAAATGACGTCTGGCAAATTCGCCTGAAGCCACTCTTGGTTTGACTTGGCCTTGTAGGCAGGTGCAGAATCCTGCTAAAAGCTTCACTGTCAGCTTTGGAAGACGGTGTAACTCACATTTTTGACCACTGGCTCCAAAACCCTGTTGTGGTAGACTTTGGCGGCTGTTTTCACTCCTTTCTTACAGAAATGGCGCTCCGTGGTACCCTCATAGGAGACTACATACCAAACCATGACAGAAGCAGGATGATGGCCCTTCATGATCCTTGGAGCTTTCTCCTGAGCTTCTCGTAAGGTAGATGCATACATCCTGTCATTTTGGCAGTTGGAATCCTCTTCAATAGTGAAAATTTTTTCATCAGAGGAAAGGATCTGTCTGTGGCGATTGTCTGCATAATGCTGCAGAGATTGGGAATGCACTCTTACTCTGCTATGTTGGGAATGAATGCACTCTTACTCTGCTATAAAAACATATTGGGAATGTGATCTTACCTTGCTATATCACCAATCCATTGGAATCTTATTCTGGAAACATTCTTTGTCCTGTGAGTTGCACTTTAAAATTAGATGCTTTAAAAATAAATATTGGAGATAATTCCATTGAAATGATATGCTATTTTTTACATACATATATTGTAAATGCCTAAGTTTTTTATATTATTTTTTTTTTTATGGACCAGTGTGCATTTTGGTGGACCAGTGGTTTGCAAATTCTAGTAGTCCACTGGGCCAGTAAAAGATTTATTTCAAATTCTAACACTGGTATATACTTGCATATAAGCTGATCTCATGTAGAAGCCAACACCCTACTTCAAGAGCTAAAAATTTGTTAAAAATGTTGACCCGCATATAAGCCAACATTAAATTTCAAGAGTTTGGAAAATATATTTATTGAAATTAGTTATGCAAGAATTGAAGATTATCTTCTGTAAGAAATTTCGCAATACGATTCACTATCGGAGTTTCCAAATAACTTCAGCAACATCCATTGAATTACTCATGCAGCATTTTGTGAGAGACTTTATAGCCATTTCTGGTGAAATTGCATCCTACAGTTATTTCACTTAAGAAGTATTAAGGCCAAGTTTGTCTTCTTTTCAAGTTTTACCACCTTTCATAAAGCACTGTGCCTTTGCTGTTTCATAGCACAATGGCTTTCGCCAACGCCGAGCGGAAGACATGCGTGGCCCCCCTTTGCTGTGAAAACTCAAGAAAGGCCTGATTGGCTGCGGCCCACCCCAACAGCTAAGTGATTTATGCAGTGTCTGGTTCACTGCATGTCCAGTTTGAAAGAAGGTGGTACATGGTTGTATTTTGCCGCTGGATTTTCTCTTTTTGATTTTGTAAGGTTTGGGGAAGACTGATCACCTTTCTTGAATTTTACAGAACAAAAAATTTAAAAAAGAAAATCCTGCTAAAGAACCATGTTTTCCCTTTGGGCAGGTGCATGGGAGAATATGGCCAGTCTTTCACGCAGCTGACCCAAGCGAAATTTAAAAAAAAAAAAAAAGAAAGAAAGATATCATCATCATCATCATCATCATTGTCAACTATTATCAATCCACTGCTGGACGAAGGTCTCCCAAAGTTTCCTCGACAACGGTCTGTCTTGTGCCAGTCTCCTCCATGTCACTCCCACATACTTTCGAATTTCATCCACCCATCTCCCATGTGGTCTTCTTCTGGGTCTTTTCCTGTCCCTTGGAATCCAATCTAAAATTTTGGCTGTCCATCGATGGTTTGCCCTTCTGGCAGTATGCCCAGCCCATTGCTGTTTCAGGGATTTAACTCTGATCATGATGTCCTCCACTCTTGTCATTTTTCAGATCCACGAGTTTCTCTTCTTATCTCTCCTGGTTACACCAAGTATGCACCTCTATAGGCTGCTTTGAGTTGTCTGCAGCCTTTGTATGTCTCTTTTAGTTAAGGTCCACGTCTCTGCACCATACGTAAGCACTGGAAGGATGCATTGATCAAACACTTTTCTTTTAAGACATAATGGCATATTGCTCTTGAAAATTATGCTGTTTCTTCCAAAAGCTCTCCAGGCAAGTTTTGTACGCCGATTAATTTCTTCATCAATGTGACCCTCACTTGATATCTGCTGTCCAAGATAAACGTACGTGTCTGTTATCTCCAGCTTTTCTCCATCAATCGATAAATCTTCATTTCGTGTAAAAGCATCGAACATCACTTTTGTCTTCTGAAAGTTCATTTTTAATCCCACTTCTTTACTCTTGTAAGCAAGTTCTTGGATCATACTCTGCAGCTCTGATGGGGTAGTTGCAAAAATGACTATGTCATCAGCAAAACAAAGGTGGGTTAGATAATCTCCATTAATCTTTATCCCTTTGTTTTCCCAGTTCAGTGATTGAAAGACATTTTCCAATGTGGCGTTAAAGGGCTTCGGAGATATGGTGTCACCTTGTCTCACTCCCTTTCCAATTTTTATGTGTGTTGTATTTTCAAACAGCCAAATCTTTGCACTTGCATTTTCATAGATGTTATTAATAATATTAACGTACACATCTTCAATACCGCAGGATTTCAGAGCCATTGTAACTGCTGATGGTTTCACCGAATCAAAGGCTTTTTCATCATCGATAAAAGCCATGCACAATGGAAGTTCATATTCCTTCGCTCTTTCAATTAGTTCTATCAGTACGTGGATATGATCTATTGTGCTGTAGCCACTCCTCCTGAATCCAGCTTGTTCTCTCAGTTGAGCCATGTCCAGTGTTACCTTCAAACGGTGTGAAAGAACTTTAGTGAAGATTTTATAAACCACTGATAGGAGGCTGGTAGGTCTGTAGTTCCTGAGATCCTCAAAGTCACCTTTTTTATGTAGCAGGATCATTATAGCGTTGTTCCAATCCTCAGGAATCTTCCCTTCATTAAGGCATCGAGTGAAAACTTGGGCGAGTACTGATTCGATTTCTCCACTTGCTTCTTGTATGATGTCTACAGTAATTCCATCTTCTTCTGGAGCTTTTCCCTGCTTCATGTTCTTGATTGCATGTGCAACTTCTGCTGGGAGGACTGGAAGAACTCTGGTACTGGTACCTTCCATGATGTCTGGAGTGCATGCATCATCCCTTTCATATAACTTGGAGTAGAAATCTTTCACTCTTGTCAAAATTTCGCCTCTATTTCTTGTTACAGAACCATCTTCTTTTCTCAGTGCCATAATCTGTTTTCTTCCCTTACTGAGATGTCCCTTTGCTATCTTTAGGCTTTGGTTTTTTTCAATTGTTTTCCTCACTAGTTCACAGTTGAATTTCCTTACGTCTTCAGTGATACTTTTTCGTACTGTCTTGCATAGCTCTATGTATTCCACTTTAGAAGTCACATCTTCTGTAGTTGTCCTCATCTCTCTTCTTTTGCATCAACATTTTGGTTTTTCCTGATAATTTGTTCACATGCAACTTGTTCTTAGACCCAGCTAATTTTGTTGCTGTTTCCATAAGAGCTTTGGTTACTTTTCTGTTAACTTCAGAAATATCCACTTCTTCCAATGTTAGGCCTTCTAAAGCAGAGAATCTGTTCTTGAGTTCCAACTTGAAGGTATTATGGTGTTTTTTAAGGTTGGTTATGTTAATACATTTTGTTTGTCTTATCAGCTTGCCACGTTCGAGTTTAGTGTTGAGGTGCATCTTACATCTCACCAATCTATGGTCACTACCTGTGTTGAACTTGTTTAGCACACTGCAGTCTTCTATGACAATTTTTTTTTTACACATAATAAAATCAATTTCACTTGTCGTCCCATTTGGACGTCTCCATGTCCATTTCCTGTGCGGCTTTTTCTTGAAAAAGGAGTTCAAGATGAAAAACCCTTCTGCCTCTGCAAACTCTACGAGAGTATTTCCACGCTGGTTTCTGTTGCCGTGACCGAATTTACCTACTGAAGTTTCATTCTGTTGCCGTTGCCCTATTTTTGCATTGAAATCTCCCATAATTATCTTCAAGTGCTGCTTACCTTTATTATTTAGATGACAAATTTCCTCATAAAATTCTTCAATTTCTTCTTCAGCATGACTTGTGGTGGGTGCATAAGTTTGAATAATCTGAGCCTGGTATCTTCTCGAGAGTTGGATAACGAGTCGTGCAGCTCTGTCAGAGGAACTTTCAACTTCTACAACTTTATCCTTCAGTTTCTTGTTTATTATAAATCCAACACCACTAGTTCTGCCAGTATCTGTTCCACGATAGTAGAAGAGATGTCCACTTTTCAGTTCAATGTGATCTTCTCCTTTTCTCCTTACCTCACTTAGCCCAACGATGTCCCACTTGATCCTTTGTAGTTCCTCTTCCAATTCAAGAAGCCTTGAATCAGAAGATAGGGAGCGTCCATAATACATAGCCAAGGTCAGCCTCAGATGGCAGCCTAGTCCGGTCCTCCGGGGATTCTTAGCACCCTCTGCCTTCATGTCGCACTGGCCGCTGCCTTGGCCAGGTACATTCCAGCTGCCGGGGACTGAGGGCCAAGATTTAAGTTGTGGGGTAATTTTGGAGGGGTTTGGCCATAACTCACCACACTGGCCAAGCGGGTTGGTGAGTGTGAGATAGCATTTCCTCTAATCCCGATGGTATAGTTATACCGCTATTGGCAGTCGTCAGAGCCCCTTTAGTGGGAACAGGATGTAACACGAGAAGGCGGGGTTGACATTTGTCAAGAAGAGTCTGTGATGTTACGCATCCCCTGACCTTACATCCCATATATATATATATATATATATCATCATCATCATCATTGTCAACCATTATCAATCCACTGCTGGACGAAGGTCTCCCCAAGTTTCCTCCACAACGGTCTGTCTTGTGCCAGTCTCCTCCATGTCACTCCCGCATATTTACGAATTTCATCCACCCATCTCCCATGTGGTCTTTTTCTGGGTCTTTTCCTGTCCCTTGGAATCCAATCTAAAATTTCGGCTGTCCATCTATGGTCTGTCCTTCTGGCAGTATGTCCAGCCCATTGCCATTTCAGGGATTTAACTCTGATCATGATGTCTTCCACTCTCGTCATTTTTCGGATCCACGAGTTCCTCTTCTTATCTCTCCTGTTTATACCAAGCATGCACCTCTCCATGCTTCTTTGAGTTGTCTGCAGCCTTTGTATGTCTCTTTTAGTTAAGGTCCACGTCTCTGCACCATACGTAAGCACTGGAAGGATGCATTGATCAAACACTTTTCTTTTAAGACATAATGGCATATTGCTCTTGAAAATTATGCTGTTTCTTCCAAAAGCTCTCCAGGCAAGTTTTGTACGCCGATTAATTTCTTCATCAATGTGACCCTCACTTGATATCTGCTGTCCAAGATAAACACATGTATCTGTTATCTCCAGTTTTTCTCCATCAATCGATAAATCTTCATTTCTTGTAAAAGCATTAAACATCACTTTTGTCTTCTGAAAGTTCATTTTTAATCCCACTTCTTTACTCTTGTCAGCAAGTTCCTGGATCATACTCTGCAGCTCTGATGGGGTAGTTGCAAAAATGACTACGTCATCAGCAAAACGAAGGTGGGTTAGATAATCTCCATTAATCTTTATCCCTTTGTTTTCCCAGTTCAGTGATTGAAAGACATTTTCCAATGTGGCATTAAAGAGCTTCGGAGATATGGTGTCACCTTGTCTCACTCCCTTTCCAATTTTTATGTGTGTTGTATTTTCAAACAGCCGAATCTTTGCACTTGCATTTTCATAGATGTTATTAATAATATTAATGTATGCATCTTCAATACCGCAGGATTTCAGAGCCGTGGTAACTGCTGATGGTTTCACCGAATCAAAGGCTTTTTCATAATCGATAAAAGCCATGCACAATGGAAGTTCATATTCCCTCACTCTTTCAATTAGTTCTCTCAGTACGTGGATATGATCTATTGTGCTGTAGCCACTCCTGAATCCAGCTTGTTCTCTCGGTTGAGCCATGTCCAGTGTTACCTTCAAGCGGTGTGAAAGAACTTTAGTGAAGATTTTATAAACCACTGATAGGAGGCTGATAGGTCTGTAGTTCCTGAGATCCTCAATGTCACCTTTTTTATGTAGCAGGATCATTGTAGCATTGTTCCAATCCTCAGGAATCTTCCCTTCATTAAGGCATCGATTGAAAATTTGGCGCAAGTACTGTTTCAATTTCTCCACTTGCTTCTTGTATGATGTCTATAGTAATTCCATCTTCTCCTGGAGCTTTCCCTCGCTTCATGTTCTTGATTGCATGAGCAACTTCTGCTGGGAGGACTGGAAGAACTCTGGTACCTTTCATGATGTCTGGAGTACATGTATCATCCCTTTCATATAATTTGGAGTAGAAATCTTTCACTCTTGTCAAAATTTCGCCTCTATTTCTTGTTATAGAACCATCTTCTTTTCTCAGAGCCATAATCTGTTTTCTTCCCTTACTGAGATGTCCCTTTGCTATCTTTAGGCTTTGGTTGTTTTCAATTGCTTTCCTCACTAGCTCACAGTTGAATTTCCTTACGTCTTCAGTGATACTTTTTCGTGCTGTCTTGCATAGCTCTATATATTCCACTTTGGAAGTCACATCTTCTTTAGTTGTCCTCATCTCTCTTCTTTTTGCATCAACATTTTGGTTTTTCCTGATAATTTGTTTACATGCAACTTGTTCTTAGACCCAGCTAATTTTGTTGCTGTTTCCATAAGAGCTTTGGTTACTTTTCTGTTAACTTCCGAAATATCCACTTCTTCCGATGTTAGGCCTTCTAAAGCAGAGAATCTGTTCTTCAGTTCCAACTTGAAAGTATTATGGTGTTTTTTAAGGTTGGTTATGTCAATACATTTTGTTTGTCTCATGAGCTTGCCACGTTCCAGTTTAGTGTTGAGGTGCATCTTACATCTCACCAATCTATGGTCACTACCTGTGTTGAACTTGTTTAGCACACTGCAGTCTTCGATGACGAATTTTTTGTTACACATAATAAAATCAATTTCACTTGTCGTCCCAATTGGATGTCTCCATGTCCATTTCCTGTGTGGCTTTTTCTTGAAAAAGGAATTCAAGATGAAAAATCCTTCTGCCTCTGCAAACTCAACGAGAGTATTTCCACGCTGGTTTCTGTTGCCGTGACCGAATTTACCTACTGAAGTTTCATTCTGTTGCCGGTGCCCTATTTTTGCATTGAAATCTCCCATAATTATCTTCAAGTGCTGCTTACCTTTATTATTTAGATGACGAATTTCCTCATAAAATTCTTCAATTTCTTCTTCAGGATGACTTGTGGTGGGTGCATAAGTTTGAATAATCTGAGCCTGGTATCTTCTCGATAGTTGGATAACGAGTCGTGCAGCTCTGTCAGAGGAACTTTCAATATATATATATATATATATATATATATATATATATATATATATATATATATATATATATATAACAACCAAAGCCTAAAGATAGCAAAGGGACATCTCAGTAAGGGAAGAAAACAGATTATGGCACTGAGAAAAGAAGATGGTTCTGTAACAAGAAATAGAGGCGAAATTTTGACAAGAGTGAAAGATTTCTACTCCAAATTATATGAAAGGGATGATACATGTACTCCAGACATCATGAAAGATACCAATACCAGAGTTCCTCCAGTCCTTCCAGCAGAAGTTGCACATGCAATCAAGAATATGAAGCGGGGAAAAGCTCCAGGAGAAGATGGAATTACTGTAGACATCATACAAGAAGCAAGTGGAGAAATCGAAACAGTACTCGCCCAAATTTTTACTCGATGCCTTAATGAAGGAAAGATTCCTGAGGATTGGAACACCGCTACAATGATCCTGCTACATAAGAAAGGTGACATTGAGGATCTCGGAAACTACAGACCTATCAGCCTCCTATCAGTAGTTTATAAAATCTTCACTAAAATTCCTTCACACCGCTTGAAGGTAACACTGGACATGGCTCAACCGAGAGAACAAGCTGGATTCAGGAGTGGCTACAACACAATAGATCATATCCATGTGCTGAGAGAACTAATTGAAAGAGCGAGGGAATATGAACTTCCATTGTGCATGGCTTTTATCGATTATGAAAAAGCCTTTGATTCGGTGAAACCATCAGCAGTTACAATGGCTCTGAAAACCTGCGGTATTGAAGATGCATACATTAATATTATTAATAACATCTATGAAAATGCAAGTGCAAAGATTAGGCTGTTTGAAAATACAACACACATAAAAATTGGAAAGGGAGTGAGACAAGGTGACACCATATCTCCGAAGCTCTTCAATGCCACATTGGAGGGTGTTTTTCAGTCACTGAGCTGGGAAAACAAGGGGATAAAGATTAATGGAGATTATCTAACCCACCTTCGTTTTGCTGATGACGTAGTCATTCTTGCAACTAGCCCATCAGAGCTGCAGAGTATGATCCAGGAACTTGCTGACAAGAGTAAAGAAGTGGGATTAAAAATTAACTTTCAGAAGACAAAAGTGATGTTCAATGCTTTTACAAGAAATGAAGATTTATCGATTGATGGAGAAAAGCTGGAGATAACCGACACGTACGTTTATCTTGGACAGCAGATATCAAGTGAGGGTCACATTGATGAAGAAATTAATCGGCGTACAAAACTTGCCTGGAGAGCTTTTGGAAGAAACAGCATAATTTTCAAGAGCAATATGCCATTATGTCTTAAAAGAAAAGTGTTTGATCAATGCATCCTTCCAGTGCTTACGTATGGTGCAGAGACGTGGACCTTAACTAAAAGAGACATACAAAGGCTGCAGACAACTCAAAGAAGCATGGAGAGGTGCATACTTGGTGTAACCAGGAGAGATAAGAAGAGGAACTCGTGGATCAGAAAAATGACAAGAGTGGAAGACATCATGATCAGAGTTAAATCCCTGAAATGGCAATGGGCTGGACATACTGCCAGAAGGACAGATCATCGATGGACAGCCGAAATTTTAGATTGGATTCCAAGGGACAGGAAAAGACCCAGAAGAAGACCACATGGGAGATGGGTGGATGAAATTCGAAAGTATGCAGGGGTGACATGGAGGAGACTGGCACAAGACAGACCGTTGTGGAGGAAACTTGGGGAGACCTTCGTCCAGCAGTGGATTGATAATGGTTGACAATGATGATGATGATGATGATATAAAGTGTTTGATCAATGCATCCTTCCAGTGCTCACATATGGTGCAGAGACGTGGACCTGAACTAAAAGAGACATACAAAGGCTGCAGACAACTCAAAGGAGCATGGAGAGCTGCATGCTTGGTGTAACCAGGAGAGATAAGAAGAGGAACTCGTGGATCTGAAAAATGACAAAAGTGGAAGACATCATGATCAGAGTTAAATCCCTGAAATGGCAATGGGCTGGACATACTGCCAGAAGGACGGACCATCGATGGACAGCCGAAATTTTAGATTGGATTCCAAGGGACAGGAAAAGACCCAGAAGAAGACCACATGGGAGATGGGTGGATGAAATTCGAAAGAATGCGGGAGTGACAGGGAGGAGACTGGCACAAGACAGACCGTTGTGGAGGAAACTTTGGGGGACCTTCGTCCAGCAGTGGATTGATAATGGTTGATGATGATGATATATATATATATATATTACACTTCAGCTATCAGAATGTATTCACAATGTTAAATCCTACTGTGTCATCAGTCAAATGTCTGTGTTTCGCAAAGCAATATTTTCCTTTTATAAATCATGTGCATTGAGCTACCCAAAGGGATAAGTTTTTCTTTATTTTATTATTACGGAAGTGTTATGCCAACAAAAGATAAATACACTGTTGCACCAGTTTAAATTGAATTTAGTGAGGTTTCCTGCTTAATGTGCAATATTAAAATTGAAGGTAAAGAATTGTTCTCCACCAGCAGAAATATTTGTTCTTCCTTTTTCTGAATTAGAAGTATGTCAGTTGTGTGTCATGTTGATTTTAATAGAAGGAAGGCCCAGGCTCCAACGTCAGATTTTTTTTTCACAGGGTGTAAAGCTCTGTTTGTGTTTTAGAGCAACAGATGCTAGTTTTTCTTGTTCTGTTTGATGGTTAAGTTTTTCAAATAAAAGCAGGCCAAGTGGTCTTTCAAAAACCCCAAACTTTGTGCAGTGAAAAGTTATGTGTCCAGGTTGAATTTCATCCCTAGGTCCCATGCACCCACCTTAGCTTGACTAAGGGTAGGTGAATTTAAGGTTCTTTTTGTTTTTAGCTGATTTAACCATACATTTCGTCCTAACCACTATGATTAACCTTCACCACCTCCAAAAGTTATTTACACATGTACATTGTCTACCATTGAGTATTTAGTTTCACACATTGGTACACATGTGATAATAAATATACCTTTTTTTACACTTGCAGGTTTTTTAACTCAGCAAAAACGCAAACAACACAAACCCGCAAAAATAACTTTTGGATTTCAAAACTCTGTGGGAATTTTTATTTATCATGGTCTTGTTTGAAATTTTTTCAGTGTTACCAAATGCATCCACCCATCTCCCAAATTCAATATTTACCTATATCTTAATATTTACATAATTTTTTCTAAATACCCATGGCTCAAACCAATCATAACAGTTGCATACGTGAAGTAAAAAGGTATTCTATTCCATGTTTGGAAGCAAGAAATTTCATGAACTCAATTTGAAATGGGATTAGGTTTTTCGTTTATCATATTGGCTGCATTTATTCCTGTGTAGTGGAAAAATATTTCATATTTAAAAATAATAAATTTGGAAGTACTTTCAAAGGACATGTGGAAAGTCGTGGTCGAAAATCCACTTGTTTACATTTTTGATACATGGAAAGTTGCGATCTAAAATGTTAACAAACCTGTTGGTAAATTCCGCAGGAGAATTCACGGAAGTCCAGCCCTATTTTTTACTGACCTGCACATAAGCCGACCCCCCCCCCCCCCCAACTTTGAAAGCACGATTTTTTCCAAAAACTTTCAGCTTATATGAGAGTACCGGGTGTTTCACAGGCTACACACAACTTTTTTCTTGAATATCGCTTGAAGCTTTTGCTAAATGGCACCAGAGGTCTCCGGATATCATTGTTGAGATGAAAAGAATTTGTGTAGAGCTGGTCTGATGACAGAAGCATTAGTTTTAAAAATGGAGTGATATACGACTGCGGAGAGAGTTTTTATCGTCAAAACTTGGTATATGTGTGGTGAAAACCTGATGAATATGTTAAGAAAGTGGAGTAGTGCCTTTAAGAATTGTCGCAAGCCATTTAGTGCCAGAGTGAGTGCCTTGATAAAACAATTCAAACGAACTGGGAGTTATGCGGTGACATGGCGGCGATGGCCATGAAACAGAACACAGTGCAGATGCAAGAGAACATTTAAGTTGCCCGCAATATTCTGCAGCAATAACCTGGAACTTCAATGAGGAAACTTGTTCAGAAACTGCAGGTTAGCCCAGCTTCGGCATGGCACATTGCAAAATCTGATTTGCAGATGTTTCCCTACAAGATTCAGGTGCAGCAGCCTTTGAATGAAGCGGCCGTGTTGCAGCAAGAGGAGTTTGCCAACTGTTCAATGATCGATGGAGAGAACTTTGATGCGAAAACCATTGTTTTCAGCAATGAGGTGCATTTCTGGTTGGATGGTTACATGAACTGTCAAAATTATTGCATGTAGAAAAGTGAGAAGCCCGAGTTCACAGCTATGAAGCCACTCCATCCACGGAAGGTAACTGTTTGGTGTGCCATGTTTGCGGACAGCGTTATTGGTAGATTTTTCAGTGATTCATCTGTGAACGATGCTATCGTGACTTTTTGCAGAACCGGTTTTTCCCTGCTGCATGTGGAAAAAATTGGATCTGAAACCACACTTTTCAACAAGATGGAGCACAGTCGCACACAACTGGCGATGTCCTTCATTTGATTTAGCAGCATTATGGGGCACGAGTCATTGCTAGAGGTTTCTCACTGTGGTTCTCTGCTGGTTTCTCTTGGCCTCATAGCTCTCATTTACCACCCTCAGATTTCTTCTCGTGGGCTATCTGAAAGATTAAGAGTGTATCGTGACAGGCTAACAACAATGCTACACCTTAGACATGCCATCAAATGTGAAATTCAAGTAATTCCTGATCATGTTTCAGTTAACACTCGATGATTTTGTTCCTGATCACGTTTTAGTTAACACTCGATGATTTACGTTTCAGTTAACACTCGATGATTTTCCCCATGTAGTAGCAATGAATGGTAAGCTTTTCAAACAACTTATTTGATAATTTTCTTTTAACCCCTCTTAATGGTACTGTAGTGTATTTCCCTTCTACTACAATGAAACTAAATTTATTGATGATTCAAGTTGTCAGTGCCCTGTGAAACACCCTGTATATACAGTACACTTACATTATGCACACACAATAATGATGGAATACACCACAATGGTGAAACAGTGACCTGATTTCTATTATGTTCATGGCAGGACCAAAACATTTGAGTTTTTAGCAAATTAGAGAAACAAAATGTACATTTTGCTATTAATGACACAAAACTATCATTCCCAATATATTCAGCTGCTGCTTTGGTGCTTCTTGCAGGGACACGAATGCCGAGGAACCTACCTGGATGGTTTACTACTAAATCAAACCTTTATTTTTTCTGTCTTTTCACATATTCAACACTGAATAAAATGGAACCCCGAGCCCCAGATTATGATGTACACTGATGAGCCACTACATTATGACCATCCCCAGCCTAGAGAAATGGAGACCGAACGGCGGTGCAGGTGAAGTTCACAGAGCAGTATATATACAACCCGAGGACCAGCTTTCGGTTAGTAGAGTGTTTGGAGTCAGAACAGAAAAAGCTGCCGATTTATTAGAGTTTGATCATGGACAAATTGTGATGGCACGACGCCTCGGAACTACGATCTCGGAAGCGGCGCGGCTTGTAGGCTGTTCACGTGCCGCTGTAGTGAGTACGTATCAAAAGTGGTGCAGGGATGGCCAAATGATAAACAGTCATCTGCAGCTCATTGATGCCAGAGACTGTCGCAAATTGTTCATAGCGACAGCAGGGCCACAGTGTGACAAATCACCCGCAGCTACAACAGTGGTGATCAGGGCAATGTGTCACAGCACAGAGTTCATCGCAGCCTTCTGTGCATGGGCCTGTGTAGCCGAAGACCCAGCTGGGTCCCCATGCTCACTGCACGCCATCGCCAACAACGCGTGAAATAGGCCCAAAATCATCGAGATTGGACCGTGGATGACTGGAAGAAAGTGGCCTGGTCTGATGAATCAAGATTCCTGGTGCATCACGTAGAAAGCCGAGCGCGAATACACCGATTACCAATGGAGGCTATGCCACCTGGATGCACTGTTGGGCGGAAACTGACTGGCGGCGGCGGTTCTATGCTGTGGGCGATGTTTTCTTGGGACACTTTAGGCCCCTTTATCCCAACAGCACAATCCCTGACAGCCGTTAGGTATCTGAAAATCATTGTGGACCAAGTTCACTCATTCATGGCAACTGTGTTCCCTGCTGGTGATGGCCATTACCAACAGGATAACGCGCCATTCCACACTGCCAGGATCGTCACGGAGTGGTTTGAGAAACATGATGGTGACTTTCTGTTAATGCCCTGGCCTCCAAATTCATCTGACGTGAACCCAATCGAACATTTGCGGTTCAACTTGGAAAAACGGGTTCACGCTAAATCCCCCCCCCCCACGAAATGTACGGAAACTGGAGGACCCGCTGTTGACATTATGGAACCCGATACTCCAGGATACCTATTACCACCTCATCGAATTGATGCCTCGCCGAGTGGCTGCTGTTTTGCGGGCTAAAGGGGGTCCTACAGCTTATTAGGTAGGTGGTCATAATGTAATGGCTTATCGATGTACATTTTATTGTAGAGTAACAGAAAGAAATCATTTCATTAAAGAAAGAAAAAGAAAGCTAAAAATGGAATAACATTCAAAGTGAACATAAATACCTTCAATTCACGTTTAAGTCTTTCAACATTACTGTGATTGCAAAGACTGTCAATTCCAATCAACATGACTAAAGATGCAAATACATTATCCAGTAAATTAGATAAATGTACATCACTGCAAGCATCATTCCTGGTGATGACAATCAGGACTATACTGAAGAAATAAATGAGAAAAACAAAATATTAATCTCTGAAATATTCAAAACTAATAAAAGTATTTTGGAAGTCATTAAAGCTATAAGAACTAAACTTACTTTAATAATGCTTGTAATGAAGAAAAGTAACATTTTTCATACACTTATAATGCAACAAATAGCACCACATAATTAGTTAAATATGTAAAATGTGAATATTTCTGTATCCAGTAGTCAAATTTAAATAGGCCCCAACCCTCCCTTCGTTTCCCGACATGCAACTCCTGCGGCTACACACATGCGAGGGAACCTCGTGTAGATAGTTGATGGTCTGATGATAGTGCTCCCAGAGCATTGAAAGTGCTCGCCCTGATATCATAGACGAAGAACTTTTAAGTCAGCCATGTCTCCCGACCCAATGAGTATAGCCTTTTCTAATGCAATTGATTTAATTAATGAAACATTTTAAATGTTTGATTGTGCTATTGAGTGAGTGTTTAACTGAAAATATTTAACTAAATTGTTTTTTTTGTAAAATGTTTTTTAACTAACAAAAACCTGTAACATAATAAGGCATCTCAGGGTGGGAGCACATGTCTCATGGAGTGACAACGTGCGAAATACTTTTCAATATTAGGTAAACAATACCTTTGATATTATATTTGTTTATACAAAACCCCTTTAAATTTTCAATGAAGGAAGAAATATGAATATTTTTTCCTTCATTGAAAATTCGAAGGGGTTTTATGAAGAATTCTTCATAATAAATGGAGAATTGATAGAATATTCAAAGCAAACAATATAAATTCTGAATTTGCTTGTAACTCGTACTTGTCATCCATGTAACACCTCTCAGAAAATTTGAATAGTGTTCAGATTCCTAGGCTAAGGTTGCTTAGTCTCAGTTGCTTGGAGCTTCACTGTCCTGGGTGGTTTAACGGTTAGCATACTCGATCGTAAATCGGCGGATTGGATTCCCGCTCTAGGGCGATGAAATTTTCAAATTTTCTCAGAGATATTACATGGATGACCAGTATGAGTTACAAGCAAATTCAGAATTTATAATCTGTTTGCTTTGAATATTCCTTCGAATTTTGATGGTCTGCAAAGGCCTTTTACTGTGAAAAATTAATGTTGTTAAAAATAATACAAAAACATACTGTAGGACGATGAATTTTAACAAGAAATCGTAAAATTCTGTCATTTTTCTGATCTTCACATTTTTTTAAGCAAATTTGTTAAAAATCCTGATGTCTGGACCTCCTGCATCATATTTAATCGGTGGGCGTCCAACTGAAAATGAGTGATATTTACAGTAAAATACGAACCAAAAAACCTTTAACTCTTAAAAGTGAAGATATAAAAATAGCTTGTTACCTTTTATCGGTCGGTAGCTTCTTCCCGGCTAGTTGCTTTTGGCAGACTTTCGTAATTACCATTGAATTTTGACTAACACACTTTCATCAAGAAGAAAACTAAGTTGTCAATATTTCATGAACCGAACAATCGTTCGAGCAATATGTAGCTTCTCGATGAACATGTGTCAGTCAAAGGTCAATGGTAACTACGAAATTCTACCAAAAGCAACTAGCCGGAAAGAAGCTACCGACCAATAAAAGGTAACAAGCTAGTTTTATATCTTTCAAGAGTTAATTGTTTTTTGGTTCGTATTTTACTGTTTATGTCACTCACTCTCAGTTGGACACCCACCGATTAGATATGATGCAGGGGGTATAACATCGGGATTTTTAATGAACTTGCTTTAAAAAAAACGTGAAGAACAGAAAAATGACAGGATTTTACAATTCCTTGCCAAAATTCATTGTTATAAGCCACGTAGTGACGTTCGAATGGTGGGACTTGACCATTTAAACTGACACTAATACTGTAGGACTTTTCTGTACCATCAGAAATCCCTTAAAAGGACCCAACTCCAAATGATTCATATTCACATAATGCAACTTCATTTTTGTGGTAATAAGTTCTAAATCATTGGGACTGCTTTCTTAAAACATAAGCTAAAAAATGATAGAATGAGTAAAATAATTTTGTTTACACAGAATAAAATGGTATGAATTTTCTTTCTGCCTCAAAAAATTTTTCCTTCTTTTTTTACTTTCAAAACGCCTTAATTCTACAGAATTTCTACTCAAATGGTGACAAAATGCAAAAGCATAATATAATCTTTTTAACACTAGAAATTGCTTTCTTTTCTCCATTTTTGTTTTGGACAAAATGAACTGGTTTGATGTTCAGAGAGTGACAATCTTTGTTTTGCCATGAAGTGATTTTATTTTTTTGCCAAAATAAATTGATTTGTACTTCACATCCAAATAATTTTGTAATAAGAATAATCTTTTTGCACAAGAAATCCTTTTTCTCTTCTGGTCTCCCCTTCTTTGGAGGGAGGGGGATCAACTAAACCAATTTACAAATAAATAATAATACTTCAACCTACTGCTGATCATTAAAAAACAAAAAAAAAACTTTTCATGAAAGAAACCTTTTTTTCTCATAAATGAATTTATTCTATGCAAATCATATCCAGACAATACTATAATTACTTCAGCTCTGGAAATCACATTTTTCCATTGATGTGAACTGATTCTAAGGATTAATATTAAAATTATACAACTCCATTAAATGGCCATAAGCTCTGCATGATGCCAGAAAATGCAATAATGTGAAATGAGTGCGAAAAAACATTTATCCTGATTTATGAGGTAAGTACCATACCACCATATTTTTCTACCAATTACTATAAATAGAACACAAAGGAAACTACTGCGTATGCCATACTTAAATAAGGCAAGCTACAAAAAAATGATGAACACAGACAAAAGGAGAAAACCTGTGCATTACTGCATGCTACCAGGGTTTGGGTGCAATTCAACCATTTTGTCCTTACGCAGGAATTGTTCAGTATGAATTCTCCATGTTGCTTAGCTTTACATTTTCATAGCAATCCATTTATACATCACCAGAATATGGAGGGAAACAGTGTGTTGATTTGTTTTCTGAACTGCAAATGTAAATTTGATATTCTCCCCTTTCATTTCTGATTTCACTCCAAAAAATCTAGGGTGTTTCATGGAATTTTCTTAAAAATATATATATAAAAAAAAAAGTACTTTTCAAATCTGGAAAGACAAGAACAACATTTCACAACATCTTCAAGACCAATATAAACCCTGAGAAAAAGAGAGGACGAAGAATATTTTCTGAAAAAACAAATCGTGTATGACGAAACATTAAAGGCATTTGTACAAATGAAAAAAATAATGTTAGCAAAGTTTGTTTGATATTTCTAAAGAATCCAGAGCTTTTATTTTCTTCATAAAGAAGAATTAAAGTGGACACTTACAGAAAATCATTATTCTTTTGTAATAATTGTTTCTTATTTTACAAAAATCAATTTAATAATTTTTTTTATATGGTATTAAGAGAGGAAAAGGGATTTTTAAATATTTGGAATTTTTAAATGAGGGTCTCATTTAAAAAAATATTTTTACCTAATACCCAGAGAAACTATTTTATTGAATTAGCTTAATGAGAGGAAGCCATGACATCTTTCATTAAAAAATTAAAAATAAAGTTAAATTGAAAACAGTCAAATAATAATAATAACCTTCTGTAAATTCTGTTTTACACGTTCTGTAAAGTGGATACAGTCTGTGGTGGTGCATTAACTTATTCAATTAAAATATAAATCGGTTAGAAGTCCTAAAGATGTTACTTGCGGAAGTGCGTGTTCAGTCCAACGTCAGTAGTTATTGAGTTTCTTTGTCCAAAGTTGTATCTTGCTTCAATATGGTCAGTTGTTAGGGTTAGTTCGAGAGTCATTTCGTTATAAGTTGTACCTACTTCGGATATGTCCAGATGTTAGGGTTAGCTCCGTTCTGGCTGCGTCGACATCATATTGAATAGGTTAAGGTTTCCAGATAATAATTAAAGATTCTTGAGTTAAGAGTTACTATTTACATACAACTTGAAGTTCCACGTCGTACTTGGCTTTTAGGGCTATCTCGTCAATGCTGCACTCTCTTGGAAATGCTGAGGAAGTCTTCAAAGTTTGGTCAGGTTCATAAAAAATTTAAAAGTTTTAAAAGGTTCCAGTTAAAATCGTTATATACACCACCTCATACCGTCCACAGTCTCAATCACCGGACTCGCGTTTCACCTAGGCTCTACCCTGGCGTTTTCAACGGAGACTTCACACCCTCTGTCGAAGTCTGCTATCTGAAAGTCTCGTGTCCACAGTGCGCATGTTCCCCATTTAACCCACTGCCAAATGCCATCTAGTGTCAGGTCACATCAACTTTATCTTCATCTACGTCATTCTCACTCTTCCTTTTTCTCTTCCTCTCTCTCCTCTCCCTATTCCATTTCTTCTCAGTTTCGATCAGGTTCCTCCAAGCGTACGGAAGGTCGCATGGACTATTATTATTGGAGTTAAATGGTTTGGTCTTACTTATTATTACTGCTTCTGCTATTTGTATTGTTCTCATATTATTCTGCTGGTTTAATATTGTAATTCCTTCCCAATGGGGTATACATTGGCTATCCAAACAGAAGTCAATAAGTGCTGTTTTATTCTTTCTTCTGCTCCAGTTCTTCATGTGTTCGGTCAATCTGATTTTAATATTTCTTTTTTTACTGCCTATATATTGGTTGACGACTTTATTTTGATTATTTATTATTGGTATAGAGTAGACACCCGCTTTTTGTAAGATTGGGGTCTTTCTGTGATAGTTACTAAGAGATTTCGTTATATCTCTCGTTTGTACACCAAAATCTAGGTCATATTTTTTACACGTTTTCTTCATAATAGTTGTGATCTCTGGTATATATGGTAATGATCCACAATTTTTTTACCTGTTGAGTCTGTGTACTCCTTTGTTGTTTATTTCTAGGGTTGCATCTATTAATAAGGTTATTTATTTTCTTCACATCATAACCAAAGTTTATTGCTGTGTTCTTTATCCAATTCAATTCATTTTTTAGTAGTTGGGCATTAGATGTATGAGTAAACGCTCTGCTGATATATGATTGGAAAGCTGCAAATTTGTGGATGGTGAGAGTTCTCAGGAATGATATTAGTGATGTTGTCAGGTTTTCTATATACTTGGAAACCGATGTTATTTTGTTTATGAGATAGACCAATTGTTGCGAAAAATAAGTCACCTACGATAAATCTTGAGCGAGCACTATATAACTTTTTAACTCCTATCTACAAACAATATGAATGTACTGTGAACAGTCCCACAGAGGTAATTACACTAATACAGGATAAATCAATCAATTGGAATAAGAAAACAAGACTTACCAGCCTTGATGTGATATCCCTCTTCCCAAATACCCTTACTCTGGATGCAATTTGACCTCATTGTTGAAAGGTTGTGTGAAAATGAAATATCAACACAGCAAATTGAAGACATAAGAAGAGCACTTCTTTTTATTGACAAAAACAATTATTTCAGTTATGAAGGCAAAATATATCGACAATTATCGGGAGCACCGTTGGGATCGCCGATTTCGGGTTTGTTGGCAGAGGTGATTTTGCAGAACATCGAAAAATCTATGAGACTGAAAACAGATATACCACAACCATCGATGTTTTGCAGGTACGTGGATGACATCCTTATGGTATGGCAGCATGATGATAACCAGCTACAGATGTACATAGATGAATATAATAGCTATTACAAAACAATTAAAGTTACTGTGGAATGAGAAAAGGATGGAATCTTACCATACTTAGACATATTACTATCTCATAAACAAAATAACATCGATTTCCAAGTATATAGAAAACCGAACAACATCACTAATATCATTCCTGAGAACTCTCACCATCCAGCATCTTACAAATTTGCAGCTTTCCGATCATATATCAACAGAGCGTTTACTCATACATCTAACGCCCAACTACTAAAAAATGAATTGAATTGGATAAAGAACACAGCAATAAACTTTGGTTATGATGTAAAGAAAATAAATAACCTTATTAATAGATGCAACCCTAGAAATAAACAACAAAGGAGTACACAGACTCAACAGGTAAAAAAATTTTGTGGATCATTACCATATATATCGGAGATCACAACTATTATGAAGAAAACATGTAAAAAATATGACCTAGATTTTGGTGCACAAACGAGAGATATAACGAAATCTCTTAGTAACTATCACAGAAAGACCCCAATCTTACAAAAAGCGGGTGTCTACTCTATACCAATAATAAATAATCAAAATAAAGTCGTCAACCAATATATAGACAGTACAAAAAGAAATATTAAAATCAGATTGACCGAACACATGGAGAACTGGAGCAGAAGAGAGAATAAAACAGCACTTATTGACTTCTGTTTGGATAGCCAATGTATACCCCATTGGGAAGGAATTACAATATTAAACCAGCAGAATAATATGAGAACAATACAAATAGCAGAAGCAGTAATAATAAATAAGACCAAACCATTTAACTTCAATAATAACAGTCTATACGACCTTTCGTACGCTTGGAGGAACATGATCGAAACTGAGAAGAAATGGAATAGGGAGAGGAGAGAGAGGAAGAGAAAAAGGAAGAGTGAGAATGACGTAGATGAAGATAAAGTTGATGTGACCTGACACTAGATGGCATTGGCAATGGGTTAAATGGGGAACATGCGCACTGTGGACACGAGACTTTCAGACAGCAGACTTCGACAGAGGGTGTGAAGTCTCCGTTGAAAACGCCAGGGTAGAGCCTAGGTGAAACGTGCGTCCGGTGATTGAGACTGTGGACGGTATGAGGTGGTGTATATAACGATTTTAACTGGAACCTTTTAAAGCTTTTAAAATTTTAAAGAACCTGACCAAACTTTGAAGACTTCCTCAGAATTTCCAAGAGAGTGCAGCATTGACGAGATAGCCCTAAAGGCCAAGTACGACGTGGAACTGCAAGTTGTATGTAAATAGTAACTCTTAACTCAAGAATTTTTAATTATTATCTGGAAATCTTAACCCATTCAATATGATGTCGACACAGCCAGAACGGAGCTAACCCTAACATCTGGACATATCCGAAATAGGGTACAACTTATAACGAAATGACTCTCGAACTAACCCTAACAACTGACCATATTGAAGCAAGATACAACTTTGGACAAAGA
This sequence comes from Macrothele yani, assembly GCA_039090855.1. Taxonomy (NCBI): domain Eukaryota; kingdom Metazoa; phylum Arthropoda; class Arachnida; order Araneae; family Macrothelidae; genus Macrothele; species Macrothele yani. The sequence goes on along the minus strand of CM077008.1, from coordinate 34,101,790 downwards.
AACTCAATAACTACTGACGTTGGACTGAACACGCACTTCCGCAAGTAACATCTTTAGGACTTCTAACCGATTTATATTTTAATTGAATAAGTTAATGCACCACCACAGACTGTATCCACTTTACAGAACGTGTAAAACAGAATTTACAGACGTTAAAGCCTCTTCCTGAAGAACCTTGTGGTCACGTAATTGTATGTGAACTTTATGATAGAATCACATGAGATATAATGATAATAATTAAGCTAACCGGGAAAGTCATCTGTTATAAAGGGTTACTCAAAATACTTCAGAGAATTAACAAAAAAATTCATGTCCGACTTGCTTTGGGCATAAACAAAATTAAAAAAATTCTTCACTCCCATAAAACAAAGATAAAGCAATCTCCTGCTACAAGAAGGACTGGTCTACAATCAAAGACTGACTCAGACAGTTTGGGGCCTGGGCAAGAAGCTTTCAGGGCCCTCCCAGCATTCCATGTTATGTATATGCATGTATGATTGAGGACACACACATAATAGAACACCATAATATCGACAAATTGTCAGACATGAAATTTTCTGTTAATTCTGCACAGTTATTATTTGCATTATTTGTTGATATTATGGTGCTCTATTTATTTGTGAAATTTATAACTGTCATTTCCATGTGTTTCAACATACAGTTCTGAAATTACCATTTTAACTTCTTTCAGTACATGAACATTATAAATCATTTTTTTTTAAATTTGAACAACAGGTTATTGTTACAAATACTACTGTTTCACATGTTGTATACGATAATGTCTTATGGTGCCGGAAGCCATGCTATAAATGTCGAACATAATATTATTATCATCACAGTATTAAAGTATAAAACATTAAAAATAGAGTAAACTCACCCTGTGCTGTCTTAGGTTATTTCTTATTCACTGAACATTACTGGTATTCATGCCTTTGGTCCATTTATTCGGTGTTCTTTCTCATCACCCTCACAAAATGGCTGACTGTTGGTGCCACCCTATTTGGGGTGTATATGGTAGCACTTGATGAGTTTGACGAGCTATTGTTCAAACTTGTTGAATTTGTAATCAATTCTTCATGACCAAAGGCTTAAAAGATTTGCTGTTAGTTCAAAGCAAAAAATAGACAATTTACTGAAATCAATGATTTGAATTTACAATATGAAGTCAACCTCATAAAATCATAGAACAGAAACACAAAGTAAAGGAACCATTAAAAGCCAATAAAATCTTAAAAACTTCTAAAAAAAGTTGCAAAAAGCAAACATCGCGTACAGCCTTCAAAACATTACCAGACTAGTTTTGACAGCATATCCTCCGCTGTCATCCTCAGTGGTCACATATGCTGACGCTGTGGCCTGCTCTACTACATGCAATGTTGGTTTTCTTCACGAATCCCCTCAAAACCTGTTGGCACACGAAATCGCTTTTCCTTGCCCAGTTCCGGCACATGCCCCAGGCTGTTGTTGCTACGTGGAAAAGCGATTACGTGTGCCAACAGGTTTCGAGGGGATTTGTGAAGAAGAAGAAGACCAACATTGAATGCAGTACAGCAGGCCACAGCGTCAGCATATGTGATCACTGAGGATGACAGCGGATGATACGCTGTCAAAACTAATCTGGTAATGTTTGAAGGCTGGATGCGATGTTTGCTTTTTACAGCTTTTTTAGAGGTTTTTAAGATTTTATTGGCTTTTAATGGTTCCTTTACTTTGTGTTTCTGTTCCATGATTTTAAGAGGTTGACTTCGTATTGTAAATTCAAATCATTGATTTCAGTAAATTGTCAACTTTTCGCTTTGAATTAACAGCAAATCTTTTTAAGCCTTAGGTCACAAAGAATTGATTACAAATTCAACAAGTTTCAACAATATCATCAAACTCATCAAATGCTACCGTATACACCCCAAATAGGGTGGCGCTAACAGTCAGCCATTTTGTGTGGATGACAAGAAAGAATACCAAATAAATGGACCAAAGGCACGAATACGAGTAATGTTCAGTGAATAAGAAATAACTTAAGACAGCACAGGGGTGAGTTTACTCTATTTTTAGTGTTTTATACTTTGATATTGTGATGATATACATTGAGAATACTGTGAGCTATACATTGGGAACAGGCCTTGACCAACGTCAAGATGCCAGAAAAGTCTGTAAAATTCAAAAAGAACTCAGAGGGAAGGAAGATTAAACAAAATTTCTTCAAGTGGAACTAGAACCAAATAATATTATGTTCGACAACTATAGCATAGCGTACAGCACCATAAGACATTATCGTATACAATGTGTGAAACAATAGTATTTGTAACAATAACCTATTGTTCGAATAAAATTATAGTAACCACATAATGCTTATGGTTGTTGGTCTAATAATAACCATAATGAGATTATCATTGTAAATCAGTTTGATGTAAATACAATTATATTTTGGGGCCCCCTCAAAGGTCAGGGACCTGGGCACATGCCCCAAATTCCCTCCTGTAAATTAAGCCCTGTTTACAATGTAAACTGCAGTTGCAGGAACACCTATGTAGGACAAACTGGGAGACAACTTCAAATCTGTGTAGCAAAACATAAAGCTGATATGAGAAATATTACCAACAAAACAAGACTTGACGTACGTAATCAAAACAGTGGACATACCATTTTTTTTTGGCACATATGAGACTTTTCCTGCAGAATACCAGGCCTTGACTTATACACCACACTGAATTATTTATTAATTGGTCACTGATATTTATAAGTGCAGAAAAAAAAAAAAAAACATACAAAAAAATGGGCCTTAAATTTGTTGGTGATTTGAACCCCAGAATGCAATATTGCATTCATAAGAAATGATTCTAAAAGCATAGCAAATGCAATATTCCATTCACCAAGATTTTGTTTAAAAGCTTGTGAAATGGATATTTCTGTTTGACAGAAACATAACTGAATTTGCAGACTGATTTGGAGTGGTAGCTCTAATATGTCAATTGCATCCCCCTTGTGTCCTTCCAAGTTCCTTCGGGTAACTTTCACTCCTGGTTTTGCAAAGTTGGGCGCACCTCAACTTTGCAAAACCAGGAGTGAAAAACAATGGGTGCACCTCATTTATTTCACATTACAATGGGTGCACCTCATTTATTTCACATTAATAGCTCTGAAACATGTTGTTGCCATGCAATTGATTGGCTGATGACAATTGTGTTGAAAGTCGGTGGAGCATGTGCTTTAAAAACAACATTACCAGCAGCTAGTGATGGCAGCCTCTTTTCACCCTGTCAATCTCTGCATTGTATCTCTCAACTGAATTAAAACCAACAATTGTTTCCATTTATCATGCTTTATCTTAATTTATTTCATGCTTCCAGAGTCCGTTTGAAACTGAAATGCAAAGCTCTTTTGATTTCTGATTTCAATCACACTAAGTGAGAGAGAGAGAGAGAACGATAACTCATGTGTCCTGGTATTTTTTTCCCCATCTAGAATCAATGCGTTTATTGATAAAATTATGGCTTGAAAGGGTTTTAGCACACATGCTTAAATTTATTCATAAAATTGTACCTTGGGCTCAACAAATCTAGTGAAGTAGAGAAGTTGTAAATTTTTTATACTCAGACTAACATGGTACATTTCATATGAAAAAAATTCCTAGTGTAAAGTTGAGTGGTAGCTCAGGAAAGCTGTAGTATATATGTACAATGAAGTGCCAAAAAACTGGGATACATTTCTAATACAGCATTGGTCCTTCTCTTGATTGGATAGCAGCAGCAGCACGATGGAGCATGGACTCCCCGAATGATGGCTTCCCTGACTGGTTGACATTGGGGTAGGAAAATGGTAGTGTCAGTTCCCAAGAAAAAAAAATAATAATAAACTTATAAACTTCAACTTTTTGGTGAAAAGAAAAATGTGGAAGTTACCTCACCTTCTCTTCCTTTTTAAAAATATCAACTGAATCATTGAAAATATAATTACAGATTTTTTTTTTTTTTTTTTTTGCAGTAGTTTCTCTGAGTGGTTTATCCTGAGAAAGGAATATAGTAGCATCAGTTTGTAAGAAAAAAATAAGCTTATGAATACAACTTTTTGCCAGAAAGAAAAATGCAGAAATTACCTCACTTTCTCTTTCTTTTAATATTTACTGACATTAAAAATACAGTTACAGAATTTCAAAACACTGTGTTTGTTTTAGCCTTGTCCTATACTCAGGATCGACTTATCTACAAATGAAGGAAATACAGAAATTTATAATTCACTCGGTTTCTACTCTAAATCAACTTATAAGCTGAGAAACAAGGTAACTAGGACTCCTCCTACCATATCACCAGCACTGCATGAAAAGGAAGTTGGAAGGAGTAAAAACTGAAAGAAGAGAAAGCCACAATTAATGAACAGAAAGGCTGGGTATTACTGTAAGAGTGGCAACATCTACTCCTTGAGTCAGCCCTGATGAAGGTTGGTGGCAATCCAAAAATTTGACAAGTTTCATCTGAGCAATCCCTGTAAAACTAAAGTTCAATTTTATGCTGTTTTGTCACTAGAATTTGCCATGACTTTGTTATTTACCTGTCATGATAAGCTCTCCACAGGATCCTCTCATCTGATGTAATGACATTTTTTAATTCTGATCCTCGTAAGCAAGAAAACATATGAACGCCATTCAGAGCTCCAATGGTAGGAAATGGAAGCTGCAAAGAAAGCATCTTGAGAGTCAGTACTAGACAATGTGAGGGGATACAAGTAATTTTGTTGATTTCATTCAAAATTCTAATTCTTGTTTTCAGTTCTGGTTAAAGCAATGTGTACATTTCACACACAAAAACCTGAACACTAATTCTGACATAATGTAAAAGTAATTATGTGTGAACGTTTCACACACAAAGCAATGAAAACCAAAACATCAATTATCATCTCTCTCTCTCTCTCTCTCTCTCTCTCTCTCTCTCTCTCTCTCTCACACACACACACACACACACACACACACACACATGTATGTGCATGCACATGCAAAGGAAATGGAAACCAGAACACCAATTCTGACCAAAGGATGTGATAATGCAAAAAGTTAGGTGTGGACATCACACACACACACACACACACACACAAACACTGGAAATGAAAACCAGAACACAAGTTCCGTACAAGGCTGTGATAATATAAAAAGTTATAATAGAAATGAATGGCTAAATTTTTAAATGACCACAGTAAGTTCTATTTGCAATAACAGTAATCTTTTAAAAGACAGACACTTGTTTTTAAGACAGATCTACTTCCACAAAATGACTGCGAACAGGTCTTGTGGAATGTACATACAATACATACATATCTCTAAGCTGTTCTCGGAGATTCAGAGGTTAGCTCCACAAAGAAAGATAGTACACCAGATAAATGCTTAACTTATTTACTTATTGTTGCTGTAACAAATGTCTCCATTTACAGTGATCTTGATATACAGCTTGAGCTTCACTGACATCTATCACACAACACCTTCTGTACTTCATACTCATAATCTTTTTCTCATGCAGACACTCCTGAATCTGGTTCTCCCAGGATTTCCTTGGCCTTCCTCTACTTTTCTTTCCTGTCACTTGGGCTGAGAAAATTTTCTTAGTAAGCATCTCATCACTTGTTCTTTTAACATGGCCAAACCAGCTAAAAATATCAGTCTCCACCTTACTGACAACATTTTGCCTCACATTACACAACTGCAACACATCTTCATTCCCTGCATGATCAGTGTCTTACCACAAACCCCTCGTAAGTACCACATCTCTCCTGCTTACAAATGGCTCCTACATCTCTTCTGCAGTAGCCAGGTTTCATTGTCATATATCAGAAGTAGCAACAATTACACTTTCATACACACCCATGTCTTGTGGGATGTAACACTCTAAATGAGGTCTATTTGCCACAGTCATCATTTTAACACACCAGTAGTGCATATCATCAGCACAGGCATCTGGAAATGACTTCCTCTTGTTGAAAACTGGCTTCCTAGGTTCTTAAATTTATCACTTAATCCAACACTAATACATTTTCTTCCCCTTCTAGGAAATATTTTATTTAAAAACACAAATTTTCAGAAAAAACTCTTCTCCTTCTTCAGGCAGCCTTTTGTTGTCACTTTTTCTCTGTCAATATCGTGGTTGCGGTTATCCCACATGAGTGTTATGGTTAGTTTTCACCAAATCTTGCCAGATGTTAGGCAGGGACAAACCTCTGCAGTCATTGATGATGGAATTCTGATTTTTTCCCCATTTCAATTCCTTCTTTTAATTTTCTTTTTGAAAGCAGCTTTGGAAACTGATGACTTTAAGGGAATTCCAGTCCATGTTGTGACCAGTTTTTGTAACATGCCTAACTAATCCTGTCTTGCTGGAGCAATTTCATGTCCTATCTTTACTGTATTCTCTTTTTCTGTTACGATTATTTTGTACAGAACATGTAATTGACTATAAGGGAGATGCAAGGCCCTTGAAAATACCCGTAAATAAAACAACAGAGCTGTTATTCTTCTCCAGATTGTGTATCTATATTTTTAACAGAGAAATACTGTTCTTGAAACACCTATCACTGCTCACTACCCAATTCTCTTTCAGACAACATTGCATATAACGAACAATTTCTGCTGCCATACTCACTTGTTTAATTACTTCACACGAAGAACAGACATTCATCCCTTGATAGCTATTAACCAGCCTAATTCATTTCTCCAGCAGACAGTTAAGAGTCTGAAAGTTACAACCATAAATTTCCACACACACACACACACACACACACACACACACAAAGGTAATAGTGCAGACACAGAAAGACTCATAAAATAACAAAGCAAAGCAGGGCTTGAAAAATATCTGAAAAAGTAATATGCCCAGCTGGGCATGTGCAGAAATGATTTACCTGCCCAGGTAGTAAAAGCTGGATGCCCACATAAATTTAACTTTTAAGATAACAAATCAGAAACTCCATTTTTTTTAAGTAAACAAATATGATGGGCTTTTTTACATGTTTTTCATTTCAGTTTTAAAGTTTTGTATTCAAAATGTTTTTTTTTTTTTTTTTTTTTGATTGGAGGTTTAACGACCACCGTGAGCAACTCAATGGGCTATAAGCAGTCGCCCGTCCCTAATTTAGGGTCACTGGTTCCAGGGAAGGGAGAGAGCCAGTGCCGTAAGACAAACACAACATCCATGCCTCACCGGGATTCGAACCCGGACCCCTTCGGACGAATGAGCATAGGCCAACGCCTTAGACCACTGCGCCACCGGGCGGCATTCAAAATGTTCAATGACCAAAAGCGTTTATTTCAAGTTTTAAGATGATTATCTTGAAATTGGTAGGATAGTATGATGGAATTGGTATTTGAGATATTCAGTGATTTTGCCATGTCCCTTTCATTTAAGTTTTCACCCTTTATTATTAAATATTGGAGGTTAGTTCCATCAGAGACAGGCAACTCATTGCCAACCATATACAACATTTGGAGCAAAACTACATATGGTTCCAATTTCTGGACCTAGAGCATAAAATAATTAAGGAAGTGATATTCTTCTGTCCATAGCACTCCGTAACAATAATACAACTTCCGGTGATTAGCAGTGAAGGGAAAAAAGACATGCAAAAACTTTTTTTTTCTTGTACATGTTAGAAGGGAATCCTATTCCTAACTTTATTTTTAAATTCAGTTGCACAAGCTAGGCAACTAGATTTCTTACTTACCTGCCCAGGCCAATAATTTACATGACCAGGCATCTCGGGCATGGTATTTTTCAAGCCCTGCAAAGGTAGCTTGGAGAGGTAGCCAATCTTTTTAAAGTGATGTATCTCACTAAAGAAATGGCAAAATGATGAAATAAGAATATCAGCAGACAGAGCAGGGCCAGAAAATTTTGAAAACTGTAACATGCCCAGTAAGGCATATTGTCCAAAAAATGCATGCCCAAATACACCCTCAGGGGAAGATTGGCGAACCAGGACATTTCCAGGTGGACCACTCGAGAAATGGCCCATTTCTTCCCAATCTTTTAAGCTGAATTTTTTAATGAATGAATAATTAATTTACTACTTATGAATAATAATCAGTAACTTCATTTTCTGTCAGAAAAGTTATTTCCTTAATAAAAAAAAAAAAAGTGTTTCTATCTATAATTTGGGCATTTGCTCTGAAAAGACAGCAAAATTCTCTGTACTTATGGGAGAAAAGTGCAGCTGGACCATGTTAATTAAGCAAAAACTAACTTACATCATTGGACTTGTAGCTCAGAGTAATTGGTAGGCCCTACCATCCATTTTTAATTTTGATGGAGACACTAGCATCCATTCTGATGACTCCGTCATTCCCACACTTTTCTCCACATACAGACAAAGCGATTCTCTGGCAGAGATATTCTGAAATTCGTGTCCCTCCTGCATTTATCTTAAAAGCAACAATGATTTACCACAGAACTGGTTGATATGGATCAAGCTATGGATCTACTATACGTAAATAGACGTACCAATATGTATTTATTTGGTAACTGATCATGCAGCAGGTGGTCAGTGACCATATAAATCCAAAAATTAATAGCATAGGAAAAATGTATGTGGCATGATCACATTTCAACACTCAGAATAACTTTCCTGGTGGTTATGTTGAGACTGAAGTCTTTGAGAGACTCCTGATTTTGTCAAAACCAAATTTTTCAAAGAAAAAGTTGTCCTGTATAATACCCCATTTTGAGCATGGTTTGATGCTACATTCAATCAATCATGAGCATATTCAGAAAATTATTTTATCATTAAATTGTCATTAAAATCCATTTATGACTGAATTCCTTTTTAAATGCATGTTTTGACATTTCTCTTTCATCCAGGATCTAATAGAATTTTTTTTTTTCATGAGGGAATTTATGAGGTGTTTTCTTATAGGTACATGTATTTTTGTAATGGACCACAAGACTAAAATTCCAAGCCTGGTGTGGTCATCTCAATCCGCACCTGTACACCCTCACACATAATGTACATATGATTCTATTTTTTCTGAACATTTTGGAAACAATATAATAAACAAAATACTTTTACTCAAGTAATTTCTCTGCATTTCATAAATTGTACCCAGCAGTGAAATATGGTCAGTCCACATCAAATTAACACAAAAAGTAACAGATTTGATTTGAATCCTCTTGGTTTTCATGAAACCTGGTAAACTTGCAGACTTTACTGAGAAACTAATCAGTGCAAAATTTCAGCTTCTTATATACAATACTTCTATAGTTATATGACTTTGATTTACAAAAAAAAAGTATTTTTGTGTCTACCATGCCTGCCATAAACAACAATAGCTGTAGACCTAATTGGTCAACACATATCATATTGGAGCCCATTTCAAAGCTTATTATATGATCTATCTTTTGAGATATCATACAATCATAGCAACCTTATGAGACATTTGATAGAAACAAACTTACACAAAGTATATTCAGTATTATCTTGCATTAAGATATAGTATATTCAGTCATATCTGGCATGTAATGAAAGTGCTAGAGAAATTGTTACTAATGTTACAGCAACTTGGCAGTAACTTATCTTTCAGTATTTTAATTGTTTTTAATCTTTCAGTATTTTAATAGGTTTTAATCTTTCAGTATTTTAACAGTTTTTAATCTTTCAGTATTTCAACAGTTTTTAATCTTTCAGTATTTTAATAGTTTTTAATCTTTTAATATTTTAATAGTTTTTTAATATAGAATATCTTTAGGTAATTAATGCATAACGAAATTTCAATTTATGACTTCACTTGCTTTTGGACCATGTGGTCGTGTAAGTTAGAAGAATATTTGTATTTAAGTACATAGAAATGTGCAAGTTTTTAATTATACTTAATGTAAATAAACTTGTAATATAGTAAATTAGGCAAAACAAGTGTAAACCTTTCAGTGCGTTTTAAATAATTCTTTAAAATGAAGCATGATCGATAATAGTTAACTTTACACTTTGTTAAGGTTATATCCTGGTTCACTATCATTCTTTACTACATGCTGCAAAATGTTTTAATGCAAGATATGACTGAATATACTTTGTGTAAGTTTATTTCTATTAAACTTCTCATTAAGGTTGTGAAAAAAAGTATTAAATAAGAGACATGTCTCTTATAAACATGTCTCTTATTTAATACTTTTAGAGTGGATAACACTTCAGTGTTAGAATTACAAATAAATTTTCTATGGGCCCAGCAGACCACTAGAATTTGCAAACCACTGGTCCACCAAAATGCCCACCAGTCCTTAAAAAAAAAAATAAAAAAAGATGTTTACAATAAATGCAGAAAATAATGTGTCATTTTAATGGAATTATCTCTAATATTTGTTTTTTGAACATCTAATTTGAAAGTGCAACTGACAGAACAAAGAATTTTCCAGAATAAGGTCCTGATGGATTGGTGATATAACACAGTAAAAGTGCATTCATGATCTGTTTTTAAGTAAGAAGGAACAAAGAGACTCCATGGGTACAAAAAAATTATTTTACGTTAGTAGCCTTTTTTATATGTTTTATTATTTAGGATTTAGCTTCCTTTCCTTATTTTTAGTCTTATTGCTCATCCCTGCTACTTTTCCCTGAAGTTTGTTTTAGTATCCCATTTAAAACTGTTTCATGTGAATTGCTCTTTTACAAAAAATTACCTTCACACATCCAATTGATCTTCTGTGCTAGTGTGTTTTCTTGGGCTAGTAACAAAATCTGGCTTGTGTCTGGTGTCAGTATCCACTACATTCACTAGGGTAGGAGAAGGTAATAATAAACGGCTGTAGCCGTTAAAAAACTGGGAAACTGCCTTTCTGTATTAGCTGTTTCTTCCACTCTTTACGAATCATGAGGGATAAAAAAAAAAAGCTGTTGCCCAATAACATTTCATGAAATTATCACTAGTTTGCAGCCTGAAAAGAAAACCATACAGTGAGGTAAAAGAAATAGAAATTTATTTGTTAACTTGTGACAACTTGGAAAAAAAAACCTTACTAGCCATCTGGGTCAGTAAAATCTCTAATTCAGTGGTCCGACAGAAGTTTTATTGGCCAATGGCCAGTGGACTACTGGGTAATTTGAACACTGCACTTGAAGTATTGATAGTTAGTTTATATAATATAATTAGTACAATAACATAACAACAAAGTACACTTGAAGTATTGATAGTTAGTTTATATAATATAATTAGTACAATAACATAACAACAAAGTACACTTGAAGCACAGAAAATTAAAAGCTTACTACCACTTACAACTTTTGAGTTGTATTACTTTTAAAATTTCAAGGACTTCATACATGAAACTCTTGCTATGTTAAATGCCTACAACCACTGGCATAATTTCAGATTTTAGGCCCACAAGCAGGAGTTTGAATTGGGGACCCTAGCTCTTAAAAGAGGGAAAAGTTTAAATATTTTGACTTAATAATAAACTAATGAGCATTAATTTAACTACTATAAGTAAAGTAGTTGAAAAAAAGGAGTTTACAAAGCTGAAACTTTGAAAGAAAGTTGCAGAAACTGTAAAAACCACCCAAATTACCATTTTTGAAGGAGGAATGAAAAACCTCTTTTAATTACTCAAATTGGTACATTTGCTTTCCAATCACTATTAATTAACTGATGGGCAATGTACACTTGCAGTGTCTGATCAGACAAATAAATATCAATAACCACTTAATTCTCATATGTTGTTACCAGTGGTCAGAAGTTTTTTTTTTTTTTTTTGATAGTTTGATAGGAGGTTTAACGACCACCGTGAGCAACTCAATGGGCTATAAGCAGTCTCCCGTCCCTAATTTAGGGTCACTGGTTCCAGGGAAGGGAGAGAGCCAGTGCCGTAAGACAAACACAACATCCATGCCTGACCGGGATTCGAACCCGGACCCCTTACGGACGAATGATCTGAGGCCAGCGCTTTAGACCACTGTGCCACCGGGGCGGCATGGTCAGAAGTAGCACAGCTACTGTAGTATGCTACTTTTAAAATATAGTTGTAGCAGTAGAACACTACAGAATAAAATAGCTTGTAGTGGAAAACTATGCTACAAATTGTGCTACTTTAAAAAACAAGTGAAAAACATTTCTTCAGATTTTATTAACTATATGTCAACAAAATAGTGTCTATATCATTTAGTAAATGATATGGAAACTATTTTGTTGACATATAGTTAATAATTTTTGAAACCACGTAATGATTTCAACAAATGTTGAATAAATATAATTTCTTCAGATCACGAGATTTTGCAGAATTCCTGAAGCATTATTGAATGGAACAGGGGCTGAGTGTGCCCTGCCTAGTCACATTTTGAAAACCAACCAAACCATTAACAATTTTTTTACTTATACCTTTGCCTGCTGAACATATGCATAGCTTGTCCCAAAACAACTGAGAAAGTTTTTATAAAAAATGCACAATACTGCATTCAACTTCAGCACCAGTCTTGAAAAAAAAAAACGATAGTCATTGTAGTAAATATAGCAACCAGCCACACCTGTTTGTCATATATGCCTCATTGGTAGCATACAGTTTAATAAGTGTTGTTTCGTAAATCCATAAAAAGTGTTTTTGCGCTGTGATTTTTCGAAAATAAAATGAATGTGAAAGAGGAACAAAGATGCGCTATTAAATTTGGCAGTTGACTTAAGAACTCTGTCGGAGAGACTTTCTCTGTCTTGTGCAAAAGGCTTATAAAGATGGATGTCTAAGAAAATCAACAATTTACAGATCATATAAAGAATTTATGGATGGTTACGAGTCAGCTGCTTTAATCGCACATGGGGGAAGACCTTCAATGACTGTCAGGTCACAGATGTAAACATCAATACAATATGTGTTATTTATACGAGAAGACCTATCAATTAGAGATATGGTTAACATTTCAAAATCATCAACTCACATAATTTTAACTGATCGCTTGGGCATGAAACAAGTTTGTTTAACTTGGGTTCCCCATTTCTTTTCATATGCGGCCCAATGTAAGGCCTCAGCTGGCCAGTTCTGTCATTTCTTATTTGGAGAAAATGAATATTAAGTTGATGCCCCAACCTGCATATAGTCCAGACTTGTCACCATGTGATTTCTGGTTCTTCATTTTAAAGAACACATTACGGGGACAACAATTGGAGATGGATCAACAACTTATCACAGTTACGCAGGAATGCTTCAACAGCATTTGAGAAGAATTCCAGAAGGCATTCAAAAAGTGGGAGGAATGTTGGGACACCTGTATTTGATGCAGAGGACAATATTTCAAAAAAGATGACCACTTTGTTGATAATTAAGGTTCACATATTTCTTTTTTTTTTTTTTATAAAATCATTCTCAGTTGTTCTGGGACAATCCTTATATATTTACTATTTAGAAAGATCACATAACAAAAATGCTGAAACTATATGCAGAATCACATTTGTGGAAGCAAATTTTTCTGTCACTAAATGTGAAGGAAATTTTACTGCCACCTACAAGCAGCGCAATAAAGCATCCGTTTATGTTGATGCTTTATATTGCATCAGTTGCAGGAAGAGGAAGGAATGATTATGTCCCCCTTTCCCATTTTGTCTAGCAATATGTGTCTAATACAATAACAATATATTGCTCTTTGAAGTGCAACATCTTTCTAAAACCCACTAAGCAAATGCAGCATTGCTATCTGTAGATAACAATTGCGGGGGGGGGGGGGGTAATGAGCACCCAGAGCAATTCTAAGGGATATAAGCAGTAGCTTATCCCAATTTAGGGCAATTGGTTCCAGGGAAGAGCACAACATCCTTGCCTGGTTGGGATTCGAATCTGGACCGATCCAGGACAAATGATCAGTCTAAGCCAGCGCTTAGACCACTGCCCCATCAGGGCAGTCTTTAAAATTTTATCTACCCATCTCCCACCTGGTCTTTCCCCCCCCTCCCCGCTCCTTGGTATAGTAAAATATTTCAGTTGTTCAACAGTGTGGTCAGTTCTTCTAACAAATATGTTCAGTCCATTGCCTCTTAGGGGTCTTTACTTTGATTGTGATATCATTAACTCTTGTAATTTTCCTGATTTATTAGTTTCTTTACCTTTCAAGCATAATCTCTCCGTGCTACTTTCAGTTGTCTGCAGCCTTTTTAAATTAATGACCATGTCTCTGACCCATAGTAAGAACTTGATGGCTACATTGATTAGACATTTTTCTTTTTCTTTTAAGACATAGTGGCAAATTGCTCTTGAAAGTTGTACTGTTACTCTGTTAGCTTTATACAGATCTGCGAACAGGGCTGGATTAATGCCTTAGTGGGCCCCTAGGTTAAAATATCTGAGGGGGCTACAAAGGCTACTTAAGACATCTGAGTGGGCCCCAAAGACCTTAAGACAGAGAACCATTTTGAAGTCCACTAAAACACAAAACTGCAGCAATATGCTTGTGATTATTATGTAATACGTAGTGCATTCTTCAAACTAGTAAATTACCTGCAGAGTTTTCATAAAAAGTCACTGTATTTTCCACTGTTCTCACAAGAACATGAGTTAAAAACTTAAGATTACAAGATTTTGTCTTGTAATTTTCAATAATTTAACATTATATCCTTTTCTTGGTGCATCTTTTTTGTTATGCAATATCAAGTCACAGTGGATTTTGTTCATTCAATGTTCCAAGTGCAAGCAAGGAAGTGTGGGTAGATGGTAGTGAAAAAAACTGAAACCACCTCGCTGACCCAGCGACATGAAACATTTACAGTGAATCACAGCCTTGAAATCTGTTCATCTTCTAGCCTCTGTTTGCCATCGGATGGAAAACATACCAGACAAAACTAAAACTTTTCTCTATATATAAGCTATGTATTATTTGCTGTGTAGCAGCATACCTTCTGGGCCCTTAGGCTATAGCCCCATTAGACCACCCTTAATCCAGCCCTGTCTGCAAATACTAAACCAGAGTGTAAGGGAAAATGCAGCTGATAGTGTTTTAGGCTTCATTTGTACATTGGCACCACTAAAACTCACAAATTTTCCCTCTACCTTCTAATTTTTAGAAATCGTCGAATGGCAGTAAAAAATATACATGTTGTAAAACTAATACACAATCAGGACCTCACTGCAAGATAAGGGGATCCGGAGGAAGGTGATTTATTTCTCTGCCTCAAGCTAGTTACGACCTTGCTCATAATGTGATAAACACATTTTGTGTATAAAACATTGGTATTTTCTTAGATGCTCACACATATTGTGAGGGAAAAAAAATCAGTAATGATCAACTGGCACCCTCTGTTCTTCAAAATTTTACGCACTATTCCACTGTTTGGTAAACCCTGTTGTTTTGTGGTTGCCCAAAAATGCTATAAAATGATTTCAGACTTTGTTTATACACTATATTGACAAAAGTCACTGGACACCCCTTCAAAAGCAAATGAACGGATTTGCTGCATTGTTAAGATGCGTGGTACAGCTGGAAACGGTATATGTGAACTATATGATAGAATCACATGAGATATAATAGTATAAAAACAAGCCTGCAGCTGACCGTGATCATATCACACTATGAGGTTGACTAAAAATGTCGAGGCAGGAGAGAACTGACTTTGAGAAAGGAAAGACTGTTGGGTGTTATATTAGTGGGTTGTCCATAAGAGAAACCGAGAGGAGTTTCAACATACCCAAGTCAACTGTTTTGGATGTACTGAGTAAGTTGAAGACACATGGTATGCCTGAAGCAGCAAAACATACTGGAAGATCAAAGAAAATCAGTGATAAAGGATGTCAAAGCCTCAGGAGAGTCGTTACACCTAATCGACAGAGTACTGCGCAAAACTTCAGTGTACAGATGAGTAAAAATGTTGGAACCTTGGTATATACATGTACCATTCGTATAGAACTTCATTCCATGGTTGTGCAGTTGCTGATAAGCCTTTCATATCCACTCGGAATGCTACTCATCGTTTAGCATGGTGTACAGAACATTTATCGTGGACCGTAGATCAATGGAAATGGGTCCTATGGACTGATAAATCCAGATACACGATCTGTCAGTCTGATGGCTGTGTGTGGGTATGGCGGCAGCCGGGGTAACACTATTTGCCACAGTGTACTGTTTCTATGGTCAAGTTTGAAGCTGGCAGTGTACTTGTGTAAAGGTGTTTTTCGTGGTATGGTCCCGGCCCATTGATTATCGTGGACAAACCTGTTGACCAGCAAGTCTACCTCAATATTCTGGACAATTATGCACTACCAACTCTGTGGCAATACTATGGAACTGGGCCTTGTTGGTACCAGCATGATAATGCACCTGAGCCATAAAGCAAGGACTGTTATGGCGTGGTTTGACGATAATTCCGTATCGTGTGTGGACTAGCCAGCCCAGAGCCCTGATCTTAATCCTATGGAGCACCTATGAGATGAATTGGAGCACCGCATTAAGAAGTTTGGAACCAATGCCTACTACTAAGCAACAGTTAGCTGCAGCATTATGTACTGAATGGAAGCGCATACTGATCGCTGTGTTCTAAAACCTTGTTGAAAGCAGGTCTCGAAGGGTCAGTGCATGCATCAAGGCCAAAGGTGGACGGACACTGTACTAATATCAATAAATGCTATGTTGTTTCTCTTCTAGGTGCCCGGTGACTATTGACAATATAGTGTATATGCAAAAGGCGAAAAAATTTCCTTGAGAGTTGTTTTCACGCATCTGAAAAAAAATAAAAAAATCTGTCAAACTATATTTCATGAAATCCCGGGATTGTCTGAATATAAATTTCTTGGTACCTTTAGTACCCATTTAAAAGAAACAGTGCTGTAATTTGGGCACCCTCCCCCGCACTGGGCCCAACACGGGCTATTTACGGTACTGAGAAGAAATAAAAGGTACTTCCCATGTATCGTACATGTTTAAAATTTGTTTTTGAAGTTTTGCCCTCTGCCTTTAGGTATCTCGATATCCTACAGTATTGCTCTATCTAGCAGATCACTTTGAAATTTCACACAAAGTGAAGAATTTCTAACGATTACAATCTTCAACTATTTAAATAAACGACAAATTAATTTTCGATAACACTGCAACAAAGCGGCTTTACCTAGCAAATTATACTTCAAAATCTTTAGAACAAGAAGTGTTAGTGTCTAAGAAAACCGAATTAATACAAATAAAAGAATCAACTGTAGCTAAGTGTAGAAATATGTAACGAATCAGTTTTCTTACAGATTTAATATCACCGACTTTTCTGGCAAACAGTGGTATACCGCCCTCAGCTGTCAAAGCTAACAAATGTGCAGTAGTCGCCATAAGGTTTTGTTGACATGGAAACGGTTGACGGTTTGCCATGAAATAAACAGCATCTACCTCTCTTCTCTGTGGCATCTACCATCCTAAACTGAGATGAAACCATGACGTCACTAGCCGTGGCAAATATTGTGGGACACATAAGAGAAGATGGATCATGAATTCCACCTGTGAGTTATATGACGCTAAAATTACATGTTGTTAAAGTGTGATATCATAATCTAGTAAACATATTACGTCTGCCAAGGTTACAACAACGTCTTTTGATTGAAGGAGTTCTGTCGGAAAAGCAGACTTTTCGTTTTCCCAGGTTTAATTCCAAAACCTAATAAAGACAAAATATATATGTTTATTTCAATTTTACACTATGTTTCAATCATAAGACTTCGGAATTTGATATTTCCCGACCTGGTGTAAATTCCGAAATATAGACCGTATGCGAGGCTGACGATAGCCTCGACCGTATGTGCATATGATGTCACAGCAAGGTAAACCATCGTAGCAGACCGGGCCTTCGAGATCAAGTCAGTCACTTCGTTCCTCACCGGGCCTAAGCATAAGTTTTGTAACGTCACGAAAAGGATCCTTTCAGTCCAGCATTGTCGCAGCCATTGCTTCTCTATGGAAGAGAAGTTTCATGCTGCGCTTTCATGTTTGACGTCATCATCTGAATTTCGCCAACGATATTGCATTTAATTTATGTTATTTCTTCTCCAATATTCGTTAGTAAGCACTAATTGGACAGTTATTCAATTTGATAAGACAACACTACACGAGGATCATAGCGTTTGTTTACATCGCGTTTTGTTGACAAAACGATCGGTAACAGATCTTGGCTGCAGCTTTTGCGAAAATCAAGAGTTAACCGATGTAAAAACAAATATAGGAAGAAAATATACACTTTTATTAGATTGGGGAAATAAGATTTACAAGTTTTTGGCGATAGACTGGAAAATATGAGTTGATAAAATGCCCATGTAAAATCAGATTTACGAGAACAGCGAAAATATCCCTACTTAAACACCTTTTTAAAAATAAATCTACAACTGCATTCAAAATATTACATACTTCTAGTACATATCACTGTCATAAAAATACATACATATGTAATAAGTTAATGGATTTTAAGTAGTAAATGAAACAGGAATGCATATATGATAAGAATTTTTGACTTGGCTTCTGAATCGTGCATACTGCAACCAAATACATATATGTATGCAATTTAAGGCAAATTTATATTTTACGTTACATTAATTTATTACTAGACAGAAAATTCATCAAGGACAAATTATGGAGTTGGTTGCAAACAAAGCATGTGTTCAAGAACAAGGGAATTTTCAAAAAGATCTCATTACTGAGAAATCTGATCAAACAAGGTATGGTTATTAGGGTGGAGCGAAAAACACTTTTTTTTATTGGAAACGTCACCATGTGCAATAGTTGCGATTTTATTACTGAAATGACCTCCCGAAATATGGATGACATTATTTGATATCTTAGGCTGCCCCAAGAACCTCGAAGTTTGAAAGTTATAGGGGAAAATGGTTTAAAAACGCCCGCTTTCTCAATTTTGTAAATTTTAAAAAATACTGTGTCACCATGTTATTTAATATCACCTTTGAGTGTATATACACGGGTAAAAATTCAGCAGACGTGAGTTAATTTCTTAGGCTTCTCCAAAGAGCTCAAGATTTGTCATATTTCTCCAAAATGGCATAAGTTATGTAAATATGATAGACACCAGCCTTACCTAGTAGTATAACTTGACGAGTGAGTTTATTTCACTTGAAAATCAGACTTTTTTTAAAACTTGGCATCAGCTTTCTATCCAAAATTTTTGCTCTGATGAATCCATCTCTTGCAAGAAGGCCGCACACATGAGCAGAAGAATCTGTTACAATCTTAACTATCCTCTCTACTGCCTGAGAATGGCACGGTATTTTTGTAAATTCGTGGCAAGAACTTGGATATTTATCCGACTGTAGTAATTCCAGAAGCTCATCGTATTTCTATTTCCGTGTGATGGGAGTCTCAGTCACATTACACTCTTGCCAGACGATTAGGTCTATGTAATCATTGCTCTAGAAATTCAGCTTAGGAATCCGAAACTCCCTAACGTAGTTGTTTGTTCGGAAGATTTCCTGGCCTTCATGATACGTCGAACAGCAAGCTCACGGACATAGCCGCTGTCGTCAAACAACATTGCAGCGAGCAAGTTTTCTGCATGGGCAAAATATGCGTTGTCTTGGACGACTCTTTTTACAATATCTATCCTTTAAATTATCTAGAAGATACTGATACCTAGATATAAAAAGCTGCAAATTTCTTGGGCCATCTTTACAGGTACCGTTACATTTGATCGTGAACCACGATGATGCATATACTTTCAATATGAAGGTGGCTAATGAGACAAGTTGTGGTGTTGGATCACTAGCTCCAACATACAAACGCAGAATGCGATTTGCGAGGGTCAGCCAACGGGAATGTGCAAGTGCTCCAGGATCCCGATTTGCCAGATTTTGTGGGCAATCACCTGCAGAGACTGCCTTACAAATTTCCTACAAATAAAGTTGATCCGAGCTAAGATCTCCACAGTTAATGTCAGACTGAAGCGAAAATTCAATTTTCTGGAAATTAACGATAGGAAGGTTTGCGCACGTCTTCAGGAGCTTTCCAATCAATCCACTAAATCCTCTTGGACCTGATGTTTTCCCATCAAGTGCTTCAGTGAGGTGGCGTAAAGGTAGTTCATTAAAATAAAGTTGACATATAATCCAGTGTACGGGAGAATTGAGCTTCTCTTCAAGGCGCCTAATTACACCTGCATTTGTGCCGGTATTAGTCACTTCCCCGTCACTTCCATTAAAGACTACATCAGACAAGTCAAATGCCTTCTGGTTCAACAAGCTGAAGATAACGTCGGAAATGTCCCTTGGCCGCCCCGGTGGCGCAGTGGTCTAAGGCGTTGGCCTATGATCATTCGTCCGAAGGGGTCCGGGTTCGAATCCCGGTGAGGCATGGATGTTGTGTTTGTCATACGGCACTGGCTCTCTCCCTTCCCTGGAACCAGTGACCCTAAATTAGGGACGGGTGACTGCTTATAGCCCATTGAGTTGCTCACGGTGGTCGTTAAACCTCCAATAAAAAAAAATGTCCCTTGCACTCTTGCTCTTCGGTGCAAAATGTCCCAAATAGACTGAACCCGTTAATCTTAAGCCCAAATTGGTAACAATGAGGCTGCTGTCGAACTTAATGGTTACGCAACTTATCATGCCATTTTTGGCAAAAATTACATACTGTAAGGGATCTGGGGAAGTCTAAGAAATTAACTCATGTCTGCTGAACTTTTACCCGTGTTTATACACTCAAAGATGATATTAGCCGCCCCGGTGGCACAGTGGTCTAAGCGATGGCCTCTGATCATTCGTCCGAACGGGGTCCGGGTTCTCTCTCTTCCCTGGAACCAGTGACCCTAAATTAGGGACAGGCGGCTGCTTATAGCTCATTGAGTGGCTCACGGTGGTCGTTAAACCTCCAACCAAAAAAAAAAAAAAAGAGATGATATTAAATAACATGGTGACACAGTTTTTTTTATATTTACAAAATGGAGAAAGCGAGTGTTTTTAAACCATTTTTCCATATAACTTTCGCCGCCCCGGTGGCGCAGTGGTCTAAGGCGCTGGCCTCTGATCATTCGTCCAAAAGGGGTCCGGGTTCGATCCAATCCCGGTCACAGGCATGGATGTTGTGTTTGTCTTACGGCACTGGCTCTCTCCCTTCCCTGGAACTAGTGACCCTAAATTAGGGACGGGCGACTGCTTATAGCCCATTGAGTTGCTCACGGTGGTCGTTAAACCTCAAAAAAAAAAATATAACTTTCAAACTTCGAGGTTCTTGGGGCAGCCTAAGATATCAAATAATGTCATCCATATTTCGGGGGGCGTCCCGGTGGCGCAGTGGTCTAAGGCGCTGGCCTCTGATCATTCGCCCGTAAGGGATCCGGGTTCGAATCCCGGTCAGGCATGGATGTTGTGTTTGTCTTACGGCACTGGCTCTCTCCCTTCCTGGAACCAGTCACCCTAAATTAGGGACGGGCGACTGCTTATAGCCCATTGAGTTGCTCACGGTGGTCGTTAAACCTCCAATAAAAAAAAATATTTCGGGGGTCATTTCAGTAATAAAATCGGAACTATTGCACATGGTGAGGTTTCAAATAAAAAAAAAGTGTTTTTCTCTTTACCCTAATGGTTATTCAGCATATCAGAGAGATTAATTTTAGCTAATGATGGAGAACATTAGCAATGTTCTCCATCATTAAATTCACATTTAAATTCACATTACTAATTCACATTTAACTTATTTTTTATGGTCACAGAAATTGGTCTCGGATGCATGGGGAAAACAGTTCATATTTTCTTCAATCAGATTATGGTACTGAAACAGCTTTGGTTTATTGTTCTACATGTAACATATTCAGTACCAAAATCTGATTGTCGAAAATAATGTCGAAATTTTAAGCTTGTGTTGGCTGTTGCTTATGATAGCCTATTTCATCTTCTTAGTTAAGTAATAAAGTTTTCACTAAAGTAATTGACACAACATGTATACTCATAAATTTTATGCTGTTATATTTCACCTCAGCTGCATTAAAGCTTTTCCCCCATTTTTGTCGCCAAAATGCATAGAAGCAAGCTGCCTTTCATCCTAATTATATCGCAAATTGTGGAAAAATATATCTGAATTATTACATCCTAATGGGGGTTCAGTTACAACTCTAGTTATACAAGACAAATGTGAATAAATTAGACAATTAGAACGTGAACTCCACGATTTATTCACTGTTTCCCCAGTGGATAAAACTACTAATAATTATGCCATTATCTGTAAACAGTTTTACCTGAGTCTTCTATTACAGGAAATGAACACTACTGATACATACACTCCGGCGTCTCAAAACCGTAAGGGCCGCCCCGGTGGCGCAGTGGTCTAAGGCGTTGGCCTCTGATCATTCGTCAGAAAGGGGTCCGGGTTCGAATCCCGGTGAGGCATGGATGTTGTGTTTGTCTTACGGCACTGGCTCTCTCCCTTCCCTGGAACCAGTGACCCTAAATTAGGGACGGGCGACTGCTTATAGCCCATTGAGTTGCTCACGGTGGTCGTTAAACCTCCAATAAAAAAAAACGAAAAAAAACCCGTAAGGATGTTGTTAAAAAAATCATTGCTCTGCATAAAAGGATTAAGCTTACAGTATCTAATTTAAATTTTCCTTTCGTTTATGCTATACCAAAGTTCCTTAAGAAACCTGTTTCTTTTCGTTTCATAACCAGTGGACGCAATTGTTATAATAGTAAAGCGGGTGGGTTGCTTCAGAGGTGCTTGTCTGCAGTGCTTTGCAAACTAGATTCGACCTGGATCATCGGGAACAAGGACAGAGTTTTAGAGGCGTTGAACTCTACAACTGTCTCACCTGTTGATACCTGACTTTAAAAACCTTTTCACTTCGATTTAATTGAAATGTTTATGGCAGGTGGCCTTAAATTTACACACGAAGTTTGAGTCCTGGGTTACAGAGCAGTTTTGACACTTTTTAGTGGACTTGCTTGTAAAAAACCTTAAAACACTTCTTTCTAAACTGCATTCTAACCACTTTCCTAATAATTTTTTAAAGCATTATTTAAAACACTTAATTTTGAATTTTAATTTGGTTTCAAAGAGTTTCAAATTACACATTGGAATGCTTTACGAATCCAGAACCTTACAATATTAAGTAAATCAGGCAATATAAAGTAACCACTTGGTGGGTCCCTAGTGGTTGAAGATTTTTATTTACATACACAGTTTTGCATGTCGTCATTTCACACATATTTTTTGTTTGGCTTGATAAGATGTTAACTAACCGCGACCACTTTAACGTTTTCATATATATTTGGGCTGTTGTGGGTCGTTGTTCCAGTTTGGTTTGATCTTCATTCATGGCGTTGGCCAGTTTGGTTTGCCGGTAAGCCTTTTTTATCATTTTTTCAGTGTTTATATTCTCGTGTTTTGAATTTCTGTGTCTGTTTTGACATTTGGTGTGGTGGCCTAGGGAGCATGACCAACCGATATTTTTGGTTCCCCTAGTCGTTTGTTCCTACTAGAAAGGCCACTCCCGCAGGTTGATGCTCTCCTGATGACGGCAACCTCTTTTCTGTTCATTTCTTGGTTTTCAATTTTGAACTTCCATTTGGAATTTAACTCTGTATTCTTTATGGAATTTTAATTTTTTGCAATTCTTATTTTTTAATATTTTCTCTCTCTTTCTGTCTCTCTCTCTCTCTCTCTCTCTCTCTCTCTCTCTCTCTCTCTATATATATATATATAAAGTTTTCTTTCAAAAATCTGTTCGTTAAAAATTAACATTTCCTTTTCTAATTGCAATGTAAAATTTGGATTTCTTTTGCATTGATTTTCAGGTTTAAATTCTCTCTCAAACGAACTTGGAATTTCGTTATGGCTGAAAATCATTTCTAATTATTATGTCACTCTCACAGCTTGAGTTCTCTTTAATCTTCTTCTCTCTGTTTAATAGTAACAGATGAAGAGCATGGGTCGGGCCAGGAAGGTTAATGGATGCAAGCGAAATTGTTAACTAGTGCTTGGTCATGCAACTCTACGGAGGACATGACTTATATATATTTTTTAAACTATTTTAGGTGGGAATGTTACTTGCATCTATGGCCTTGCAGAAACACATTTCCAACTAGGTCTTTGTGGAAGTGAGAAAATGCAGAGTTTTTGCTGGTCCTTGATAAAGCCAAGGCTCAGTATTCTCGACACCTTCTACATTCAGTTGTTTTATTTTATTTTTTTATCTTTTCTCCTTTTACTCACACAGGTAGATACATAACCTTTTCTATGTTGTACTAGGTGTGAGTAAAAATTACATATGTATTTTTTTGCTTAGGTATCTTCTTTATAGAATATATCATCATCATCATCATTGTCAACCATTATCAATCCACTGCTGGACGAAGGTCTCCCCAAGTTTCCTCCACAACGGTCTGTCTTGTGCCAGTCTCCTCCATGTCACCCCTGCATACTTTCGAATTTCATCCACCCATCTCCCATGTGGTCTTCTTCTGGGTCTTTTCCTGTCCCTTGGAATCCAATCTAAAATTTCGGCTGTCCATCGATGATCTGTCCTTCTGGCAGTATGTCCAGCCCATTGCCATTTCAGGAATTTAACTCTGATCATGATGTCTTCCACTCTTGTCATTTTTCGGATCCACGAGTTCCTCTTCTTATCTCTCCTGGTTACACCAAGCATGCACCTCTCCATGCTTCTTTGAGTTGTCTGCAGCCTTTGTATGTCTCTTTTAGTTAAGGTCCACGTCTCTGCACCATACGTAAGCACTGGAAGGATGCATTGATCAAACACTTTTCTTTTAAGACATAATGGCATATTGCTCTTGAAAATTATGCTGTTTCTTCCAAAAGCTCTCCAGGCAAGTTTTGTACGCCGATTAATTTCTTCATCAATGTGACCCTCACTTGATATCTGCTGTCCAAGATAAACGTACGTGTCTGTTATCTCCAGCTTTTCTCCATCAATCGATAAATCTTCATTTCTTGTAAAAGCATTGAACATCACTTTTGTCTTCTGAAAGTTCATTTTTAATCCCACTTCTTTACTCTTGTCAGCAAGTTCCTGGATCATACTCTGCAGCTCTGATGGGGTAGTTGCAAAAATGACTACGTCATCAGCAAAACGAAGGTGGGTTAGATAATCTCCATTAATCTTTATCCCCTTGTTTTCCCAGCTCAGCGACTGAAAAACACCCTCCAATGTGGCATTGAAGAGCTTCGGAGATATGGTGTCACCTTGTCTCACTCCCTTTCCAATTTTTACGTGTGTTGTATTTTCAAACAGCCTAATCTTTGCACTTGCATTTTCATAGATGTTATTAATAATATTAATGTATGCATCTTCAATACCGCAGGTTTTCAGAGCCATTGTAACTGCTGATGGTTTCACCGAATCAAAGGCTTTTTCATAATCGATAAAAGCCATGCACAATGGAAGTTCATATTCCCTCGCTCTTTCAATTAGTTCTCTCAGCACGTGGATATGATCTATTGTGCTGTAGCCACTCCTGAATCCAGCTTGTTCTCTCGGTTGAGCCATGTCCAGTGTTACCTTCAAGCGGTGTGAAAGAACTTTAGTGAAGATTTTATAAACTACTGATAGGAGGCTGATAGGTTTGTAGTTTCCGAGATCCTCAATGTCACCTTTCTTATGTAGCAGGATCATTGTAGCTGTGTTCCAATCCTCAGGAATCTTTCCTTCATTAAGGCATCGAGTGAAAATTTGGGCGAGTACTGTTTCGATTTCTCCACTTGCTTCTTGTATGATGTCTACAGTAATTCCATCTTCTCCTGGAGCTTTTCCTCGCTTCATGTTCTTGATTGCATGTGCAACTTCTGCTGGAAGGACTGGAGGAACTCTGGTACTGGTATCTTTCATGATGTCTGGAGTGCATATATCATCCCTTTCATATAATTTGGAGTAGAAATCTTTCACTCTTGTCAAAATTTCGCCTCTATTTCTTGTTACAGAACCATCTTCTTTTCTCAGTGCCATAATCTGTTTTCTTCCCTTACTGAGATGTCCCTTTGCTATCTTTAGGCTTTGGTTGTTTTCAATTGCTTTCCTCACTAGTTCACAGTTGAATTTCCTTATGTCTTCAGTGATACTTTTTCTTACTGTCTTGCATAGCTCTATATATTCCACTTTGGAAGTCACATCTTCTTTAGTTGTCCTCATCTCTCTTCTTTTTTGCATCAACATTTTGGTTTTTCCTGATAATTTGTTCACATGCAATTTGTTCTTAGACCCAGCTAATTTTGTTGCTGTTTCCATAAGAGCTTTGGTTACTTTTCTGTTAACTTCAGAGATGTCCACTTCTTCCGATGTTAGGCCTTCTAAAGCAGAGAACCTGTTCTTCAGTTCTAACTTGAAGGTATTATGGTGTTTTTTAAGGTTGGTTATGTCAATAGATTTTGTTTGTCTTATGAGCTTGCCACGTTCAAGTTTAGTGTTGAGGTGCATCTTACATCTCACCAATCTATGGTCACTACCTGTGTTGAACTTGTTTAACACACTGCAGTCTTCTATGACGAATTTTTTGTTACCCATAATAAAATCAATTTCATTTGTCGTCCCATTTGGATGTCTCCATGTCCATTTCCTGTGTGGCTTTTTCTTGAAGAAGGAGTTCAAGATGAAAAACCCTTCTGCCTCTGCAAACTCAACGAGAGTATTTCCACGCTGGTTTCTGTTGCCCTGACCGAATTTACCTACTGAAATTTCATTCTGTTGCCGTTGCCCTATTTTTGCATTGAAATCTCCCATAATTATTTTCAAGTGCTGCTTACCTTTATTATTTAGATGACAAATTTCCTCATAAAATTCTTCAATTTCTTCTTCAGGATGACTTGTGGTGGGTGCATAAGTTTGAATAATCTGAGCCTGGTATCTTTTCGAGAGTTGGATAACAAGTCGTGCAGCTCTGTCAGAGGAACTTTCAACTTCTACAACTTTATCCTTCAGTTTCTTGTTTATTATAAATCCAACACCACTAGTTCTGCCAGTATCTGTCCCACGATAGTAGAAGAGATGTCCACTTTTCAGTTCGATGAGATCTTCTCCTTTTCTCCTTACCTCACTTAGCCCCACAATGTCCCACTTGATCCTTTGTAGTTCCTCTTCCAATTCAAGAAGCCTTGAATCAGAAGATAGGGAGCGTCCATTGTAAGTAGCCAAGGTCAGCATCAGATGGCAGCCTAGTCCGGTTCTCCGGGGATTCTTAGCACCCTCTGCCTTCATGTCGCACTGGCCGCTGCCTTGGCCAGGTACATTCCAGCTGCCGGAGACTGAGGGCCAAGATTTAAGTTGTGGAATCATTTTGGAGGGAAAATAGAATATATATATATATATATATATCATCATCATCATCATTGTCAACCATTATCAATCCACTGCTGGACGAAGGTCTCCCCAAGTTTCCTCCATAACGGTCTGTCTTGTGCCAGTCTCCTCCATGTCACCCCTGCATACTTTCGAATTTCATCCACCCATCTCCCATGTGGTCTTCTTCTGGGTCTTTTCCTGTCCCTTGGAATCCAATCTAAAATTTCGGCTGTCCATCGATGATCTGTCCTTCTGGCAGTATGTCCAGCCCATTGCCATTTCAGGGATTTAACTCTGATCATGATGTCTTCCACTCTTGTCATTTTTCGGATCCACGAGTTCCTCTTCTTATCTCTCCTGGTTACACCAAGTATGCACCTCTCCATGCTTCTTTGAGTTGTCTGCAGCCTTTGTATGTCTCTTTTAGTTAAGGTCCACGTCTCCGCACCATACGTAAGCACTGGAAGGATGCATTGATCAAACACTTTTCTTTTAAGACATAATGGCATATTGCTCTTGAAAATTATGCTGTTTCTTCCAAAAGCTCTCCAGGCAAGTTTTGTACGCCGATTAATTTCTTCATCAATGTGACCCTCACTTGATATCTGCTGTCCAAGATAAACGTACGTGTCTGTTATCTCCAGCTTTTCTCCATCAATCGATAAATCTTCATTTCTTGTAAAAGCATTGAACATCACTTTTGTCTTCTGAAAGTTCATTTTTAATCCCACTTCTTTACTCTTGTCAGCAAGTTCCTGGATCATACTCTGCAGCTCTGATGGGGTAGTTGCAAAAATGACTACGTCATCAGCAAAACGAAGGTGGGTTAGATAATCTCCATTAATCTTTATCCCCTTGTTTTCCCAGCTCAGTGACTGAAAAACACCCTCCAATGTGGCATTAAAGAGCTTCGGAGATATGGTGTCACCTTGTCTCACTCCCTTTCCAATTTTTACGTGTGTTGTATTTTCAAACAGCCTAATCTTTGCACTTGCATTTTCATAGATGTTATTAATAATATTAATGTATGCATCTTCAATACCGCAGGTTTTCAGAGCCATTGTAACTGCTGATGGTTTCACCGAATCAAAGGCTTTTTCATAATCGATAAAAGCCATGCACAATGGAAGTTCATATTCCCTCGCTCTTTCAATTAGTTCTCTCAGCACATGGATATGATCTATTGTGCTGTAGCCACTCCTGAATCCAGCTTGTTCTCTCGGTTGAGCCATGTCCAGTGTTACCTTCAAGCGGTGTGAAAGAACTTTAGTGAAGATTTTATAAACTACTGATAGGAGGCTGATAGGTCTGTAGTTTCCGAGATCCTCAATGTCACCTTTCTTATGTAGCAGGATCATTGTAGCGGTGTTCCAATCCTCAGGAATCTTTCCTTCATTAAGGCATCGAGTGAAAATTTGGGCGAGTACTGTTTCGATTTCTCCACTTGCTTCTTGTATGATGTCTACAGTAATTCCATCTTCTCCTGGAGCTTTTCCTCGCTTCATGTTCTTGATTGCATGTGCAACTTCTGCTGGAAGGACTGGAGGAACTCTGGTACTGGTATCTTTCATGATGTCTGGAGTGCATATATCATCCCTTTCATATAATTTGGAGTAGAAATCTTTCACTCTTGTCAAAATTTCTGCCTCTATTTCTTGTTACAGAACCATCTTCTTTTCTCAGTGCCATAATCTGTTTTCTTCCCTTACTGAGATGTCCCTTTGCTATCTTTAGGCTTTGGTTGTTTTCAATTGCTTTCCTCACTAGTTCACAGTTGAATTTCCTTACGTCTTCAGTGATACTTTTTCTTACTGTCTTGCATAGCTCTATATATTCCACTTTGGAAGTCACATCTTCTTTAGTTGTCCTCATCTCTCTTCTTTTTTGCATCAACATTTTGGTTTTTCCTGATAATTTGTTCACATGCAACTTGTTCTTAGACCCAGCTAATTTTGTTGCTGTTTCCATAAGAGCTTTGGTTACTTTTTCTGTTAACTTCAGAGATGTCCACTTCTTCCGATGTTAGGCCTTCTAAAGCAGAGAACCTGTTCTTCAGTTCTAACTTGAAGGTATTATGGTGTTTTTTAAGGTTGGTTATGTCAATAGATTTTGTTTGTCCTATGAGCTTGCCACGTTCAAGTTTAGTGTTCAGGTGAATCTTACATCTCACCAATCTATGGTCACTACCTGTGTTGAACTTGTTTAGCACACTGCAGTCTTCTATGACGAATTTTTTGTTACACATAATAAAATCAATTTCACTTGTCGTCCCATTTGGATGTCTTCATGTCCATTTCCTGTGTGGCTTTTTCTTGAAGAAGGAGTTCAAGATGAAAAACCCTTCTGCCTCTGCAAACTCAACGAGAGTATTTCCACGCTGGTTTCTGTTGCCATGACCGAATTTACCTACCGAAGTTTCATTCTGTTGCCGTTGCCCTATTTTTGCATTGAAATCTCCCATAATTATTTTCAAGTGCTGCTTACCTTTATTATTTAGATGACAAATTTCCTCATAAAATTCTTCAATTTCTTCTTCAGGATGACTTGTGGTGGGTGCATAAGTTTGAATAATCTGAGCCTGGTATCTTTTCGAGAGTTGGATAACAAGTCGTGCAGCTCTGTCAGAGGAACTTTCAACTTCTACAACTTTATCCTTCAGTTTCTTGTTTATTATAAATCCAACACCACTAGTTCTGCCAGTATCTGTCCCACGATAGTAGAAGAGATGTCCACTTTTCAGTTCGATGAGAACTTCTCCTTTTCTCCTTACCTCACTTAGCCCCACGATGTCCCACTTGATCCTTTGTAGTTCCTCTTCCAATTCAAGAAGCCTTGAATCAGAAGATAGGGAGCGTCCATTGTAAGTAGCCAAGGTCAGCATCAGATGGCAGCCTAGTCCGGTCCTCCGGGGATTCTTAGCACCCTCTGCCTTCATGTCGCACTGGCCGCTGCCTTGGCCAGGTACATTCCAGCTGCCGGAGACTGAGGGCCAAGATTTAAGTTGTGGAATCATTTTGGAGGGGTTTGGCCATAACTCACCACGCTGGCCAAGCGGGTTGGTGAGTGTGGGATAGCATTTCCTCTGATCCCGATGGTATAGTTATACCGCTATGGGCGGTCGTCAGAGCCCCTTTAGTGGGAACAGGATGCACCACGAGAAGGCGGGGTTGACATTTGTCAAGGAGAGGCTGTGATGTTACGCATCACCTGACCTTACATCCCATATATATATATATATATATATATATATATATATATTACAATGGCTCTGAAAACCTGCGGTATTGAAGATGCATACATTAATATTATTAATAACATCTATGAAAATGCAAGTGCAAAGATTAGGCTGTTTGAAAATACAACACACATAAAAATTGGAAAGGGAGTGAGACAAGGTGACACCATATCTCCTAAGCTCTTTAATGCCACATTGGAGGGTGTTTTTCAGTCACTGAGCTGGGAAAACAAGGGGATAAAGATTAATGGAGATTATCTAACCCACCTTCGTTTTGCTGATGACGTAGTCATTTTTGCAACTAGCTCATCAGAGCTGCAGAGTATGATCCAGGAACTTGCTGACAAGAGTAAAGAAGTGGGATTAAAAATGAACTTTCAGAAGACAAAAGTGATGTTCAATGCTTTTACAAGAAATGAAGATTTATCGATTGATGGAGAAAAGCTGGAGATAACAGACACGTACGTTTATCTTGGACAGTAGATATCAAGTGAGGGTCACATTGATGAAGAAATTAATCGGCGTACAAAACTTGCCTGGAGAGCTTTTGGAAGAAACAGCATAATTTTCAAGAGCAATATGCCATTATGTCTTAAAAGAAAAGTGTTTGATCAATGCATCCTTCCAGTGCTTACGTATGGTGCAGAGACGTGAACCTTAACTAAAAGAGACATACAAAGGCTGCAGACAACTCAAAGAAGCATGGAGAGGTGCATACTTGGTGTAACCAGGAGAGATAAGAAGAGGAACTCGTGGATCCGAAAAATGACAAGAGTGGAAGACATCATGATCAGAGTTAAATCCCTGAAATGGCAATGGGCTGGACATACTGCCAGAAGGACAGATCATCGATGGACAGCCGAAATTTTAGATTGGATTCCAAGGGACAGGAAAAGACCCAGAAGAAGACCACATGGGAGATGGGTGGATGAAATTCGAAAGTATGCAGGGGTGACATGGAGGAGACTGGCACAAGACAGACATATATCATCATCATCATCATCATTGTCAACCATTATCAATCCACTGCTGGACGAAGGTCTCCCCAAGTTTCCTCCACAACGGTCTGTCTTGTGCCAGTCTCCTGCATGTCACTCCCGCATACTTTCGAATTTCATCCACCCATCTTCCATGTGGTCTTTATATGGGTTGGACAAAATAATGTGAACACCTAGGAAAAGAAGGTACCTAATAGGGTATGAGACGCCCATCTTTGGCATTCAAAACCCCTGAATCTTCCTTGGAATGGACTCATACAAATCCTGGATGGTGGTTAGTGGAATGCTACACCACTCTTCATGCAGAAACTGCTCCAGGTCCTTGAGAGGTGCAGGAGGAGGACTACGGGAACTTACACTCTTTTCTAACACAGACCACCACAGTGGCTTGATGATGTTTAAGTCTGGTGTTTGGAGAAACCAAAGAAGGTGTAAAAGTTCGCCCTCATGTTCCTCAAACCATGATTGGACTTTCCGAGCTCTGTGAATTGGGACGTTATCATATTGATATATGGTATTCCCTGCAGGAAACAATGCCTGAGCCATTGAATGGACTTGGTCAGCCAAAATGGTTTCATACGCCCTGCCAGTCATCCTTCCTTTCAAGGTGATCAGGGGACCTGCTGGAAAACCACGATATGACCGCCGAAAGCATGGAAGAAGCACCACCATGCTGCACTGTTAGGAGCAAACAGTCTGGGTTGTACGCTTCTGACCAGTGGCGTAGGAACGCTTTTGATTTAGGGGGTACAAGCTCATGAACCTTACATCTCAAGGATTAAGCCATCTATGGATGACCCCTCCGAATTTTTTTTTTGGGGGGTAGTACATTAGAGTTTTTATAAAATACGTAAACTGATCAGGAATTCATCCGAATGAACATTGTTATCATCATATTATTATTAATTATTACCATTATTATTTTTATTGCTGACAAAAAGTTCTCATTCTTAATTTCTTATCAGAAAATGAATGGAGAAGGGTTTTTTTTGTGTTCTCTCTTGTTAATTTTTGTACTTTTTTTTCCATTAAAATATTGAGCAGGGACAAGTCAACATTAGGATGAATTTCTGTCAGAAGGGTTTGGAAAAGAGGGATTTCTCAGGAAATGTTATATAACTCTTTACAAGAACGAATTAAATTTCTTATCATTTTTGTTTACGTTAATAAAGTAAAACCGCAGTAAGATAAAAACTGCTCTACCCGCGAAGATATTACCATATTATGAAGTCTATATTAAAAACTTTGAACGATACATAGACTGACGATTGATGTAAAAAGCACATTGGTCTGGTGCAGAGCTAAATGATGGTGGAGATATCGAGGAATCGGAGTTCTATGAGTGGTATGTGAAATCCGTAATGCACTTGTTGTATTGCTACAGATCTTAAGACAGAAAATAATTTTAGTGCCGGGGCTGCGGGCGCTGATATGTCCACTTGTGCATTAATTTTTTTAAAGTGCAGAAAGGACGACCTGATCAAGTTGCATGGATTTTTAAGAGAAAAGAAACATTGATCACAAGTATGTTATCAAGCCCTAACCCTACCATATGCTGTTTGAAGTTATTAACAAAAACCTCGCACTCGTCGTTTCCCTGCAGAACTAATTTGTTGGAGTTTCCCAGATGGTTGGCCAGTTTTTGGTGGATGAAAAGCCTCCCACTACAAGCTTCGGATATAAAAAAAAACAGATGACCCGTGATATTTCTTT
The DNA here is from genome assembly GCA_039090855.1 of Macrothele yani. NCBI lineage: Eukaryota > Metazoa > Arthropoda > Arachnida > Araneae > Macrothelidae > Macrothele > Macrothele yani. The sequence continues at coordinate 34,068,660 of CM077008.1, read as the reverse complement.
GGAAAAAAGAGAATAAAAAAGAATAAGTATCATATAAATTTTTCTTCTTTATGAATGATTGGTTTATGTTTGCTCATATCTGGCGGGTACAGTAGATATTAATGTACCCCTCTCCAAAATTTGGGGGTACATTGCACCCCTATACCTCCTCGTTCCTACGCCACTGCTTCTGACGGTGTTCTCCACACGTAAACACATCCTACGGTGAGGAATAGTGTAAATGTGGATTCATCCGATCACATTACACGCTTCCATACATCAGCAGTCCACATTGTATGCTCCTGGCACCACTGCAATCGCCACTGTGCATTCACCTGAGTCACCCAGAGGTCTGCAACAAGAGCTCTGCCATAAATATCTTGTTTATGAAGTTGCCCGTGCACTCTTTTCGTTGATACTGGGGTATGGAGATGCAGATTGAACTCCACACTAATTTTCGGCGCCTGTTTCTATCAGTCAGGATCGTTTTCCGGCAGCTCTTGTGTTTTGCAGATGAGGTTCTGCCACGAATATGGTATGGTGTCATGACGCTGGACACAGTAGCTCTTGATAACCCCGCTACCCTGGTGACTATTGTCACGGAGACACCAATCAGCCGGCCCCAATAATTAGCGCTCTTTCGACGTCCGTTAGGGCGCTCATTTCGTCGTCACCCTGAGAGAAATTTTGAAACAAGACACTTTAGATGCACTTAAAGCCGTTGGAGCACAAAATTTAATGTTGAGATTATAGCAAAAATTGAATGTCTATCAATAGTAGAATACCAAAATGAAGTAAAAAAAGTAAAATTTCAAAATAGTTTTCTTTATAAACGACGCCAAAGTTGCCAAATCGGAAATGTTTATGGATAATAGTCGTTCGACGTATTGAATATAATGAGCTAGAAAAATTTATACGCATAATTAATGTCAGGCTCATAAACTTAATTACATTTTTAAACGAAATACTTTTTGTCTTTCATCTTAAAAATTATCAAAGTTAAGAAATTTAAGCAATGTTGTTTGCTGATTTTAAAGAATTTTCAGGAAAAAGCTATCATACCCTGGATAACCAAAATTCTTCATTACGAAACTTAATCCTTTTTGTACATGCTGATTAAATTCCATAGCGATACGATGTTTCGTTCGCAAAAAATGTATCCAATTAACAGACCTTCAAATTTCTTGATAACAACAGCCTCTGTACTTTTGGTTTTACGGTCAGAGAAAGGGGGCAGTCAAAGTCATTGGGCGGCACTCTTTGTGGTCAATGAGCAATAAATCACCTCCCATGCAGCTCATCCCAAGCAAAGCCATCTAACAGAGAAGGCATTGCCCTAACCATTCCCCTTCTTATCCCTCCCCAAACAATTAGGGACCGTACAGAGAGAAGTGTGAAGTAATTGACCTCTTGGGCTTAGTGTTTAGCACCCTTTTCCTGAGAATTTTGCATCCCCCGCCTTTGACTCCAATGCTACCTTTGCTGTTTTGTCTCCTGCTCCAACGGCCTTAAACGGGACCTTGAGGTTTTAAACAAAGATATTACAACCGAAAAGTGGTGGATACCTTTGCGTAATGCGACATAAGCAGCTGCATTGAAAGTCACGTCTCTGAGCGTGTTCACATCATTCTGTCCAACCACTGTAAATATTCTGAACATTCTAAATTCTTCTCTATTTTTTTCTTTTTTTTTTTGATTGGAGGTTTAACGACCACAGTGAGCAACTCAATGAACTATAAGCAGTCGTCCGTCTGTAATTTAGGGCCACTAGTTCCAGGGAAGGGAGAGAGCCACAGCCGTAAGAGAAACACAACATCCATGCCTCACCGGGATTCGACCCAGGACCCATCTCAGACGAATGATCAGAAGCTTCTCTGTTTGGAAGGTATGTACAACAAGAAACAGTTCGCCTGATACATATGGCAGAAGAGTGTACCGACCATTCTATTTTTCCACCCTGAAGAGTCTGTCGCATTTTTATATATGCAGTCACTGTTTTTTTTTCTTTTTTTTGAAGAGGTTTTTTTTTGTCTTTTTGATTGGAGGTATAACGACCACCGTGAGCAACTCAATGGGCTATAAGCAGTCGCCCGTCCCTAATTTAGGGTCCCTGGTTCCAGGGAAGGGAGAGTGCCAGTACCTTAAGACAAACACAACATCCATGCCTCACCGGGATTCGAATGTGGACCCCTTTTGGGCGAACGCTCAGAAGTTAGCGCTTAGACCACTGCGCAACCTGGGCAGCAAGGTATTTTCAGAAGCGTAGGTTAGAATACACCATCAGTAAACTGCAAATTTCTAAGAATATTTTTTGCGGGCTGTGGGACATTGTTTTCTTTTTCTTTTTTTTTTTTTTTTTTTGAAATTTTTTTCACTTTTTATGTCTTTGGAATAGTTGACGCTGAATGTTGAATGTTTGTCTTTTATGTCTTTGGAAGAGTTAACGCTGAATGTTTTGTCTGAAGAAAATATTTAATAGTGTTACTGATACAAGATAAAAACACGGTATTGTATTTTTTCTTTCAAATATCTCTGCAAACTTCTGTCGCGTTAGAGAATTTCGAAAATTTCATTACTGAACATTGTTAGATTTTGAAGGCTAATTATTCTGAAAAGAGCAGACTTCGAAATAATTTTTTTTTTCACAAAACACAGACCTATTTCACACTTCAGGCCACAGTTCGATTCTTAATGCGACGTGTGCATTGCATTTCTTTTTCTCTCAATATTCTTTTTTTCTCCGGGACGAGTAGCGTTAAATTAGATATGGTTGAATTCTTCTGTCCTTATTGCTCATGGGGGTCGTTGTTTAAATTACTTCCATGTAAAAAAAAGAAAAGATAATGTAATTACCAGACTTATGAGTTGTATAAAATAGCTGCCTCATCTTTATTAATATCAGACAAATGGAAAGAAAAATTGAAAATAATGCCTTTTTTTTGTCAATTTCTTTCACACCAACGACTTTAACTCCAAGAACAAAATAAAGCTTTCATTAAACTTTTAATGAACTCCAAATATATTTTTTTATACCTGTATAATATGCATCACTAACAAATTCTATCTACACTGCTGACCACCCAAAATGCAACACCAAGAAGGACACGAGATAGCAAAGCCAGATTTACTGGACACATAACAAAAGATACAAAGATGAAACAATTGAGCTTATAGGCCCGTGCAACTTGCGGAACACGCAGACATCTGGTACCGGCGATGCGTACCAGAGGGGTGCGGGTGTCATGTCCAATTGCGCCCCAAACCATAACGCCAGGCGACGGACTGGTATGGCGATGCATAATGCAGGCGCCATACAGTCTCTCGCCGCGGTGCCGCCACACGCGGATCCGACCATCGTGGTATTGCAGGCAGAAACGGGATTCGTCGGAAAAGACAATGTCGTACCATTCCGTAGTCCAGGTGCGGCGTTCAACGGCTCACTGCCGCCGCACTCGCCAGTGGTGTAACGTCAATGGTAATCGGAGCACTGGGCGCCGTGCGACAAGTCCCCGCTCCTGCAGACGACATCGAACGGTACGTGCTGACACAGGTTGTTGCGCAACACACCCTAATTCCTGCGCTAACTTCCTTCGTGATGTGGCGGTGCGAGCCGTCAATGCCCGCAGCACAACATGCCGGTCCTCCCGTTCGGTGGTGTGCCGCGGCTGCGGCAATCGCTCACGTTGGTCCGTCCGTCCCTCCTGCACCCACCGAATTCATACACGCTTCCCTGTGGCTGGATGTCGTCCCACACGGGCACCGATGTTTCGGTACGATAAACCGCTGTCGCGATAAGCCACTATTCGTCCTCTGTCGAACTCCGAAGCGTGCTGGAATGACTGCCGTATTCTGCGACGAGGCATCAGGAAGCTTCCCACTCACAGGTCCGGAAGCACAACACACTTCCACTACTTACACCCCGCCTTCTGTGCACTCTTCTTATAGTGTTTCTCGGTGGCGTGCCGGGTGCAGATGATTTGCATATGCCCTGCAATGCTAATCGTTTGCATGTCCTCTCGCGGGCGACGCATGCTGCGAATTTCAGGCTAATCGGATGCTTCCTTCTTGGTGTTGCATTTTGGGTGGCCAGCAGTGTAAATTCTGGAATCAAATATCAAAATATCTTCGTGCTAGATAGTGATACAATCTAATAGCTGTCGAAGCACGATAAAACGATGTAGGTCTTAAAGCGTTTAATAAAATCTAAAACATATACACACTAAAAATCCTTACACTGGTTCCCCTTACTCCCTGTCTTGTTCATCTGATGCTATTTCTAGAATTCGCTCTTTTGCTACACCCCAATCTATTCCATTTGTTCTGGTTTCCTTTGACGCCGTGTCTCTCTTCCCCAGTATCCCTGTTGATGAAATTCATGATATTATTAAAACTAAACTCATCGACAGTGGTCAAGCAACCCTGACTCAAATTCAAGCTGTTGTTAATGCATTAACCCTTGTCTCCAAACGTACTTACTTTCAATTTAAAGACGTCATCTACCGACAGGTGAGTGGGGAGCCCATTGCGGAACTCGCCATGCAGTACCTCGAAACTTCCACCCTTTCTTCATTCTCTCCACCCTCTGTTATATATATGCGTTATGTCGATGATATTTTTATGCTGTAGCCACATTCCATAGACCTTCTGAATTCGTTTAAAGCTCACTTATCTCTGCCGTTTCCCTCCATTCAATTCACCATTGAACATGAAAGTAATTTCTCTCTGCCTTTCCTTGGCTGTTTAGTTACCCGGGACCCTTTGACTAACTCTTTAGCGTTTACTGTATATCGTAAACCATCTTTTACCCCCATCCTTATCCCTCATGATTCCTGTCACCCCAGAAAACATAAGCTTGCTCCCCTTCGCAGTTTGGTAGCACGAGCCCATACTCACTCGTCTACTATTTCCTCCCGCGACTTAGAACTTTCTAGGGTCTTTAGCATTGCTGAACATTTTGGTTACCCTGCCTCGCATGTTGAAATCCTTACATCAAGGTATCGTCGAGTAAGCTGTACCACTCTTACACCTGTGGATAATAAAACAAAGAGATTCGTTGGTTCATTCTCTTATCATCCACTTATCACTCCACTACTTCGTAATTTATGTCGAAAAAACAAAATTGATTTTGGTGACTCTTCTTGTTGTCTTTTTGGTGCCTTTCGTAATGATAAAGATAAACCCGAGAACTTGAGACAATGTGATGTATACGGTATTCCCTTGGTGATTAACGACTCCCCACGTACCACTTAACTTACATCGGATCCACACTTCGTAGCTTATCGATTCGAATCCAGGAGCACAAATATTCTGTAAGAACTGGTTCATCTGCTACAGCCCTCGCTCGTCTAGTGAAAGAAGACTCTTTCATACCATTATGGAACGACGCATTTATTATCTTGCGAACTCATACCAAAAGACTTGCTTTATTTTCTGAAAGTATGTTTATTACCGCATATGGCGAGCAATGTTGTAATAATGAAACCCCAGTTATTATATCTTCTTCTTGGAAACATTTGGCAAGAGATTCAGTTTCAATTTAGTGTTTGAAATTACATACATACCTCTTCCCATGTTTATTTATTGTACCCTGCGCAGATTTATGCGCATACATGTTCTGATCATCATCATCATCATCATTGTCAACCATTATCAATCCACTGCTGGACGAAGGTCTCCCCAAGTTTCCTCCACAACGGTCTGTCTTGTGCCAGTCTCCTCCATGTCACCCCCGCATACTTTAGAAGGCCTAACATCAGAAGAAGTGGACATCTCTGAAGTTAACAGAAAAGTAACCAAAGCTTTTATGGAAACAGCAACAAAATTAGCTGGGTCTAAGAACAAGTTGCATGTAAACAAATTATCAGGAAAAACGAAAATGTTGATGCAAAAAAGAAGAGAGATGAGGACAACTAAAGAAGATGTGACTTCCAAAGTGGAATATATAGAGCTATGCAAGACAGTAAGAAAAAGTATCACTGAAGACGTAAGAAAATTCAACTGTGAACTAGTGAGGAAAGCAATTGAAAACAACCAAAGCCTAAAGATAGCAAAGGGACATCTCAGTAAGGGAAGAAAACAGATTATGGCACTGAGAAAAGAAGATGGTTCTGTAACAAGAAATAGAGGCGAAATTTTGACAAGAGTGAAAGATTTCTACTCCAAATTATATGAAAGGGATGATACATGCACTCCAGATATCATGAAAGATACCAGTACCAGAGTTCCTCCAGTCCTTCCAGCAGAAGTTGCACATGCAATCAAGAACATGAAGCAGGGAAAAGCTCCAGGAGAAGATGGAATTACTGTAGACATCATACAAGAAGCAAGTGGAGAAATCGAAACAGTACTCGCCCAAATTTTCACTCGATGCCTTAATGAAGGAAAGATTCCTGAGGATTGGAACACCGCTACAATGATCCTGCTACATAAGAAAGGTGACATTGAGGATCTCGGAAACTACAGACCTATCAGCCTCCTATCAGTGGTTTATAAAATCTTCACTAAAGTTCTTTCACACCGCTTGAAGGTAACACTGGACATGGCTCAACCGAGAGAACAAGCTGGATTCAGGAGTGGCTACAGCACAATAGATCATATCCACGTACTGAGAGAACTAATTGAAAGAGCGAGGGAATATGAACTTCCATTGTGCATGGCTTTTATCGATTATGAAAAAGCCTTTGATTCGGTGAAACCATCAGCAGTTACAATGGCTCTGAAAACCTGCGGTATTGAAGATGCATACATTAATATTATTAATAACATCTATGAAAATGCAAGTGCAAAGATTCGGCTGTTTGAAAATACAACACACGTAAAAATTGGAAAGGGAGTGAGACAAGGTGACACCATATCTCCGAAGCTCTTTAATGCCACATTGGAGGGTGTTTTTCGGTCGCTGAGCTGGGAAAACAAGGGGATAAAGATTAATGGAGATTATCTAACCCACCTTCGTTTTGCTGATGACATAGTCATTTTTGCAACTACCCCATCAGAGCTGCAGAGTATGATCCAGGAACTTGCTGACAAGAGTAAAGAAGTGGGATTAAAAATGAACTTTCAGAAGACAAAAGTGATGTTCAATGCTTTTACAAGAAATGAAGATTTATCGATTGATGGAGAAAAGCTGGAGATAACAGACACGTACGTTTATCTTGGACAGCAGATATCAAGTGAGGGTCACATTGATGAAGAAATTAATCGGCGTACAAAACTTGCCTGGAGAGCTTTTGGAAGAAACAGCATAATTTTCAAGAGCAATATGCCATTATGTCTTAAAAGAAAAGTGTTTGATCAATGCATCCTTCCAGTGCTTACGTATGGTGCAGAGACGTGAACCTTAACTAAAAGAGACATACAAAGGCTGCAGACAACTCAAAGAAGCATGGAGAGGTGCATACTTGGTGTAACCAGGAGAGATAAGAAGAGGAACTCGTGGATCCGAAAAATGACAAGAGTGGAAGACATCATGATCAGAGTTAAATCCCTGAAATGGCAATGGGCTGGACATACTGCCAGAAGGACAGATCATCGATGGACAGCCGAAATTTTAGATTGGATTCCAAGGGACAGGAAAAGACCCAGAAGAAGACCACATGGGAGATGGGTGGATGAAATTCGAAAGTATGCAGGGGTGACATGGAGGAGACTGGCACAAGACAGACATATATCATCATCATCATCATCATTGTCAACCATTATCAATCCACTGCTGGACGAAGGTCTCCCCAAGTTTCCTCCACAACGGTCTGTCTTGTGCCAGTCTCCTGCATGTCACTCCCGCATACTTTCGAATTTCATCCACCCATCTTCCATGTGGTCTTTATATGGGTTGGACAAAATAATGTGAACACCTAGGAAAAGAAGGTACCTAATAGGGTATGAGACGCCCATCTTTGGCATTCAAAACCCCTGAATCTTCCTTGGAATGGACTCATACAAATCCTGGATGGTGGTTAGTGGAATGCTACACCACTCTTCATGCAGAAACTGCTCCAGGTCCTTGAGAGGTGCAGGAGGAGGACTACGGGAACTTACACTCTTTTCTAACACAGACCACCACAGTGGCTTGATGATGTTTAAGTCTGGTGTTTGGAGAAACCAAAGAAGGTGTAAAAGTTCGCCCTCATGTTCCTCAAACCATGATTGGACTTTCCGAGCTCTGTGAATTGGGACGTTATCATATTGATATATGGTATTCCCTGCAGGAAACAATGCCTGAGCCATTGAATGGACTTGGTCAGCCAAAATGGTTTCATACGCCCTGCCAGTCATCCTTCCTTTCAAGGTGATCAGGGGACCTGCTGGAAAACCACGATATGACCGCCGAAAGCATGGAAGAAGCACCACCATGCTGCACTGTTAGGAGCAAACAGTCTGGGTTGTACGCTTCTGACCAGTGGCGTAGGAACGCTTTTGATTTAGGGGGGTACAAGCTCATGAACCTTACATCTCAAGGATTAAGCCATCTATGGATGACCCCCTACGAATTTTTTTTTGGGGGTAGTACATTAGAGTTTTTATAAAATACGTAAACTGATCAGGAATTCATCCGAATGAACATTGTTATCATCATATTATTATTAATTATTACCATTATTATTTTTATTGCTGACAAAAAGTTCTCATTCTTAATTTCTTATCAGAAAATGAATGGAGAAGGGTTTTTTTGTGTTCTCTCTTGTTAATTTTTGTACTTTTTTTTCCATTAAAATATTGAGCAGGGACAAGTCAACATTAGGATGAATTTCTGTCAGAAGGGTTTGGAAAAGAGGGATTTCTCAGGAAATGTTATATAACTCTTTACAAGAACGAATTAAATTTCTTATCATTTTTGTTTACGTTAATAAAGTAAAACCGCAGTAAGATAAAAACTGCTCTACCCGCGAAGATATTGAACCATATTATGAAGTCTATATTAAAAACTTTGAACGATACATAGACTGACGATTGATGTAAAAAGCACATTGGTCTGGTGCAGAGCTAAATGATGGTGGAGATATCGAGGAATCGGAGTTCTATGAGTGGTATGTGAAATCCGTAATGCACTTGTTGTATTGCTACAGATCTTAAGACAGAAAATAATTTTAGTGCCGGGGCTGCGGGCGCTGATATGTCCACTTGTGCATTAATTTTTTTAAAGTGCAGAAAGGACGACCTGATCAAGTTGCATGGATTTTTAAGAGAAAAGAAACATTGATCACAAGTATGTTATCAAGCCCTAACCCTACCATATGCTGTTTGAAGTTATTAACAAAAACCTCGCACTCGTCGTTTCCCTGCAGAACTAATTTGTTGGAGTTTCCCAGATGGTTGGCCAGTTTTTGGTGGATGAAAAGCCTCCCACTACAAGCTTCGGATATAAAAAAAAACAGATGACCCGTGATATTTCTTTGGAAAAAAAGAGAATAAAAAAGAATAAGTATCATATAAATTTTTCTTCTTTATGAATGATTGGTTTATGTTTGCTCATATCTGGCGGGTACAGTAGATATTAATGTACCCCTCTCCAAAATTTGGGGGTACATTGCACCCCTATACCTCCTCGTTCCTACGCCACTGCTTCTGACGGTGTTCTCCACACGTAAACACATCCTACGGTGAGGAATAGTGTAAATGTGGATTCATCCGATCACATTACACGCTTCCATACATCAGCAGTCCACATTGTATGCTCCTGGCACCACTGCAATCGCCACTGTGCATTCACCTGAGTCACCCAGAGGTCTGCAACAAGAGCTCTGCCATAAATATCTTGTTTATGAAGTTGCCCGTGCACTCTTTTCGTTGATACTGGGGTATGGAGATGCAGATTGAACTCCACACTAATTTTCGGCGCCTGTTTCTATCAGTCAGGATCGTTTCCCGGCAGCTCTTGTGTTTTGCAGATGAGGTTCTGCCACGAATATGGTATGGTGTCATGACGCTGGACACAGTAGCTCTTGATAACCCCGCTACCCTGGTGACTATTGTCACGGAGACACCAATCAGCCGGCCCCAATAATTAGCGCTCTTTCGACGTCCGTTAGGGCGCTCATTTCGTCGTCACCCTGAGAGAAATTTTGAAACAAGACACTTTAGATGCACTTAAAGCCGTTGGAGCACAAAATTTAATGTTGAGATTATAGCAAAAATTGAATGTCTATCAATAGTAGAATACCAAAATGAAGTAAAAAAGTAAAATTTCAAAATAGTTTTCTTTATAAACGACGCCAAAGTTGCCAAATCGGAAATGTTTATGGATAATAGTCGTTCGACGTATTGAATATAATGAGCTAGAAAAATTTATACGCATAATTAATGTCAGGCTCATAAACTTAATTGCATTTTTTAAACGAAATACTTTTTGTCTTTCATCTTAAAAATTATCAAAGTTAAGAAATTTAAGCAATGTTGTTTGCTGATTTTGAAGAATTTTCAGGAAAAAGCTATCATACCCTGGATAACCAAAATTCTTCATTACGAAACTTAATCCTTTTTGTACATGCTGATTAAATTCCATAGCGATACGATGTTTCGTTCGCAAAAAATGTATCCAATTAACAGACCTTCAAATTTCTTGATAACAACAGCCTCTGTACTTTTGGTTTTACGGTCAGAGAAAGGGGGGCAGTCGAAGTCATTGGGCGGCACTCTTTGTGGTCAATGAGCAATAAATCACCTCCCATGCAGCTTCATCCCAAGCAAAGCCCTCTAACAGAGAAGGCTTTGCCCGAACCATTCCCTTCTTATCCCTCCCCAAACAATTAGGGAGCGTCCAGAGAGAAGTGTGAAGTAATTGACCTCTTGGGCTTAGTGTTTAGCACCCTTTTCCTGAGGATTTTGCATCCCCCGCCTTTGACTCCAATGCTACCTTTGCTGTTTTGTCTCCTGCTCCAACGGCCTTAAACGGGACCTTGAGGTTTTAAACCAAGATATTACAACCGAAAAGTGGTGGATACCTTTGCGTAATGCGACATAAGCAGCTGCATTGAAAGTCACGTCTCTGAGCGTGTTCACATCATTCTGTCCAACCACTGTAAATATTCTGAACATTCTCAATTCTTCTCTATTTTTTTTCTTTTTTTTTGATTGGAGGTTTAACGACCACAGTGAGCAACTCAATGAACTATAAGCAGTCGAGCAGTCGTCCGTCTGTAATTTAGGGCCACTAGTTCCAGGGAAGGAAGAGAGCCACAGCCGTAAGAGAAACACAACATCCATGCCTCACCGGGATTCGACCCAGGACCCATCTCAGACTAATGATCAGAAGCTTCTCTGTTTGGAAGGTATGTACAACAAGAAACAGTTCGCCCGATACATATGGCAGAAGAGTGTACCGACCATTCTATTTTTCCACCCTGAAGAGTCTGTCGCATTTTTATATATGCAGTCACTGTTTTTTTTTTCTTTTTTTTGAAGAGGTTTTTTTTTGTTTTTTGATTGGAGGTATAACGACCACCGTGAGCAACTCAATGGGCTATAAGCAGTCGCCCGTCCCTAATTTAGGGTCCCTGGTTCCAGGGAAGGGAGAGTGCCAGTACCTTAAGACAAACACAACATCCATGCCTCACCCGGATTCGAATGCGGACCCCTTTTGGGCGAACGCTCAGAAGTTAGCGCTTAGACCACTGCGCAACCTGGGCAGCAAGGTATTTTCAGAAGCGTAGGTTAGAATACACCATCAGTAAACTGCAAATTTCTAAGAATATTTTTTGCGGGCTGTGGGACACTGTTTTTTTTTTTTTTTTTTTTTTTTTTTTTTTGAAATTTTTTTCACTTTTTATGTCTTTGGAAGAGTAGACGCTGAATGTTTGTCTGTTATGTCTTTGGAAGAGTTAACGCTGAATGTTTTGTCTGAAGAAAATATTTAATAGTGTTACTGATACAAGATAAAAACACGGTATTGTATTTTTTTCTTTCAAATATCTCTGCAAACTTCTGTCGCGTTAGAGAATTTCGAAAATTTCATTTACTGAACATTGTTAGATTTTGAAGGCTATTTATTCTGAAAAGAGCAGACTTCGAAATAATTTTTTTTTTTTCACAAAACACAGACCTATTTCACACTTCAGGCCACAGTTCGATTCTTAATGCGACGTGTGCATTGCATTTCCTTTTCTCTCAATATTCTTTTTTTCTCCGGGACGAGTAGCATTAAATTAGATATGGTTGAATTCTTCTGTCCTTATTGCTCATGGGGGTCGTTGTTTAAATTACTTCCATGTAAAAAAAAGAAAAGATAATGTAATTACCAGACTTATGAGTTGTATAAAATAGCTGCCTCATCTTTATTAATATCAGACAAATGGAAAGAAAAATTGAAAATAATGCCTTTTTTTTGTCAATTTCTTTCACACCAACGACTTTAACTCCAAGAACAAAATAAAGCTTTCATTAAACTTTTAATGAACTCCAAATATATTTTTTTATACCTGTATAATATGCATCACTAACAAATTCTATCTACACTGCTGACCACCCAAAATGCAACACCAAGAAGGACACGAGATAGCAAAGCCAGATTTACTGGACACATAACAAAAGATACAAAGATGAAACAATTGAGCTTATAGGCCCGTGCAACTTGCGGAACACGCAGACATCTGGTACCGGCGATGCGTACCAGAGGGGTGCGGGTGTCATGTCCAATTGCGCCCCAAACCATAACGCCAGGCGACGGACTGGTATGGCGATGCATAATGCAGGCGCCATACAGTCTCTCGCCGCGGTGCCGCCACACGCGGATCCGACCATCGTGGTATTGCAGGCAGAAACGGGATTCGTCGGAAAAGACAATGTCGTACCATTCCGTAGTCCAGGTGCGGCGTTCAACGGCTCACTGCCGCCGCACTCGCCAGTGGTGTAACGTCAATGGTAATCGGAGCACTGGGCGCCGTGCGACAAGTCCCCGCTCCTGCAGACGACATCGAACGGTACGTGCTGACACAGGTTGTTGCGCAACACACCCTAATTCCTGCGCTAACTTCCTTCGTGATGTGGCGGTGCGAGCCGTCAATGCCCGCAGCACAACATGCCGGTCCTCCCGTTCGGTGGTGTGCCGCGGCTGCGGCAATCGCTCACGTTGGTCCGTCCGTCCCTCCTGCACCCACCGAATTCATACTCGCTTCCCTGTGGCTGGATGTCGTCCCACACGGGCACCGATGTTTCGGTACGATAAACCGCTGTCGCGATAAGCCACTATTCGTCCTCTGTCGAACTCCGAAGCGTGCTGGAATGACTGCCGTATTCTGCGACGAGGCATCAGGAAGCTTCCCACTCACAGGTCCGGAAGCACAACACACTTCCACTACTTACACCCCGCCTTCTGTGCACTCTTCTTATAGTGTTTCTCGGTGGCGTGCCGGGTGCAGATGATTTGCATATGCCCTGCAATGCTAATCGTTTGCATGTCCTCTCGCGGGCGACGCATGCTGCGAATTTCAGGCTAATCGGATGCTTCCTTCTTGGTGTTGCATTTTGGGTGGCCAGCAGTGTAAATTCTGGAATCAAATATCAAAATATCTTCGTGCTAGATAGTGATACAATCTAATAGCTGTCGAAGCACGATAAAACGATGTAGGTCTTAAAGCGTTTAATAAAATCTAAAATATATACACACTAAAAATCCTTACACTGGTTCCCCTTACTCCCTGTCTTGTTCATCTGATGCTATTTCTAGAATTCGCTCTTTTGCTACACCCCAATCTATTCCATTTGTTCTGGTTTCCTTTGACGCCGTGTCTCTCTTCCCCAGTATCCCTGTTGATGAAATTCATGATATTATTAAAACTAAACTCATCGACAGTGGTCAAGCAACCCTGACTCAAATTCAAGCTGTTGTTAATGCATTAACCCTTGTCTCCAAACGTACTTACTTTCAATTTAAAGACGTCATCTACCGACAGGTGAGTGGGGAGCCCATTGCGGAACTCGCCATGCAGTACCTCGAAACTTCCACCCTTTCTTCATTCTCTCCACCCCTCTGTTATATATATGCGTTATGTCGATGATATTTTTATGCTGTAGCCACATTCCATAGACCTTCTGAATTCGTTTAAAGCTCACTTATCTCTGCCGTTTCCCTCCATTCAATTCACCATTGAACATGAAAGTAATTTCTCTCTGCCTTTCCTTGGCTGTTTAGTTACCCGGGACCCTTTGACTAACTCTTTAGCGTTTACTGTATATCGTAAACCATCTTTTACCCCCATCCTTATCCCTCATGATTCCTGTCACCCCAGAAAACATAAGCTTGCTCCCCTTCGCAGTTTGGTAGCACGAGCCCATACTCACTCGTCTACTATTTCCTCCCGCGACTTAGAACTTTCTAGGGTCTTTAGCATTGCTGAACATTTTGGTTACCCTGCCTCGCATGTTGAAATCCTTACATCAAGGTATCGTCGAGTAAGCTGTACCACTCTTACACCTGTGGATAATAAAACAAAGAGATTCGTTGGTTCATTCTCTTATCATCCACTTATCACTCCACTACTTCGTAATTTATGTCGAAAAAACAAAATTGATTTTGGTGACTCTTCTTGTTGTCTTTTTGGTGCCTTTCGTAATGATAAAGATAAACCCGAGAACTTGAGACAATGTGATGTATACGGTATTCCCTTGGTGATTAACGACTCCCCACGTACCACTTAACTTACATCGGATCCACACTTCGTAGCTTATCGATTCGAATCCAGGAGCACAAATATTCTGTAAGAACTGGTTCATCTGCTACAGCCCTCGCTCGTCTAGTGAAAGAAGACTCTTTCATACCATTATGGAACGACGCATTTATTATCTTGCGAACTCATACCAAAAGACTTGCTTTATTTTCTGAAAGTATGTTTATTACCGCATATGGCGAGCAATGTTGTAATAATGAAACCCCAGTTATTATATCTTCTTCTTGGAAACATTTGGCAAGAGATTCAGTTTCAATTTAGTGTTTGAAATTACATACATACCTCTTCCCATGTTTATTTATTGTACCCTGCGCAGATTTATGCGCATACATGTTCTGATCATCATCATCATCATCATTGTCAACCATTATCAATCCACTGCTGGACGAAGGTCTCCCCAAGTTTCCTCCACAACGGTCTGTCTTGTGCCAGTCTCCTCCATGTCACCCCCGCATACTTTAGAAGGCCTAACATCAGAAGAAGTGGACATCTCTGAAGTTAACAGAAAAGTAACCAAAGCTTTTATGGAAACAGCAACAAAATTAGCTGGGTCTAAGAACAAGTTGCATGTAAACAAATTATCAGGAAAAACGAAAATGTTGATGCAAAAAAGAAGAGAGATGAGGACAACTAAAGAAGATGTGACTTCCAAAGTGGAATATATAGAGCTATGCAAGGCAGTAAGAAAAAGTATCACTGAAGACGTAAGAAAATTCAACTGTGAACTAGTGAGGAAAGCAATTGAAAACAACCAAAGCCTAAAGATAGCAAAGGGACATCTCAGTAAGGGAAGAAAACAGATTATGGCACTGAGAAAAGAAGATGGTTCTGTAACAAGAAATAGAGGCGAAATTTTGACAAGAGTGAAAGATTTCTACTCCAAATTATATGAAAGGGATGATACATGCACTCCAGATATCATGAAAGATACCAGTACCAGAGTTCCTCCAGTCCTTCCAGCTGAAGTTGCACATGCAATCAAGAACATGAAGCAGGGAAAAGCTCCAGGAGAAGATGGAATTACTGTAGACATCATACAAGAAGCAAGTGGAGAAATCGAAACAGTACTCGCCCAAATTTTCACTCGATGCCTTAATGAAGGAAAGATTCCTGAGGATTGGAACACCGCTACAATGATCCTGCTACATAAGAAAGGTGACATTGAGGATCTCGGAAACTACAGACCTATCAGCCTCCTATCAGTGGTTTATAAAATCTTCACTAAAGTTCTTTCACACCGCTTGAAGGTAACACTGGACATGGCTCAACCGAGAGAACAAGCTGGATTCAGGAGTGGCTACAGCACAATAGATCATATCCACGTACTGAGAGAACTAATTGAAAGAGCGAGGGAATATGAACTTCCATTGTGCATGGCTTTTATCGATTATGAAAAAGCCTTTGATTCGGTGAAACCATCAGCAGTTACAATGGCTCTGAAAACCTGCGGTATTGAAGATGCATACATTAATATTATTAATAACATCTATGAAAATGCAAGTGCAAAGATTCGGCTGTTTGAAAATACAACACACGTAAAAATTGGAAAGGGAGTGAGACAAGGTGACACCATATCTCCGAAGCTCTTTAATGCCACATTGGAGGGTGTTTTTCGGTCGCTGAGCTGGGAAAACAAGGGGATAAAGATTAATGGAGATTATCTAACCCACCTTCGTTTTGCTGATGACATAGTCATTTTTGCAACTACCCCATCAGAGCTGCAGAGTATGATCCAGGAACTTGCTGACAAGAGTAAAGAAGTGGGATTAAAAATGAACTTTCAGAAGACAAAAGTGATGTTCAATGCTTTTACAAGAAATGAAGATTTATCGATTGATGGAGAAAAGCTGGAGATAACAGACACGTACGTTTATCTTGGACAGCAGATATCAAGTGAGGGTCACATTGATGAAGAAATTAATCGGCGTACAAAACTTGTCTGGAGAGCTTTTGGAAGAAACAGCATAATTTTCAAGAGCAATATGCCATTATGTCTTAAAAGAAAAGTGTTTGATCAATGCATCCTTCCAGTGCTTACGTATGGTGCAGAGACGCGAACCTTAACTAAAAGAGACATACAAAGGCTGCAGACAACTCAAAGTAGCATGGAGAGGTGTATGCTTGGTGTAACCAGGAGAGATAAGAAGAGGAACTCGTGGATCCGAAAAATGACAAGAGTGGAAGACATCATGATCAGAGTTAAATCCCTGAAATGGCAATGGGCTGGACATACTGCCAGAAGGACAGATCATCGATGGACAGCCGAAATTTTAGATTGGATTCCAAATGACAGGAAAAGACCCAGAAGAAGACCACATGTTCTGATATATGTATATATATACCTGCATGCACCGGACTTGATCAGTACATGACCTGATGATGCATGTGCAGCACATGCGAAAGATCTAGCGTTTTTTAGTGTGTATATATTTTAGATTTTATTAAACGCTTTAAGACCTACATCGTTTTATCGTGCTTTGACAGCTGTTAGATTGAATCAATTCTGGAATCTAGAAACATACACAAAAGTAGCAAATTACTAGGAACAGCCAATAGCAATCATGCACGTGCCTGCCTCACTTACATAAGCCATTATGACGGCGAGAAGGCTTTATATCAGGTAACCACACAAGCATTTGCCCGTTTTGGGAGACTGAGACAAAGCATAGCACATACGTAGTAGAAAAGTAATTAATTCATCAAAATAATTACCATGGACATCAACAACGTTCTGCCAACGTGCTAAGAACTTATACACTGAAGAACAAGAGCAACAAGAAGAAGAGTACATTCGGCCCGAGATGTATCGCTAAATTTATAACACGCAACTAAGGAGTTTGAAAAATTGCTTCTGAAGAACGATTTCTCCAGAAACAGTTTTAGCAATAACTACTGACAACGATGATACTACGCCTTCTACTTCTACTAATATTAATTTATAATCAGCATAAGTTACTATGAATTGCATATGGGGGTCCTAACAAAAGTTCTGCGCACTGTCCATTTTTGAGAAAAGTGTGAAGTAATGGAGAAAACTTGCCTTGTTGTCGTTCAATGTACTCCTTTCCGCTGCTAATGACAGCTTGCCAGCGGTGAGGTAGGTCCGGGATGTCCTATAGTACGCCATCTTTGTTCATCTGTCGTATTACTCGGGTCACGTCCAATGACAGTTCGTCCAGCGATTCGTAGCAGATGCAACGGAGCCGCTTTTTTAACTTTGGAAAAGGATCAAAGTCGGGTGGACTGAGATCAGGGCTGCATGGTGAGTGGGATAAAGTTTCCCAGCAAAATTTCGACAAGACTCTCCGTACCGACGCTGCACCATGACACGAGGCGTTGTCATGCAGCAAGATCGCTCCCGCTTGCAACAAGTTGGGGCGATTTTGACGAATTTTCGGTCTCAACTTTGTCCTCACAAAGTCACAATAATAATCTGCGTTGACATTTTGCCCTACCGAAACTCGATCAGAGACCACAACACCCTGGGCATCGTACGCAAAAATCATCGTTTGCTTCCGTTTGGATTGTTGCCGACGACACTTTGAAAGGCGTGGGGAATTCGGATGCTTCCATTCCGCTGATCGTGACTTCAGTTCCGGTTCAAAATCACGGGCCCAAGTCTCATCAATTGCGACAGTTCTGTTCAGGAAAGTGTTGCCCTCCCTTTCGAACCTCTGGCTTCCTTCTGCTTGGGGGTGAGCTGTTGGGGCAACCAGCGCGCGGCGATTTTTCTTTTTCCCAGTGAGTCGGTAAAAATCCGGTGAACAGACATAGTGGACAAATTTTCCCGATGAGCAACCTGCTGGACTGTCAAACGGCGATTCTCTTCGAGAAGCGTTGCAACAATGGTGACAGATGTTTTTTTCTGTCGCCGTTTGAGGTCGGCCTGAGCGGTGATCATCTTCGATGCTACGTCGGCCCTCATGAAGGCGCGATGCCCCCAGCGAGAAATTGTACTTCGATCAAGAGTTCCTTCCCCACAAATTCCTTGCAAGGCAGTGTGAATCTGTGTCGGATATTTGCCCCCCAGTGTTTCTATCACGTACGATCGCTGGTCTAACGCCGTGACTCGATCTGAGGAGATGCACGCTTCCATTTCCAAACCTCCCACGTCCACTCAGCAAATGATAGCGCGTCGTTCTGACACCACTGCGTTGCTGAGAGTTCGACCTTGACATGACGCAATCATTTTCTCGATTGCATCATCCGCTTCCGTTTCAGATTAACGTGTGCAGAACGTTTGTTTGGACCCTCGTATACGTAGTATAAGTTGCTTTTAAGTAAATAAAGTAAAATATGATCATATGTAGAGGACTAAGTAAATGTTGATTTCGTGTTTACGTTGAATTTCTGTGTTGATTTCCGCCGTCTTTACACGATCATTATGCTAAAAACAGATTCAAATAAACACATTTGACTGTTTAGATGATTTATTGAATTCATATAGAAGACATTAGAACTTTCAGGCCCGCAACGGACCCATCTTCAGATGTTATTAACAGAATGGAACTGAGCATGATTTAAATACATTAATGTTATGTGGTTTTCTTGATATTGTGACCTGCTCGTGATGGACATCATATCTCGTGAAAGGTTTTTTTTTTTTTTTGGTTGGAGGTTTAACGACCACCGTGAGCAACTCAATGGGCTATAAGCAGTCGCCCGTCCCTAATTTAGGGTCACTGGTTTCAGGGAAGGGAGAGAGCCAGTGCCGTAAGACAAACACAACATCCATGCCTCACCGGGATTCGAACCCGGACCCCGTTTAGACGGATGATCAGAGGCCATCGCTTAGACCACTGCGCCACCGGGGCGGCTGAAAGGTTTGTTAACATCGATAAATATATTACGTGTCAAGCAACGTATTAAAAACTATGTTTGAAGGAAATAATTAGTGTAAGTCTCTACATGTTATAACTCATTAAGCGGTGCTTAATGAGTTATAACATGGAAAACGGTGCTTAATGAGTTATAACATGGAAAACGGTGCTTAATGAGTTATAACATGTAGAGACTTACACCAATTATTTCCTTCAAACATAGTTTTTAATACGTTGCTTGACACGTAATATATTTATCGATGTTAACAAACCTTTCACGAGATATGATGTCCATCACGAGCAGGTCACAATATCAAGAAAACCACATAACATTAATGTATTTAAATCATGCTCAGTTCCATTCTGTTAATAACATCTGAAGATGGGTCCGTTGCGGGCCTGAAAGTTCTAACGTCTTCTATATGAATTCAATAAATCATCTAAACAGTCAAATGTGTTTATTTGAATCTGTTTTTAGCATAATGATCGTGTAAAGACGGCGGAAATCAACACAGAAATATGTAGAGGATTTTAGGAAGGGAGTGTCTGACCCCAGGACTTAAACAACCCTTAGAAATAGGAAGCTAGGAGACTTTGGGCTAGAGTGTCCGATAGGAAAGTGACACGGAAGCGAAGTAGAAAGGGGAGGAAGACGCCCTTATTTATTACCGGGGGGGGGCAGTACCCGGGGTCCGACGGCTTAACGTGCCCATCCGACGCACCGCGGATATTTAGTGGATCGAGCGTTCGTACCTGCCTGGGATCAAACCTAAGATCTTTTCCGTGGCAGTCACGAACGTTGCTCACTAGGCCACCCGCGGCCCTAATAAAGTAAAAAATTTCATTCATTCTATTTCTTAAAAATTTTATATCTGAAAAAAATATCAAAGGGGCACAGTGGCAACTGCGCCCCAACGTTGTAGGTTGTAACTGAACCCCAACGTTGTAGGCCAGGGCAACTGTTGCCTTACGTTGTAGGTTGGGGCACAGTTACCACTTTGCCCCAACCTACAACGTAAGTCTACGTCAACTGTCCTTCGCTTAATACTTTAAGGACGTAGAACTAACTAATGAGATAGTTCCATGAAATAGTGACAGTTGACGTAGTTCTACGTTGTAGTTTGCGGCACAGTTGTTACTGTGCGCCCTTTGATTTTTTTTCGTAATTGTAAGATCTACCTACTGTGGAAAACGGTAAATTGAATTTCAAGTTTAAACAGGATTAGATGCCGTTCATCTTTTCGATTTGCTTAGAGAATCATGTTCTTTTTCTGTTACACTGGAAGTGTGTTTTACTAACGACGTAATGGATGTTACAAAGTAACCTAAAAGGACCTGGTTTTTGCGGGCTTTCTAAATTAGGGTACGTGTCGGCAACGTGAAGTAACTTCGGTTTTGTATTCTGATGTAAAAGGAAGGGCCATAGCAAAGAAGATTGATTCGAAACTATATAATTAAGAAAGATAATTTCAAAAGTAGACAGGGGAGAGAGCCGTCTTTAAAAGATATCTTGGTCCCGAACATTCAAGTGCACTTTAATATTATTTAAGTAACGAGCTTTCACGTAATCATGTGAATTTACCAAAGGAGGAGAAAATCCAGGAGTCATTTATCTTTTCCAAATTAACTTCTCTCGGCCAAGTTCCGGAACCCTAATTTTTATAATTAAGATAATTATGATTAACCGAAGTGAAAGAGGCTTTTTGTCCCACTTCTGAGCTTTTACGTTTCTTCCCCGCAGAGTAAACCTCAAGGTCTGAGAATGACCTCCAAGAGAAAGAAAGGAGTAATTAGTGCGAGAACTAATCCCATGGACTCTTCTCCTTTTTTTTCAGTCCTGCAAATCCTTTCTAAAGCAGTAATTAATCAAATTTCAAAAGTGCTAATCTGATTCACGGGCAATAATGAAGATTGCTGGCAGTAAGCTTTTGCTGATGAAATTGTTTAGCGGCGACTTCAAGGTCTTTGACATGGTGTCATTAACAAGATAGTGAAGCGCGTTGAAAGGGATCAGAGGCTTCCATCAGCGTGCCGCAGAATTTGCCCAGGGTGAAAACTTTGCCAAGATGCGTCGGCGGTGACTAAAGGCTGTAATTAAAGGAAGAACTGCAGTTTTCTGCTGCGTCATAAGAAGCTCGTTCCGAGTAAATGAGTGTGTGGTATAGGCCGATTCAGGAGCTAGATGCGACTAAGAACTTCGTTCAGATTAAAGGCGAGTGTGTCGTTGAGTTCGAATCAAGGGTTGCTTATCCTAAACAACCACACGTACAGGACGAGAAGAGAACAGGGGTCTGGATCTCAGTCATGCCATTAAGCATATCTATCATAGTAAGTTGTGCAGCTGTTCCCGTTCGATGAACTGATTTTAAAGGAAGCTCATTTTTTTTATTGGAGGTTTAACGTCCACCGTGAGCAACTCAATGTGCTATAAGCAGTTACCCGTCTCTAATTTAGGGTCATTGGCTCCAGGGAAGGGAGAGAACCAGCACAGTAACACATACACAAAATCCATGCCTCACCTGGATTCTAACCCGGACCCATCTCGGACGAAATAACAGAAACCATTGCTTAGACCACTGCGTCACTGGGGCGACAGAAAGGAAGATCATATTAGTAGGATCTCTTACTTGGAAGATACAATTCCTCCGGTTAAAAACAGCGTAGAAATCGAAATAGCATTATGTCAGAGGACGATGAAACAAAATGCAATTAATAAACACCAAAGGGCCACCCCCGTCGCCAAATGATCAGATGCGTAGCTGGACTCGGATTCGAGTCTGAGACATGGGTGATGTGTTTGTCTTACGGCACTTACTCTGTTTCTTTTGTGGTACCAGTGACCTCAAATTAGGAAGAGGTGACTGTTTATAGCCCATCGAGTTGCTTAAGGTGATCGTTAAACCCTAAAACATAGAAACAAAAAGTTATCAGTAGTTTTTCCTCTAATATGTTATATGGTTGATATCAGATTCTTGCTACGCAAAATGTTTTCATTTTCATAGTTGCTGTTGAGCAACACGGTAATTTTTTTTTTTTTTTTTGGATTGTAGGTTTAACGACCACCGTGAGCAACTCAATGGGCTATAAGCAGTCGCCCGTCCCTAATTTAGGGTCACGGGTTCCAGGGAAGGGAGAGAGCCAGTGCCGCAAGACAAACACAACATCCATGCCTCACCGGGATTCGAACCCGGACCCCTTTCCGACGAATGATCATAGGCCATCGCTTAGACCACTGCGCCACCGGGGCGGCGCAACACGGTAATGCCTCCCATGGTGACGCAAAGTTCTAAGTGCTGGCTTATGACCTTTCGTCTAAGTAGGCCCGGGTTAGAATCCCGGTGAGGAATGGATGCCGTTTTTGTCTTACGGCACAGGTTCCTCCTTTCCCTGGAACCAGTGGTCCTAAATTAGGCACCCGTGACTGCTGATTTTCTAATGGAGGTCCTTAATTCCTCAAACAGAACAAAATAAAATAAATAATAAAGAAACTAAAACCTAGGGTGTACAAAAACTTTTGCCGCCCCGGTGGCGCAGTGGTCTAAGCAATGGCTTCTGATCATTCGTCCGAAAGGGATGAATGTTCGAAACCCGGTAAGGCCTGGATGTTGCGTTTGTCTTACGGCACTGGCTCTCTCCCTTCCCTGGAACTAGTGACCCTAAATTGGGGACGGGCGACTGCTTATAGCCCATTGAGTTGCTCACGGTGATCGTTAAACCTCCAATAAAATAAAAATACTTTTACACCCACTGTATACATCTTTTCAACATTATCTGAACGGTGTCCAATTTATTAATCAATTTTAGACAGGACTCCAGGTTTGTCTTCCTCACCGTCCTGCTATTTTTACGGCCGTATACACCTGAGCCATTACATTATGACCACCTATCTAATAAGCTGTAGGACCACCTTCAGCCCACAAAACAACGGCCACTAGGCGAGGCATCAATTCGATGAGGTGGCGATAGGTATCTTGGGATACCTGGTACCATAATGTCAACAGCAGGTTCTCCAGTTCCTGTACATTTCGGGGTGGCGGTAATTTACCGCAAATCCGTTTTTACAAGTCGAACCACAAATGTTCGATTGGGTTCACGTCAGGTGAATTTGGGTGGCCAGGGTATTAACAAAAGTCACCAGCATGTTCCTCGAACCACTTCTTGACGATTCTGGCAGTGTGGCGTGGCGCATTATCCTATTGGTAATGGCCATCACCAGCAGGGAGCACATTTGCCATGAATGGTTGAATTTGGTCAGCAACGATGTTCAGATTCCTGACACCTGTCAGGGATTGTGCTATTGGGATAATGGGGCATAAAGTGTCCCAAGAAAACATCGCCCACAGCATAACACCGCCACCGCCGGCCTTTTTACGCCCAACAGTGCATGTAGATGTCATAGCCTCCGTTGATAATCGGAGTATTCACGCTCGGCCGTCCACGTGATGCACCACGAATATTGATTCGTCGGGGCAGGCCACTTTCGTCCAGTGATCGACGGTCCAATCTTGATGGTCTTGGGCTCATTTCATGCGTTGTTGGCGATGACGTGCAGTGACCATGGGGACCAGAGTAGGTCTTCCGCTACGCAGGGCCATGTGCAGAAGGCTGCGATGAACTTTGTGCTGTGACACATTGCCTTGAGCACCACTGTTGTAGCTGTGGGTGATTTGTGATTTGTCGCACTGTGGCCCTGCGGTCACTGCGAACAATGCGCGAGTCTCTGTTCCCCTCTGGCATCAATGAGCTGCGGGCGACACACGGTTGGTTCGTCGTTTGGCCATCTGTGAACCACTTTTGATACGTAATCACTAGAGTGGCACGTGAACAACCCACAAGCCGCGCCGTTTCCGAGATCGTAGTTCCGAGGCACAGTGACATCACAATTTGTCCTTTATCAAACTCCGATAAATCGGAAGCTTTTCGCATTCTGACTTCGAACACTCTGCTAAACAAAATGACCAAATGATCATATGTAGAGAATTTTAGGAAGGGAGTGTCTGACCTCAGGTCTTTAGTAGAAATAGGAAACTAGGACATTTGGGCTAAAGCGCTCGATAGGAAAGTGACACGGAAGCGAAGTAGAAAGAGGGAGGAAGACGCCCTTATTTATTACTGGCGGGGCCAGTACCCGGAGTCCGACGGCTTAACGTGCCCATCCGACGCACGGCGGATATTTAGTGGATCGAGCGTTCGTACCTGCTTGGGATCGAACCTGAGGCTCTTTCCGTAGCAGTCACGAACGTTGCCCTATAGGCCACCCGCGGCCCCTGCTAACCAAAAGCCGGTCCTCGGGTTATATATATATTTATATATATACTGCTCTGTGAACTTCACCTGTGCCACCGTTTGGTCTCCATGCGCGATCATTTCTCTAGGCCGAGGTTGGTCATAATATAATGGCTCATGAGTGTACTTTCTCCGAGTAGTCCTCTACTTATTGTACAGTTTCTGCTTAGGAGTCCAAGCTCTTTCACTTCCTTAGGGTCTAGTTTTTCAATTCTAACTTCTAGCAGTCTTCAGTTTATTTCTCAGTTTTTGGATAAGAGTCCAAGTTTGAT
Organism: Macrothele yani; assembly: GCA_039090855.1. Classification (NCBI taxonomy): domain Eukaryota; kingdom Metazoa; phylum Arthropoda; class Arachnida; order Araneae; family Macrothelidae; genus Macrothele; species Macrothele yani. The sequence continues at coordinate 34,043,643 of CM077008.1, read as the reverse complement.
TTCCTTACCACTTGGCCCTTTCTGGTTCTTTATTTGAACAGTCCTAAATTTATTGATCAGAAGTGGGGCGAGAGTGCAAGTTTTACTTCCTCACCGTCTGTTTTTTTTTTTTTTTCTGAGTTGTCTACAATTTTTTAATGACTAGAAACTGTGCACCACCTGGGCATAAAATAGTAACTATGCAAGTAACCTAATTTATGGGCGTAAGAACGAAAAAAAAAAAAAAAAAAAACAACAACGTTTCCAAACTTTCGCACGTCATCAACTTTTTCAAGGAAGATACACAGAACTGGAATCTGAATAATCGAACGCTTCAACAATTTGAACGCGGTGACCCGACTTGACAATAAACAAATAGATACGATGTAATTTTTATTCAAACACACGAGGCGTCATGCTGTTTGAGCATGCTGTATCCTGGAAAGAAAAAAGCTTTTTTGAAGAATTGGTTTCAAATTCGTGGCAACTCCAGAGAGACGGTGTCACTGCAAGCGTCACTGTTGGTAAATTTCATCGATATCTGAGTAAGAATAAAAGTTTTACTTCTTCACCATATGGCTCTTTCTATTCTTCGGGGAGCTACTGTCAATTTAAATAAATGAATTCATCGCTGTTTCCACGTTAAGCAACGCACAGCAACCGAAAAATTGTTATTCGGCCGCCGTCATGGAATTGAATCCCGAATCTCTCGATATCTAGCCGAGCGCGTTAACCTTACACCACAGCTGCCAACAATTCACGGCGCTATGTGTGTTTTTTCTTTGTCAGTCAGCATCTGACATCATAACGCCCACCAGGTGTTGAACAAATGATTTAATTGTCGCATAGAGACTAGGCTCCAGTAGTCGAATATACAGGATGTTCAGTAAGGAGCGTGGCCTTTATTTTGGGTGATACAACGTTGAATCCGACATGGCATCGAAGCAATGAGAGTCCGAATAGAGTCCTGGGGTATCGTGGATCCTGTAGTGTTGATCCGAGAACACAGTTCATCTTCATTTTGCGGGGGTGGGAGGGTACTCAACCGATGTCTAATCATGTCCCACAGGTGCTCAATGGGCGAGAGGTCGGGAGATCGTGCTAGCCACGGAAGCCTCCGCGCATCGTGTATTATATTTAGGCTGGTCCGAGCGGTATGGGCTTGGCGTTATCCTACGGCCTTTGGGATGCCCTGCAGATACGGTAGTGCCCCGGGCCGCAGCACCTCGTCAACATAGCGGCGTGATGTCAATGTGCCTGTAATGCCCTCTAGCGTTGAGCGCCTGTTGAAGGAGGAATCCGGCCGCTGTCCACGTCGCTTCAAGATTCTCACACGGGGATCACCAGTAGTTAGACAGAACCGTGACTCGTTGCTGAACACCACACTGTTCCATTCGGCGCCTCACGCAGCTCTGGAGCAACACCAAGCCAAGTGGTGACAACGATGGCTCGCTGTTAAGGGTAGCCTCCGCAACGGACGGATGGACAGCAAACCAGACGCAGCCAATCGGCGCGACACTGTCCGCGTCGATATCGGAACACCCATCCTCCCGTACACTCCGCAAAATGTCGTCCGTTGTGGAGGCTACATTCGAGCTGACGGTCGAACACCGATCATCGCATCCGGGATGGCGTCGGATGCGGCGATCTGTGCGCTCGAACATCCGTCTCCAGGCTCCGATCCCCCTACGACGTTGCACAGATCCTTCCTGGGACCTCTGTCTCCAAATGCGACCGACGGTTGTGGCATCACGTTGCGTTTCTTCCGCAATACGACGCAAGGACCATCCGGCGGTACGAAGGTTCACGATGACACCTCCCGTGAACTCATCGGTTTGACGACGGCGTCTTAACGGCATTGGCACCTCTTGTTCGTTCTCCAGACACGGTTATAGCAGAACCACTCACTTCTCGCGGACCGTGACGACGTCTCGACTGATGGCCTCAAGGTCTGGGTGACCGTTTATATCCCGTACGCCGTTCGCGCGAATGGCTTGCAAATGCAATCATTTGCGTAACTTGCACGTGTGCACCCACCCTGCAATTTGCATGTTCACGTTTTCGTGTGTGGCATTTTTTCTGTATGGCAGGGTTTATGTTTATATGAGTTTTCCTCCCTTTTTGTTGCTTTTTGGAGGCATTCTAATTTTTACAATAGTATTTAACATTTTAAAATTCCTTTTAATACGTTTTTTACATTTAAACGTTATTTATGGCCATATCCTAAAAAAAAAAAAAAAACACATAACCCAGTTTCCACTGTATTTCGTCCTTAAAATCACCATTCCAACTGATGCTAAGCATTCATCTATATATTAATTTTGTAAATTTTTTTTACTGTAAGACCAGTTGTGAGAGAACGCCTGAAAGTAAACATATGGTTGAGGTATCAAAATAAAGGTCTTACCCTGTAGATGTGCCAGTCGAAGAGAAAAATGTGATTGGGGCAACGGTTCGGGCGTTGTGGGGCGGCAAAGTTCCCATGTAAAGTCAATGGGAGAAGCGTGCGGTTGACATCCGATCACCTGCGGTTGACATCCGATCACCTGCGGTTGACTCACGCGCTGTTGAAGGAACTCAGATAGTCCAAAGTCCGAAGTATCTCTTCTCAGCGAAACGTTGTGCAAAACAACGCTAGCAGGAATTTGTTTGAAAGCGCTTATCGGAACATCGAACACTAGAAGACCTGATTGCGTTGTGCCATTGGACTGTGTGATGTATATATACGATTTAGCATTCATTCGATCCAGTTTATTCACGTATAGGTAAGACGTTTCTCATTATGTAGAGATGTAAATAAACGTTTCATATGAGTCTATTCTTTTAAAAAAAAAAAAAAAAAAAAACAACTAATCGTCGATTCCGACGGGCTTCGTCTACCGGGGGAAATAAAAACTATTCGTCGATTCCAACAGGTTTCGTCTACCTGGTTCGAATCCCGGTGAGGCATGGATGTTGTGTTTGTCTTACGGCACTAGCTCTCTCCCTTCCCCGGAACCAGTGACCCTAAATTAAGGACGGGCGACTGCTTACAGCTCATTGAGTTGCTCATGGTGGTCGTTAAATCTTCAGTCGCAAAAAAAAAAAAAAAAAAAAAAAAATCACGAGTCAGGACTATTGTCTTCACTGAAGTGGTTGAATTAAGTTGTCAATGAAATAAAGTTTACATTTGTTGTTTCACGAGTTTATTATTTTCAAAAAAAATAAAATAAAAAAATAAAACTTACCGTCGATTCCGACGGGTTTCGTCTACCGGGGGAAAATAAAAACTATTCGTCGATTCCGACGGGTTTCGTCTACCTGGTTCGAATCCCGGTGAGGCATGGATGTTGTGTTTGTCTTACGCCCCTGGCTCTCTCCCTTCCCCGGAACCAGTGACCCTAAATTAGGGACGGGCGACTGCTTACAGCCCATTGAGTTGCTCATGGTGGTCGTTAAATCTTCAGTCGGAAAAAAAAAAAAAAATCACGAGCCAGGACTATTGTCTTCACTGAAGTGGTTGAATTAAGTTGTCAATGAAATAAAATTTACATTTGTTGTTTCACGAGTTTATTATTTTCAAAAAAAAAAAAAAAAATAAATAAATAAAACTTACCGTCGATTCCGACGGGTTTCGTCTACCGGGGGAAATAAAAACTATTCGTCGATTCCGACGGGTTTCGCCTACCTGGTTCGAATCCCGGTGAGGCATGGATGTCGTGTTTGTCTTACGCCACTGGCTCTCTCCCTTCCCCGGAACCAGTGACCCTAAATTAGGGACGGGCGACTGCTTACAGCCCATTGAGTTGCTCACGGTGGTCGTTAAATCTTCAGTCGCAAAAAAAAAAAAAAAAAAAAAAAAAATACGAGCCAGGGCTATTGTCTTCACTGAAGTGGTTGAATTAATTTGTCAATGAAATAAAGTTTACATTTGTTGTTTCATGAGTTTATTATTTTCAAAAAAAAAATAAAATAAAAAAATAAAACTTACCGTCGATTCCGACGGTTTCGTCTAGTAGTAATTAAATTCTTAGTAATTGGAACTGACAGTTCTTGTTCCTGAAGACCTTAAAACAAAATTCTTAGTTTTCCTTCTCGGTTTTATTTCTTTAATTTGACTTTGTGCTCGCTTCTCTCATTTCCGGAATCATTCTGTTTTCAGTTTCGCATCTGATATCGGCGGATGCATCACGCCATCAATGAGACATAAGCGACTTAAAATTTCCGCTGTTATCGGTAATGAAAAGAGCTTGATGAGGCAAAAACATTCCAACCCAATTAAGAGAATGGTATGATATTTAAAACCAAACAGTTTGAGACGAAGGAATCAAGTAAGTGCTATCTAGAAAATTAAAAAATTAATTTCCTCTAGATATGCCGACATTAGGTAGAATATTGCTTTGAAGTGATGAAATGAGACCAACAAACTTCTTGTTCTGATGAATTGATGATGAGAAAAACTACACTGGAGAATAAACCAGGCCTCGTACACAAACCCAGATCTTTTCATTTGTAATGATAAGGGTTAAAAGCATCAGAGTAATTTTGAGTCCTCCGAATTCTTTATGATCTAGAAGAATTTTGAAAGATTAAACGCAGATAGCAACTCGATTCTTCTATCTATCGTATACGATCGTGACAACAAAAGGTAATGGCTTTGGAAAGGCACCATAAAAACCACATCAAAGAAAATGCTTCGCCAGGTATTTCAAACAAATGGATTGGAAAATGTATAAATAAATCATCCTTAGCGTAAAACAAATGACTTCTGCTTCATGCAAATTGCATTTCCGTGAAATGCCTTCCGCAGGCAAATTGCATATGCTGCTGAAATTAATGTGGTGAATGTAAACCTCTTGCATATTTCTTTTCCAGAATTCCATACTATTTTCTAAGCTTATTCAGGGCTTTTTGTTGTGTTCCTAAGTACCAGTATCATATAAATGACTTTATTCATGCGCTGCTGTGTAAGATGGCGAAAGTGCATATGAACTTCACATGTTCTTAGAATTGATGTTCTAACTGCAATCTGCGCGGTTTTTCCAACAATGGCATGTAATGTTTGAAAGTTTAGCTAATAAAGTTCTGCAGGCATCCTATTTAAAGCACGGGATGTTCCATTTTTCATGATACAGTGAAAATCTTGTTCCTTTACCACATTTTGAAACATGGGTTATCATTCTACGACTACGTTATCCTGAAATTCGTGTTGAAATTTATTGGATCCTGCATATACAAAGTCACTGCGTATCCCCTCGGCGGCTTAGCGGAGATAAAGCTAATTTCTTACAAGTACGTGTCGTGGGTATAAACTCAGAAAAGGTATTTTTTTAGAACCATGCTCTGAAAATTTTTCGCCCACAACCAAAGATATCATCATCTTCATCATCATTGTCAACCATTATCAATCCACTGCTGGACGAAGGTCTCCCCAAGTTTCCTCCACAACGGTCTGTCTTGTGCCAGTCTCCTCCATGTCACCCCTGCATACTTTCGAATTTCATCCACCCATCTCCCATGTGGTCTTCTTCTGGGTCTTTTCCTGTCCCTTGGAATCCAATCTAAAATTTCGGCTGTCCATCGATGATCTGTCCTTCTGGCAGTATGTCCAGCCCATTGCCATTTCAGGGATTTAACTCTGTCCATGATGTCTTCCATTCTTGTCATTTTTCGGATCCACGAGTTCCTCTTCTTATCTCTCCTGGTTACACCAAGTATGCAACTCTCCATGCCTGTTTGAGTTGTCTGCAGCCTTTGTATGTCTCTTTTAGTTAAGGTCCACGTCTCTGCACCATACGTAAGCACTGGAAGGATGCATTGATCAAACACTTTTCTTTTAAGACATAATGGCATATTGCTCTTGAAAATTATGCTGTTTCTTCCAAAAGCTCTCCAGGCAAGTTTTGTACGCCGATTAATTTCTTCATGAATGTGACCCTCACTTGATATCTGCTGTCCAAGATAAACGTACGTGTCTGTTATCTCCAGCTTTTCTCCATCAATCGATAAATCTTCATTTCTTGTAAAAGCATTGAACATCACTTTTGTCTTCTGAAAGTTCATTTTTAATCCCACTTCTTTACTCTTGTCAGCAAGTTCCTGGATCATACTCTGCAGCTCTGATGGGGTAGTTGCAAAAATGACTACGTCATCAGCAAAACGAAGGTGGGTTAGATAATCTCCATTAATCTTTATCCCCTTGTTTTCCCAGCTCAGTGACTGAAAAACACCCTCCAATGTGGCATTAAAGAGCTTCGGAGATATGGTGTCACCTTGTCTCACTCCCTTTCCAATTCCAATTTCCAATTTTTATGTGTGTTGTGTGTTGTATTATATATATATATATATATATATACAGTATATGAATAAACAGAGAAACATGTCTATAAGTAGCCGAAACATTCTCCTTAAAATTAATCTTAAGTTTAGAAAACTTGTAACTTCAAAGGAATATGTCATTTTATGTTTTTAGGGCAACAAGCATCCACCACTAAACCAAATATCACGATACGAGAAACATTAAGACTAGAAACGCTGTTCAGTAGATTTTTGTGAATTGCGACATATCTGGACTAGAACGCTTTGGCCTAATTAAGTGGCTGCCCTAATTATTCGAATCTTTACCCCAAAGAGCTAATTGGGGATGTTCTACAAGAATTGTTCCAAATAAATCTACTCTATAAACAGTGTACACAGTCGTATCAGAATATAATGATCACCTACCTAATAATTGGGATAACCACCCTTTGCCTGGATGACAGCGTCGAGACGGCGTGGTGTGGAAGCAATTCGGCCCACGAAGCTTGCCCGAGGTACACGTGCCCATTCGGACTGCAGCAGAGCACGGAGGTCTCGAAGATGTCGTAATTGTGGGACGGCACGTCAAACCTGTCGATCCAAATAGTCTCACAAGAGCTCTATGGGATTGAGATCGGGAGATTTCGCAGGCCAAGGGAGAACTGAGGCATCGCTGTCGTGTTCCTAGGACCATTCACGCACGCCCTTAGCAACGTGGCACGACGCATTGTCCTATTGTAAGACACAATCACCACCAGAGTAAACGTTCAACATGAAGGGATGCATGTTGTTAGCGAGAATGGACAGGTAGCCATTGGCGTTCGCGGACCCAACCAGTGATACCAGCGGTCCCAGGTCGTACTTGGAAAACATCCCCCAGATATGCACAGTGACATCGCCGACCTGTACTTGACCGACAAGCGTGTCTGGGTGTTAGTTCTCGAGTGTGTGACGCCATATCCGTCACTGCCCGTCACTTCTGTGGAGTAGAAACCTCAATTCGTCGGCGAAGGCAAGCTTTTCTCACTCTTCCGATGTCCAATGATGGTGGTCTCAGGCGGACTGCAGGCGTCGTTGCCAATGGACCTGGGTCAACATACGCGCCTTGACGCAGCGTCGACTCCGGAGACTCATGCATAACAGGGTTCGATCTACTGTTATCGGGGACTGAGATCCCCAGCGTTCATTTCCGTGATCAATTGCTGCACTGCTGCGCGTCGATTGCCCTTGGGTTCCACATTTATGACGTCGAGAGGTACTCGGTGTGTCAGCGGCCCATTCTTGGTGCACCCTTACAACAATATCTCGCGAACAGCTCGCGAAGTCTGCTGTTTCTGAGATGCTTTCACTCTTGGCGCGGTGCCCGATGATCATTCCTTTTTGAACATCCGTCAAATCACTATCTCTCCCTATTGTGCTCACGCAACGCTCTATGGCTCATCTGCCCTGGCCGGCCGCTTATATCTCCGTGTGATCGACCTTGTCACGTGCACTCTGTGACGCCCCTGGGCGGGCACACTGTGATTCCGGGGGGTAGTCATATTCTTCTGATACGACCGTGTATTGGATAAACTCGAGAAAGAGGATATTTGCTCTTTAATGAAACGTATCTCTTACATTAAGCGGATAACTTGGATTTGATAGTCATTTCTGAACGGTATACACTATACAAATAAAAGTCACCGGACCCCAGAACCACAAACAAGAAAAATCATATATTAGAAGAAATTAGTCCCGAGTTGGCCCACCCATGGCTTGACCACACGCATTAAGCCGCAAGCTTTCCACTGAATGTTGAAAAGTATCTGCAGGAATGAGTTTCCATGCCTCCTGTAATGCATTCTTCAATTCTTGAGGTGAAACAGGACGATTTTGCATAGCCCTAGTACAGAAAGCTCGAATTCCTCCCGCAGGTGTTCATTGGGGTCCAAATTTGGGTTTTGCGAAGGCCAGTCCAAACACGAAACCTAATTTTCCGTAAATCAATCATAAACAACACGGGCTGCGTGGTAGGTTGCGTTGTCTTTCTGATACATGCAGGACTCATCTCCATAGCACTGTCACAGTTATGGAAGCGCCGAATAGACCGAGTCCGTTCCACGAGAAACAGCCCCACACAAGAACGCTGTCGCTTCCAAACTTGCATGTGGGAACAGAACACTTCAAAAATAAGCGTTCTCCTGGCATTCACCTTATATCCACATAACTCCGTGAGTGGTACATCGCGTTTCGTGATTCCATAGTCCATTATAGAACTTTTCTTCATTGTTCTAGACCGCGAAACCAACCTTCGGTGCACCATGGTAAATGAATAGCAGCCGTTCTTTGGGGTAATACTGGGATTGTATGCACTGTTAAAAATTTGGGGATAGGTTGCACCAAAAAGTGGTGCTACACCAGCTGCACCATTATGTGGTGCAAAGAACACCCAACAATATGGATCAGCTTTACACAACTTTATGGGGTAAGGTTGCACCATTTACACCATTAAATGTAAGGTTGTACCACCTTATAGTGGAACGCTACTCTATAATATGGGGCAAAGTTGCACCACTTGTTGGTGTAACTTTTCCAAAATGTGGTGCAGCTGGTTTAGTTCCACTTATTGGTGCAACATATCACCAAAATTAGTGTAATCTTTTTACATCGCTGCTTTATGAATAAAATATTTTGAAAACAGGATTTCTGTGTACAGTTCCAAAAAGTTTGTGTTTCCTTCATCAATTTAGGGGAATAAAAGGTTCTTTTTTTTTTTTTTTTTAATTTTTTCGCGCATATTCGGAAGAATTTAATCTTCATGGCTTGTGTTAGCACATATAGTCTCAATTTCAAGAACAACACACTGGGCCAATTAATACCGCTATTCGAGCTTGTTATACTACATTTGAAGCTACTTCCATGGGTACAACTTCCTCAGAAAAATAAAATTGTATTGTTCTACACGTGGTTAGGTACATATGTAACATCAGAAAGTTCAACGTGAAAATAATGATATCAGAAACACCAGATATATTTGAATTTAATGAAAATTCTGCCACACAACACAGTACATCAAATTTAACAAAACACAAACATCAAAATTGTCATATGTACTAAACTAAAATTAAATAGTAACACAATGTTAGCACAATGGAATGAAAACATGGAATCACAGTAATATCACAAAGTTCAATATAAATTAATAACATTTAGTACTAACTATTTATTCCAAGAGTAAACAAGAGCTCAAACCACCTCAGATATATCTAGTATAATAATTATAAACATACAAGCAAAACTCGTTTACAATTGACCAAAGAATCAATACAAAGTAATTCATCAAAAAAAAAAAAATAAAAATAAACAAAGATAGCATAATGTACTATGGAACTGTTGCATTGAGCTAGGGAAAAGGGCTTAAATTTGATCCTGACGAGCCCCTGATCTCCAAAGGTAGATGTGTCAGGTCAAAACGATAAATATAGCAACATTAGAAATACGACCGGAGTTGAGCATACCGTGAAAGAAAGAATACAGGAACTCATTCAAACAACAAAAACTCTCGTAGCAGTTTTTTAAATACTCCAGAACCCACTATTTCCCTGATGTATAATGGCAGTCTGTTCCACTCACGGGGTCCAGCTGCAATAATACTGTTATGCAGCAATCTGGTGCTCGCCCTAGGAACCACAAAACTTGCATGACCTCGAGTATCATGTGAATGGGAGAAACGCTGTAATTGTAATAGTTCAAGATACCTATTCGTATAGACACTGTCATGAATAAGTAAAAGTAACCTGCAAATGAATATTTTATCGAAGGGAAGTATGTTATAAAGACAATAAATACTACCAGTATTTAGAAATGAATTTAGAAGTCGAATATATTTTCTCTGAAGAACAAGAATTCTGTTAACGTTACCATCCGTTGTCTGACCCCAGGCCAAAATACAATAAGACAACATGGGATAGATAAAGGAATTATATAGTATTAATCTGAGTCTGATTGTCAAAAAACCAGAAATCCTAGAAATAGCACCAATACGAGACTTAAGAATATTTGCTAAATAACTTATATGGGCATCCCAACGCAAAGTCTCGTGTAGTATAACACCCAGAAATTTCACCGAAGACCAGAATGCAACAGCATCCCCATTCAAGAAAATACCAGTAGGCGACGATAGCCGAAGACCACGGCCCGAAAAAAAGACACAGGTTGTTTTATTAGTATTAACTGTAAGAGCGTTATAAACAAACCAGCGAGATATCTCCTGAAGATCACGATTTGCACTAAAAAATCATTTTCATCACTTACCTTATGAATTTGAGTGAACACTTCTTTAAAATTTTCCAAACTCGCAATCACTGTGACAACAAAGCTAACATGGCAGCACAACACAACATCTGTATCCTTCGCATGACTTGATGAAGAAGACGCATGCGCCGTTTCATTCACTGCACCGAAATGTGTTGTAAGGCAACGCCGCTTTGGCCGCATTTGGTAATTTGCACGAAAACTTGGTGCAAGTGTGAGATGCTGGACGATATTGTGGCGCAACGTTGAACTGAAACTTTTAACAGTTAGGGGCGGCACGATCATGAAAACCCATTTGGTGAAGCACCTTGCAAATGGTTCTTGTACAAACGGGTATTATGATCATTCGTCCTCGTATGTCCAGGTTCGAATCACGGTGAGACATGGGTGTTGTGTTTGCCTTATTGCACTGGCTCTCTCCCTTCTGTGGAATCAGTTGCCCGAAATTAGAGACGGACAACACCTTATATTTGCTCACGGTGGTCGTTAAACTTCCAAACAAAAAACCAGCAACAACAACGAAAAACAAAAACAAAAAACGAACGGGTATTTCTTTTCTTTGATTGGATGTTTAACGACCACCGTGAGCAACTCAGTGCATTATAAGCAGTCTCCCGTCCCTAATTTAGGGCGACTGGTTCCAGGGAAGGAAAAGAGCCAGCTACGTAAAATGAACACAACTTCCATGCCTCACCGGGATTCAAACCCTGACCCATCTCGGAGGAATGATCAGAACCATCGCTCATACCACTGCACCACCGGGGAGGCACGAACGGGTATCCCAGAAGCTCTTGAGATTTCTAAGTTTTCACCGGTTTCTAGAGCATCTGAAACCGGTGAATGCTCGGCGACGAGCATGGACTAGAAAATCTAACATTTTACCACTGGATTAAAGAAAAACTTTTCTGCTCGCAAAATGAAGACTAACTTGTGACAAAATCAGTTTTACTCTATATTACCTCTCTAAACTACCAATTTAAATTAGTAAACCAAGAGAAACAAAACTGATTTAGTACAAAATAAAAATAAAAAGTCAAATTTTAATTATATTCGAAATATGATTTTTCGCAAAATGAATATACAGTACTCTGCTAGACATAGAAAATACAACACAATGAAACAATGCACGAAATAAGACGAAATTTATGACACAGGTTGGTGGGGAAAACTGATTTAATTTCAGAGGAATTAAAAAAATTCAGTCGCAGGAGAAACCGTACAATTTGGCTTCATATGACGAATATGCAGGACTATACATTCGAGAACACTGCGTGGCATCAAGTGGATAAGTTCCTAGCTTGTGTCCTGAGGTATTGCCGATTGTGTGACGCTTATCTGTGTCCACAATTCTTCGGCATCACAAGGGGGAACATTGTAAAGACTTCTGCAAATGACATCCCACACGTTCCCTGTTGGGAAGAAGTCCGCGAATGATATCGCACACATTCTCCTTTGGGAAGAAGTCTGCGCTGGCCGGCGAAGCACTTCCTCACCTTCTCAAGATGTTGGTAGTGCGTGGGCGGGAGTTACCTTGTTGAAACTACACTCCAGGGATGCTTAGAAATAAGGCAACAAAGCGGGATGTAGCACCTCCTCGACTTACAGTCGTGCTGTCATTGTATCCGTTACGTGTACGAGCGGTGAACTGCCGTTGAAACTCGTAGCGCCCCAATTTAAGACACCATGCTGAGGAGCCATATGACTCTCACGAATGGAAGCAAGAACACCCAGATGACGACGTCGTCTCCAGAATATCAACCGGAGATCACCGATGCTAGGACAGAAGCGAGACTCGTCGATAAATAATACGACAGGGATCCATTTATCCAATCACGCATGTCTGGTACGGTACCATTCCAACTTTGCGCGATGATGTGCTGCAGTGAGTCGCAATCGTCGCAATCGCCGGAGAGAGCGCAAACACGCCTAAGCCAATCTGAGATTCACAGTTCGTGTCAATAAGGGGATGTCCGTAGCAGCCTGTATAGTTCGACGAATGTGGTCTCCTGTGGATTATGGAAATGCTGCGGCTTGCCGTCGAATACGGCGATCGAGGCGTTTTGATGTCCATCTACATGCACGAGCCACACTCTAGTGGGGCTTGTCTCTACGTACACAAGCCCCAATAGGGTGCACAAGCCACACTCTAGTGGGGACTTGTACATTATCTTTCTCCAACAACTGACGCCGTGTTCGGCCGACAGTTGTTGAATTCCAATATACGAGGGTTGTACCAAAAGTAATGCAAAAGTGGGCATAACTTTTTTATTAACTGACAGAGGTTGTTCAGTTTCCACATGTTCTATTTCTCTATACAAAAGTACTACTCGAATTTAGTCTCCACCACAAGCTATGCATTTGCATCATCGTTGAACCCAACTCTCGAATCCACTTTGAAAAAATTCAAGTGTGGACTGTTGTACCCGCTTCCTCATAGCCACTTTCACCTCGGCTGTGTCATCACATTGTTGCCCCCCGGAGAGTGTTCTTCATTGGACCGAACAGGAGGAAGTCGGAGGGTGCCTGATCTGAGCTGTACAGTGGATGGAGGACCGTCAACCAGCCAAATTTGCTGATCGCTTGATTTGTTGCCAAGGATGTGTGTGGTTTCGCATTGTCTTGGTGAATGTGGATCCTTTTCAGATTATTGTTCGGTCTCTTCCTCCTTATGGCTTCTCTAATCTTTTTGAGTGTCTCAATGTACCGCTCACTGGTCACTGTACGGCCACGTTCCAGAAAATAAAGGAGAATGACACATCTGTCATCCAAAAAAACCAAAACACCCTGACTTTCTGTGCTGATGACTAACTCTTGAATTTCTTAGACCATGGTGAAGAGGTGTAACGCCATTGCATGAATTGATTCTTCGTTTCCTAATCGTAAATATACGCCCACGTTTCATCCCTGTCACCAGATCGAAAACAAAACAAAACGTGACTGCATTGGTTTCAAACGCTTCCAGCAGATCAGAGCAAACTTTCACCCTTCTCTACTTCAAATCGGGTGTCAACTGCCGAGGTACCCACTTTACACAAACTTTCCGATACCCTAAGTCTTCCATCTTCTTCTGTATGGCATTGTGACCACATTCCAGTTGGGCAACAAGCGCACGGATTGTGACGCGTCTCTCCGCGCGAATCAATTCATCCACTCGCTGACGATTCGTGTCAGTAGTGTCACACCTCTTCCCCATGGTCTAAAAAGTTCAAGTCGCAAATAATGGTCTCTGGCTGCGAGGTTTGCTTTCAATGCTGGTCTTCTTTAAACTTCTTCATCTATCTATGCGCATTGCTCTTGTCAATGGTGTCATCTCCTTAAACATTCTGTAGCCTTCTGTGGATGTCAGACAGCCAGCACAGTTTCTTCATCAAGAACTCACTCAATGACAGCACGTTGCTTCTGCTTGGAATCCATTATTTACCTGCAATGAAGAAGAAAGGTTACTATAGAGGAAGAATTACTCTACCAACATGTGAAGTTTGAACGATCTGTGTCGGCTAATAGAAAAGTTAACCCACTTCTGCATTACTTTCGGTGCAGTCCTCGCATTTCCGTTGCGATAAGACGCACAAAGCAACCAGCGTACGGAGATCTATGATGAAACCTATTGTAAAGATGTCTGTGTGATGATAGGATTCCCGATGAAGTTGCCCAGGCGTTCTCACTCCATGAACGTGCTTTCGCCACCGAGATCACTCTGGTGCAATGGTTCACACATCCAGGCGAGGATAAGAAATCTTAGCTACTCTGAGCAGTTTTGTTATATCTCTCACCTATCACGTGATTGGTTCGCAACTGCAGTCATTTACATAACCCAACTGCCAACCCATACCCACCAATTTGCACGTCGTACCGACAAATATTCTCTGGTGTGCATTTTCTCGTTATAGTAGTGCATTTTAAGAGGCATTTCTTTCAGAATTTTTTAACAGAAAAGTTACAGCTTTTCCTTTTTCCATTACCATCGTGTTCACACCTAGTTGACACACTGAGCTCTGAAACGTTGAAATGAAATTTCGACTTAACTTAGTGATCTTAAATCTTGTCTTTAACTTCCTCTAAGGAGCTGTTCAGGCGACGAAGGCCATGTAATAAAATGGAATACAGAGAAATACAACATCGACATTCACCAATTGTAGGTGAAATCAATGCGCCGGTCTGTGAAGATGCAACTCTGACATTAGCTGGGAATGTACCGGGTCTTAAACTTTCAGTCTTGTCGAGCAATAAGTCTGCAAGTTTGAAAAGTGCCTGGTATGTACTTAAACTTTCAGCTTTGAACGTGCCTGGTATGTACTTAAACTTTCAGCTTTGAACGTGCCTGACGCAGTGGTGGCTCGTGGTAGATAAAATAGGTGAAGAGCTACAAGAGCAATATGAAAAGATATCTACTGACTTAAATGAAAATCAGTTAATGAGAACTTACCTATTTTTTTATATATTAGATCAATTCTTCTTCCCTTTAAAGCTGGAAATGTGTCGATTATGTCGTCAGAAAATGGCTGTTTCTTCGTGACATCAAGAAAATGTCTTTCTGAATAGAAATATTTGTCAAAGAAGTAAGTTTATCTGGAGAAATAGTGTTTCTAGAGTAAGTTTGTATTCTTTTAAGGCAAGAAAAACTTCTTTCCGCTGAAACACATGAAACACTTGCAGATGCAATTGTGAAAATCAGGGAAACCAATTTATAAGCTTCTGTAAAAATGCCTTTATCTCCATGAAGCACTCGAAGAAGTTCATGAGTCGCTATATTCCTTAATTTTTCATCAGCATATACAAGACTCAGTTCATCTTTAAGGCGCTGGTGTTTAGTAAAAAAATTCCGTAAAAATGTTGTAGATTTTCAAAAGCGTGAGAGGGAAAGCATGAATTAAATTGGTCGAATTTGGTTGTGTCAGCAAGCCAGGCAAATTGAAGTTTAAGTTTCTCACAGTCTTGAAATCTTATATCCATTTCCATAAGAATGTGGTACAAAATTGTTTATACAATTGTTTATAATTTTGAAAAATTGTTTCTGGTGTAAGAGCAGCATATTCCCGTTTAGATCTGTTTATTTCTGTGATTTTGCTAGCTTTTCCAAACAGTGTTCCAAATACCTCATCGTTCCTTTTATGGCTCAAAATTTCATAAGTTGTTTTTAATTGGAGTAACACAGTAGTAGTTTATGTCTATTGATTTTTTTTGCAAAATTTCGAATAATAGATCGGTGAAGTCAAATATTTAATTAAATACTATTCCCAAAAATGTTAATTCAAAAGTGTTCATATCATTTAAAAAACCCTTGGGCAAGTTGAATTGATTTTTTTTCTGATTAGTCACTATTTATGAGAAATTCGAATACTTCCTTCAATTTATCCCAATCTTCAACTATTACACATACTAACTTCGAAGTGGAGGACCATCGAGTTTCCGTTATGGTTGGCATGCATCTTGCGGTTGTTGATGTGAGTATATTGTTTCTTCACCACTCAGCCAAGCGATCCCTTCGCTGAGTGGTGAAAAAACAAAGGAATTACACCGAGGCTTGCAAAAAAATATTCGACACTTAGAAATTTTAGAAAAACTCAGCTGTAATACAAGGTTAAAACGATGTACTAAGCAATAACAAAAACAGTTGAGAAGCTTTATGCTTCATTTTTTTCTGGAGTCCAGTCAAGTGTCCAGACATTACGTTTGCCCCATCGTAACATTATCCTCTTCCTTTATGATTCTCCTATTGACTTGTGTTGATAATCACACTGTTCCAAAACTTTGTCTAACATTTTGTATAAAGCTTCTGACGTTCTATCTTCACTCACACCATGGAAACCCAAAAATCGCTCAACCAATACACCTTCCGAATCAACAGATCTTATTGTTAAAGAGCACTCGGAAGTCTGGTTATGGCTTCCCATCTACTTGAATATAAAAGCATTGAACTTCATTTATTTCATTTTTGACGTGATCGTTTATATATTCAGAAATACATTCAATTACTTCGTTTTGAATAGTTTTTGAGTCACCTGCGAAGACATTTTTCATCGTTTCGTATTGATTTAGAATTTTTAAAGGAGTTCTTGATATCAACAATGAAAGCAATTCCTTGAATTTCTACGATTTATCAAGTCAATGCAATGCCTTCGTCATGGTCACGGAATGCTAGTTCTTGTTTACTCAAATACAGTACTGCATCAATCATTGTCTGCCGGAAAAGTCTATTTAAACGAACGCTTTCGCTGAAATGCATTTTCAAAAGCCTAGCATTCTCCCTCGGGGCATCGACAATGGTATTCTGATTCTTTTCAAAATTATTCAGCATTAATTCGCATTTCAGGTGTTTGCTAGAATCCCCACGTTTGTGAAGTGACCGTTTTATATTTAAGAAATCTGAAAATTGTCTTTATTCCACGCCGAATTTTATTACTAAAAAATAAGCAGGGCCAACAAAATAGTTTTTGTAACACAGAAGGGCTACAAAGCCATTTATATTCAGTAAACCAACAATTTTTAAAATTAATATTGTAAGATTTGTCGCTCTTCTTGATTTCTTTCTTGGCGACAATTGTCAGTGAATCCGTCGGTCGTCGTTGAAGTAAAATGTCTCTTTTATTTTCATCTTTCCACCGATTGAACGGAGTTTACAATAAATTACAGACAATGTCGTTCACAGGATACATACTGAAAACTAAAACTATCACTATCAGTTAAACTGTACACGATACTAAAGTAACTAATGAAGTTTTTAACAAACAATCACAAACACACACACAAAAAAAAATCTCTTTCGGAAAGTATGTCCCGAAACTCCGCAAAGAAAAAGCCCTATAGTGGATTGCCAAGGGTTCCCGTTCCACGGCGATCTCTTCGGAAGGTCACGGCTTCAGGTGCAGAGGCTTGGCGTCTCAAGCTAAAACACTTCACTTGCCCAGCAGATAGGGGAGGGCGACGTCACAGTTACCATGGCAACTCGGGTGAAATGTGCAGACTTCCAAGCATTCTCATTTCAGTTCTTCACTTGAACTGTTTTACGTATAAGGACTTGTTTTCCGTATTGGACGCGCATTGCGAATTGATATCTAATCAAAATTTTGTGTATTTTATCACGCAATAAAGGCAAAAAAAGAATATATTATACGGAATTATTCAACGAAACCTTATTTCAAATAAAATAGGTGAAGAGGCACTTCACCTACTTCACCTGAAAAGCCGCCACTGGCCTGACGGTGCTAAGTTTGAAAATGGTTAGGCCCGAAGCAAGCTTTGCAAATAAAGGGTTGTCCAGGTCTCTACCATTTGTCGTACACTCAGAATTTGTGATTATTAATACCCTAAAAAAATCTGGGCGAACATAATTTTTGACGCAGAGATGAACTGAGGTATACCGTTTTTGAAGAATTCGAGGAAGAAGAAACCAGTTTTATTTTGCTCCGTATTTTCTCTTTGCTTAGTTGCAGGGGGTCTTCAACCGTTTCGGAATCGCGGATCACATGACAAAATGAAATGGTACTGTGGCCACATGACAAAAATGGAACAGGATTACGGTTCACATGACAAAATGAAATGGTACTGGCGGGCCAAATGACAAAAATGAAATGGTATTGGCGGGCCAAATGACAAAAATGGAACAGGATTGCGTTTCACATGACAAAATGAAATGGTACTGGCGGGCCAAATGACAAAAATGAAATGGTATTGGCGGGCCAAATGACAAAAATGGAACAGGATTGCGGTTCATATGACAAAATGAAATGGTACTGGCGGGCCAAGTGACAAAAAAGAAATGATAGTGGCGGGCCAAATGACAAAAATGGAACAGGATTGCGGTTCACATGACAAAATGAAATGGTACTGGCGGGCCAAATGACAAAAACGGAACGCGTGGTGAGCCACATGACAAAAAAAAAAAAAAAGAAAGCAAAAAAGCATGTTTGTTATGAATATCGATTATTTTAGAGGTTTTGAATTACGAAATCTATCTTTCGCTGATGAAGAAATTATGTATAATGGCTAAACACGGTACCTATGCTCCAAAGAAGTCCGAAGTTGTGACATGAAATGCCTACATTTTGCGAACATTTTTTAAAAAATTAAAATATGTAATTGAGCGCAACATATCTCATTGCAGATTTGGGAATTTAAAGTCCATGGAATCCAAGGTACCTACTGAAATAACCGTGTTTCTAAGTTGAGCAGGTATATGAAATAATTACTCTTAGAATAATATAGAAATAATATAGAAATATACCATTTACTAATCAAAGTGCAATCGAAATTAATGTAAAACATAAAATTATCAGGAAACGTAATGAATAAAAAAACAATTGTTTGTTTTTCATTTCAAATTTTTTTTATGTGGAAAAGGTCTTAAGGTCTACTAAAAATTCTGGGGGCCACTAATAGCTCGCGGGATAGGGGCTGAAGATTCTTGGCCTACTGAATGAAAAAAGTACGTTGAACTTATGAGACTGTTGGAAACTCGTAATGAATTTTTTTTCAAATTCGACTCCTTTATATTTAGGTAGGTAACTCATTTAATGCCTAGCATGCACTGCACAAATGCTGTTTTAGGCAAGGTATAATAAAATTTAGGATCCTCCTATTATTTTGACTTTCCTCTGTATGTTATGAAAATGAAATTAGCTGGTAAGACATTTTGAAGTTCTGCGTTTTTTATTTCGAAATGACAGTTTAGGGCCAATCATTAACAATCAATGGAATCCTGATACTGGCTTTCCACATGCACTTTGTAGGCACGGAACGGACGTCAGATGCGAGTCTTCCGAAATTAATGACCCCGAAGTGGTCATATGATTACATCAGCTTTGCGTGAAACAAATAGAAACAAGAAAGATGACACCGAATTTTCGGGTGAAATAATAAGCACGTCATTTGAATCCGTTCTGACGCAAATTAAATTTATCAAAGCTATTCAAAGTCAATAGAACCGGTATGGAAAAAAATAGTATCTGACGGATGAAAGAAGTTTTTCAATAGGGTTTTTAATCCCTCAGATATTGCTGTAAACGGAATCGTGAGCTTACGCCCTCTGGTTGCAGACTTGTGCTTTAAGAAAAACATGAATTTATATGAGAAACATTTCGCACCGGAAACGCTCTCCAACACAGAAATGATTTTTCAAATCGGACTCTTGGAAACAGAGATATCGACAAACAAGATGTGACTTTACGTCCCCTGGTGGGAAAATCATGCATTATTTTAGGAAGAAAGTATTCTCAAAAGGTTTTTCCATATGAGCGGTATCGGTCCAAGAAAAAAAAATTAGTCGAGTTTTCAGGAATCCAGATTTTGCTACAAATACACCAGAAGCAGAAATTAACACTTATGCCACCTGGTGGCCAAACCATTCTTTACCAAACATTAGAAATTATGTGAAAAATATTTTCCATCCGGTCTTGTATGCGATATAGGAAGAATTTTTCAAATCGGAGTTTTAGGAGCAGAAATAACGCAGAAAATGCAGCTTACCATTGTGCCCCCTAGCGGAAAGTTTATGATTTACTTTAAAAATTTGAAATTATGTGAAACACATGTCACACTAGAAACACTATCCAACAACGAAGACGTTTTTCAAATCGGACTTCTAGAAGTAGAGATATTGACAAAAATAAGATATACATCTACGCCCCCTGGCGGAGAAACTGTGGAATATTTTGAGAAGAAAATATTCCGAAAAGGTTTATCGATGTGAGTGGCATCAGTCCACGAAACATTTTTTTCGATCGATGTTTTAGAAGCTCAGATTTTAGGCCAAATACATCAGAAGCAAAAATTAACACTTACGTCCCCTGGTGGCCAAAGTATTCTTTACCAAAAATTTGAAATTATATGCAAAATATTTTCCATCAGTAGGTGTATCCGCTGAAGAAAATATTTTTCAAATCGGAGTTTTAGAAGAAGAGTTATCGAGGGAAAATGTAATTTACTTTTATGCCCCCTAGCGGAAAATTTATGCATACTTTGAAAAAGTAACTGTATCTAAAATACTCTCCGACATAAATGGAATCGAAAGATAAAATAATTTTTTCAATCGGATGTTTAGAAGAAAATATGTGGAATAAAACGTATTTTTGAATTCGATATCATCTGCATTTACGCCCTCTAGCGGCAAAATTGTACATCGTAAAAAAAAAGCGAAATGAAGAAGGATCATCATTCGCATATTTCGAGCTTCCCAATGTAAAAATAATTTTTCAAATCGGACTAATAGTTGCAGAGATAACGTATGTACAGACGGACGGACGGACAAACCGGTAACATAAGCCCGATCTTTTTTAACAAAAGACGTGCTTAACGAATGAAAACTGCTGCATTCCCATTATATTCTATCATATCGGTGTTATAAAATAAATAAATGGAATTTTGCGATAAGGCTTTTGAAATATTCGTTCTCAAAACTCGATTGTTTGTAGATGAAAAGAAGGTTCAAAACATATGCAGGGCCTCAGAAATTTTCGAAAAAAAGGAATTTGTTCCAAAAATGCGAGATTTTACTTTGAAGATGAGCTACATCTTTGTCTAAGACCGCGAGTAATGTATTTCGCACGGCAACAAATTCAAATCTTCACGGAATTTCAGAAGATAGATGTTGAGGGATGAGTGAACAGCCTGTAATGATAAATGGATTTGATTAGTAAATGATAAATCGTGAGTCTCGTTTTTAATCGCATCACTTCCCTACTTCTTTCGTTAATTACGTACGAGCATGTTTATTTTATTTCGAGTTACAATAACTGCGACTAGTATCTCTCTATTCTAAAAAAAAGTAACTGCTGCCGCTGTTTTAGAAATTTCGCAACACACTTGCTTTCCTAGCTCGCAGCGCAAAACGTATTGAACACAAAAATGTGAATTTTACAACGTTTGTAGAGAAATGTTTGGAGAACAGGATGAAATAAACCGTTTTTCGATTCTGGCGATACTTCAAGAGCTATTGTATTTCAAAGTTAAGGTAGGCAAAAAAGTGCTATCAGGTCATGTTCCAGACACACTAACAGCAACAGAACCACGAAACTTTATAGGCATGTAGTGCCATGACCGAATTTTTGCACCTCGTCACCCTTTTTTTGAATTTCGATTTAGTTTACGAGAAATGAAAATTTTAAATTTCACAAAATGCTCTTATTTCGCGATGGGATCCATTTAAGAAACGGATATACGACAAACTATAAATCATAACGCATTGCAATCGATGCTGATTCACTTAAATTAGCAGCAACATCCATATCATCATCAGTAGGGAGGCAAGCGAATCTGTTTGTTGTACGAAGTTGAGAAGAAAAATTTTCTACGCCAGGTGAGGTTCCAGAGGAAGTGGCAGAAGATTTGGTCCGAAAACGCCTAGTGCGACGCGAAGGCCTAGGAGAAGACTCGGCAGAATTTGGGCGTTTCCCGGCAGTTTTGGGTCCAGAGGAGCCCACCGAAGTAGGAAGAGGTGGAAATGACATGTCAACAATGAGAGCAGATTTGAACAGTTGAGAAGCAGGTGTTTGCACTTGCGAAACAGGCTCTGAAACGGGAGGCAATTTGTTGCTTGGTGGTGGCGCGTGAGAGCTGGGCAATGATGACGCAGTAGTTTCGGAAGAAAGCGGCTGCTCGGAGTTGAATGGAAATGGCAGTTCAGTGTTTGGCAATAACTGTGTAGTTGTTTTGAAAGAAAGCGCCTGCTCGGAGTTGTATGGTAATGGCTGTTTAGTGCTTGGCAATAACTGCGTAGGAGTTTTGAAAGACAGCGGCTGCTCGGAGTTGAATGGCAGTGGCGGAACTGAAACAGGTGAAGACAACGAAATATCTGCAGTCATTGAAGGAGCAAGTAGCAGAGATGGTGACGTGGTTGACATTGGGGAAACAGTTTGTTCAGTAGTAAGGGCGGAGGAAGTGTATGATGGAGGTGTGTCACGAACCTTCAACGAAGGGACAGCACCTTGCGCAAGTGTGCGCTGAGGGCACTCATAAGCCAGGTGTCCCTCAGCTCTACACCGGAAACACTGGACACCAGCAAATAAGTTGAAAACGTATGTTCGTGTGTCCGTAACAAGTTGCAGAGATGTGGGGCGGTTAGAAATGGCTTGGTCAGTGGGGAAAATAACACGATATTGGCGACGGGGAAATTCAAATTTCCTTGCACAAATTTGAATGGAGAGTCTCTGGCAGCAGCTGGGAGAAATTTAGTCTCTCCCACTACTCGACCAAGAGTGCCGAGTGCAGCAACAAGTAAGTTGTCAGGAATAGCAGTAGGCACAGGAGATAATGTCACTGTGACCGGGCGCTGTGCAGAAGCAACAGGTTGCAAGTGAAAAGAGCCAATATCAATGCCTGTGGCAAGAACGGTGTCGGTGGCTGCTTATTGAACAAAATGAACGACAACACCCCCTCTAATGCGAATAATTGAAACGATGCTTTCCTTGGGAACAACTTTAACCAAGGCCTCCAAATAGAGGGGGAGGGGGGGAGGTGTCACGAAGAGACGGAAAATACACACTTAATAACAAAGCTGAGGAAAGTTCTTTACCTGCTGGTGAGTCGTCAGAAATCCGAATCTTGAGAACTTTATCTTCTCTAGAAAATTCTGGTTGCATTGAAAGAGGTGCATGAGATTGGTTTGGACGAGCAGTCGCAGCATACGAGCGTGGAGGAGTAGCAGCCGTGGCAGCAGAACGTGACTCGGCATCCAGGATATGCAAATTAGGACGAAGAACATTCGATGCAGAAACATTAGGACGAAGCACATTAGAAGCAGAAACACAACTAGAAGTAGACAAATCCACACTTGAAGAGGTCATAGTTGTCTCACAGGCGGTCGATGTAGCCAAAGAAAATCCAGCGGAGATAAAATCAGCAGACGGAACTTGCATTTGTACTTGAGAAGCAGCCATCATGGCCGCTAAGCCGAACAACACAACACTGTGTGCTGCAACTGCGTCACACAGAAGAAACACAAAATAACGAAACAGAAACACACTCACTTCAAGTGAGGCAAAACGGTGAAAACACAACACAGTCAAGACGAACCACTAACGCAGACGATAAATTCACAGGAAAAAAAACATTTTTTTTTACAGACGCAAAGGAAAGAAACGAACGGCTTGTCGGTCTTCACGATTACCACAGAGGACAGAGGAACGTTCTGTTCCCGTGACCTGCTGCCATGGTGACGTAGAGAATTTGTTATGTACATGTTTTGTTGATAAAGCTATCTCAGTTGTTTAATGGTTTAGCATAACAGTTTACGGTTTACGGAAATGCTTTTTGGACCGCTTTCGTTTTCCTCAGTGGTAAATTAAGTAAATACTATAAGTTCAAAAGACAAAAGTCCGCCCTTCCAAAAAAATAACTACAGTAAAAAAACCCGGAAACTTCGGAATGGCGGCGGAGCAAAGTCCTTCAATAAAAATAGAAGGAAATTGAAAAACGTTCCGCAAAAATCCAACAGGAAGTTCACCAGGAGCGAAAAAAAAAAACTGTAAACAAGCCGCCATCTTGGAATCGATACAGCGCAACAATTCTGACGTATAAGTTCAAACGACAAAAATCCGCCTTTCCAAAAAATAACGACAGTAAAAAAATTCTTCTTGAACATCGGGCTGCAGGGCCCGAGCGCTACTCTGGAAACGAGCGTTGCGAGACTAGAGGCGCAGCGCAGCGTCTAGTATATTAAAATAATGTAAAAATGTTTCCAAAAGCTTCCTTACGCTTAAAACATCTTAATTAGAAGAATTTATTTCATCACGTCCCTTTTCTGAAGAATTTTTCGATTTAATTGCTTTATTGGGAATTAATTGCTTTACTATTTCATAAATTTCCGTACAACAGAAGATCTGAAAGAGTGTTCTTTTCGTTTTCTTAAATAAAGGACCGAATTTAAAAGGCAAATCCATGTAACGCATGCCACTTAAATATTTTATGACTGCGAACACTTCTGAAAAGTAGTTTAATATTGCTTTTAAGAATTAAAGGTTATGCTGTTTAGGGAAATTTCTCGTCTTAGTCCATTTCAAATATTTGATACCAGTAGAATGAATGACGTGGATCGATCAGCAATAAACTTTCTGCGTTCGTGTGTGATGGCTTATTGTGTCTATAGAAGCTCAATTTCAAAAACAATTTCGCGAATTGTGTTGCAAGGCCAAGTACCTTTCTGGAGTGATTCCTCAGAGAGATAGGTGATAACTGCGGACATTTCTCTGGAATCGTGCATCGGGAAGGTGTCAAAGAAGGACAGTTGGCTGAATTCATGCCCTAGACAAATAAAAAAATGCAGACTCCTTTCTAGTCTGATGTCTTGGAGATGTGCCAGGCGTGGTCTCCTCTTTGGAGACTGACTCAGATAGGCACCAAACTAGTAAAGCTTGTGACGTGCTACAGAGGTGAAGCACATGTCATGACGGCAAAGGTTTTTTTTTTTTTTATGATTGGAGGTTTTACGACCACCGTAAGCAACTCATGGGCTATAAGCAGTCACCCTTCGCTAATTTAGGACCACTGGTTCCAGGGTAGGGAGAGAGCCAGTGCCGTAAGACAAACACAATATCCATACCTCACCGGGATTCGAACCCGAACCCCTTTCGGACGAATGATCAGAAGCCATCGCTTAGACCACTGCGCCACACCGACGGAATTTATCGCTACGCCACACCGACGGAATTTATCGCTACGCCACACCGACGGAATTTATCGCTGCAAAGTTGCAGCGATAAATTCCGTCGGTGTAGCTTAATTTGCAAAGCATTCGGCTCCGAAGCAGAAGAATGAAAATTCGAGATCCGCTACCGGTAAGACTTGTGTTTGCGCTATAAACTGCCTGAAGTCATGCCTGAAATGAATAGCAAGTACGACTTGAATCGTGGTGACCAGGTGCCTCCGGGGCGCCAGTCTATAGGGAAAGTTTGGAATTATGTTATTGCTCAAGCTGGAAATGCACCATAGCAAGCGATTTTAAAGTATGAAAACATACACTGATTTCAGGTTGAAACTCTGCTTTGCAATTTAATGCGCACCATTTCTTTTTTCGTAGATCGCCATAAGCAACTCTAATAACTACTTTACTCAGCATCTGTTCACTACCAAGTCTCCCCCATTCATAGATGGCGCTGCACTTTCAATTGGTCTCCGTCGTTTCAGAACCGCTAGCATCCTATAGTTACATTATGGATTGAATCAAACATTCTTGCTTTCCAATAGGCATCTGTTCACTACCAGCCCTCCCCAATTCATAGATGGCGCTACACGTTCAGTTGGTCTCCGTCGTTTCAGAACCTTTAGCATTAGGTTTGACAGTCTATGCTACTCCAACGTCTTTGGGCGGAACACCTACCTCACTAAAGGGCATCTCATTTTCCCATCCGTATTTCGCATGGCGCTATACAACCGCTTAAGTCTAACACCATAAAGCTTCACTAACAGAGAAACTAATAAATAATAGGACCCAACAACAGTTTGCTCTTTTATATAGTGAAATTCTACTACAGGTACATTTTGTTTTGTTGCTCGTTTCGCGGATATCTTCATTACTTCGAGAAATAACTTTGAGCAAATTGATTAATTTGGGTAAATCAATTTCACTGCTATGTGGTGCAGTAAGTAACGCTTTAATATTTTGTATACGATGGGTTTCCGCTCTTCGAAAATGTATTCAGCATTTATTAAATTCGCAATAATCTATAGATGTTGTTTGCTGGCCTGGTGGCGCAGTGGTTTAAGCGATGGCTTCTGATCATTCGTCCGAGATAGACCCGGGTTCAAATCCCCTGAGGCATGGATGTTGAGTTTGTCTTACGGTA
This sequence comes from Macrothele yani, assembly GCA_039090855.1. Classification (NCBI taxonomy): domain Eukaryota; kingdom Metazoa; phylum Arthropoda; class Arachnida; order Araneae; family Macrothelidae; genus Macrothele; species Macrothele yani. The sequence continues at coordinate 34,017,319 of CM077008.1, read as the reverse complement.
CTAGCTCTCTCCCTTTCGTGGAGTCAGTGATCCTAGATTAGGAACGGGCGACCGCTTATAGCCTATTGAGTTGCTCATGGTGGTCGTTAAACCCCCAATCAAAAAAAAAAAAAAAATTGTTTTCGAGATGTGACTTACATCTCTAATTTAATCTTTGTTTTGAGTTTCTGTGTTCGCATGTGAATTTGCATTATCCTCATTCAATGTATCCTGACTTAACGCCACAAAGCTTCTCCCGACACCACACGCAGAAAAAGCTGGCAACCTGACCTGACAATGAGTCAAAGTGCAATCCAATGCATCGTAGATACACTGCTGGACAATTGCTAAGGACGGATCATAAACGGCTATATAGCGCATAAAAAAGTAAGTGTGGTTGGATGCCAAGTGAAATAAAATAATGTCAGAATGCCAGGACATTACAAGAAAGACAATTTATTGTGCTCTGAAATCCAGAAGGCTTTGGAACGTGTTCAAGGGACAAACAGGCCATTTTGTGCAGAATACGTAAACGTGAAAAAAATGCAATTACCGTCCGCAGGCGTTCCGGAGTAAGATGTCAATACGGGATATGGCCACCATGGAGGGCGATGCAAGATTCCACACGTCGTGTCATGCTTTGCACAACATTATCAAGCAGCTGTTGGGGTAATTTATCCCATTCCTCTGTCAGTGCACGGATGAGGGTGTCCTTGTTTATTGGAGGGTATTGGCGACCAGCAAGACTCCTCTCCAAAGCATCCCACACATTTTCAATGGGATTCAGATCTGGAGAACGTGCTGGCCATACGAGGCGTTGAATATCCTCGCTCTCAAGACAATCCTGGACAGCGACTGTTCGATGACATGTTGCGTTGTCATCCACGAAAATGAATCTATCCCCGACAGCACCACGGAACATGCGAACATGAGGTAGCAGAACATCATTAATGTATCGTTGGCCAGTCATAGTCCCAGTTGGAAGCACATAGAGGGACGTACGGCCATTGATCATGATGCCAGCCCATACCATGACACTACGTGTCGGATATCGGTCCCTTTCCTGTATGTTTGCTGGACAATATGCAGTACCACTATCACGCCAGATCAGTTGTCGTCGACAATCAGACGATAGACTGTATCTACTCTCAACTGAGAAGAGGACAGCAGACCAGTCGTTATCAGTCCAATTGTGATGTTGATGGCACCATTGCAAACGGGCGGTACGGTGACGTCTGGACAATGGGATGCACACAACAGGACGGCGGGCGTATAGTCCTCCTTCATGCAAATGTCTGGCGACAGTTTTTCGGGAGATCCGCTTGCCAGTAGCAGCCATAAACTGATTTGCTACCTCACTAGCTGTGCTGCGCCGGTGTCTTTTGTTGATAGCACTATGTACCGATCTTCTGCAGGTGTCGTGCTGCGAACACGACCTCCTCGTGATGTTTGCTACACTCTCCATTTGTTTGAAATAATTTCCAAAGCCTTGAAACAACACTGTGGCTGACGTCGAACTCCCTGGCAACATCTGTTATTTTTCGCCCTTCTTCAATCTTGCCAATAATACGGCCACGCGTAAAATCATCTAGGTGATGTCGGAAAGACATACTGAAAATTGCAAGTTCGTCAATTGATTCTTTCCCTTTCAACTTTGCGTTTGAACAACAACGGTCAATACGCGTCAAATCCTTTATATCTCTTATCAGCGCTTTGACGTCACGAACAAGTTCTGCAATCCAAAATTTGCATACGCACAACACGTCTTACTGTATCCCGCACTTATGCTAATTTCCACATTTTCCTGCCTTTCATTTTATGGTTGCTATCGCTGCTATTGTCATCCGTCCTTAGCAATTGTCCGGCAGTGTATAAAGTTCGTGCAATGTAAGAACAATTGCTTTCAGTGTGCATAGGCAGAGCGATTTTTGTTTGAGCCGATCTACATAAGACTGCATTCAGAGTTGAGAGTTATATTACATGATACGTGAATTCTATTCGTCCTGCTGTTGAGAACGACGTATTGACTGAAAAATAATTGACGATGTTCATATACAGTATATAGAATAAACGTGGATTTTGTTTTCGTAAGTGGCGAAAGTCGGCGTGAATGGTGGCGAACGGCGTTTCTTTAAGAAATTGGGGTATTAATACAGTTTAGCGGCCACATATAATTACCCCGAATATCTTCCTGAAATGAATTTTGTACCGTAGTCTGTGATCTCATGATACTAAATCAGTCTGCTGCGCAAGCACTTTTGCTGTTTAAATTGGTGAAAATGAATTTTATAAATTGTTACCTACCCACCGAGATGCTTCAGGCACCCGCCATTTGCAATGGCACGTAAAGTTGTTTTCACTGCAAGAGTGTCGTCTGCTACTTGAAACTTCCGGTTGCCAACCGAAGACCAGTGGATTAGTAAAAGTCAATTTCAGTTTGCCTGAGTGTATTTTCGAGAAGTGGGCATTTATTCTAAAGACATTCTTTCATACATTAAAATTTTGGATGCCGTTCATAAGGATGCCTGAGGTCCCTTTTTTTAACTAGTACCAGAAACGAATTTTTGGTGCCGCATCCTATTGCTTCGAACCGATATGGAATTTTGTGTTGCCGATTTCACATTCGTCAACTTTTATGATCTTTCCTGTACTTTCCGAAGTTTGACTGGTCTTCTCAGCAAACTCCTTATGCATTTCACGGAAAAACAAAGACCAATCAGACATTGTTTTTGTAAATATTTCCATTTGTTTGTGAATAAAATCTGGATTTGAACCCGAATCCATAGCGGACGATTAGAAGACAGCGTCTCGTTCCACTTGGCCACTGGGACGACGAAATTTTTTGTGTACGGATTAAAACATTAATTTCCTAGTAACTGTTGGATGAAGGGGGTGCTAGCCCTACCAAAAAATCTGTTATATGCCTACCAAACATTTTGTACGAAAGTGGAAATGTGTTTAACATATCAAAGTTCAGGGAATATTTCCTCCTTTATTTTCCGGAGATATTATGTTAACAAGATGATTTCGTTATACTTAACTAAATTTCTAAATAATGAAATGAGGAGACTTATTTTCCGGAGATATTGTGTTAACAAAATGATTTCGTCACACTTAACTACATTTCTAAATAATAAAATGAAATGTCGAGGTTGTGCACGTGACAATTGGTAGCTAAATGTTGAAAAATGTAGGTTATATCTGCTTTCCAAATTATTTTATTTGAAAAATCTACGTTACATCTGCCTTCGAACTGATTTTAGTTCTGAGTGTTGCGAAATATTGAAAACGAAATTTCCCTTTTTACCCAAACCCTACGCAAAATAGTAGTTGAAAAGGACCTCAGGCATCCTTATGAACGGCATCCAAAATTTTAATGTATGAAAGAATGTCTTTAGAATAAATGCCCACTTCTCGAAAATACACTCAGGCAAACTGAAATTGACTTTTACTCATCCACTGGCCTTCGGTTGGCAACCGGAAGTTTCAAGTAGCAGACGACACTCTTGCAGTGAAAACAACTTTACGTGCCATTGCAAATGGCGGGTGCCTGAAGCATCTCGGTGGGTAGGTAACAATTTATAAAATTCATTTTCACCAATTTAAACAGCAAAAGTGCTTGCGCAGCAGACTGATTTAGTATCATGAGATCACAGACTACGGTACAAAATTCATTTCAGGAAGATATTCGGGGTAATTATATGTGGCCGCTAAACTGTATTAATACCGAAATTGGTAAGGGGAATAGCGTTCCCTTAAATAGTGGTGAACTAAAGAAAACAATATTAAAAAAAGATATTCTTCAGAACTGTACTGAGGAAATTTTGTCTTGCAGTTTATTTATATCTCTGAATTCTATTCGCAATTTGTGTAAGATTTTTACGTTTGAAAATTGTGTCCCTGATTTTGCAGTTTTCAGAGTTTTTGACCCGAGACAATAAATTTTGCCTTTCAGACTTTTAGCTAAAATTTGGGCATTAAATTTTGTCTTTCATACTCTCAGCCAGTCAGAGGGGATGTTCACATTCGAATGTTTTGTTTTTGTATCATTTAGTACGTTATCCCGCAGGCAGGAATGTTGAACTACAGTATGTAGTAACAATGTGGCATGGCTTGATTTAGATCAAGGTTAACGGAGTTTATTAACCTTAGATTTAGAATACCGAACTCAAATTCATTCACACTAACAATTCGGTATATAGCAGCTCACCAAGACTGCACTGGCTTCTGGAAGAGACGGCATCCTCTAATTGTTTAAAGTGGTGTCTAACTGCAGCGGGTTTTTTGGTAACTTAAATTTAGAAATGACCCCCTGAGGCATTCTTCTGTGAGTGTAAATCATCGGTGTACGTATTTTTTTGTCCTTTTATACTGCACAATGTCGGTGAACCGAATTTGCTAATTTATTACGATAATTACAATGTACAATTAGGTAGGGAAACAGTTAGTGAATTCCAAACGTTTTCTTTACTTTTCAGCCGCGCAGCTAAGAAAAACGAAACTCCTCCTTTTTTTTTTTATTGGGGGTTTAACGATCACAGTGAGCAACTCAACACGAGCTATATAAGTAGTCGCCCATCCGTAATTTAGGACTACTGGTTCCATGGAAGGGAGAGTATCAGAGCCGTAAGACAAACATAACATCTATGCCGCACCGGCATTCGAACCCGCCCCTATCTCGGAAGAATGGTCAGAAGCCGTCTCTTAGACCACTGCGCCATTGGGGCGGCCGAAACTCCTTCAGCTGCGGAGTAACCTGTTCTTTGTAATATAGACATTTTTTTAACTGGATTATAAATTTATTGGGGTCTTAGTTTTTATCAATTCCAGCATATATTTCTATTTATGTGCATATAAAAGAACACAGACATATAAAATGTGTCAGTGTAAAAGAGAGAGAGAGAGAGAATCTGCCCAGACTTTAAGCACTAAACATTGGTTTCCTCCAAAACAAACCGTCTATTTTCACCACTAGTACTGCTTAATAACTTACACTTACGTTTGTTTGAAGTGGTTATCTATAAGTAACCACTTCAAATAAACGTAATACGCACAATGAATTCACATACCTCGGACGATTTTGTAAATAATGAGTTGCTCAGTGCTACAGATGTGAAAATATGCGATTTATGGAATCAAACACAACACAAGACTATGAGGACAGCATGAGCAAGCAGCAGTTAGATTTATCATTAAGTGATACCTGGACTTCATCGAAATATTCTGCCCTTCGTATTGATTCAGTAAATAAAATTTCTGCTGAAAATGCAGACTTTGACATTGCTGGTTTAACAAAGGCAGATGATGATGAAGACAAGCTCTTCACAACTGATCATTTATTCATTGATCCGTCATTGCCCAACAAAACAACTGGAACTCCAATGATGAAAAGCAATGACTGAAAATAATGACTTCCAGTCAAAGAGTATCACTTTATCAGGGAACGTATTGCCTGGAGAAGGCAAGTCCAGTAATTTCACTGACTCAACTTGTGATAAGTACAGAAATTTATCATTTCTTTGCTGCTTAGAGACTGAAAATAAAGAACCCGTAAAGAGAATACACACAGCAGCTATGGGTAGAGAAGTTCTTATAGTAATACAGTGTGGTTCAGTAATAGAAATCTAGGAGAAAATAATGGAAGAGAAGTGGACAAAAATTGGGTCTTATAAAACTGGAAATGTGTCATGCATTCAGAAATAATATTTGTTGAAAGAGGAAGAATACATTGTTGTTGGGTTCCTCCAAAACAAACCGTCTATTTTCACCACTAGTACCGCCTAATGACTTACACTTACGTTTGTTTGAAGTGGTTACTTGCAGATAACCATGCTTAACCAACGTTTGAGCTATTACGAACAAATTGGAATAATCCGTCTGGCAAAGTACAAGCTAGGGATACAAGCTTTAAATTTAAGTAAGGTTGAGTTAAACCTTAAAAGTAAATCATTCTATAAACTATTTTAAAGCAGTTGTTTTATAGAAGAAGAAGCTAAATTCATCTCATTACGCAATTGTCTTTTGTAAGCAAAACGACCATGTGTATTATTCATTAATTGATTTTCCACTTTTCCATGTGATGGACAGTCAACAGTTACCTCAAAGGCAAATTAATCGGTTACTAAAATGGAACAACGTTGTTGGGGACAGCGACTTGATCTTTAAAACCCAGGAACAAGAGAATAAACAGCTCGGAAGTGCGAGAGTGTGTGTGCAGTTTCTATGCTAATATAATTACCCCTAACAGAAAAGGAAGAAGAAGAAAAGGACAAGAAGATAGTGACGTAGAATTGAAGTCGAATGAAAGGGGAACTGAAGTTTCCCAAATGAGAAAGCATAGAAACATTTTTATGGGGCACGTAAAGTTTCGTCGAAGTAAAGAAGACCATTACGATTCGTGTTTTCATGGCGAATAAAAGTGCGCAGCTTCACTAAAGAATCCCTTGAGAAGCATGTCTGTTTTATCCATTAGCACTTTTGTTTACTACTTATGCAAAGAGCTTCTCTCTTTTCGTTCTTTAAAACAGTTGTTCAAAATTTTGTTTCTGCTTCAAACTTCTCAGTTAAATTTAAAGGTTAGTTGAAAAGCGAGAACTGGGAGAATATATACAGTGTGTCTCAAAAGTTTGCAGTAACATCCTGAGTGAAAGCTGTTTGAGCTCCTGAAGGAGCAGTTATATTTTTCAATGTAGGGAACATGCCAATAAGAAGCAAACTGAAATACATTGTGACGTATAAACTAGTAGCTATTTAGTTTTCCGTTTTTCTTTACTTCCTCCTGTGTACATTTTTGTTACCTCTTTTTATGTGTTGTACGCTGGTTATCAAGTCGAAACTCCCTCAAGTTTGTTTCTTTAGCTGACAGTCAGTCAAGCCAAGGAAATGCAGATATAAACAGGAGAGTTGATCTGAATAGTGCGTTAGATGGTCGAATGGTTCGTCGTTATCAAATGGATTGCTGTCTGTTAAGCTAAATCGTTAAGGAAGCTTACTATCGAAGAATTCTAGCTCCAGCGTTTCTTCAAGTTGATCTTTGTTTTTAATTGTAACAGCTTTTTTCGTTAGTTGTTTCTACTAATCGTTTGCAAAACGTTTATATCATTCTTCTTCACGCGAAGTGACAACTATTGGGTTGGAAAGAAAGCAATGTCTGCAAATGGAAGGCGCCACCCCAGTGGCGCAGTGGTCTAAGCGATGGCCTCTGATCATTCGTCCGAAAGGGGTCTGGGTTCGAATCCCGGTGAGGCATGGATGTTGTGTTTGTCTTACGGCACTTGCTCTTTCCCTTCCCTGGAACCAGTGACCCTAAATTAGGGACGGGCGACTGCTTATAGCCCATTGAGTTGCTCACGGTGGTCGTTAAACCTCCAATCAAAAAAAAAAAAAATGGAAGGCAACAGAAAAGAGCTAATCACTATACACTGAAGAACAATTGAATTAGAGATACCTGTCTCGTAACGTGTAGCACCACCTTTCGCCCTGATGACGACGGCGATTCATCTCGGCATGGACTCGACAAGACACCGGAAGCGTTGGGAAGCCATACGGATCCACGACCCCTGAACAAGTTCCCACAGTTTACGAAGATTTGATGGAGTGGGGTCAGAGCCTCGAACATCTCTCTCGATGGCATCCCAGATGTGCTCGATGGGATTGATGTCAGGTGACCTAGCTGGCCAAGGAAGCGAGGTCACGTCGGTGGTGTGTTCATCCAACCATCCGGATACAATTCGGGAGTTGCATTGTCTTGTTGCAGGATGAGGTCCCCCAGTGGGATGTTGAAGACGCACAAATGGGAGCAAATGGTTGTCCACGATATCCCGGTAACGTTGACTTGTGAGGGACGATGTCACACGTACCAGGGGTCCCATTTCAGTCAACGTAAACAGTCCCCAGACGAGAATGCCACCCCCACCAGCTTGAAGAGTACCCTGATGGCAAGAAGGATTCATCGCTTCACGTGGTTTGCGCCGTACTCGTATCCTGACATCCGCATGTACCAACGTGAATCTCGACTCATCAGTCCAGGCAACATTTTTACACATGTCTAGGGTCCAGTGGCGATGTTCCCGCGCCCATTCTGATCTTTGCACCCTGCGATGTGCGGTCAGCAGCAGTAGCCTCGTGGGACGATGGCTTCTGCACCCCATAGCGAGGAGATGGTTGCTTACACGTTTTTGTGCACCAGCGTGAAATTTCCGAGTGATTTCTTGCACTGTGTCCCGTCTATTCGCTGTTACAATGCGAGCTAGCCGACGATGACCCCGCTCATCCACACGCTGTTGACCACGGCAGTTGGCCCTTGCAGGGATGGTTTTACCGGATTCGATGTACTCACGGCGCACCCGTGACACAGTGGCGCGTGAAAATCCCAGTGACTGCATGACTTCCGAGATGGAGTGATCCATTCGTCCCCGACAATTTTTCCACTATGAAATGCGCTTAGATCCTTCGTCTTATCCATACTGCGTCCGACTCTTACTGATTCCCGTCCCATCACTCCTTATATTGTCTGATCGCTGCATACGTCATGTCGTTTCCGTGTACAGGGCCGCCCACAGCGCCACATTTGCATAACGCCAGCTGTCTCTAATTCAATTGCTCTTCAGTGTATATATGAAAAATCTGTAATATATTTACTGAAAATCTTCATTTTACATATGTATCTTTTTTTTTATATTTACTGAGAATCTTCAAGATCACTTAAAAAATATGATTAATCAAAAATCTCAATCTCTTCTACAACTTCGTATACGAATTTAACGATGAGGTTTCTCATTATTGTATAAACATCTGCTTATCCGTCGTTGATGGGCTTGCATTGGAGTATTGAGGCATTCTTTCAGTGACCCGAAATGATATGGTGTCTAGATAAGTACATAATGAGGTAAAAAATGTGTTTTATTTTGCCAGTTTGGTTTTAACAATTTGTTTTTGATATCATTATACAATCTATACTAATATACAAAGATAGAAAGTTTGTCTGTGTGTTTGAGGTATTCTGGAAAACTACTGAACCGATTTGGATGATTCTTTCACCGTTGGGAAGCTTATTTCTTTTCGGTGGACATAGGTTATTTCTTTTATGTTTTTCCATTTTTTATTATTATTTTATTATGTTTTATTATTTTGGCTGTACTACCGAATCAGATCGCTTTCAAGTAGTTCCCGATTTCCCGTGTATCGTTCCGCTTTGTTTTTAAAAACAGCCTGATGACACCCAACGTGAAGAAAGTAGTTAACGATAATATACGGAATTTTTTTACTAATCTCGAAAGCTACTGAACCGATTTGGATAATTACAACTACGTAGTTGATAGCGGAGGGCTTAGTTCCAAGTCCGACCACCGCAGATAGGAAGATGGCGCTGTAAGTACTGAAGCGAAAACAAACGCCAGATTTACGAAAGGCGGATTGTACAAAGAAAATGCCATGGTAACATAAAAATATACTTATGACAATAAGAATTAGCGATGACAAATCTGTGGGTCAGATTTGTCATAAAAAAATCATAAAAATCGCTCCAATGGGTGGGGCTGGAGGACTGTAGAAAGAAACGGCCTTGTGTTTTAAATATATACTGTAGATAAAAATATAAAGGTGCCTCAAAATAATTAAGAATTTTGTAAATTCATGGTTTTCTCACTCATCAGAAACAAGTTACGATGCGAAAATAGAAAGAATGCGATTCAGCCAACACAAAATGCATTGCAATAAGTCCCCCAGGTGGCGCAGCTGTCTAAGCGTTGGCTTCTGACCATTCTCTCAAGATGAGTCCCCGTTCGAATCCCGGTGAGGCATGGATGTTGTGTTTGTCTTTCGGCACTGGCCCTCTCCCTTCCCTGGAACCAGTAGCCCTAAATTAGGGACGGGCGACTGCTTATAGCCCATTGAGTTGCTCACGGTGGTCGTTAAACCTCCAATCAACAAAAAAAGTTGTGGATTTTTCTCTTCAGCAAACTTTGAGTGATTTCATATAGTGATTTTAGCGAAGGAAACTATTACCAGCCTGTTCTATTTGCTTCTTAAGGTGGTTCCACCTAAAATCTCTGCCTTATGTTTCCAACGGTAAGACTTCTTTACAAATATTCTTCGCAATTAATGTATTCCCAAGGATGAAAATTTGCACATGGATAAAACTAACTTTAAGTTATAACATGGGATACTTAACACTTGCTAAAACCCATAATCACATTAAAAATCAATAATTTTTTTGAGTAACGTTTAGACCTGTTAATAGATGGCCCGACCTGTACATTGATGACGTGAGTAGACAAACAAAATTTGGATTACTTATTTATTGTTACGTTTTAGAAAGTATTAAGTATCCCATGCTATAACTTAAAGTTTGTTTTATCGATGTGCAAATTTTCATCTTTTGGAATACATTAATTGCGAAGAAAATATGTACAGAAGTTTTACCATTGGAAACATAAGGCAGAGATTTTAGGTGGAACCACTTAAAATGAAAAATTAGTTTGCGACATCTACACCATTAGAGAATAGGTTTCGTCAGGAATTTATGTACCGTTATTAACGTCACCAACTTTTTAACAACCAGCAAAAATACTTAAAAACATCATTAAAAATCATTCCTGCAACTGTTTCAGAGGTAAGATGAAAAACGGGAATGAGGCAGGCTTTCAAGAAGCCGTTAGAAAGAGGCTTGATTGTATCAAGTCAAAATATTATAATTTTCTTTCTACAGGACCACTAATGGGAAATTTGCAATGCAAAAAAACCTAGATTTATTCGGAATCGCTGAATTCTGATTAACGTTGCAAATGCTGTTAGGAAAATTAAAAATTTCCGTAATTACATCTCTACGAAAGTCAAAAATGCTCGTGACTCCAAACTCTTCTGTTTAGAAAACAGATGAAGGGTGGATTTCCGAATCACGACTTTTTCAAGTAGTTTCCAACTCACTTGTTTATATATACACTATATTGACAAAAGTCACCGGACATCTAGATGAGAAACACCACATAGTATTTATTGATATACATTAGTACGGTGTTGGTCCACCTTTGGTCTTAATGCATGCACTGAAACCCATGGAATGAAGTTCTCTGCGAATGGTAGGTGTACATACCGAGGTTTCAAAATGTTTACTCACCTGTACACTGAGGTCTTGTGCATTACTCCGTCGATTACCTGTAACGATTCTCCTGAGTTTCGACGTCCTCTATCACAGATTTTCTTTGGTCTGCCGGTACGTTCTGCTGGTACGTCATGTGTCTTTCAATTATTCAGTACATCCAAAACAGTTGACTTGGGTATATTTAAACGCCCCTCGGTTTCTCTTATGGGCAACCCACTAAAATAACACCCAACAATCTTTCCTTTCTTAAAGTCAGTTCTCCCCCGCAGCGACATTTTTACTCAACCTCACAGTGCGATATGATCGCGGTCAGCTGCAGGCTTGTTTTTATAACGTTTGCAGCTGCACCGCGTTTCTTAACAACGCAGCGGATCCTTTCATTTGGTTTTGAAAAAAGTGTCCGGTGCGTTTTGTCAATATAGTGTATTTAAGGCTTGAAATGCAATAGCCTGAAAACCATTGCGATAGCGATGAATAGCCTTCACGGAAAGTGGTAATGCTCCACTGACGAGGGCATCTCCAGATATTTTATTCTAACCTCCTTGTGTACTCTTGCAAGTACTAACATACAGCCGCAAAGGTAATCAGAAACGGGTGTTGCAGTTTTTGTGTCCATCAGGGTACTTCTGTAAATTTTAGTTTCACTTGAGATAAAGGGATGTATGCAGATGTTTGGTGTGCTTTTTAGTCCTGGTTCTTGTTTTAATGAGTGAAGGGATGTTATATATGTTTAATTAAAGAGGAAGTGTAATTTCTCCATTTGTATTGGGATTCTGCAAGCGTAGCCGAACTTCGAAGGAGAAAACTAAAAATTAAGAGATTTTTTTTAATGAAAGAAAGGAGGATACCAAGTCAAACGAAGTCTTCAGCCGATGCATACACCGTTCTCCATTGTATATATTCTAAACGAGTCCCTTCATTGTCTGCCTCCTAAATGAGTTCGACGCTTTTCGCAAACAGGCCGACCTCGTTATTTTGCTTCATTAAATTCGAATTATTGTGAAGAATTTTTTAGGTCTTTGTTAGTAAATGATGCTACATCCTTCTCCTGAGCCAAACGAGGCTGGATTTTTTGTTCACTCCCCTTCCTCCTTCCCGAAAGAGTTTTAAATTAAGACATTCCACTGGGATTGTGAAAAATAACCATCTCTCACGGAAGATAATGTTAGGCTAATAAGGGTGGAGGCTTTTGTGTGAGAGAAACCGGGATCTCATTACGTGTGAAAAACGCTACTGTGCTGTAATTGAAGACAAAGTTCAATAGTTGGCGTTCTCTTTCTGATTTTCTGAAACTTACAGTTTTGATTAAAAAACACGTAAAAAATAATTTTTTTTTTTTTTTTTTTTTGCATGTTTACGTTTCAGAATTTAATACCTTTTCCTAATTTTTTGAAAAAACATTGCTCTTTCGCTTATAGTTCTACACAGTTCCACAAGAAATTTGTTTTTGTTTCCAATTTAATAAAAACGACCAATTCAGAAAAATAACTTCTGTATCATTTTTTCATGAGTTTATTAATGTGAAGTTTGCATTTTATCGAAGTATTCTGTTCGTTATCGAGATATTCTGTGAGGATAATGGCTGAACAAACGAAGTGAAAAGCCTTCAAATGCTTTAAAATATGACGTCGTTTAGTTCGTAGATTACTATTCGAACGCTTTCTAACATAGATCAGTAATTAAGAAAAACATTAAAGCAGACATTATTTATAAGGACGATGTTTACCTCTGTTTTGATCCGCAGTTGAGGATAAATGCAAAACATTGGCACAAGAGCATTCAAATTTCTTATTACCTTCCGCAGAGGATCAATACGAAAATTTGAAGCAAGTGCATGCATGCCCGTTTCTGTAAGTGGTCAATGCAAAAATTCAGAGTAGCAGTAGTTCAGTAGTTCAACACCTAAATTTATGAACAAAAACATTTATCTCCATTATTAATACCTGCTGAGAATCAATATTAATACAAAAACTGGCTGGAACAACAGTATTTATCTCTGTTATTATCCTCTGTAGAGAATCAAAGGAACAGAAATTTAAAACAACAGCGTTTGTTTATGTCCTAATATTCGGCACAGAATAAAAAAAAACAAAAAAAAAAAAAACTCGGAAAAATAAATTAATCATCACAAGTAATATAATTTCTTTTGCTTGAACGATTGAATATTTGTCTCACTTTAGTGGCGCAATGGAAATACCGCTCAGCCGCGCCCGGTGGCGCAGTGGTCTAAGCGATGGCCTCTGATCATTCGTCCGAAAGGGGCCCGGGTTCGAATCCCGGTGGGGCATGGATGTTGTGTTTGTCTTACGGCACTGGCTCTTCCACGGAACCGGTGACCCTAAATTAGGGACGGGCGACTGCTGATAGCCCATTGAGTTGCTCACGGTGGGCGTTAAACCTCCAATAATAAAAAAAAAAAAGATCGCTTACTTGTTTTAGTTGTTGTATTCAATTGTCGTATGCCTGTCTCAACCAATTTCCTTTTTAGGTGATTCAAATTCGTGCAAAACTAATCAAAAAGTAATCGAGGTAGTTGTCTTCGATGCACGATCTTGATCAGACGAATCGCACACAATACAAATTCAAATTCATCGGCTGAATTTAAAGATTTTATTGTATATAGTTTGAGGTATAAGAACTTTCCGTTTCCCTAGAATCAATCGTCAGATACACAAACAGAAGAAGAAGGGCGCTATCTGGGAGACGTGATTCGATTCCCGCTCCAGGAAGGCGAAATTTTCAAGTTTTTGGATATTATCTGACTTACCGTCCTTGTCATAATTACACCAAAAAATGGATTGTCATCTTCAAAATTTGTATTATATGGTGTAATCCCGTATTTCATTGATGATACATAGACTATGTTACGTGACATGATGTTGACAGCGTCACGCGGTTTCAAATTATTTGAACAGCGTGGTAAGTATCGTGAAAGAAAGAACATATAATGCAGGAATACATACAATACTGCATTGTAATAAATAATAGAAAAAGTAATTTGTAACTAAATTAATTCGTGTTGTTCTCTAAAAAAGTAATAGAAAAATTAATTAATTACAAATTACTTTGTCTATTATTAATTACAATGCAGTATTGTATGTATTCCTGCATTGTATTTTCTTTCTTTCATGATGCCACGTTGTTTAAATAATTTGAAACCACGTGACGCTATATCATATATTATACCTCGTGTTTATATCATTTCACATAACATACTCTATTTAAAGGTATTCCTTTTCTTCTTCTGTTTATGTATCTGACGATGGGTTCTAGGGAAACCTGAAAGTTCTTATACCTCAAACTATATACAATAAAATCTTTAAATTCAGCTGATGAATTTGAATTTGTATTGTGTGTGATTCTTCTGATCAAGATCGTGCATCGAAAGCAACTACCTCGATTACTTTTTGAATATCCTTTTTTTATTGTTGTAATGTACATTGTTGTAATATTCATGAAACGTACTTTCACATTTGGACATCACCAACAAAAAGAATACCTGGCTATTAAAGATTATTGTACATATCTTATTTTTTCCAGTCATTATTGACGTGATTTCATCTAATGGCTGTATTGTTAGTTATCCTGTGCTGAAATCAGTACAAAAATTTCAAACAACAGCATTCATTGTTATTATTATTTTCCTCACTTGATGATAAAAACAAGTTTCTAAACGGCAGTATTTATCCCATTTTTATCTCTCTATAGGCAACTAAAAAAAAAACTAGGTCAAAGGCGTTTCACTTTGTCATTACCATGTGTTGAGGATCAATGCAAAATAAACTACTGTTTGTGAAAATTGCAACACCGTAAAGAAATGATGGGAAATCAAGTGAAACTTACAGGATATGCAGAGCAGGGTAGGACATGCAAATAAATGATTAGAAGTGCAGAGTCATTTCGCATGTCTGGGCCATGTAGCTCCCTCTGAAGAGTCGAGTGAGGTGTATAAAGCGAGGGCCGTTTAGGATGCACACCCAGTGGGCCGCGGGTGGCCTACTGGGCAACGTTCGTGACTGCCATGGAAAAGACCTCAGGTTTGATCCCAGGCAGGTACGAACGCTCGATCAAGTAAATATCCGCCGTGCATCGGATTGGCACGTTAAGCCGTCGGACCCTGGGTACTGACCCCCAGTAATAAATAAGGGCGTTTTTTCCCCCTTTCTACTTCGCTTCCGTGTCACTTTCCTATCGGACACTCTAGCTCAAATCTCCTAGCTTCCTATTTCTAAGGGTTGTTTAAGATCTGGGGTCCTCTACATATGATCTGATCTGATCTGCACACCCAGTGATGTATTCAGGCATCTTCTCGGGGGTGCTTATTCCCCCGAAATACCATGAACGCCCCTAGTAGGTTTTTGGGCGATTTCCCCTTATATTTAATCTAATTGTTTTCGTTTATAGCTGAATAATTGGAAAAATTAATTAAAAAAAATTAAGAAAATCAGGCAAAATGTTATAATAGTAAAAAAACACCCACATGAACTTTAATCTGAAATTTCTATCATCCTTCAACAAAACATTCAATAGTTCTCGCTGAAGGGGTGAATTTACAAGCACTAACGACTCGGACTACAACCCTAATAAAAACCTAATTCCACAGAGTAGCGATGTTTGCAAAGCAATACATCATCATGATTTAAAAGCTGACATTCAGCTTTATTTCAATCTTCTGGATGCCGACTTTCCATGTAGACGGTTAAGCCTCAGTGTAGCTATCGTGACGTTAGTGCTTCCAATTCAACGAAATATTTGCTACATAATTTTTAACAATAGCAAATTAGAAATTGTTACCACGAAATGTTTTTTTTCTCTGGCGGTGGGTGGTTTACACTATGTAGCAAAAAAAGAAATCGAGGCATCTCAAATTGGTATCCAAATGGTTACTTAGTTTGTTTTTTTTTACTACTATGTGCTTTGTCATTATCATGTGTTGAGGATTTTTACTACTATCACTTTGTGTCATTATCATGTGTTAAATAATCGAAAGGGGCTGAAACCAAACGGCAGGGGAATGGTTTACACCATACGTTTTCAAGTAACACTGTAACGATTTCTTAATAATCAGAAACAGACTCGTACACTGGCCTGCAAAAATTAAGGACGAGACGGTTTTTCGAATGTAACGTCGTGCAGAAGTGCTCCACGTCGACTTAAATCATACCATAAGATCCCCAAGATGTAAGAATATGTGACAAGTGAGCAAAACCGTCCAAACAAGGAATCCAAAGGATACAAAGGCACTTTATTGAAAAGGTAGCTTCGAGTACAACTGGACAGAAGACAGAAACGTCCATATGACAGGTGGCTGCCAAGAAAAATCCAGTCTTCAGTAGGAGATATGATCACCCCTGACTGCGTTGCAGGATTTACAACGTCTGTCCATGCTGAGGACGAGGTTGTCAAGGAAATGTTGAGGCATTGCGGCCCATTCCTTTTGTAGCACAAATCGCAGCTGCGGAATCGTTGCTGGCGGCTGGTGACGTGCTGCCAAGCGTCACCCGAGAAGACGCGTGTTCGATTGGATTTAGGTCCGGGGATCTTGCGGGCCAATCCATGCGTTGAATATCTTCACTCTCCAACAGCTCTACGACAGCCGCTGTACGATGAGGAGTAGCGTTGTCGTCCATGAAGAGGAACTCAGGACCCACAGCACCTCTAAGCAGACGCACGTGAGGCAGGAGAACCTCGGTACAATAGCGGACACCAGTGACTGAACCTCCTTGGAAGATGTGGAGGTCAGTATGGCTACCAAGCATGATAGCGACCCAAACGAGAACTCCACCACCTCCAAACCGGTCCTTTTTGATGATGTTGGAGGTGTGATTGCGTGTTCCTGCTCTCTCCAGATGTGTATACGTCCAGAATCGCTCGTCAGACTAAATCGGTTCTCATCCGTAAAGAGAACTCGACTACATTGCTGATGTGTCCAGTTCTTGTGTTCCTGGCACCACAGAAACCGCCGTCTACGATGAGCAGGCGTTAATGGCACACACCGTACTGGTCGTCTGCCAAACGACCACCTTTGTGCAGCCTCCTGGCCACGGTAAAACGCGATAACGGACGTCTAGTTGTCTGTTGCATGTGTCTTGCGATTTTTCCTGCTGTCTGCCGTCTGTCTCTTCTCGCCTGTAGGACAATATACCGGTCGTCCGCCACCGTGGTTGATCGTGGACGACCACTGCTGAACTCTCGGACAGCTGTTCCTGTCGTTTAAAATACTCTCCAAGCTCGTGAAACGATGCTGTGAGCGATTCCGAACTCCTCGGCCACACTAGTCACACTTCGACCTTCTTCCAACTTCCCGATGACGCGATCTCGGATAAAGTCATCCAGATGTCGTCTACTGGATTGCCTGTTGGACATATCACACGGTGGCAGCAACTCGACGTCGTTCAAACCGATGTACACCGTGCAATAGCTTTCAGCAAATTGCTGAGCGTATACCGCCCGTGTGCTTTATACCCTTCCGACATTTCCCCCTCCCCCCACGTCATGTTGCATATATGCGCATGCCCTACCGTACCGGACCTTAGTCTATCTCCTGAGTGGTATTTTGGTCCGTTCTGCCTGCTCGTTCCGCTGTTATGCTAATTTATCCTCTTCGACTTTAATTTTTGCACACCAGTGTAGTAATACGAAGACAATTTTACCACTCCTAATGTTTTAGGGGGGTGGGGGTGGGGGTGGGGCGGGGATTTTCTCCGGCACAGCGTTATCTTACTATCATCCGCAATATTTTACACTTTTACGCCACTCCATGCAGAAATCCGTGGTGCATTGCTGAATTAAAGCTAAGGTATACCATTTTTAGTCACTTGTATGTGTAGATTCCTTGAAATTTGCATTTGCGTTATACGGGCATAAGAAAATTTTTATACTCTATTTAAAATTTCGATATGTATTAATGTATATGTGAATAACAAAATTGTGATTATATGTATATAATCAGTCAAAAAGTTTCAGTGACCTCAAAATTTGTAATTGCTCCCCGGAAAAAACTTTCTGAATGCAACATTGTACACAACAGTAGTGCTTCGCGGACAGCTATTGTAAAAGGGTACCGAATAGTCAATAATGCCTTGGCGACGACGAAGGGCGCAGTATACACTGAAGTGCAAGAAAAACTGGTACAGACGAGCTTATGCAAAATACATAGCAGCGTCACTTATGCGCGTGTTCGGTTGTGTCCGCCAGTGCGTATATAAAGCGATAGGCATCCTTGCCAGCTGTCAGAGCTGTTTTCGGCATGAGAATGACAAGTAATAACGATTTAAGCGATTTTCAACGCGGTGTCATAGTTGGCGCTCGTGAAATAGGCCATAGTATTTCGGACGTAGAAACGAAGTTCGGATTTTCACGGACGACCATTGCAAGGGTGTACCGTGACTACAATAATTCCAGCAAAACCTCCAACCTGCGATACCAGTGTGGCCGTAAAAAGACATTGGGTTAACGTGACCATCGTCGGCTGTCAAGAATCTTTTCACGCGATAGGCGTGCAACACTCTCGCAGGTATCAACGGAATTCAATGCTGGAGCATCAACAAGCATCAGCGTCCGGACTGTGCAACCTACCCTGCACGATATGGGCTTTGGGAGCAGACGCCCAACTCGAGTCCCCTTGATTGGTACACGACACAGAGCTATGCGCCTCGCTTGGGCACAGCAACACCGCCACTGGACAACTGATGACTGGAAACAAGTAGCCTGGTCTGACGAGTCACGTTTCCAACTGAATCGGGCAGATGGAAGGACTCGCGTTTGGCGTAAACCCCATGAAGCCATGGATCCCGCCTGTCAACAGGCAACTGCACCGGCTTGTGGGGCGTCCGTAATGGTATGTGGTGTGTTTAGTTGGACTTCACTGGAACCCCTGGTACGTCTACAAACGTCTGTGACCGGCCAACGCTATGTGCGCATACTTTCTGACGAGGTACACCCGTTCATGTCCTGCATTCATGCTGATGGGTTAAGTCTGTTCCAACAGGACAATGCACCTCCACACAAGTGTACGAACGCCACATTATGGTTAGAGGAGCATTCATCTCAGTTTGGGGTGTTGCCATTCCCACCCAAGTCTCCAGATCTGAACGTGATAGAACACATTTGGGATGCCATGCAACGCGTTATCGAACACAGGAATCCGAGACCTCGGAATACACCCGAATTGTGGAACGCTCTGCAGGAAGTATGGTGTGCATTGCCTACAGCATATTTTCAGAAGCAACTGGAGTCCATTCCCCGTCGTATTTCTACAGTCCTGCGCTCCCGTCGGGGACCTACCAAGTATTAGACTGGTGAACCAGTTTTCCTGGCACTTCAGTGTATGTCCATACGATAGAGTTTAAACGGGGACAAATGATTGGTCTGAGTGAAGGTGCATTTTCGTACCGCGACATTGCGGCTCGGACGGGACATAACTCCAGGGCAGTGATGCGCGTGTGGCGAAAATGGACCGAGGAGACCAGGTGCATCGACAGTCCGGCAGTGAACCGAGAAATGTGACAACACCGCGGGATGACCGACACCTCATCCGCATAGCAGTCGTGAGTCGTTCCGCATCTTTGCAAGTGTTAGCACAACAGTGGAGCACTGCAACAGGTGTAGCATTATCTGCCTCCACAGTTCGAAGCCGTCTGCTGCACAGACGACTCGTTGCACGCATTCCTTTGCGGTGGATTCTCTTAACCTGAACCACGGACGCCTCAGGCTAGAATGGGGGTTTTCAATACAGACAATGGCGTTGCTGATTGGCAACATGTCGTGTTTTCAGACGTCCCGATTCAACTTGGACTACAGTGATGGCCGCATACGCATTAGACAGTATTGTGGTGAGCGCCTTCTTCCAGCAAGCATTGTCGAGCGTCATACTAGCCGAACGCCAAGTGTGATGGTGTGGAGTGCCATAGGGTAGCATTCGCGATCTCGGCTGCTACGACTTGAGGGCAATCTCAACAGCGACCGCTACATCAAGGAAGCATTTCCAGAAAAGTTCACGCCCTCTTCGCTTCGTAGCGCAGCGAATACCGCTTCTTCCCTGGCCTGCACGTTCGCCAGACATGTCGCCGATTGAACATGTCTGAGATATGGTCACTAGGTAACTAGCCCATCAAAGTCCTCCAGCGGTCAGCACCAATGATCTGTGGACTCACATACATGCTGCCTGGCAAGCAATTACCTAGGACACCATCCAACGCCTTTTCGATTCTATGCCACTCAGTCTAGAAGCACTTATTACAGCTCGCGGAGGCTTCACAAGATACTCATTTTTGCAGGCAAAAATTGTCACATTGTTCTGAAAATTAAATCGCTTATGCACAGTCTTATCAATAATGTGTGGTATAAATTTCATTTTAATAGCATGGCTCCTTCTTGGAAGCCGCGGATGGCCAAGTGGTCAACTTTTCTGACTGCCACGGAGAAGCCTCAGGTTCGATCCCCAGCAGATACGAACGCTCGAACCACTAAATATCCGCCGTGCGTCGAATGGGCACGTTAATCCGTTTGGCCCCGGGTACTGGCCCCCCGGTAATAAATAAGGGCGCCTTCCTCCCCCTTTCAACCTCGCTTCCGTGTCACTTTCCCATCGGGCACTCTAGCACAAATCTAGCTTCCTATTTCTAAGGGTTTTTTAAGACAGACCTGGGGTCAGACACTTCCTTCCTAAAATCCTCTACATATGATCTGATCTGATCTGGTTCCTTCTTAATCTTTCAATTTTCACAAACAGCTATGTATTTAACAACAGTATTCATCTATATCATTTCTTTTTTGCTTGGTGACTTTACGACCATCGTGAATAAATTGGACGGTTATAAATAGTCGCCCGTTCCTAATTTAGGGACATTGGTTCCAGTAAAGGGGGTAAGCTAGTGCCGCAAGACAAGCACACCACCCACACTTCACCGTGATTCGAACCCAGACCCATCTCGGGAGAATGAACCAAAGCGAGAGCCTCAAATTAGCGACTCATCTAATATTATAATTCTGTGTTGAAGGTTAAAGAAATAATTTGGAACAGCATTTAACCTAATTCACATTATGTTTTGCAGGGGATAAACGAAAAAATAAATAAAAATAAGCAGCAGTATTAACTATTATTATTCTTCGTTGAGGGCCAAAGCAAATATTTAGAACATGGATATTTATCTCTGTTATTGGTCTCCACTGAGGACAACGTGAAAGTTTCGAACCACATTATTTCTCTCTATTGCTGTCCTCTGCTCTGAATTAGTGAAAAAAAGCTTTGAGCAAGAATATCGGGTGATTACAATTAAAGAGGTGTTCATATCTCTGTAGCGAAACATCTGTGACACGAACCGCAAACAAACTTGGTAGGAATATTCTCACAACATGTGCTCATCAATTGTGAAAACAAAGTTCCATTTTATGCCACCAGTGGACATGTGGCGCTGAAAGCCCCTAAAAAAAGTACAAGGGTGATCATAATGCAAGTGGAAGTGTTCAGAGTCCTGTTCCGACATAGCAGTTGGACGAAACGCAACCCCACGCGGTATGACTACTCCAGCCAACACGAGCTCTTGCTGTAGGAAAACTCAAAATGACTACACATGAAGCAAGATATAATTGTTACAGAAAACACTAAAACGATTACTGGAAGGCGATTACCTTTTAATTTGGTACAGGTTACAGATATGGTTCAACGGGTCCTCCATTCAGATGCCCGAAACACTGTATGCGGTGAACAATGTTCTATACAGTGGAATGCAAACTGGGCCGTATGAATTTGTTTCACATACTGTGTCATTCTGTCTTTTAAGACTGTCAAATCAGAAAAATAGCCTTAATAAACCCGGCAATTAAGGTGTGTTCAGAACCCAAAATCAAAAGGGTTGAGATCAGGCGAAAGAGGTGGCCAGGCTGTGGAAAATGCACGACTAATCACCTCTGATATTTGTAAACTGTTGTGGTAACAGCTGCTGTGTCAACTATTTTATATGAGGAGGTGCTCCATCCTGCATAAATATAATCGAGTCAAGACATCGTCGCTCCTGAAATTGCGGAATCACAAATTCGTGGAGCATCTGTCGATACCTGTGGACATTGACGGCACAAGTCACTGGTCCAGTTAGATGATTATCTTCGAAAAGTACGGCCCGATGATAAATGATACCGTCAAACCGCACCAGACTGTAACTTTCGGTGAGTGCAATGGGTTCTCTTGGCACACACATGGGGGTTTTCCTCATCCGAAATGTGGCAAGCCTGAGAGTTAACACTGCCATGCAGATGGAAGCTAGCCTCGTCACTCGATAAGATCTTCCAGAATCTGGCATCGTCCACATCTGTGAGAGCCAGGAATGTCAGAGCAAACGTCAGTCGTGTTTGTGCATTTCCGTGAAGCACTTGTTGAGTGTGAGTAATCTTTTAAGGATAAAACTGCTACATTTTGCGCAAAATCTTCCACACCATATCATAGCTGTGGTTTCTCTATTCACTTCTTCTATTTCATCATCCTCACTACAATTGTTCTTTAGATCAATTTGATGTCGCTCAAAAATTTAGTCAAGATTTTCATTACAGGGCTAACGTTGTTATCAATATTCACATAATCCTTTGTACTGAGGGTCACGGAACTAACTCTATTTAGTTCTGCTTGTAGATCTTCGGTGCTTTCACTACACACGTCTAGTAAGTTAAAAAAAAAAGAGTGTTTCCTCTTTTGTAGCACGATTGAATCATTTCGGCTTATACTTCTCGCGTGGAGCTTTTGCAAGGCAACCGACAGTATCAAGCAAGGTTAATAAACAGTAAGATTTGCTCATCCCGCCTTCTTCGCAGACGAATAATCGTGACGTCACAGAGTGACATCACCGTCCTAACATGTGAATCATAGATCCGGAAAAGGTTAATCGACAGTAAGGTTTGCTCCTCCCGCCTTCATCGCAGACGAATAATCGTGACGTCACTGAGTGACATCACCGTCCTAACATGTGAATCGTAGATCCGAACTGTAACTATGGAGGAAGATGTCTCGTCAACAAATTGTTATAACTCAAACACAGAATAAAAGCTTATGCAAAAGCACATTTACATTAAATACAGACGTAATTCATAGTCATGTGAATATTTTAGTACCGGAGATTTCTAAAGTACCTCCGCACATTTTTGTTAGGTAAAGGGCGGGAAAACGGTTATACTTTTAAATGTTAATTTAGTTACAAGGGAAGTTTTTGCTGTTTTTATATAAATTTAGAAGGGAAAATGCACAGCAGGACATATTAATGTCATATAATAAACAATTTCTTTATGAGGAATACCAAAAGCCTGTCGGCAACATTCCCCAGATTTTTTAAATTAAAAATTGAAAATATTATGTATTAAAAATAATCTGGTAGAATTTATGAAGATTATTCCAGCTGGTTTACGAATCATAATTACGACACGCTGCTATTGCGCAGATACAAAGAAACCTGATGATTAGGTAGTCTTACGATGGCGATGTGGACAGTGACGTCACAACGCAATCACTGAAGTGCAAGATGAGCATAACCCCTTGTCATCTGTTAAACTTGGTCATCTACTAACCTTGGTATCAAGAACGTTATAGATCCCCTTAGTTAGTCAGAAGAATATACGGATTCAATATTCGAACGAAGCAACTACCTAACAAATTTCCAGTAATGAATTTTGACGCTTTGAATAATCTCTTGATCCATTGGTTGACAAATGCCGCTTGTGTTTGTGGAGAACCCAGCAAGTTTTACGTTTGATACTTCAAGATGAAGATGACAGTTGCATTGTCCATAAACAACAAAAGAACACGGCTTTTGACTTTCCATCTTTGAATTAAATCTTGTTAGCCACTCGGCCATAATTTGAGCTGTCATTTAGATTTCCTTGTTCGATTTACACTGAGCGCGAAGCTTTTTTTAATTCCAAGTAATTGAAGTATCGTGGTTTGGCCGCTTCGCCAAACACCAATGGGTTTTCCGTCTCCCCAGCCATAAACGCACTAAGAGGTAACCGGTAAATTACCACACAGGTAAATTCCCCCACCGGAAAATTACCCCACATTGGAAAACTATCCCAAAGGAAAATTTCCCTACGGAAACCTCCCCCACTCTTTTCAGTCAGGGACCGCGCACAAATTGAATTTTACACAAAATATAGAATGTGGAAGAGATTTGCCGGGTCACCATTTCCATTTCAAGCAGTTTAAAACAAGCTGCAGCCTTACAAGCATGTAGGGGAAATTTCCGGGGTCGGCATTTCATCCATAACCTTTTGTTACTTGTAAAGAACGTGCAATTTGTAGAAAATGTGCAAATACCGATCATTGAAAATTTTTTACTGGTACTTGTAGAACATCTGTATAAATTGTGGAATAAATCGAAATGCCGAATCTAAAAATTTCCCTCACATATTTGTAAGGCTGCAGTTTGTTTTAAACTGCTTGAAAATGGAAATGGTAACCCCAGAAATCTACCCCACATTCAATATTTTGCGTAAAATTCAATTTGTGCACGGTCTCTGATTGAAAAAGGTGGGAGAGATTTCCGTGGGAGAATTTTCCGATGTTGGGGAGTTTACCGAATGTGGTGTAAATTTCCGGTGAGGAAATTTACCTGTGGGGGGACTTAATTATGATTCGCACGAAGAAGAACTGTAAAGCGTTGCTCAGTAGCTTTTCCACCAGTACAGGTTTCGCCTTTCAAATACAAAAAGTTTTACTCTCAGCGGCAGACAAAACAAACCCGTTTTATTACCATCCGCAATGTTTCGAAGTTCCCAGCCCTCAACGTATTTGATAATTCTCGCTCCTAAGAGCGTTAAGAAGCTCCAATCTGGAGATCTTCTTGTCGAGATGTCGAGTCCCAGATATGCTACAGTGCTTTTAAACACCACCTCTTTTTTAGATTGTCCAGTAAAAGTTACCCCTCACGGCTACCTCAATTCCTCACGAGGTGTTATCTCTTCTCAAGACCTTCTGGAGTGCAGTGACCAAGAACTTCTGGAGGAACTGAAAGACCAGCAAGTGAGTGGAGTCCGGCGCATCCTATTTCGGCGAAATGGCCAATCTGTCCCATCTCGAAACGTCATACTGACCTTTAACACCCCATCCCTGCCAACATCAATCAAGGCAGGGTATCTACACCTTGAAGTGCGCCCCTTCATACCAAGTCCTCTACGATGCTTCAAATGCCAAGCATATGGTCACTCCCAGCAGTCTTGCAGGAGCACTGCCCGGTGTGGGCGTTGTACTGCAACAGACCATACTTTGCAAGATTGCCATGCCGAAGCCGAGCTGTGCTTCAACTGCAAGGGATCTCATGCAGCAGCATCGAGAGACTGTCCAAAGTGGAAAGAGGAAAAGAGATCCAACGCATTAAGACCGTTGAGGGAATCTCCTACCCAGAGGCCAGAAGAAAGGTCGCCCCAAACCAATCAAATCGGCGATCCTATGCATCAGCGGTTGTTGCAAGGACTACAGTCGGTACCCAGACTGATAGCCAAATCCCAGTGAATTGTCCCTACAAGCTAGACGACATCATAGCTGCTGGTCTGGCAGCACTACAATCCCGAGCTAGGGACGCGAAAACTCCAACAACCACTGTGCCTAAACCTGCTGCAACTAACACCAGCACCACCGGAACTTCAACAACCCCAGGAGGAAAGAGAAAAGAAAAAGAAAAGGAGAAGAAATCTCCAAACTCCCATCATAAAAACCAGGATCGGGCAAGATCATCTGCGACACAGGAATCAAAATACCGCCCCATTTTACCACCAGAGACTACAGGGCGTCGGACAAAACAGTCCCAAGCGCAAATGGACATTGCAGACGAAATGATGGAATCGGACAACTTTTAGTTGTCCCAGTTTTTCTCGGGTTTTGTTTTTCGTTTTTCTTTTTCTCATTCACCACAATTCAAACCATGGATCAAATCGTTCAGTGGAACTGTCGAGGCTTTCGAACAAGACATGACGACGTGAAACATCTGCTTTCGTCATACTCTCCGGTGTGCCTTTGCCTCCAGGAGACAAAACTTAAACCATCAGACCTCCTTTCAGTTCGAGGCTACAGTGCATTTCGGAAAGATAATGTTTCAGGAGATATTGCTTGCGGGGGAGTTGCCATCCTTGTCCCCCACAATGTTCCAGTTTCTCCTGTTGCGGTCTCAACATCTTTACAAGCCGTTGCGGTGCGTATCTCCATGCCTGTGCCTCTAACCGTTTGCAGCATCTATCTGCCGCCGGATGAGGACGTGAGCGTGTCCGTTCTTGAGAGCTTAGTTGGGCAGCTGCCGTCACCTGCTCTTGTTCTGGGTGACTTCAATGCTCATAATCCATTGTGGGGTAGTGTCAGAACAGACACACGAGGCCGTAGGATCGAATCTCTTCTTTCCTCGACCTCTTTGTGCCTGTTTAACACCGGTGCTGACACTTACTTCCACGAGCCTACACGGAGTTTCAGTGCAATCGATTTATCTTTGGGTCAACCATCGGTTATGGCCGCCTGGTCGTGGACGGTGTGTGACGACCTCCATGGAAGCGACCACTTCCCAATTGTACTTAGGTATAATGTGAGCGTACCATCTTCTGCCTCCCGCCCTCCTCGTTGGAGGATGGATCGTGCCAAGTGGGAGGTCTTCACACCGTCCGCAATGATATCTTTTGCCATGGTGACCCGGGGGTCAATTGACGCAGCTGTTACTGATGTCACAACGTGTATCATTCAGGCAGCAGATCTCTCTATCCCAAAAACATCAACGACGCTCCCAAGACGTCCGAAGCCTTGGTGGAACCCTGATTGCGCAGCGGCTAGGAGAGTTCAACATAAGGCCTGGTGTACTTTTCGGCGTTATCCGACCGATGCTAATCTTGTTAAATTTAAAAGAGCAAAATCTTACGCTCGGTTGGTGCGTCGACGAAGCAAGAGGGAGTCTTGGATGAAGTACGTTTCATCTATCAATTCACGTGCCAGTTCAAAAACTGTTTGGGAAAAAATTCGTAAGATCCGGGGAAACTATAGTTCCCGTCAAATTTCAATTCTTGAGAATAACGGCTGCACGTATGCTGAAGTTGGGGAGATTGTGGATTGCTTGGGCGAAGCGTTTGCCTCAATTTCTAGTTCTCAGGCGTATCTCCCGCCCTTTCAGAGGATTAAAACAACCGCGGAACGCCAGAAATTCTCCTTTGCGCCTTTTTATAACACTCAGTATAACGCCCCCTTCAGCATGGTTGAATTACGGGTGGCTCTGCATCGGTCCGGCGCAACATCTGTCGGTCCCGACGACATCCACTATGACATGATTCGTCATCTCTCGCAGTCGTCTCTCGAGAATCTGTTAGTGCTTTTCAACCGCATTTGGTTGGAGCACAGTTTCCCGGACTCTTGGCGAAGAGCTTTTGTTTTACCTTTTCCCAAGCCTGGCAAAGACCCCAAGTCTCCCTCTAGTTATCGGCCAATTGCCCTCACTAGCTGTCTGTGCAAAATCCTTGAACGAATGGTTAATTCCCGGCTAATTTATTTTCTTGAAGAACATCGAATACTGTCTCCATCACAAAGCGGCTTCCGTCGTCATCGTTCAGCTCCTGACCATCTCCTGCTCCTTGAGACGTCTGTTCGTGAGGCGTTCGTACGTAGGCAGCACCTGGTGTCTGTATTTTTTGACATCGAAAAAGCTTACGATAGAGCGTGGCGTCACGGTATCCTCCGTGACCTCCACGAGAGTGGGTTGCGGGGAAACCTGCCAACCTTCATTGCCAACTTTCTTCGTAACCGTGTGTTCCAGGTGCGCCTGGGTACAACGCTGTCAGCCTTTTTCCATCAAGAACAAGGCGTTCCTCAAGGCAGCATTCTTTCGGTGACTCTGTTCATCCTCCGCATTAATTGTTTACTCAAAAATCTTCCTCCTACGGTTTCGGCTACCATTTATGTTGACGACCTTCACATCTTCTGTTCGTCATCCAGCATGCATTTCGTTGAAAGGCAGCTGCAGTCTGCAATTACCCAGATTGTTAAAGCGGCTAACAATAATGGGTTTGTTCTTTCTCCCGACAAGACAGCCTGTGTCCATTTCTGCAGGAGGCGTGGCCTCCATCCTGATCCAGAGCTCTATTTGGACCATGCAGCCATTCCAGTTTTGCCGGAAACCAAGTTCCTTGGTTTGACCGTTGACCGTGCTCTCACCTTTCGCTCGCACGTTCGACGGCTAAGGACTTCCTGTCTGAGAGCCTTGTCAATCCTTAAGATCCTTGCCTCAGTCTCCTGGGGTGCAGACAGGACTTCTTTGTTCCGTATTTACCATTCTCTCATTCGGTCTAAGCTGGATTATGGCTGTATGGTGTATGGCTCTGCGCGTCCTACCGTTCTCCGGCCGTTGGATACCATCCACCATCAAGCGCTGCGTCTTTGTACGGGAGCCTTTCGTACGTCACCCATTCCCAGCCTTTATGCCGACGCGAACGAACCGTCGCTTCATTTACGACGTCTGCAGCTGTCTCTTCAGTTTTACCTGAAACTTAAATCACTCACAGACCATCCTTTATACGATGCAGTTTTTCATCCCCAGCATGCTCGTTTGTTTGAGATCCGTCCCTCGTGCATTCGAACCTTCGGTCTTCGTATGGCGGCCGTAGCTCGTGATGCAGGGCTCGACTTGTCACTCGTTGGAGAGACCAGGGGCTTTGAGGATCCCCCATGGCATCCTCTTGGTGTCATGGTTGATACCAGCTTTACATCTTTTGACAAGTCCTCAACCCCTGCGTCAGTGTACCAGCAACTCTTCGCTGAACACCGTTACGTCAATGCAGACTTTATTCCTGTTTTCACCGATGGATCTAAGGCGGCTGGTGTTGTTGGATCCGCCGCCGTCTGCGTTGACGAAGTTTCTGTTGCCCGCATTCCTCCTGAGGCCACGGTGTTTTCGGCGGAGATGCATGCTGTGTATCTTGCACTTGTTCACGTGCAGTCGAGCTCTCATCAGCGTGCTATTGTGTACACTGATTCGTTGAGTGTTGTGCAATCATTGTCATCTTTGGATTTCACTGGCCACCCACTTCTTTTTGCCGTTCGGAGACTTCTTCGTTCTTTGCTCGAGGCTGATGTCCAGATTCGGTTCTGCTGGATTCCTGGGCATGTTGGGATCCCAGGGAACGAGTCTGCCGATGCTGCTGCTAGATCTGCCTCTTCTTTGGTCGTCACACCCTTGCCACTGTTTCACCGCGATTTTCGCTTTCTTGTTCACGATCATATCAGACGAACGTGGCGAAGTCTGTGGGACCAACAGGTGGAGAATAAACTGCACCGTATAAAACCTAACCTTGGAATCTGGAAATCATCGTGTCGCCGGAACCGTAGGGAAGAAGTTGTTCTTGCGCGTCTCCGCATTGGGCATTGTCGCTTCACGCATAGCTATTTGCTGTGTGGCGACGCTGCCCCAATGTGTGAGGCGTGCGACTGTTTACTCACCATCTCTCATGTTTTATGTAGTTGTGTTCGTTTTTGTAATCATCGGTTTCACTATTTTCAGTCTCATCTACTGGATGACGGAGCAGCTACACTGCAGAAGCTTTTGGGCGACCACTGCGACACTTTCGCAGTATTTTCGTTCTTAAAGCAGATTGACTTTTTAAAACTTATTTAAAAAAAAAAAAAAAAAATAATAATAATAATTTATAATGATTATAACAGTGAATTAATAAATTTATTTATAAACCTAATTAACTAACTAGTCTTCACAGCTTTTATCATTCTCTTTTCTAACTTTTACCAAGCCTGTCTGCTCTTAATCATTTCACCCCGCTTTTAAAAATCTTTAGCTGATAGTTCTGTGTCTGGCGCTCTTTGGCCAAACCTGGCCCTTGCGCCACTAAAATCAATTAACTAACTAACTAACTAACGATGCACTCCTATAGACAATCTTATTCAACTCTTTATTTCCAGTTTGTCGAAATTTTTTTGTTTCACTGTTACCTTTACGCAACTGCTCTGTTATCTCGTCTTCTTGCCTTAAAACGTGATAAATTTCGGTTCTTCCGGCACTGAACTTCTCTGCTAAATGCTTGACATACACTTTCTTTTTCATGCATTTCAATACCTTTGACTTTTGTAAGCGAGTTGAGAACGTTCTTTAGCACCAAGGCAAGAGACAAAAGAACGAAAGCAACCGACACCAAGCAAAAGCTGTGAATCATAATGAATAAATATTAGAGGATTAAATCGGAGTTTCTCGTCGAAACTCGTGAGAAACAGCAAACTCCGATGACTTAGGATTTTGCATTCAGGAAAGACAGGAACTCTGGTCGCATGACCTTAACCTAAGTCGCGTTGCGTGCTTAACGAGAAATCAAACAGCGGATGTGCTGCTGTAGCATGTGCTTGTGTAAACAACCCAAAAGTAATCTCTCCCTGTTTAATACCTTATCTTTAAACTCAAGGAAATCTCAATTCATCATTACACTTTATCGTTCACTGTTTTGTATTCAATTAAAATATTTGACGGCACGGGAATATCGTTCAGTTTTTACAAGATTCATTTACTCTCTTGCCATTTCAGTTTCGGCGTTAGGCAGCATCACTTTTGAACAATCTAAATAACACGTAATTTTATACCTTTCATTTCGGGACCGAAAAAAAGTTCCGTTTTGGGCAGGTTTTCTCTTTTATGAAGGTTTCGTCTCCAACAGATTTCACTGTAATTTCAGTGAATGTGCATTGGGTTGGAAAGAAAGTAATGTCTACAAATCAAGGGAACAGAAAAGTGCTAATTACCGTATGAAAAAGTACAAATCAGTCCAAAATATAGTCGCCATCATTTGCCACGACCTGATCCAATAGTCTGGGCAGTTGTTTGACACCATCCCTTTAGACGGCTTGGACGCAAAGAAGGGAGTAAATGCTCGTTCGACATCGTCCCGGTTGTCGAACCGCTGTCCGTCCATAAAGTGCTGCAACGACCGGAAAAGGTGGTGGCCGCTTGGGGGCAGTGCCAAGGGAACAGGTTGGGTGCGGCAACATCTCCCAGGGCTGGTCCCTGATCTTATGACAGATCACTCTTGCTGTGTGAGGTCTCGCTTCATCCTGCTGCAGGAGGTTACCCTTGGGTTCAGAAATGCTGGTCCTTTCGAGGTGAGCGATAAGTGTAAATCATTAAGCAGTACACATCGGCGATATAGTGGTGTTGTTTGGCAGCAGCTCAATATACACGACACCCTTGGGCAGAGTTTTTTTTTTTTTGGATTAACGATGCTTTTCCCCCGCGTTTTAAAGCAGAAGGCTTATGCAATGAAATTGATTGAAATGAAAAGTACCTTATTCTTGTAGAGCCTCGGGATAAACAATATTAACAGTCCTTCCATTCAGAGCAAAGATGTAAAGATGTTCCCCATTTCCGACTCTGGAACAACCAACGTACAGTTGACCATGGGAAAAACATGGACTTTGTAGATCCAGTCCAACAACTTTTAGAGACTGCCCTTGTGCCTTATTGATGCTCATGGCGAAACTCAAACGAATCGGGAATTGAAGACGTTTAAATTGAAACGGGACATCAGATGGGATGATCGGGATCCTTGGAATAAAAACGTTTTTGCCTGCTGCATGTCCAGTCATTATAGTAGCTTCAATAGCATTCTTCATTAGTTTCTTGACAGATAATCTCGTGCCGTTGCTTAATAACGGATATTGGAAAACAACGTTCCATTTTCTTTTTTTCTTCTCCGCCCTCAAGGTCATAATACAATTGGAAAACAACGCTTAACAAAAAGATGTGCCTTTCCGCTTTCTTTACACGCAACCTGATCACACCAAACGCGAAGGCGCGATGATAAGTAGTTCACGATTAATTTTAGCCATTTATTTATTAGAATTGTGTTAAAACAACGTTCTATTTTCAAGCTCACAACGTCGTCACAGTATGATGACTTTCTGACGTATGACACATTTGAAATAATAACGCAGATTGAAAAACCACGTTCTATTTTCTTTTTTTCTTCTCCGCCCTCAAGGTCATAATACAATCGGCTAACAACGCTTACAAAAAAAGGGCGTAATAAATGTATTTACGAATGAAAATAGGTCGTAACAGAATTCTAAAAAAGAAACGCCTAAAATTTAGGGTGATCTACTTTTCTGCACGCCTTAATGTTCGGTGTGATCAGTGATCAGGTTAATGTCAACAAAGCGGAAAGACACACTCAGATCGGGTAGAAACGCGTAACATTAAATAACTAAAAATCAAATTAAAATTAAAAAAAATCGTTTCGAGGTGTACCAGAAGATGTCTACAGGTACCTTCATAACAAATTTCGTCGCTCTAGGTCGCCTAATTCTATGTGAAATCCGACCAACAGACACACACACACACACTCTGTTTTATATACACTGGTGTGCAAAAATTAAGGACGAAGAGGAGAAATTAGCATAACAGCGGAACGAGCGCGCAAAACACACCGAAGACCACTCAGGAGATAGACTAGGGTCCGGTACGGTAGAGCATGCGCATATATGCAGCATGACGTAGGGGGGGGAAGGGTGTCCGAAGGGTATAAAGCACACTGGCGGTGTACGCTGAGCAATTCGGTGAAAGCTATTGCACGGTGTACATCGGTTTGAACGACGTCGAATTGCTACCGCCGTGTGATATGGCCAACAGGCAATCCAGTAGACGACATCTGGATGACTTTACCCGAGGTCGAGTCATTGGGAAGTTGGAAGAAGGTCGAAGTGTGACTAGTGTGACCGAGTAGTTCGGGATCACTCACAGCATCGTTTCACGAGCTTGGAGAGCATTTCAAACGACAGGAACAGCTGTCCGAGAGATTAGCAGTGGTCGTCCACAAGCAACCACGGCGGCGGACGACCGGTATATTGTTCTACAGGAGAGAAAAGACAGACGGCAGACAGCGGAATAAATCGCAAGGCACATGCAACAGACAACTGAACGTCCGTTATCGCGTTTTACCGTGTCCACGAGGCTGCACAAAGGTTGTCTATTTGCACGACTACCAGTACGGTGTGTGCCATTAACGCCTGCTCATCGGAGACGGCGGTTTCTGTAGTGCCAGGAACACAAGAACTGGACACATCAGCAATGAGGTCTAGTTCTCTTTATGGATGAGAGCTGATTTAGTCTGACGAGCGATTCTGGTCGTATACACATCTGGAGAGAGCAGGAAACACGCAATAACACCACCAACATCATCGAGAGGGACCGGTTTGTAGGTGGCGGAGTTCTCGTTTGGGGCAGTATCATGCTTGGTAGCAGTACTGACTTTCACATCTTCCAAGGAGGTTCAGTCACTGGTGTCCGCTATTGTACCGAGGTTCTCCCGCCTCACGTGCGTCTGCTTAGAGGTGCTGTGGGTCCTGAGTTCCTCTTCATGGACGACAACGCTACACCTCATCGTACAGTGGCTGTCGCAGAGCTGTTGGAGAGTGAAGATATTCAACACATGGATTGGCCCGCAAGGCCCCCGGACCTAAATCTAATCGAACACGTGTGGGACGTTCTCGGGAGACGCTTGGCAGCACGTCACCAGCCGCCAGCAACGATTCCGCAGCTGCGATTGACGCTACAAGAGGAATGTGCCGCGATGCCTCAACAGATCTTTGACAACCTCGTCCTCAGCATGGACAGACGTTGTAAATCCTGCAACGCAGTCAGGGGTGATCATATCCCCTACGAAAGACTGGATTTTTCTTGGCAGCCACCTGTCACATGGACGTTTCTGTCTTCTTTCCATTTGTGCTCGAAGCTACCTTTTCAATAAAGTGCATTTGTATCATTTGGATTCCTTGTTTGGACGGTTTTGCCCACTTCTCCCATATTCTTACATCTTGGGGATCTTATGGTATGATTTGAGTCAATGTGGAGCACTTCTGCACGACGTTACATTCGAAAAAATATCTCGTCCTTAATTGTTGCACGCCAATGCATATAGAGAAGAGAAGATTAGCTTTACTACTCGGCTTTGCTCGGGATTTAGGCTTATTAATTTCATATTCCCTTATACGTCACTGGAAAAATCGGGAAAAAATTGATGCTTGCAAGAAAAGATCTCGAAACCGTTTGAACCAACGAAAGCACTGATGATGTGATGTGGCATTGGGTACACACTGGCAATGTTTCTTACAGAATTTGCGGGTGTGTTACCAAGACGAAACTCCTACAGTCTGCAATGGAGGAAGTGCTTCTTATCCGCTTCCATGTTGCCTGGCGCTTACACTCTTCGTCTTCTGACGACTAACTGCCACTGACGTACGCCACCTACCTGCTGATGTCATTCCGGTGTGCTGCGCAATCTCAGTGGCCAATGTGCACCGTGATCTGGGCTTCGACTTCGGATACCTCGTCATCGGACATTACTTTCTTTCCTACCCAATGTTTAAAATGTAACAGTACTAAATTTTGAACATTAATTTGATCGCTACCGGGACGAAACTCATACAACATTTATCACCTGTCTCAGTGCAGTCAAGAAATTCTTTGGACAACTAACCAGGTCTTCGATTTATCGTGTTACACTTGATCCGGATAAGAGGCGTTGTCTTGTAAACACACTGGATGATAAAAGGAAGCTGTATCAGATGATCACAGATTTAAGTAGGTCAAAAATTCAGTCCGTTGTTATTTATAATTTCACATGCAAAATTCTTACAGGGTAGAACATAAATGACTCTATTTGGAGAAGACATTTTATACAGTTATTTTTAAAGCTCCTTAACTTCGTGAAGAAGGAAAGATAAAGGTTCTCACTAACTGTCCAGAAAGAATATCAAAATGGTTTTTTTAAAGAATCATTTCAACTTCTTGGCTTAGAGATCTGTGAATAAAAAATGGTTGAAACGACATTTCAACAGATCTCTTGGAAGGCTTAAAATGAAAGAAAGTGCTACGTTAGTCTTCTAAAAGGCGAGCTGTGAACTCTAACTTTCAATTACTTGAAAGACAGATATTCCCCTACCGTTATTTTCACTCCTACAATTTTGTTCTGTTCATTTTTATTTTATTATCTCACTTCGGTGAACTCTGCACGTCTTTCTGTTCAAATGAAATTCATGATTTTTGCTGCTGCTCTCAGCAACGTTCTTTCCGAGATTTTAATTCCACTTTCTGCATTTCTTTTTCCTTGATGTTCATGTCTGGTGATTACTTTCTCCTTGCTTGTTTTTCTTTTGATTTCAGATGTGCATTCTTATTCAGACTTCTTTGTGTTCAATCTCTCCGTTTTTTTTTCTTTTGCACGACTTATTCCAACATCGCTTCTAGCTCCACTGAATATTCAGTTGGAGCCTATTTGCCAAAGAAACATCCTTTATTTGTAAGGACTAAATATATTCTTTATATCTTTCTTTTCTCTTCCTTTATTTGCTCTCGCACACCTGCTGTACAAGTGCATAATTTGTTATCGAAATTCCGTTTAATTTCCTTTATGGACGCAATTTATGCTTTATTTGAATTAGTTTTCTTTCTTCCTCTTCCTTTATTAAGCCGGAAGCAGAATATATAATACACTACATGTTTACGGGTTGTAATTGATATGAGTCTTTTATGAAAACAGGACGAATTTTTAATTTCAGATCAGGTGCTTTTTCGTGTATTGTAACACTACATATTTTCTCTAAAGATAGAATTTTTTGTCACACGTGCATATGCTTTCTGTACCAGCTTCTTTTTTACATTAGGAACCCAGCAATTTCTCGTAGGATTTACGACAGTGTTCTGACGGGTCGAGCCCCAACCCGTAAGCTCGAAAGCCGAGCCGGGACGGGAAGCGGGCTTGGGCTGCACAATATTTAAAAAGTGAGTGAGAGGGAAAGAAAGAGAGTGAGAAAGTCTTGGGCTGCACAATATTTAAAAAGTGAGTGAGAGGGAAAGAAAGAGAGTGAGAAAGTCAACAAGAGAGTGAGTGAGAGGGAAACAAAGAGAGTAAGAGAGAGTGAGAAAGAGAGATAGAGTGAGAGTAAGTGAGAAAGAGAGTAAGAGAGAGTGAGAAAGAGAGATAGAGTGAGAGTAAGTGAGAAAGAGAGCAAGTGAGAAAGAATGAGAGAGTGAGGGTAAGTGAGAAAGAGAGAGAAAAGAAGAGAGAGCGAGAGAGAAAGAGTGAATGAGAGGGAGAGAAAGACAGTGAGAGGGAAAGAAAGAGAGTGAGAAAGAGAAAGTCAACAAGAGAGTGAGTGAGAGGGAAAGAAAGAGAGTGAGAAAGAGAGATAGAGTGAGAAAGAATGAGAGAGTGAGAGTAAGTGAGAAAGAGATAGAGTGAGAGATAATGAGAAAGTGAGAGTAAGTGAAAAAGAGAGAAAAAGAAGAGAGAGCGAGAGAGAAAGAGTGAGTGAGAGGGAAAGAAAGAGAGTGAGAAAGAGAAAGTCAACAAAAGAGTGAGAAAGAGAGAGATAGAGTGAGAAAGAATGAGAAAGTGAGAGTAAGTGAAAAAGAGAGAGAAAAAGAAGAGAGAGCGAGAGAGAAAGAGTGAGTGAGAGGGAAAGAAAGAGAGTGAGAAAGAGAAAGTCAACAAAAGAGTGAGAAAGAGAGAGATAGAGTGAGAAAGAATGAGAGAGTGAGAGTGAGTGAGAAAAAGAGATAATGAGAGAGATAAAGAGTGAGTTAGAATGAGAGAAAGACAGTGAGAGGGAAAGAAAGAGAGTGAGAATGAGAAAGACAACAGCAGAGTGACAGAGAAAGATTTTTTTTTCTTTTTAAATGTGATTTCGTATGATTTAGCATACGAGACTTTCCTTAGACTGTCTAGCTGGCAAAGAGAATTTTTCGGTAACTGAGTGTGGTTACTGACTGGGAACTAGGGATAGCTATTTATTCCCGGCTTGAGCAGCAAATTCCATAGGCCACGTATTAGTGGATTTCTTCGGAGATAAAAAACGTTTCTTCAAGAACCACAGATCTAAGATAGCAGGCAGCACGTCGACGACATTTTGCTCCCTACCTCCACGCGGCAGCTCCTTGCTAATTCTATTGAGAAACGTGCGTAGATTGCAATGCAGCCCGAAGCATTTAAGAAAAGAACAAATGGTCAAGGAAAATCTCTACTGTAGAAACGGAGAGAGTTTGTTTTCTTTCCAACTTCCCGACTGAGAAATACAGCTGCTAATTGCACGGAGAGGAAAGAGCGGAAATCTGGAAGAGAAGATTTTTTTATCAATGCCTAAACAGGTTAGTCTTAGTTTTCGAGCTCGTTCGGGCCAGGGTTCTATCTCGCAATATGAAATTAGGGCTCATAAGATTGAAAGCGAATTCAACACGTGTTCATACCCACAGGAAGGTATTGACGCTACTTACGGTGACCCATAGAACTTCTGTACTGCGCATCAGAAAAGATATTACATTAGATTGAACCTAGAGGCTTAAATACGACAGAGATCACAGAGAAGGTTAGACGCAACTATTTATGTCTCATGGGACCTTCGTGCTACGTATCAGAAACGAAGCTACATTAGATTGAACCTAGAGACTCAGATACGACAAACGGTAAGCAAATCAGAGAATTAGGATTGCCAGATTGAAGCTGCAAGTCGACATAGTTCGGAGTACGAGACTATGACGTCACAACGAGCACTTCCAAGGACAGGCAACAGGTCTGAGAACAGATCGACTTATTTATAGCGGGATTCCAATACCCAAGGGGCGGGCAGCTGAGCGTGCATATCGCATACGGCGAATGTTTGGTGGTTCGGAGCACCTGGGCCTGGCCGGGATAGAACCGGCGACCATCTGGTCTGATGGCGTTTGCTGTAACCACTAGACTACTCGCGGCCCATGCGGCACCAGCTATGAGGCCACTGTCTTTCTGTAATCGAAAATCAAGCGTGATTAAATTGTCCCGCTGAACGTTGATGGCAAACAGTGTAACTGTTTGCTGTCAAAGTATTGCTACAGAAAAAGAAGGCTGCAAAATGTGAAATGAAAGTTGCGAACAGTATTACGACGGAATCTTAAGCTTGCAAACAGTATCGCGAAGTTAGTTAAAAAATTCAGAAGGTAAAAATTGCAAATAACGTTACTATGGAAATCGAAATTTCTGAAGAACATGAGGCAAAAATTGAAAGTTGAGAATAATACAACGACGGAAAGTATAGAGTTACTATGTAAACAGCGTTTTGAGATGAATTTTATTCATTTGAAATGAAAGTTGTAAATGACACTGCAACCCAGAAAATGAAAGAAAGTCCATAGGTAAAAGTGGAATCTTTCTCTTATCGTCGTTAGGGACTATTTCAGAAGTTGGTGTGCTTGGATTCTGTATAGGAAAACAACGAAAAAAAAAAAGGTCCTGTGTGTTTTTTTTTATTTCCTTGTAATATATTAAAAATTTAATGTCCTCTGTTGGCCTGAATTTCTGTTTTGGAAGTGTTCCTTTTACTATTTGGATGCTTGAGAAAATACTTTGAAAAGTACTTTTTAAAACTTTTCCCCCATTCGTGTGGCTGAGTAATCAGATGTATAGATTTCCAGCGAATCATCGGTGCTGGGTCAAGTTTGAGTTCCGGATGAGGCATAGGTGTTATACCACCGAGCTGACTCTTCTCTCTTAACTGGAATCAGTGACCCTAAATCAGGAATGGGTGGGCGACCGTTTATAGCGCTTACAGTGGCTCACGATGGTCACTAAGCCTCGAAACAAATAAACAACAAGTTAGTAAAATCATGCAATGCATTGATTATGATACGATTTCCAACATACCAGAAATCATTACTTGAGTTATTACTCAACTTATGAGGATAATGGCTGTGGAATAAATCTCGCTCCTGTGCCCTGACCTTAGATCCCATTTCGATGATATTCAACAGAATTGGTTCAGTACACCTCTGGAACAACATACTAAAGTTTTGTCGCAATAGAAGCATTTTTAATCAAATTATGAGGATAATGGCTGTGGAATAAATTTGGCTCCTGTGTCCTGACCTTTGATCCCATTTCGATTATATTCAACAGAACCGGTTCAATGTACCTCCGGAACAACATACTAAAGTTTTGTCGCAATAGAAGCATTGTTACTTAAATTATGACGCATAAGGGAAATGGAATGAATCCCGCTCCTATGTCGTGACCTTCTACCCTATTTCACCCATTTTTAATAGGCTTCGCTGCCAGGTGGTGCCCTACAACATATTAAAATTTGATCAAAATCGAACCATTTTTACGCAAGTTATGACGCATAAGGGCAATGGAATGGATCCCGCTCCTATGTCGGGACCTTTGACCCCATTTCGTCTATTTTCAATAGGGTTCGTCCCCAGTGATCCC
Source organism: Macrothele yani (assembly GCA_039090855.1). NCBI lineage: Eukaryota > Metazoa > Arthropoda > Arachnida > Araneae > Macrothelidae > Macrothele > Macrothele yani. The sequence continues at coordinate 33,978,009 of CM077008.1, read as the reverse complement.
TACCACATACTAAAATTTCATCGAAATCGAATCATTTTTACGCAAGTTATGATGCATAAGAGCAATGGAATGTATCCCGCTCCTATGTCGTAACCTTTGACCCCCTTTCATCTGTTTTCAATAGAGTACGTCCCCAGGTGATCCTCTACGACATACTAAAATTTTATCGAAATCGAACCATTTTTACGTGAGTTATCGTGCGGACGGGAAGACGGACGGACGGACGGACAGATGGACAAAGCTGGAGCATATACGCTTCTTCAACCTACGGTTGGAAAGCGTACAAAACAACAACCAGGTTCCCAAATTAGGAACAAGCGTTAGACGTTCTCAGTAGGTACGAAACTTCTAAACAAAATCAAAACCTACCATACCAAATCCAGTAATTTTCAGTTGATACATTTCCATGTAGCGCAAACAACGACTTTATTTTCCCTGCTTTCCGCAACTAGATGAAGGGGTGGACATCAAAACTGAAACACATGAGTTTAGGACACAACAATTTATTAGTACGATCTAGGGCCTCCCAGTACAGCTGCAATTCGTCGTGGAAAGGACCGATACAAGTTCTATACAGTGGCCAGAGGGATTTGAAGTCATTCTTCTTGCAGAAAACTGACTATAGTTCCGAACGTGATGCAGGTGGAAGAAAATATTTCCTGATTAGCTCCTCCAGAACACCACAGAGTGGCTCAATAATGTTCAAGTAGGGTGACTGTGCAGCCCATGCCAGATGTTCAACCTCACTTTCATGCTTAGTAAGCCACTCTTCAACCAGTTCAGCTCTGTGTACCGGTGTGTTATCATCCTGATACACGGCACCAACATCAGGGTACAATGTTTGAACCATTGGGTGCACCTGGTCCTCCAGAATTGTCCATTAGTCCTTGGCAGTGATATGCCCCTCAAGAACAATCAGCGGACCGACAGACTGCCTCGATATTGCGGCCCAAGCCACCACCGATCCACCTCCATGGGCAATAAACAGTCCAGGTGGTAAGCCTGTGAGGGATGTCTCCGCACGTAAACTCTCCCGGTTGGGGGAAGACAGTGAAGGACAATTCATTGGAGAACAATACGCATTTCCCTATTGTGGGAAAGACAGTGAAGGACGATTCATTGGAGAACAATACGCATTTCCCAATTGTGGGAAAGACAGTGAAGGACGATTCATTGGAGAAAAATACGCATTTCCCTATTGTAGGAAAGACAGTGAAGGACGATTCATTGGAGAACAATACGCATTTCCCTATTGTGGGAAAGACAGTGAAGGACGATTCATTGGAGAACAATACGCATTTCCCTATTGTGGGAAAGACAGTGAAGGACGATTCATTGGAGAAAAATACGCATTTCCCTATTGTGGGAAAGACAGTGAAGGACGATTCATTGGAGAACAATACGCATTTCCCTATTGTGGGAAAGACAGTGAAGGGCGATTCATTGGAGAACAATATGCATTTCCCTATTGTGGGAAAGACAGTGAAGGACGATTCATTGAAGAAAAATACGCATTTCCCTACTGTGGGGAAGACAGTGAAGGACGATTCATTGGAGAAAAATATGCATTTCCCTATTGTGGGAAAGACAGTGAAGGGCGATTCATTGGAGAAAAATACGCATTTCCCTATTGTGGGAAAGACAGTGAAAGGCGATTAATTGGAGAACAATACGCATTTCCCTATTGTGGGAAAGACAGTGAAGGACGATTCATTGGAGAAAAATACGCATTTCCCTATTGTGGGAAAGACAGTGAAGGACGATTCATCGGAGAACAATACGCATTTCACGTTGTCCAACGCCCACGATTTGCACTGCTGGCAGCATTGCAACCGAAGTTTGGCATTCACACGGGTGATCCAGGCTTTGACGATAGCAACACGACCGTGAATGTTGACCCGGTGAAGCTTCCGATGAACAGTTTTGATAGAAACAGGTGAGTCGCGGTGCGTATTCAACTCTGCGGTGAGTTGAGCAGCTGTGGCTTTATGTTTTTTGGCTACCATCCGTGTTAGCACCCAGACATCCCTGTCAGACGGCTTCCTCTTATCTCAACAGTTACTCCTATTGGATGTTTCTTTCCTCTTGCTGGTATGCCGACATAACTCTGGATACCGTAGTTCGCGACACACCACAAAGATTTGCTGTCTTGGACAAAGAAGCACCTGCGATACGCGCACCAGCAATCTGTCCTCTTTGAAACTGGGATATATCTCCCATTATGTTGTGTGGATCGCACGTTTTGACTTCCAGGTGTGCTACTGCAACCTTCACACTCCCCTCTAGTTGATCGACCGTGAAATAGATGCAAGCTGGCCACCAGGTGGCACGTACAGCGGCGTGACATGTGGGGTGCTATTTGCGCAGGTGCTTCAGTTTCATTGTCCACCCCCTATACTGAAGCTTTCAAACGACTTATCATGCAACGGGACCATAGAATGAAGTGCAAAAATGAAGATTTTGTCATAAGTTGAAAGCGCCGTAACGGGTGTCGCAGTGGTTTAAGCGTGGATACTGTCTGTTCGTATGAGTGGGTCGGGATTCGAGTCCAAGATGAGGCATGGGTGGCGTGTTTGCCTTACTAAAGCGGCACTCTCCCTTACCTGGACAGTGGACCTATGTTAGGGATGCACTGATTGCTTATAGCCCTTCGAGTAGCTTACGGTGGTTCGTTAACCCCTCCCCGCCCCCTCCAAAAGAACAGCGACCATAAATTAGAGACATGCATTAGATGCTCACTTTAGTCGCGAAACTCCGAAACAAACAAAGAAAATCATAAACTTCCATGCCAAATCCGACAAAATTTCAGTAGACTCATTTCCATAGCGCACTGATTCCATTTTCCTTATTATCCGTGACCGGATAGCTTTCGAACGAATGCTATGCAATGAGCTCAGTGGCGTACCAAGAAAATTAGAGCCCCCTCCCTCTCCCAAAAATATCTTCGAGACCATTTTGCAAAATTCTTTTAGCTATCAATCACTGAAATTTAAAAATTCCATATTATTAAATAGGTTTCATAGGTATTTCAATAATTCAAATTTTTTGGAGCCTTTCGATATTTTTCGTAAAACAAAAATCATTTCTCTTTATTGCGTGTAACACAAATGTGCACTTCGTAATTTAAATGGTTGCCCTAGTTTTACACCGGAACTAAATACTGGTGTCATAGGTTGGGTTAACTAAAAGATCACTCAAGGTAAGGAGCAAGGAGCATAAAAGTGACGTTAAAGAAGCGTTAACGACAACAGCTTTACGCAGCGAAGTCACCCAAAAGGAGCAACCCCGCTTTGGAGCATGATGAAAAGAATAGCACCCTATACAAACTACGTTGGCACCACCACACGTGGAAGTCCCGAGATCATGACGTGGAAGTTCCGAGATCATGACCCACCCACACCCATGCAACAAAAGCTTGTCTTTTGAGCCATCAGATGCCTAGAGGAATATCCTGAACAAGAATCAAAGAAACATGAGGTAATCCCCCTCCTTGCCGCATGATCATGTTTAAAACACGGACTACGCATGTGGTCATTTTTGTTTTGATTGTTTTTTTTTTAATTATTTATTGGATTTGGTTGACAGATACATTGACATACACAGGCAGACATATACAGTATAGACATTTTGTGTTTCGACGTCAGCAACGGACAAAAAAAGGACATAGTGAACATTGAATGCATATGCCGGGTGTATAAGGAATACAGCAAATAAACCCCCGAAAGACATAAACACGGACCTCAGCGTGAAATGGAACTGTTTGGTTTTATAATATCAAAATTTTTGAATTGTAACAACACTGTAAGTTGCTATTTTTATTTTAAGAAGGCTTTGATAGCTTAGCCCAGACGAAGCCTCATGATAGAACGAAAAAGCTCGGCTTAAATTGAGTATCACTTTTACGCCATTAAAGGAAGCGTTTTAGTTCACTTATGCCAAAGTTAATCGCATGATGCAAAGTTTATTCTTTTAGAGAAGTAAGTTGAAATTTATTCCTTTAGAGAAGTAAGTTGAAGTTTATTCTTTTAGAGAAGTAAGTTGAAGTTTATTCTTTTAGAGAAGTATATGCTTTAAAATACCTCACGAGCACACACACACAAAACCCGTAAACACCGTATGACAGCGTCTAACGACTTTTTCGGATTCATACGAAATACAAAGCATAAGTAAGAAATAAATAGGTAAAAATTAAGAATTGCTTCCTCCAAAAAAGTAAAACTAAATAAATTATTCATCCTTGAATAACAAGACACACTTAATACATGTATGATGCCACGACGTCTTGCCTTCAAGAAAAGCTTTTCTCTTAACAGTGTTAAAAAAAAAAAAGACACAGGTCTCTTTTTCTTCATCCCCGCGGAGAACATCCTTTGGCCGACCAGGTGGCGCAGTGGTCAAAGCGCTGGCTTATGACCATTCTTCCGTGAACGGTTCGGGTTCGAATCCTGGTTAGGTATGGATATCTGTGACGTACCTGACAGCAGGACGCACACGACCTAAAGGCAGATAGGAATCATAACAAACGTCTGCGTAGCTCAATTGGTAGAGTGACTTATTCCGGAATGAGGGGATCCGGGTTCGAATCCTGGCGTGGACAGAAATGACGGAGATATTTACTTCGTCATAATGGCGCCCGAACTATCCGGATGACCCGACCGTTCAAAATCTCGCAATGGTGTGATGTTCTTTCCACACCGCGAGATAGGAAAAATCAGAGAATCCCTTCTCCAGCGCTTCGAAAAATAAATGTGTGTGACGTTGCAGTCCACACACCAGATTGACTGGGAGTTCTCAAGTGCACGTTCTACAGCGGATGGCTGCCTGCAACGATTCATGGTCACGGCTGACCCGTGGGCCATGCCCCGGCCCTCTTTCGGGGGGGGAGATGTGACGTACCTGCCAGCAGGACGCACACGACCTAAAGGCAGATAGGAATCATAACAAACGTCCGCGCAGCTCAAATGGTAGAGTGACTTATTCCGGAATGAGGTAATCCGGGTTCGAATCCTGGCGTGGACAGAAATGACGGAGATATTTACTTCTTTATATATCGTTTTTTTCCTACGGCACTGGTTCTCTCCCTTCCCTGGAACCAATAACCCTAAATTAGGGACGGGCGGCTGCTTATAACCCACTGAGTTGCTCACGGTGGTCGTTCAACCCCCCGATAAAAAAAAAAGGAACATTATTTGGTTCACTATATTCTGAAGGATGCGACGTTATGTGCAAACAACTGTAATACACAACCCCTAATTTCATTCATCGAACTGATGTTTCTTTCGCGTTCACTTGCGTACATGTATAGGAATTATTTCTATGTATGTGAAAAGGGAAGCCTCGAGTCCCGTCATCTAGATTTTATAAACTAAAACCGCGAAAGTGATTTCTAAACATTTCACTTTGTTCCTGAAAAGAAAATTACTTTTTATTTTATTTCTTTATTCAAAGCTGCTGTCAAAAATTCCTGGTTATTTTTTAACTAGTTTAATTTGAAGTTTCGGCATAAAAATTTCTAAAATCTTTTTATTGAAGAAATGCCATGTTATCCGCGAGGCACCCAGCAATGTTTGGGTTGCGGGGTCTGACTTACCTTTATAATCTATACATAGTATAAAATAAAGTCCACGGTAGGCGTCTGTCTGTTTGTTCAGGCTAATCTCGAGAATCGCTGGACGAATTTCGATGCGGTTTTCAGCATTCCATAGAGCATTTGTTGAGGAAGGTTTAGGTGTATGAAGCATTAATCTATGACAAAAGGGAGCCAAGCAGTAACGAATGTAGTGGCAAGTCAAAGAAAAAACCGCCGTTCGCATTCTTTCGTGGCTTCCACTGCCTAAACATCGATGCCCGGCGGCCGGTTCACGAAACTTTTCTTTTCATTGGGAAAAAGACGCGAGGCGGCCGGTCTGACAGCATGTAAGGCCACAGACTAAATGCGTACTTAGATCAAACGCTGGAAGAGAATTGGTTTATCGGCGCTCGCACAGACTAAATGCGTAGTTGTTTACATCCACACGTATGTATCTCTTTGATTAGTTCTTTAATTAGAATTTAAATATTGTTTTAACATCATGCCGAGACGAAAATCGAATATAGGTCGTAGTACATCGGACGCTAAAAGAATATGTTTATCCCGTCATAATGAAACTTTCCAAAAAACAGAATTTAATTGGCAAATGACAGACAAAGAACGGCTTTGCAAAGAGGAAGACAGTCGCCTGTTGAACGTAATAATCGTCTCTCTTTACATTCGCGGTAAATTCTAAATTGCTACCGTGCGAAGTCGGGACGGGTCGCTAGTATGTCATATACTAATTGCCAAGCTTTCGCACTCCACTGGGAGGCTGTTTCAAGGCAATAGGTAGACATATAATGAAGGGAATTAGAAAACGTTAATAGTTTGCTAGAGAGGATTTCGACTGTTTCCCTGATAGTAGTCTCTTTAAAGTTCGTGTAAGGGGTAATTCGTCTAATATTAATTCCACGTAGGAGCGGCCGAGCACTGCATAACTTCTATGGCAAGTGCTGTATTCTGCATGTCCGGGTCGACACTCCGTATGTGTTCTTTACATCGAGTGTCTAAGGATCGCTTTGCCGTTCCGATGTACCCTGCTGTTAATAGAAATTGCAGTACCATGAAGAAATGCTCGGATTCGCACGAAAGTTGCAGGGTGGCTAGGGCACCATGGGAGATGTTAATGATTACAATTGAAGCGCACATACGAATGTGAGGCGCGCGCAACGCCATCGGAAACGTCACACAAGGGTGTATAAAATAAGGCGTACAGAGATCAGGTTTTAAAACTTGCTATCGCTAAACTCGACAGTACGCAGTTGTTAACATGTAAAATGCCGATTAGCAGGACCAGACAATCATACGAACGCTTGACGAAGTTTGAAAGAGGTAGAATCTTTGGACTCAGAGAAAGTGGTTTATCATACCGTGATATTGCTGCAGCCGTTAGGCATAACGCAACTACCGTTTTGCGTACATGGTGTCAATTGACAGCAAAAGGTTCTACGATTCGTCGTTCAGGGTCTGGACCTCGAAATCGCACGACCGAGTCGGAAGACAGGCACTTGAACCATATGGCAGTGACGTCGCGCACAACACCATCCACGACACTTGCGCAGCAATGGAGGATGATCCCACATCGTCCGATGTCTGCAAGCACTGCTCGTCACCGATTGAAGCACAGTGCCCACGTTGCGCGCCGTCCATTGCTGCGACTTGCAATGGGCTCCGAACCGTAGGAACTAGCGATCGCAGTGGTGCCGCGAACGCCGAAACTGGAGTGCTAAATGGGATCATATTGTGTTTTCGGACGAGTCCAGATTCAATCTAATTCATCATGACGGGCGAATCCTTGTCCGCAGATACCGTGGGGAACGGCACCTGGAAGGCTGTCTTGTGCAGCGCCATACTAGTCCCACGCCGAGCGTGATGATCTGGGGCGCTATCGCGTTTCATTCAGGCACTCGCCTACTACGTATCACAGGCACATTGAACACCCAACGCTACATCACGGAAGTGTTGGAAGCTGAACTTCTACCTTTCCCTTCAGAAGATCCCGGAAGCCATCTTCCAACAAGACAATGCCCCATCCCATGCTGCTCGTACTGTCCAAGACGTACTTTGTGCGCATCAAGTAGCTCGTACTATACCGTGCAAATTAATTGGGACAAGCTATTTTATTCTCAGAAATGTAATATGATAGCCAGTTGATGTCGGAAACCCACGTAAACCGGTTTTATCAGCTGTGAGGTGGTGTGACTGTTAGAACTTGACAGTAAGAATGTGGTTTGACCGGTTTTAATTAGGAAATATGCACTTCAGCTTCAGTTGTGAGCTTTCGTGTGTGACAGGTGGATGTTAGTTTTTGCTCTCTGTGAGTACGTGTTGCTTTCGTGTATTGAAAAATGGATATTTCCCCAAGGGAGCGTGCAAAAATAATTGCTGTGAAGAATCACACTTCTATGACAGTGAGAGAATCGCTTCTGCAGTTGGTGTAGGCAAAGCAAGTGTATCAAGACTACTTACGCGATATAATGCATCTGGATCATCGTCTCCAAAAAGGAGAGGTAAATGTGGAAGAAAACGAAAAACAACTCCACGAACTGATAAATATCTAATCATAAATAGTAAAATGAAAAAAAAAAGAAACAAGCACCGACCTTCAAAGTGATTTATTGGCTAGTGGTTGTGATGTTAGTGATTTCAACTGTACGCCGTAGGCTTCTGGAAGTTGGCCGGAAGGCAAGAAGACCAACGGAAAAACAATATTTGAATGCGAAAATGAAGATAAAACGTTTAGCATGGGCCAAAAAATATAAATCATGGACTGCTGACGACTGGAAAAAGGTAATTTTCAGTGATGAAACTCATTTCTTTGTGCAGGGTTACCAAGCAAATGTCATTAGACGAAGCAACTGTGAACCCTTAAGACCTGAGCATGCCAAACAAACTGTAAAACACCCTCTGAAATAGATGTTTTGGGGTTTTTTCACATCAAATGGCACTGAAAGCTTTGTTCTTGTTCAAGGTATGATGAATTCAGCCAAGTACGTAGAAATACTACAACGTATGATTGTTCCATTCTTGCAAACTTTTGATGGGACATTTCAACATGACTTGGCCCCATGTCACAATTCGAAATTGGTCAAGAATTTCATGCTGGAAAATCAAATTCATTTGCTTGATTGGCCTGGAAATTTACCAGACTTAAATCCCATAGAAAGCTTGTGGAATATTTTGAAGAGACGTTTAGGTAAAATGGACTGTACAACCAAAGAACGCATGATAACGAATGCTATAGAAGTGTGTTTCTACGATTATGAAGTCAAACATATATGTGCACTCAATTAGTGGAGTCAATGCCAAAACGAATTCAAGAGGTCATTTTTGCTAAAGGAGGACATACTAATACAGGTATTTATCAATGTATAGCAAGGCATAGAATGATATAAAGGCATAGTTTTGGAAAAAAGAGTGATTTTTACTTTGTCCCAATTAATTTGCACAGTATAGTACTTCCCAGGCTGATCGCTCGCCAGATTTGTTGCCTATAGAGAATGTCTGGGGCGTCATCGCGGAACGACTGGCTCGCATGGCCTCGCAGCTTGTCACAACCAACGAATTGCGAATGCGCATAGAAGCAGAATGGAATGCAATACCACAGACGACCATCCAAGCTCTGTTTCATTCAATCCCACGGTGTGTGGGGTCGGTTATCACCGTCTATGGTATATTTACTTATTACTAATTTTTGACCTTCCTCATCCCGAACCGATATGTAATTGTGATCGTTTGCAGCTCGTACCATGACTAACCACTGCTGTAAATTTCATTGTGATTGCTTGTTTCTTTCTCGATGTTGCAATTTCTATTAATAGCAGTGTATATCTTTTCTGTGTTGTTATGGTACACTAACAGTGTAGAGTACACATCTGATTTTTTTCTTATATGTTTTGATAACGGTGTCTGTGATTTCATTTGCTCTACTGTGATATTTACGTAACAAATTCGTCAACCAATATGTAAAGCCTGGAACTATCCTATGTGGAGTAATAGAAGAATTGCTCCTTACACGAACTTTAAAGTGACTGCCATCAGGGAAACAGTCGAAATCCTCTCCAGCAAAGTAGTATGCAATGATATGGTCTCTATGGAATTAACAGAGGCTTGGCATGCGGTATGTACGCTTGCCAAACCACTTTTGTTGTGGCATGTACGCTTATATTTCTTGCGTTATTATTGGCTACAAAAACATAGCAGCAAGCCGTATAATTGTGTGATAAAAGTACACGTAATACCGCTCGGGATGTCATCACCTTATTTAAAAAAATCATCTTTATTTCTTACGTGTTCTGAGTCCCGCATTTTATGTCTACCTATTGCTTTGAGAAAGCCTCCCAGTGGAGAGCGAAAGCTTTGCAAATCTATATGCATTTTACGTTAGTAAACAAAACGGATATTACTATGATAAGCACGTTTTGATTTTGCACAATCTGGTGTACTTTTAACTAATATTATGAATGCTGGTTTAGAAGGTAATTTAAACACTTCCTGTTAAAATAATTTCAAAAGCGTTTGACTTCGTCTTGCGTATACACTTTTTTCCCTGGGAGATTTTTACTTGATTTCAACTCAGCTGATAAATAATATTTGCTCATTTGGTGCGATCAACTCACTAAAATAGTACACGGATTGCCTCCGATTAATATTCCTTGGGAAACATTTTTATCACGAAATTCACAGCAGTGAGATTTTTCTGAGTCAGCTTTTCGTTCTTCCCCTGGTCCATCACCCACTGTCTCTTTTTCTTCACTTTTCTGAATGTATTTGTCAGGCTTCCTATTTTGATACATGCTTTTGCTGTTTTGTTGTGGCATGTACGCTTGTATTTCTTTTTCTTTACAACACGTTTCTGTTTTCACTGTCCATAACGCTCTCCCTGGTGGAACGTCATGGGTAGTTTAATGCTTCTTTTTTTTTTATGTGATTTAGAGAGACACGACACATCAGTTAGGCATTTTTCGGGAACTGCATATCCACATTTTTCAGTTTTCCTAAAGACATTTTTTTTTGTACGGACTGAGCTGCAAAATACTTACCGTAGAGAAGAGGATAAACGGTTTGGAACTTCCTTCTTGCTTTAACGTCTTTTGTTTTTCAGGTTCTTGATTTATAGATATAGAAAGCTGAGCCATTTTACGCTTATATATAAAAAGTTTTCGCTCACATTTTGGATTGTTGAACCATTTTAAAGAATTTTCTACAGTGGAAAGCTTTTTGCGCATATGAGTACCAGGGGGAATGTTCTATCTGTCTACATGATATAACGTAAAAAATATTGATGTAGTGCGATTTGTCTTTCGAAGATTACTTCTTTGTAAGGAACACTTCTACATGTGTGCGATGAAGCATATTTGAGTATACGACATGTTTGACACGTTTATCAACTTTACAAGCCAAAGGTCTTCAAAGTCTGCTTTATTGCAACCTTATACAATGAAAAATCAGTTTGTGGCTCTCATTAGGTAATGAATTAATTGCTTTAGCTATTGAAAGTGTACTTTATCGCAATTTCACAAAATGATCAGCCGGTTTATTGAACTCCCTGAAAACACCATCATCAAAGGAACTTCTTGGAAAACACCATTGTCAAAGGGACTCCCTGAAAACGCTATTATCAAACAGACCCAGGAAAACACCATTACCAAAAGGACTCTCTGAAAACCCCATTATCAAAGGGATTTCCTGGAAAACACCATTATAAAAGGCACTCCTGAAAACACCATTATTAAAGAAACTTCCAGGAAAACACCATTACCAAAAGGACTCCCTGAAAACACCATTATCAAAGCGACTCCCTGAAAACACTTTTATCAAAGGGACTCCCTGAAAACACCATTGTCAAAGAGACCCAGGAAAACGCCATTACCAAAAGGACTCCCTGAAAACACTATTATCAAAGGGATTTCCTGGAAAACACCATTACCAAAAGGATTCCCTGAAAACACCATTATCAAAGGGATTTCCTGGAAAACGCCTTTATCAAAGGGACTCTCTGAAAACACCGTTATCAAAGAGTACAACAAAGCAATGATGATCCACCACAGGGCTACAGAATTGGACCCGTGTGGTGGACCATCATTGAAAATTCTACTCTTCAGTTACCATTCGGCAAAGAGATTGAGATCCAGGCATACGCTGATGACTTCGCTCTGTTAGTTTCGGTTTCGGGCCGTCTTAGTCTTCCAAGCAAGTATCCACTCTGCATTACCCCTTTTGGACAATTCGAGCAAAACACTGAAGCTTTCTTTTGCTCCAGAATAGACATCTTTAGTAGCCTTTTCAGGAAAAGAAGTGAAATGAAAACACCCAGAAAGTGCACACTCGGTGGTGTGATACTTAGATCAGTTAAAAATTTAAGTTACATGGGAGCAGGGCCGGATTAAAGCTTTAGTGGGGCCTTTGGCTAAGATATCTGAGTGCGCCCCTGTGCTAAGACATCTGAGTAGGTTTTCCGGAAAGGTATCAAGATCATCTATAAGCGGGGATTTGAAAATATGTTGACTTACGCTGCTGGAGCTTGTTGGTCGGATACGATTAGATTGTTATCTAGTGTGACTTATACTACACAATTAAAAAAATCATATAATACAACCTCCCTAATAAAAAGTTCCTAAATACTCCGAATGATAGCTGAACTTTTTTAATGTGTTTGTCCGAACGATTTCGAATTTTTCTGTTGTAGTTCAGGGATTGTTTAATTCTGGGAATGATTGCGAATGCGGATCGAAAAGCAATGTACGAACGACATCTGTTCTTGCTTAGCCTTCTTCAGACAACAGCAAAAACATACTTTTATCTGCTGAGTGCTGCACGATAAGATGAAAACAAATGAAAACAAATGAGCAAAAGGGTAGAATGTACAGCTGATGTCACGGCGGCTACACCTGCATATCATTTGTTTCTGTATGTACCCATGAAAAATCCTTCAGCGTTATAAAACTAGAATCATAAATTGCGCAGGTTTACAGAAAACATTGTTTTATGATGAGGTAGCAGTATATATATATATATATATATATATATATATATATAAACTGGGATGTAAGGTCAGGTGATGCGTAACATCACAGCCTCTCCTTGACAAATGTCAACCCCGCCTTCTCGTGGTGCATCCTGTTCCCACTAAAGGGGCTCTGACGACCGCCAATAGCGGTATAACTATACCATCGGGATTAGAGGAAATTCTATCCCACACTCACCAACCCGCTTGACCAGCGTGGTGAGTTATGGCCAAACCCCTCCAAAATGATTCCACAACTTAAATCTTGGCCCTCAGTCTCCGGCAGCTGGAATGTACCTGGCCAAGGCAGCGGCCAGCGCGACATGAAGGCAGAGGATGCTAAGAATCCCCGGAGGACCGGACTAGACTGCCATCTGATGCTGACCTTGGCTACGTATAATGGACGCTCCCTATCTTCTGATTCAAGGCTTCTTGAATTGGGAGAGGAACTACAAAGGATCAAGTGGGACATCGTGGGGCTAAGTGAGGTAAGGAGAAAAGGAGAAGATCTCATCGAACTGAAAAGTGGACATCTCTTCTACTATCGTGGGACAGATACTGGCAGAACTAGTGGTGTTGGATTTATAATAAACAAGAAACTGAAGGATAAGGTTGTAGAAGTTGAAAGTTCCTCTGACAGAGCTGCACGACTTGTTATCCAACTCTCGAAAAGATATCAGGCTCAGATTATTCAAACTTATGCACCCACCACAAGTCATCCTGAAGAAGAAATTGAAGAATTTTATGAGGAAATTTGTCATCTAAATAATAAAGGTAAGCAGCACTTGAAAATAATTATGGGAGATTTCAATGCAAAAATAGGGCAACGGCAACAGAATGAAACTTCAGTAGGTAAATTCGGTCACGGCAACAGAATGAAACTTCAGTAGGTAAATTCGGTCACGGCAACAGAAACCAGCGTGGAAATACTCTCGTTGAGTTTGCAGAGGCAGAAGGGTTTTTCATCTTGAACTCCTTCTTCAAGAAAAAGCCACACAGGAAATGGACATGGAGACATCCAAATGGGACGACAAGTAAAATTGATTTTATTATGTGTAACAAAAAATTCGTCATAGAAGACTGCAGTGTGCTAAACAAGTTCAACACAGGTAGTGACTATAGATTGGTGAGATGTAAGATGCACCTCAACACTAAACTTGAACGTGGCAAGCTCATAAGACAAACAAAATCTGTTGTCATAACCAACCTTAAAAAACACCATAATACTTTCAAGTTGGAACTGAAGAACAGGTTCTCTGCTTTAGAAGGCCTAACATCGGAAGAAGTGGACATCTCTGAACTTAACAGAAAAGTAACCAAAGCTCTTATGGAAACATCAACAAAATTAGCTGGGTCTAAGAACAAGTTGCATGTAAACAAATTATCAGGAAAAACGAAAATGGTGATGCAAAAAAAGAAGAGAGATGAGGACAACTAAAGAAGATGTGACTTCCAAAGTGAAATATATAGAGCTATGCGAGACAGTAAGAAAAAGTATCACTGAAGACGTAAGAAAATTCAACTGTGAACTAGTGAGGAAAGCAATTGAAAACAACCAAAGCCTAAAGATAGCAAAGGGACATCTCAGTAAGGGAAGAAAACAGATTATGGCACTGAGAAAAGAAGATGGTTCTGTAACAAGAAATAGAGGCGAAATTTTGAAAAGAGTGAAAGATTTCTACTCCAAATTATATGAAAGGGATGATACATGCACTCCAGACATCATGAAAGATACCAGTACCAGAGTTCCTCCAGTCCTTCCAGCAGAAGTTGCACATGCAATCAAGAACATGAAGCGGGGAAAAGCTCCAGGAGAAGATGGAATTACTGTAGACATCATACAAGAAGCAAGTGGAGAAATCGAAACAGTACTCGCCCAAATTTTCACTCGATGCCTTAATGAAGGAAAGATTCCTGAGGATTGGATCACCGCTACAATGATCCTGCTACATAAGAAAGGTGACATTGAGGATCTCGGAAACTACAGACCTATCAGCCTCCTATCAGTAGTTTATAAAATCTTCACTAAAGTTCTTTCACACCGCTTGAAGGTAACACTGGACATGGCTCAACCGAGAGAACAAGCTGGATTCAGGAGTGGCTACAGCACAATAGATCATATCCACGTACTGAGAGAACTAATCAAAAGAGCGAGGGAATATGAACTTCCATTGTGCATGGCTTTTATCGATTATGAAAAAGCCTTTGATTCGGTGAAACCATCAGCAGTTACAATGGCTCTGAAAACCTGCGGTATTGAAGATGCATACATTAATATTATTAATAACATCTATGAAAATGCAAGTGCAAAGATTCGGCTGTTTGAAAATACAACACACGTAAAAATTGGAAAGGGAGTGAGACAAGGTGACACCATATCTCCGAAGCTCTTTAATGCCAAATTGGAGGGTGTTTTTCAGTCGCTGAGCTGGGAAAACAAGGGGATAAAGATTAATGGAGATTATATAACCCACCTTCGTTTTGCTGATGACGTAGTAATTTTTGCAACTATCCCATCAGAGCTGCAGAGTATGATCCAGGAACTTGCTGACAAGAGTAAAGAAGTGGGATTAAAAATGAACTTTCAGAAGACAAAAGTGATGTTCAATGCTTTTACAAGAAATGAAGATTTATCGATTGATGGAGAAAAGCTGGAGATAACAGACACGTACGTTTATCTTGGACAGCAGATATCAAGTGAGGGTCACATTGATGAAGAAATAAATCGGCGTACAAAACTTGCCTGGAGAGCTTTTGGAAGAAACAGCATAATTTTCAAGAGCAATATGCCATTATGTCTTAAAAGAAAAGTGTTTGATCAATGCATTCTTCCAGTGCTTACGTATGATGCAGAGACGTGGACCTTAACTAAAAGAGACATACAAAGGCTGCAGACAACTCAAAGCAGCATGGAGAGGTGCATACTTGGTGTAACCAGGAGAGATAAGAAGAGGAACTCGTGGATCCGAAAAATGACAAGAGTGGAAGACATCATGATCAGAGTTAAATCCCTGAAATGGCAATGGGCTGGACATACTGCCAGAAGGACAGATCATCGATGGACAGCCGAAATTTTAGATTGGATTCCAAAGGACAGGAAAAGACCCAGAAGAAGACCACATGGGAGATGGGTGGATGAAATTCGAAAGTATGCAGGGGTGACATGGAGGAGACTGGCCCAAGACAGACCGTTGTGGAGGAAACGTGGGGAGACCTTCGTCCAGCAGTGGATTGATAATGGTTGACAATGATGATGATGATGATGATGATAAAAACTACATATTGAACTTCTCGAGAATTATTCGCAACAGGACAGAACAAACTAAGCCGCCTTGGTGGTCAAGTGGTACTAAGCGTTGGCTTCTAATCGTCTGTTCGAGATGTGCCTAGGTTCGAATCCCGGGTTAAGCATGAACAGGACCAACCTCTGGTGACCAATTTACATGTGAGATTAAATTCACTTGGTATCGAACGTACAGATGTCATAATGTCCCACCATGAGTTTGGTTCCAAATTTACAAACTCCGAAAGAATACACGAAGAAATCAACTTAGTAAAAGGCCTTGGAATCTGAAATAAAAGGTGCACAACTTCTCTCATGTTTTAAATAATCCAAGTTACATGGAGAACGGGAATTCGGAACCAAACTAGGGTACCTAATTTTCCGATGGTATTAAGTTCACTTGGTCTCGAATACGCAGATGGTATAACGTTACACTATGAGTTTGGTTCCAAATTTACAAACTGCAAAAGATTACAAGAAGAAATCAACTTAGTAAAAGATCCTGGAATCTGAAATAAAAAGTGCAAAACTTCTCTCACGTTTTTGGTAATCCAAGTTGCGCGGGAATTCGGAACCAAGCTGTTGTACCCAATTTTCCGATTGTATTATGTTTAGTTGGCCTCGAGCAAACAGATGGCATAATGGCAAACCATGATTTTGGTTCCGAATTTACAAACTCCGAAAGAATACACGAAAAAATCAACTTGGTAAAAAGCCCTGGAATCTGAAATAAAAGGTACAAAGCTCCTCTCACGTTTTAGGTAATCTTAGTTACACGGAGCACGGTAATTTGGAACCAAGCTGTGGTACCCAATTTTCCGATGGTATTAAGTTCACTTGGTCTCGAATGCACAGATGGCATAATGGCATACCATGATTTTGGTTCAAAATCTACAAACTCCAAGAACTGAAAACTTTCTAAGTGTAGTTTAACGTGCTGTGTGTGGCAGCACCGGTGGCTGAAGCGCTGGTCTCTCATTCCTCCGAGACGGGCTCGTGCCCAGGCTCAGGAGTGGGTGGTGCGTTTGCTTGATGGTTCTGGATCTTTCCCCTCCCTGGAACCAGTGACCCCAAATTAGGGACGAACGACTGCCAATAATCCCAAAAGTTGCTCGTGGTGGTCGTCGAATCCCCAAGCAAAGAAGAAAATATGTTTTGCGATCACTCTACCAGAAGTTACTCGAACGAGGAATTTTTGTTTCTGTTTTGCACCTTAGAAGTACCTCTGTTTTGGGCTTCGTGATTTACCGACGCCCTTAAGCAATATGGAGTCTCGCTGTGAAAGTTGGCACGTTCTCTTAATCCTCACTACGACATTTCGTTATTAATTAGGCAAGAATCAGTTCTAAAACAAAACTTCCTAACATTTACATAATTCATTTCCTACTACTTATGATTTGCGTTGTCGACGTAGAAATTTTCCTATTGATTTATGCATGAGAATTATTTCATTTTCATTGTTCCATAACTTACTTGGACTTCATAAAGGCACATTTCAATATTCATTATTCATTGCTAACGGAAACTTCGTTTCCTGTTATTAATGCAACATTCACTGTAACTACCTTGATTGAAATTCATCACGCGAGTCTTAGTAATCACTAGGAAGATAAAAATAACTTTTACTGGAGGTGTCTCATGTGGTTAAGACACAGATTGCAGACTGGAGTACTCTATTACCCAAGAGAGTTCGTGCTCTTAATTTTTGTTTGATTTAAATTTCCTTGCTGTAAAACCCAATATTTGACTCGGCACATTAATTTCTCAGAAAGTAGTTACCAGGAAAATGAATGAAAAAAAAAGCAGTTATGCATACTTGACAAAGATATTGAGAAAAAAATTATTATAGCTACAAAAGGGAGTTAATGCGTTTTTACCATTGGTTATAGAAATACCATCATCAATCATTTGCAATCCACGGCTAGATGAAGATTTCTCCATGTATCTGTTACCGCTAAAGTGCAGAAATCAGTTATTCTACAGATTATCTAGGTAATGTGCAGATTAACTGGGGTGATTCGTTAAAGTGCCGAAAATTGTTTCATTGCTCAAATTACCTAGGTAATCTGCAAATTACCTAGATAATCTGCGCATTACCTACTAGGCACTCGTTAAAGTGAAAATAATATCTTTGCTGGAACAACAGCAACGTTTCTGCACGCTTAAATTAACATAATGTTATTTATTTATTTTTCGTTATATAAAGAATCAAGTTAATGCAATCAAACAATCAACAAATTAGTTGATAGAATCAATCATCAATCAATTAAAAAACTATAATAGAAAGAATCAAACGGTTTAAAATATTATTATAATTAAGGAAATGAATTTGCAAAACATATGATAAAATTATGCTTACTTATTAGTGCAATCTAAAGATTGGTGACACTTTGAATTACATAGCAATTGGTTTTTGTGACAAGCACACCTATTTGTGGTACATTTAGATTTGCAGTAACATTTTCTGAAACCCTGCCCAGTACCAAGGGATTGTTTTATTGCTGTTTGACGTAAAGATATTTCTACAGCAGGGACATCTTCTTTCGTTAAAAATCTCTCTTTGCAAACACTGAATTCAGATTTTGCATACAGTTGTTTTAAAATACCCGTTTTAGTACCAAGTTTATAAAAGCCATCCTCTGTTTTACTAAGAACCACAGCTAAAATCGAGCGGGCATCAGTTTTTTCTCTGTCTACTTCGGGTACTTTAATTTTCACAATGACACCTTCATCGACATTTGGGTGCTTTGCATTAGAAATTGCTAACATTTTCTTTGCTTGCTTTTCTAAACCTTTCTTGGCTTCATCACGCTGTATTTTCTGATCCATATTCTTTTTACAGATGTTGCACAATACATTCTTACCATACCCTTTCTCTTTAGGATCTATTTCACCACAAATTACGTGAACAAACATATCACACGAAAGCAAACTAAAAGTTGAGGGGGAGGGGGAAGGTGTAGGGAAAAGAAATGAGAGAAACAAACTTTTGAACTTTAACGATACGGAAGCCGTTAATGTGCACATTACCTAGGTAAAATGCGGAAAACTCTTGATTCAGCACGTTAACGGAGCAAATCAGTTAATCCGCAGATTAGCTAGGTAATGTGCACATTAACGGCTTTCGAGCTTTAGCGGTAACATATTTACTACAATACTCTTTCATATTATTACTGCATGCCTTCCGAATTAATTTCATCCACCAATCTCCCGCGTAGTCTTCTTGATATTTTCCTGTCCATTGGTATACAGTCTGGTGCTTCCGTTGCCGAACTGTGGTCAGTTCTTCTAGCAGTACCTACAGCCCATAGCCACCAGCGAGTCTTTACTGTGATCATGATGTCCTCTACTACTGTCAATGTTCCGACTGATCCAAGAGAGAGAGAGAAAGAGAGGGAGAGAGACAGAGAGAGAGAGAGAGAGAGAGAGAGAGAGAGAGAGAGAGAGAGAGAGAGAGAGAGACAGACAGCTAGAGAGGAGAAAGACAGAGAGAGAGAGAGAGAGAGAGAGAGGGAGACAGACAGAAGGAGACAGACAGACAGAGAGAGAGAGGAGAAAGACAGAGAAAGGGAGAGAGAGACAGACAGAAAGAGAGGAGAAAGACAGAGAGAGAGAGAGAGAGAGAGAGAGAGAGAGAGAGAGGGGAGAGAGAGAGAGAGAGAGAGAGAGAGAGAGAGAGAGTTCTTGTCTTATCTTTATAAGTTACACTAAGCATGTATAGAAATCTTCATCTTCATGCTTCTCTGAGCTGTTCACAGACACTGTATGTCTTTTTATTTAAGCACCGTGTATCGAATTAATTTTGCTTTCCAAATTAAAATAATAAATTCTTAAAGTACGAATATTTGAAACTCTAGAGAGCGTCATCAACACTGGAGTTGAACATCGCCCCAAAGGAGACTTGTTTTGGCTTAGAGTTTTTAACGACCACCGTGAGCAAGTCAGCGAGCTATAAGCAGTCGCCCGTCTCTAAATTGGGGCCACTGGTTCCAGGGAAGGGAGAGAGCCAGTGCCGTCAGAGAAAGAAAAAATTCATACCTCACGTGGCGCAGTGGTTTAAACGCTGGCTTATGACCACTGTCCATGTTGGTTTCGTGTTCGAATACCGGTGAGGCATGGATGTTGTGTTTGTCTTACGGCACTGGCTCTCTCCCTTCCCTGGAACCAGGGGCCCTAAATTAAGGACGGGCGACTGCTTATAGCCCATTGAGTTGCTCAGGGTGGTCGTTAATCCTTCAATCAAAAATAAATAAATAAATAAATAAAAAACCTCACCGGGATTCGAGCAATTATCTCCCACTTCCGTATGTGACATTTCCGTACAAAAGGGATTTTGCCACCCCGGTGGCGCATTGGTCTAACTGATGGCCTGTAATCATTCGTCTGGGTTCGAATCCCGGTGAGGCATGGATGTTGTGTTTGTCTTACGGCACTGGTCTTCTCCCTTCCCTGGAACAAGTGGCCCTAAATTAGGAACGGGCGACTGCTTATAGCCCATTGAGTTGCTCACGGTGGTCGTTAAACCTCCAACCAAAAAAAAAATAAATAAAAGGAAATTTGTTCCATTTCCGTACATAGCAAATCGGTTAGTGCCATTTCCGTACAGTTTCACTGTGCCTGGTATCAGACATGGGGAATGTTAAGGAAAAAAATAAATGCTCATCCCTTGTCGAATTCTTCCGACTTCACAGAGATCATGCACCATTCATTGTTTTCATCAACCAAAAAGCGCTGATGGTAAGGCAAGCGGGAACAGCAAAAAAAAAAAAAAAAAAAAAAAAAAAAAAATAGAGTGGCAACAGGCTGTCAATTAATCCGATCTTTACGGTCTTCAGCATTCGTCGCAGATGTTTAGTTTCAAAACCACAAAGAAAAAAATTGCTTTTCTTTTTAATATTTCGTTCAAATCTGCCGTCAAAAATTGCAGGCTGTTTCATTACCGAGTTTCGTATGAAGTTTCCAAAAAGACTTTGTAAAATATTTTTTTCTGAGGTTAGAGGCTCTTACAGCCGTGAACCCTCACGCAGTGTGTGTGTGAAAGGGGCGGGGGGATACAAGGGCTATCAGTACGCCCCTGATTCTTTGTCTTCCTTCAGGCATATTTCACTGCTTACGGATCATCCCCTCTGTGTAGGGAAATAGCAATAGATGATATGGATGTGCACGAAAATGGAACAAAAATTCATTTGTACGGAAATGGAACAAAAATTCATTTGTACGGAAATGGCATGAGCCGAAGTGGGACGACACCGATTCGAAAACCACGGATTCGAAATCCTAAAGCGCTTTTTAAGTGGCAGAAACTCTGGGATCACTGTATTACCTCAGAAAGAGAGTATCTTGATGGAGATACATTTGAGTATCTTGTGTTTTACATTTCGAATTATCAATGCCGTCCCAGTGGTTTAAGTGCTGACTTCTAATCATTACTCAATACATAAACTAAAATAATTGAATACTCAATACTTACTTCAAAGACTGAAAACATTATACAGTATCTTCCTTTCTGAGTTTCTGTTCTCAGGAAAATTCTGCTACTTCGCCACCATATTTCTTTCTGAACGGCTCGCCGACTCCTTCGAATTTCTTATAGCTTTTGGCAACGGCTGACAGTGAGTCGAAGGGAAATGAAAAGCCACGCCCAGTGCAAAGTGTGGTGGTGTGGACGTAAGACTTCTTGCAATAAGATCATATGTTATGTTGATAATACGAGCCTCAAAGGTTTTCCGTTCCCAGTAAAAGCTCTGTTGCATGGAGTCATGTTTACAGCATATATTTCAACAAGTTTGGATAGCAAGGAAATGAAGATTACTTGGATGTTTGCCTAAGTGCTATTTGCCATACACTGTATATACACTGCTGGTCACCCAAAATGCAACACCAAGAAGGAAGCATCCGATTGGCCTGAAATTCGTAGCATGCGTCGCCCGCGAGAGGACATGCAAACGATTAGCATTGCAGAGCATATGCAAATCATGTGCGCCCAGCACGCCACCGAGAAGCACTTTAAGAAGGGTGCACAGAAGGCGGGGTGTAAGTAGTGGAAGTGTGTTGTGCTGCCGGATCTGTGCGTGGGAAGCTTCCTGATGCCTCGTCGCAGAATACGGCACTCATTCCAGCACGTTTCGGAGTTCAACAGAGGACGAATAGTTGTTTATCGCGACAGCGGGTTTTCGTACAGAGGCATCGGCGCCCGTGTGGGACCACATCCAGCCACAGCGAGGCGAGTATGGATGCGGTGGGTGCAGGAAGAACGGACGGACAGACGTGAGTGATTGCTGCAGCTGCGGCACACCCCCGAACGAGAGGACCGGCATGTTGTGCGGCGGGCATTGACGGCTTGCACCGCCACATCACGAACGTTAGCGCAGGAATTAAGTTGTGTTGCGCAACAACCTGTGTCAGCACGTACCGTTCGATTTCGTCTGAAGGAGCGGGGACTTGTCGTACGGCGCCCATGGCTCCGATTACCATTGACGTTACACCACCGGCGAGTGCGGCGGCAGTGGGCCATTGAACGCCACACCTGGACTAGGGAATGGCACGACATTGTCTTCTCCGACGAATCCCGCTTCTGCCTGCAACACCACGATGGTCGGATCCGCGTGTGGCGGCACCGCGGAGAGAAACTGTATGACGCTTGCATTATGCATCGCCATACCGGGCGGTCGCCTGGCGTTATGGTTTGGGGCGCAATTGGATATGACACCCGCACCCTTCTGGTACGCATCGCCAGTACACTCAGCAGCCACCGCTACATTTCCGACGTTTTGGAGCCTGTAGTCCTCCCTTACATGCAAAACCTGCCAGCGGCCACGTTTCAACAGGACAATACGCACCCGCACGTGGAACGTATCGTGCAACAATTATTCACGTCCCACCAGGTGTCACTGCTACCGTGGCCCGCCTGTTCTCCCGATATGTCGCCCATCGAACACGTCTGGTCGCTGATCGGCAACCGAGTGGCCCGGCAAGCACCACCAGCGGCTACGCCTGATGAACTGTGGCAACGTGTGGAAGCACCCTGGACCGACATACCCCAAACCCACTTCCAAAGCCTCTTTCATTCGATGACGCGGCGTGTAGCGGCCGTTATTGCCAGCCATGGGGGCCACACGAACTATTGATGTCTGCGCGTTCCGCAAGTCGCACGGACCTCTAAGCTCAATCGTTTCATCTTTGTATCTGTTGTTATGTGTCCAGTAAATCTGGCTTTGCTATCTCGTGTCCTTCTTGGTGTTGAATTTTGGGTGGCCAACAGTGTATATGCTCTGCGTATATCTCATTCGAGACGATGATCGATGATAACTGGAGAATTGGGGACAATGATTGGTCTCGAGGTCACTGGAACAATCCAAATCGTCACAACACAGCACAACACAACACAACAGAATATTGTTACAATTAAACGCAAAAAAGAAGCATTGTTTTTGGCGTTGACTTGGGATCAACGAGCTTCACTAATGCGTTTTTTGTATATCTTTCATATGTAGCTGAAGAGCCATAAAATCCAGCACGATAGAAAGAAACAAAAAACAAAATACAAAAGGGGAAAAAAAAGCGTGAGGTGTTTGTGTGCGAGTGTAGTGGGGCGTCAACAAATATTGCCACATGTGGCGCTACGAGCATTAAAGCTGGACGTGCTTAAGTGGGTTAAGAGGCATAGGGTTTCGCGATAAAAGTGTAATTTCGAAAAGTGTTTACGAGTAAAAAAAAATAAAAAGGATGTTGGGAACTACTGTTCTATAGCTTTCTTTCTTCCTTGCTTCCGATCTTCGAATGCTAAATCATACGGAAATAATTACTGGGAATTACCAATCTTATTCCGGAGTCTTCGAGATTTCCAATCTTCATCAGGAGTCCTCGAGATTTCCTGTCTTGAACAGGAGTCTTTGAAATTTCCAGTCTTGATCAGAAATCTTCTATATTTTCAGTCTTGATCAGGAGTCTTCGAGATATCTAGTCTTGATCAGGAGTCCTCGAGTTTCCCAGTTTTGAACAAGAGTCTTCGCGATTTCCGGTCTTCATCAGGAGTCCTCGAGATTTCAAATCTTGAACAGGAGTCTTCGAGATTTCCAGTCTTGGACAGGAGTCTTCGAGATTTCCAGTCTTGAACAGGAGTCTTCGAGATTTCCAGTCATGAACAGGAGTCCCAGACATTTCCAGTCTTGATCAGGAGTCTTCGAGATTTCCAGTCTTGATCAGGAGTCTTCGAGACTTCCAGTCTTGATCAGGAGTCTTCGAGATTTCCTGTCTTGATCAGGAGTCTTCGAGGTAGTCCTATAGGAATCAGCTTTAAAAAATATGAACCTGCTCTAGATCGTTTTTACATCATGCCTTTAACATTTCTGCTTTTGCTGGCTACCCTGCAGTTTATTTTCGTCTTTCCTCTCCTACATCACATAGTTCTTTACCTTTTCCTTTCTGCGCGTGAACTGAGAATGTTTAATAACATATGTACATACAAATCTATCATACTTATGTAAGCGTTAAGGCGTAAGGATTATCTATAAAATCTAAAGTTGAAAAGGGTTCACGACTAAAAAGAATTGGAGCTGATCTATACCATTCTTTCATATTTTACAGCGATGCTAGAATGCCAAGTTGTATTGAAATAACTATTAAGAATTATCAACCTCCTTTTAAGAGTATTCGAGATTTACAATCTGATTGGGAGTCTTCAGGATCATTCTGTGCATATCAACGCTGCCAGATTGTTTTTTCTTCATCTCACCATGTCCTCAGCATTTCTGCTTTTGTTAGCCGACTCTACCTTTCTCTTTCGTCTCTCATCACCAAGACAGAACAAATTTCGTCCTTTTCGTTGCCATGCTTACCCGTGGTCAGTGGGACAGGCAATACCTACAACTTTCATATCTGAATAGACTTTTGCGTTAGAGTATTTCCAATCAGGGTATGCTATGTCGCACTTTAGTATTTCAATCCTTTTGGCTGCGTAACTGGATGTGAATTCTTAAAATCTTTTTTGATCTGATTTGTTTTGCACTTCTCCTAGAAACGTGATTGTCCTTATCTACATGACTCATTCGTCAAGCTGTAACTACCAAAATGGTAAAACTGCAGCTATAGCGCTTTGCGAATGCAGATATTGCAGGCAGATCAGCTGACACCACGCGTTTTTCAAAGCATGACTCGTCAATTTAAGGGACAGGATTCTTGATAGTCGGACCAGGAAGAGGACGCAAACTTATCCGTCCACAAGCGATTAAAAATGCTGCTGCAGTGCTAAAACAATCGCTTGGTAATGCTGTAACCTCGACCAGAGTACGTGCAACATCAATGCAGCCGGATTTGCACCAAAGAACCGCGTGGAAAAGTTTGTATACAGTATGGCATTGCTACCCATATTTACAAACAACAGTCACTAACGGGTGACGCAGATCCTGATGAAGTTTACGTTGGCTGTCTTCTCACGCATGGAGGTAGCTGTACTGCTGGTGCTTAACCATGGTTCATGCTGTTCTGCAAGGAAGCTCACTTTCATCGCAGTGGAAGTGTGTACAGCAAAACTGTCGTATGTAAGTTAGAAAAAAGCCGGGCACGTGTCAGTAAATTTCCTAAAATTTACCAAAGGTTTGGATATTATTTACGTAAAGAATACTTATTTGTCAGTTTCCCTTCGGAGAAAATAAACGAACTGGATCTGTACTGTAACAGCACAGCATTATCAGGTCGTATTAAACAGTTTTGTCAATCCGCAACTGCAGAAAACAGGATGTTTCAACATAACCACTTTTATAGAAGGTGGAGAAACTTCTTACTTCGGACGATCTATACAGAAATTACTGAGATATCTGTTATACAGGTCCTCTGGAACTCTTTGAGCCCACATAATCAGACGAATGGGACCATGCTTCATGTGTAAACCACGAGATGTTGGTTATTCCAGGAGAATTATGGACGAGGTAGTAAAACCAGTAGAAGTAGCAAATATGCTTCTTCTGATCTGGTTCCAGGAACAGATGACAGATTGCTGTCACTCTATAAGGCTGAAGCTGTCCCTTTTTTTGACAGCTCCCTGACACGTTGAATAAGGGTGATATATTTCTGGTGCAATCTCCTCAGGGATTCACGCTTACCTCCTACAGTAGCCACAGGCATTTGTGGGTGATGTTTACAGTGTTCGTTCAGATGAGACGCACTTGTTAACTGAATCTAGACAAGACCAAGAGCAACAACAAGAAACCTTTACACCGCCGATGCATTCTGAATATAGACAAGAACAAGAGCTACAACAAGAAACCTTTACACCGCCGATGCATTCTGAATCTAGACAAGAACAAGAGCAACAACAAGAAGAGTGCATTAGGCCCGAGACGTATCGCCAAATTTATAACGAGGAAACTAAGGAGTTTGTAATTGTTTCTGAAGAACGATTTCTTCAGAAACAATTTTAGCAATAATTACTGACAACGAGGATACCATGCCTTCTATTTCTACTAATATTAATGTATAATCAACAAAAGTCACTATGCATTGTATTTATACTATATTGACAAAAGTCACCGGACACCCCTTCAAAAGCAAGTGAACGAATCCGCTGTGTTGTTAAGATGCGTGGTACAGCTGCAAACGGTATAAAAACAAGCCTGAAGCTGACCGCGATCATATCGCACTGTGAGGTTGAGTGAAAATGTCGTGGCGGGAGAGAACTTACTTTAAGAAAGGAAAGATTGTTGGGTGATATATTAGTGGGTTGTCCATAAGAGAAACCGAGAGGCGTTTAAATATACCCAGGTCAACTGTTTTGGATGTACTGGATAAGTGAAAGACACATGGTGTGCTTGAAGCAGCAAAACGCCGCCCCGGTGGCGCAGTGGTCTAAGCGATGGCCTCTGATCATTCGTCCGTAAGGGGTCCGGGTTCGAATCCCGGTGAGGCATGGATGTTGTGTTTGTCTTACGGCCTGGCTCTCTCCCTTCCCTGGAACCAGTGACCCTAAATTAGGGACGGGCGACTGCTTATAGCCCATTGAGTTGCTCACGGTGGTCGTTAAACCTCCAATCAAGAAAAAAAAAGAAGCAGCAAAACGTACCGGAAGAATAAAGAAAATCAGTGATAGAGGACGTCGAAGCCTCAGGAGAGTCTTTAAAGCTAATCGACGGAGTACTGCACAAGACCTCAGTGTACAGGTGAGTAAAAATGCTGGAACCTCGGTATGCACATGTACCATTTGCAGAGAACTATATTCCAACAGTTACCGTGGTCGTGCGACTGCTCATAAGCCTTTCATCTCCACTCGGAATGCTACTCGTCGTTTAGCATGGTGTAAAAAATATTTATCGTGGACTGTAGATCAATGGAAACGTGTCCTATGGGCTGATGAATCCAAATACACGAACCATCAGTCTGATGGCCGTGTGTGAGTATGTCGGCAGCCGGGAGAACGCTATTTACTACAGTGTACTGTTCCTACGGTCAAGTTTGGAGCTGACAGTGTACTCGTGTAGGGGTGTTTTTCGTGGTATGATCCCGGCCCATTGGTTATTATGGACAAACCTGTTAACCAGCACGTCTACCTCGATATTCTGGACAATTATGCCCTACCAACTCTGTGGCAATACTATGGAACCGAGCCTTGTTGGTACCAGCAGGATAATGAACCAAGCCATAAAGCAAGAACTGTTACGGCGTGGTTTGACGATAATTCGGTATCGTGTGTGGACTGACCAGCACAAAGCCCTGATCGTAATCCCAGAGAGGACCTATGGGTTGAATTAGAACGCCGCATAAGAAGTTTGGAACCAAGGCCTACTGCTAAGCAACAGTTAGCCGCAGCATTGTGTACTGCATGGAAGCGCATACCTATCGCTGTGTTCCAAAACCTTGTCGAAAGCATGTCACGAAGGGTTAGTGTATGCATTAAGGTCAAAGGTGGACCGACACCGTACTGATGTATGTCAATAAATGGTATGTTGTGTTTCTCTTCTAGGTGTCCGACGACTTTTGTCTATATAGTGTAGTATAGTTTGCTTTTAAGTAAATAAAGTCAAACATTTCTTTCGTCTTATTTCTTAAAAATTTTATATCTGAAAAAAAAATAATCAGAGGGGCACAGTAGCAATTGTGCCGCAACCTACAAAGTACGGCTACGTCAACTGTCCTTCGCTGAATACTTTAAGGACGTACAGCTAGTGAGAAAATGCTATGAAATACTGACAATTGACGTAGCCCTACATTGTAGGTTGCGGCACAGTTGCTACTGTGCCCGTTTTACTTTTTATTTTTTGGGGGGAAATGGGGATTGAGGACAGGCACGAATGAGCACCTAAGGCTACAGGCAGCCGCTCGTCCCTAATTTAAGGTCACTGGTTCTGGGTACGGGTACAACCAGCGTCGTTGGTCAGGCGCACTACCAATTCCTTTCCTGGGAATCGAATCGAGGCCCATCTCGAGTGATAGCCAGAATCCCGCTCCTTGGACCACTCGGCCACTGAGGCTGTGCTCTTCATTTAATAAGAACAACGAGAAACGGTTATGCTAAATAAAACTTCTATCAGACTGTTGATTTAATTAAAAATGAAGAAGTCCCACACAATATGAGGTATTTGTTTCCATTAGCAATGACTCAGGAGAACGGGAGACATTGTTTTATCAGGAAACAATCCCTTTTCTGTTCATATTAACAGTAACCAAATCGTACGCTTTTCTTCAATAAAGCCTTTTTTGCGTTTTCGAAAATCATTGAGCTGTATTTCAATAAATTTTTGTAAACCGAATCATACACAGAATAATAAGAAATATACAGAAATCATCTTCACAGAATAAGCACAAGAATCCCCTTTCAGAAAACCCCAACGGATCCTTACGTTTCTTTAAGTACCAATACACTTTGGATCAGCATTCTTACAGATTGATTTAATTTTAGCAAACTTTTATCTGGTTACAAAGGCAGTTTTAACTAATATTTCTTTCAAAGCTTGTCACAGACAATTTTTTACGTAGAAATCTGCAAGTCTGGCTCCTAAATGGAGTCTAAGATTTCCTTCTTTGATTAAAAGAGTGTCCCTAAACGTATTACGCATCTCGGTTTCGGATTTGCATTTTATGGTAAAACGGGGTATTACTATTCCCACCCGGTATTAAACTTCTGATTTTCATTGCAAACTTTGCGTATTTTTTATATATAATCGACGTAACTACGTTAAGAAAACAAAATTCGTTCAGTGTAGAAACTAGAGACACAAGTCTCAAGACAATCAACGGAATAACATAAAGTTAGCCCCTAATTTTTGCAAATGATTGTAGATTCAATTCTTATTTCAAAGCCCGTACTGAAACAATGCAGCGATGTTACAAGTGGAGAAACTCGTGAAGCGAAGAACGAAATGGAAATAAAGTTTAGATCACATAGCGTCCTACTTAACATTTTTTTTTCTTAGAAAAATAGGGCTCGGAATGCACGGTCTATTGTCTTCCACATTTTATGAGGAGATTTGCATGTGTAGGCTCTTTAGTATTCAGACCTCGCAGACAGTTTACCTGTGATGCTAACTTTGATGTTCCGACCGACTTCTGGGCAAATAAGATTTGCCGAGAAAATAACTTGAAAACGCAACAAGGAAAACCTTCTAAATGCGCTCGTCTTATCATTCACTCGGATGGGCTTTCAAGCAAATGCACTTTTGCTCGGAGACATAAATTTCCTCGTTACAGGTCTCCATTTTTACGACTGTTAAGCGCAACATGTAGAATTCTGTTATTACGGTCAGCGCCTACCTCTTTAATTCCTGTATGCATATTAAGGATTAGGCGATGGCGCTACTACTTGGCCATTAATTGGGCTCTGAGTCACAGAAGTTACAGTGAAAAATGTAATAAATACGAACGTAGATGCCAGGAATAACAACACTGCTTGAAATAAGAGATTTTTGCAGCCCACTGTAATTTTGTATGCGAACGCTCGAGTGATGTTGAAAGTATAAGATTATTTCCGCAGGGAGATGGTGTGATCTTTCTTGGAAACCTAGGCAATGCATTTCCACTGTTAAGTTTACTTTTCAAAGGATATTCTCTTGTTTAAATATACAGAGAACTGTATATTTAACGCCGCAAAAGTTCTTCAACATGAGCTTTGACCTGTTGGCAGTGGCGTAACTAGCACCCCTGCAGAACCCGCAGCTGCTGGAAGGCGCTGGTAACGAAGGGGCATACTGCAGCTGACAGTTATAAAACCTTTTAGGCTACGTTTGTCCCTAACCCTCTGACGTCATTTAGTACTTGCAGCGCTATCTGCTTTCATCCGGTGGCCGAAATCGGAACTAATCTAACCGCTATCGCACGATACGTAAACTCAAGGAGAAACACCGGAAAATAAAATACAATTAGTAAGACAAATGATTTCATCTGTGGCAACACGCACGTGCTAGAACAACTGTCTGCGACGTTTGTTCTGTTACGTAGGTGTTATGTCGTGTTTTATTTCATTTTCTTCGCATTGCATAGTACGATTCGTATTATAAAAAATTTCAGTCACAGCTTTTTCACCCGTGCATGGCATGGATGAAAAAGCTAGTAGTTTTATAAAAAAATCCGAACACGAAAAAAAAAAAGTAATTAACCGAGAGATTCATATTTTCTTAAAGATATATTTAACTTTGATTCATTAAATGTACAGTTTAACTTTTAAAATGCTGGTTTCCCTATAGATTGAAGTTGTGTGGCCTTTTGGCTCCGGGTTATAATACCATCATTCTGCAATGGGTTGTAATACGATCGCTCTGCAATAGTTGTAATAGGATCGCTTTGCAATGGGTTGTAAATAATACGATCGCTCTCCAATCGCCCTCTCTGCGCTGCTAAGAAAAAGTGCAAGGCCACATGAGGATTACCCGTTAAGGATGTGGGAAAACAGTCAATTATCTAGGTTTATGTATACGACAAGCACCATCATTTATTCACAGCAGCCGCAAATCTACGATGTATAAGAGGGTGATTTCTTCAAGTTATTTATTTTAGTTTTGGAGAAAACAAACGTTACTATTGCTTTTAGTTCTTCGTTACAGTAAGTATGTGTATCTCATTCACTGTGTGGAAACTTTCATATATAAGAAAAGGATATCCATTTACAAAATGTCACAAAAGCGTCCAAATGGAGCATAGTATCGGAGAAATATAATACAAAAAGAGCGCGCGAAGAAATTTCCAAAACTCAATCAGTTCTTTTTGCGCAGGGTCAGTTAAGCTCAAGTGCCGTTCCTGATGCAATGAATGATTATTTGTTTAGCACGTTAGCTGTTTGAAGTTAAAAAAGCAGTCATTTTACAAAAACCAAGCACTTCAGAAACAAGTCAATGTAAAATGGGAGATTATGAAGTCTTATAATTATTAACTTTAACCATTAAAATATATTTTGCTAAATTCGTTCTTTTAGATAAAATGTATATTCATATTCATGCATCGGTCTGCGCACAGTGTTAAGCCTGATTGGCTGATTAATAACCTTTTATCACTTACTTCTGTTCCAAAAAATTCTTAAAAAGTTAAAACCACAGGGGCCTAGGCAGGGCTGTAGTAACCACAGGGGCCTAGGCAGGGCTGTAGTAACCACAGGGGCCTAGGCAGGGCTGCAGAGGGTACACGGCGTATACCGCCGGTATACGGCGGTATACGCCGTGTACCCTCTGCTTTTTTTTCACAGAATAGCGTATACCTTCAATATCCATATTATCAACAGAACTTCAATCTCAAACAACATCGCTGCCAAGAGCTGAACATCTAATAAAAAGAACCGTGAAAATTATAGAGAGCTTCGGAGGAAATCCTGCGGAAAAACTCATTTAACATTAGCAGCGAACACGGAATTATTATTTAAAAATATCCCATTGATTCCTAACAACAAAATTGTACTTATTAACAAGGGCGCCTATGAAGGGGGAGAGAGGCCTCGAGCCCTCCCCCACCCTAGCCGTTGGTATAGCTAAAGTTTTGATAAATTTACAACACTAAAATAGACGAAACCTTTCTTTTCAAGCATTTTTAAAAATAATAAGATATTAATAATTGATTGTATCAATTATTTTTGTTGTATTTTAGTATTTTGTACATTTACTAAAATGTTTGACAGCCTTGAAGGAGGTAAGGATTTTTCTTAGCCCTCCCACCCCCTAAAAGTATTCATATGGGCGCCACTGCCTATTAACCAAACCAGCTTATTCAAAGCACGGTTGACAGGATGAAATCAAGACTGTGTTCAGATTCAAACAGTGAAAATGTACAATTTCTTAAAGATATTTCTTCATTAGAGTGAATAAACATTAAAACAGACGACGTGCGCTGTGGAGCATAAGAAACAAGGCGAATCTGTAAACGTTTTAATGTTGATGAAATGCAAGCTATCCAGAGACTGAGAGAATATGCTGAAAACGTCCAAGTTGTACCAGAAAACTTAAAACCCCTCGTAAGAACGATTTCAACTCTGCCTTATTCGACAGCTGAATGCGAACGAGGATTCCGTTTAACGAACAACATTATAACCGATTCCAGAGCATCTTTGGTAGTCTCCAATGTATCAAACCTGATGTTCATAAATTTAAATGGACCGCCCATTGAACGATTTAATCCAAAAGAATATGTAAGATCTTGGTTGATGAATCATCGTTCAGCAACTGATAGCACATCAAGAGTTTCTTCTAGAGAAGAACTGTACTGTAAGGACTTATCTCGTGAGGTTCTTTTTTTTTTTTTTTTGATTGGAGGTTTAACGACCACCGTGAGCAACTCAATGGGCTATAAATCAGTCACCCGTCCCTAATTTAGGGCCCCTGATTTCAGGGAAGTGAGACAGCTAGTGCCGTAAGACAAGCACAAAATGCATGCCTCACCGGGATTCGAACCCGGACCCCTTTCGGACGAATGATCAGAGACCATCGCGCCAACGGGGCGGCTCAGGGTTTACGGGATATATTTCAATAAAAATTAAAATAATCTTCTGCATGCTCTTCTACATGTCAGAATTGACAGAAGATAGGAGAAGATACTTTATTCATATCGGTAAGTCAGCTCATAGTACCCCAACGAGGGTTCCGTGCCTTTTTTTATTATCCATGTAGTACTGTATAACCTCTGAGGTTTCTGGATTTGCACATAGTATACCCTCTGATGATTTTACGACTACAGTACTGGGCATAGGTAACCCCTTACTTTTCCAGACACTGTCCCTGTCTTCCTGACCCCATTCCCCTTCAACACACACACACACACCCTCTCTCGTGTTCGATATCCAGGTAGAATTACTGTGCGTATTAGGGGTACTGAAGTAAATCTAGCGTGGAGTTGCAAGCTGTACTGCACTCCGAGTCAACCTAGGACTCGTTGAGTGTACCACTACGTAGGAAACGAAGCAGCTATCCTCCGCTACGAAAAGTAGTTCCTAGAGTTTAGAGCGAAAACCAGTAGAATTATTGCTCAGAATCCATTTTTGTTTGCTCAACAGTTTGTCAGACAAAATTGCTACATAAAAAATTCCCGATTTTAGGGCGCTTTCTTCACACTTTCTGTAGTTTTTGTCCATTTGGGATACAACTCGGAGAGGGAGAAGAGGTGGAAGACCTCTTCCAATATTCACAACATAGAGACAATAAACTGGCAATCGGGGAAACTCTAAGGGTAGGTTATTTAAGCAGGCAGAAGAGGAAGCAATTTGGCCTCCACCAGACACCCAATCACAATCCCCACCGGTTGTGAGATGTGTGGGTGGGTCAGAACTCAGAAAGGAAAGAGTAGGAGAGCAGATTAACGCGGTTGGATACCGTTCTTGCGTTCCATGACGAGTCGTGATAAGGAACGCCTGCCTTTAACAACACTACACTTTTAGGGTATAGTTATGCCACTGCCTGTAGGACTGAGTGATCTACAGCTGAGAGGGACGTTCACAACTTTGAAGCTGAACAGGAAACTGTCACCCCAAAAGATTATGACTCTGGTCTTCCACATAGGCGTGCGCTCGGGGGGTGCAGGGGGTGCCAATTCACCCCCTTAGCCCTTGCATTTGTCACGACAAATCTGCAAAACTTAGGAGAAATTAATATTTTTGCCAATTATTTGTAAATTAATAACATTAATAATATGACTTATCAACAGAAAAATATTGCGTTATACACAGCCCTTCGCTTTACAGCTTCCGTATCTTTATTTCTGTGCCAACTGATTGCTCGGAATACCTAGCAATCAGAAAGTTAACTAGCTGATATATATATATATATATATAAGTATCACTGAAGACGTAAGAAAATTCAACTGTGAACTAGTGAGGAAAGCAATTGAAAACAACCAAAGCCTAAAGATAGCAAAGGGACATCTCAGTAAGGGAAGAAAACAGATTATGGCACTGAGAAAAGAAGATGGTTCTGTAACAAGAAATAGAGGCGAAATTTTGACAAGAGTGAAAGATTTCTACTCCAAATTATATGAAAGGGATGATACATGCACTCCAGACATCATGAAAGATACCAGTACCAGAGTTCCTCCAGTCCTTCCAGCAGAAGTTGCACATGCAATCAAGAACATGAAGCGGGGAAAGCTCCAGGAGAAGATGGAATTACTGTAGACATCATACAAGAAGCAAGTGGAGAAATCGAAACAGTACTCGCCCAAATTTTCACTCGATGCCTTAATGAAGGAAAGATTCCTGAGGATTGGAACACCGCTACAATGATCCTGCTACATAAGAAAGGTGACATTGAGGATCTTGGAAACTACAGACCTATCAGCCTCCTATCAGTAGTTTATAAAATCTTCACTAAAGTTCTTTCACACCGCTTGAAGGTAACACTGGACATGGCTCAACCGAGAGAACAAGCTGGACTCAGGAGTGGCTACAGCACAATAGATCATATCCACGTGCTGAGAGAACTAATTGAAAGAGCGAGGGAATATGAACTTCCATTGTGCATGGCTTTTATCGATTATGAAAAAGCCTTTGATTCGATGAAACCATCAGCAGTTACAATGGCTCTGAAAACCTGCGGTATTGAAGATGCATACATTAATATTATTAATAACATCTATGAAAATGCAAGTGCAAAGATTAGGCTGTTTGAAAATACAACACACGTAAAAATTGGAAAGGGAGTGAGACAAGGTGACACCATATCTCCGAAGCTCTTTAATGCCACATTGGAGGGTGTTTTTCAGTCGCTGAGCTGGGAAAACAAGGGGATAAAGATTAATGGAGATTATCTAACCCACCTTCGTTTTGCTGATGACGTAGTCATTTTTGCAACTACCCCATCAGAGCTGCAGAGTATGATCCAGGAACTTGCTGACAAGAGTAAAGAAGTGGGATTAAAAATGAACTTTCAGAAGACAAAAGGGATGTTCAATGCTTTTACAAGAAATGAAGATTTATCGATTGATGGAGAAAAGCTGGAGATAACGGTCACGTACGTTTATCTTGGACAGCAGATATCAAGTGAGGGTCACATTGATGAAGAAATTAATCGGCGTACAAAACTTGCCTGGAGAGCTTTTGGAAGAAACAGCATAATTTTCAAGAGCAATATGCCATTATGTCTTAAAAGAAAAGTGTTTGATCAATGCATCCTTCCAGTGCTTACGTATGGTGCAGAGACGTGGACCTTAACTAAAAGAGACATACAAAGGCTGCAGACAACTCAAAGCAGCATGGAGAGGTGCATACGTGGTGTAACCAGGAGAGATAAGAAGAGGAACTCGTGGATCCGAAAAATGACAAGAGTGGAAGACATCATGATCAGAGTTAAATCCCTGAAATGGCAATGGGCTGGACATACTGCCAGAAGGACAGATCATCGATGGACAGCCAGAAATTTTAGATTGGATTCCAAGGGACAGGAAAAGACCCAGAAGAAGACCACATGGGAGATGGGTGGATGAAATTCGAAAGTATGCAGGGGTGACATGGAGGAGACTGGCACAAGACAGACCGTTGTGGAGGAAACTTGGGGAGACCTTCGTCCAGCAGTGGATTGATAATGGTTGACAATGATGATGATGATGATGATATATATATATATATTTATCTATTTACAGCAAATTGATGAGTTGTAATTGAAAAAGTTTTTTCTTAACTTTCTGCTTTTACTTAAGCCCACTAACTATAACAGTTGCTCGTGTGAGAGGAGTTTTTCAAAACTTTCACTCGTGAAGACAAAACTGCATTCTACGATGACACAGGAAAGGCTGAGCTCATTGATGGTACTGTGTATTGAACAATTACTAGCTATTTCCGCACAGCTGGAAGATGTGATTGACGAACTCCGAAACATGGTTCCATTTGGCCGACGAATGTCGTTTTACCTTTTTATGACATACACTGAAGTGCCAGAAAAACTGGTACAGACGAGCTTATGAAAAATACATAGCAACGTCCCCTATGCGCGTACTCGGTTGCGTCCTCCAGTGAGTATATAAAGCGATAGACATCCTTGCCAACTGTCAGAGCTGTTTTCGGTATGAGAATGACAAGTAATAACGATTTAAGCGATTTTCAAGACGGTGTCATAGTTGGCGCTCGTGAGATGGGCCATAGTATCTCGGAGGTAGAAACGAAGTTCGAATTTTCACGGACGACCATTGCAAGGGTGTACCGTGACTACAAGAATTCCGGCAAAATCTCCAACCTACGATACAACTCTGGCCGTAAAAAAACATTGGGTGAACGTGACCATCGTCGGCTGTCAAGAATCGTTTCACGCGATAGGCGTGCAACACTCTTGCAGGTATCATCGGAATTCAATGCTGGAGTCTCAACAAACATCAGCGTCCGGACTGTGTAACGTACCTTGCACGATATGGGCTTTGGGAGCCG
Organism: Macrothele yani; assembly: GCA_039090855.1. Classification (NCBI taxonomy): domain Eukaryota; kingdom Metazoa; phylum Arthropoda; class Arachnida; order Araneae; family Macrothelidae; genus Macrothele; species Macrothele yani. The sequence continues at coordinate 33,941,339 of CM077008.1, read as the reverse complement.
ACGCCAAACTCGAGTCCCCTTGATGGGTGCACGACACAGAGCTATGCGCCTCGCTTGGGTACGGCAACACCGCCACTGGGCACTTGATGAGTGCAAACAATTAGCCTGGTCTGACGAGCCGCATTTTCAACTATATCGGGCAGATGGAAGGATTCATGTGTGACGCAAACCCCATGAAGCCATGGATCCCGCCTGTCAACAGGGAAATGTACTGGGTGGTGGGGGTCCGTAATGGTATGGGGTGTGTTTAGCTGGACTTCACTGGGACTCCTGGTTCGTCTGCAAACGTCTGTGACCGGCCAACGCTATGTACGCATCCTTTATGACGAGATACACCCGTTCATGTCCTGCATTCATGCTGATGGGTTGGGCCTGTTGCAAAAGTACAATGCACCTCCACACAAGTGTCGGGACGCCACATCATGGTTAAAGGAGCATTCATCTGAGTTTGGGGTGTTGCCATTCCCACCCAAGTCCCCAGATCTGAACGTGAGAGAACACATTTGGGATGCCATGCAACGCGCTATCGATCACAGGAATCCGAGACATCGGAATACACCCGAATTGTGGAACGCTCTGCAGGAAGTATGGTGTGCATTGCCTACAGCATATTTCCAGAAGCTAGTGAAGTCCATGCCCCGTCGTATTTCTGCAGTCCTGCGCTCCCGTGGGGTACCTACCAAGTATTAGACTGGTGTACCAGTTTTTTTGGCACTTCGGTGTATATCATAAAGCTTTTGAAATGCTTTATGATATATGTTATAAAAAAGTTGAGCGAGTCAATGCCATCAGAGAAACACAACATTCATACTTCACCTGGCGCAGTGTTGTTCTAAGCAATGGCTTCTGATCATTCGTCCGAAAGGGGTCCGGGTTCGAATCCCAGGGAGGCATGGATGTTGTATTTGTCTTACGGCACTGGCTCTCTCCCTTCTCTGGAACCAGTGGCCCTAAAATAGGGACGGGCGACTGCTTATAGCACATTAAGTTGTAAACCTCTAATTAAAAGAAAAAAAAGCTTTTGAAATACAGCTCTTCTCTGCCCCCAAAATCTGAATTCATTACTCAACCGGTTTTTTTCTTTTGCTGACAAGGTTTCTTTTAAACCTCAGTCATGCACCTACATTGTTGAAACCCTGCGTACGCCTATTGTCTCTCAGCAACAGAAGTGGCATCTACTCAGTCTAATGACATTATTGTGACCACCTTCTACTTTTGACGTCAAAAGCGCGTAGCCAATAAAAAAAGGCACTTTTCACAAGCTGGCTTGGAGGGTACATAAGGTGTGCTATAGGCAATCTGAAAACATATCATTCGTTGCTGTCATCGATAAACGGAGTGATTTATCAGATTTGCAAAAAGTGATGATTATCGACTTTCGGGCCAAGGGTGTCAGTATTTCTGAAACAGCGCAGTTTGTGAACTGTTCGCGTGCTGCTGCGCTTAGTGTGTATCGCGATAGCAGAAATGGCACCATTGCGAATAAGCGACGTGGAAACTGCGGTGAACCACGTGCCATTGATGTGAGAGGTGAACATCGGCTTCGAAGGTTCGTGAAGACCGATCGACACGCTACAGTGGAGCTACTCACTGGCCGAATGAACCAGGGGTCTACTGGAAGTGTGTCTAAAACGACAGTTTAGCAAACCCTGCTGAGTATGGAGCTCCGATGCAGACGGATGGTCACTGCACCTATGTTAACGAAGGTGTATCGGCAGAAAAACCTACATTTGCACGGCAGTATAGAATTTGGACTTCCGCTGATTGGCAAAGGATTGCGTTCTCCGATGAGTCACGTTTTCTGCTTCATCGAACGGATGGACGTTGGCATATAAGGCGAGAAACATCGGAGAACAAACGCTCTTCAACCATTGCTCGCAGAACACAAGCTGGTGGGGACAGAGTTATGGTCTGGGGAATGTTTTCGTGGCATTCTCTGGGTCCCTTCATATCTGTGGAAGGCACTATGGACCGAATTCGTTGCGAATCTATCCTTGCAGACAACTTACACCCATGCATGCTGTTTGTTTTCTTTAGGACGGATGGGATCTTCCAGCACGACAATGCGACGTGTCACCCAGCTGGAAATGTTCGAGTGTGGTTGGAAGAGCACGATGAAGATTTCAAACTACTTCCCTGGCCCCCTAATTGCCCAAACGTAAACCCAATTGAGCATCTGTGAGACCACCTCGATCGTGTTGTTCGCTCTATGGATCCTCAACAACGCACCCTCCAGCAGCTGTCAGATGCACTGCAGTGAGCATGGCTCCACATACCTGTGAACACCTTCCAGCACCTTACTGAGTCACTCCCAGATTGTCCGCGCTCTACACGATGGTTACTCTGAATATTAAGATCGTGGTCAAAATAATGTGACTCGACCATGTATAATGCTCGACAATTGTGCAACATAGTTTTCAGTCAGAGTGTATAAATAGATCAACAAGAAATTTAGATTGGGCTGAGCCAGGTTTTTTTATTTCTTCAGTCAAGCGAAAATTTCGGGCGCGGGCGGGGACTATACAGGAAGGTTTTGCATCTTGCTGCTGCATTAAAATAAAATCTTTTTGTCTCACGAAACGAAGACAAACTTGTTAAATTATCAGATGGCGAAGTTCCCTGAATGAAACCACAGACCCCATTCGTCACGGGATGCGTTGATTAATTACAGCTAAAACAGACAAGCCGGGCTGTAAGAAGAGTGTCTGAAATGGAACGGTTAATTATTTTCAAGGTTGAGATTACGACGGCATTTCAAAAAGCAACAGAAAATTGAATTTTTTGAGATACGTAATTGAATGTGAGAGATACAAATGATATTTCATTTTCCTACATAATCACCCATCTTTTCAATGCATATCTCACACCGTTGCACCATCTTTTTTAGTCCATCAGAAAAAAATGTTCTTTGTTGTGCCTTCAGCCAGGATGCACCGTTTGTTTGACCTCCTCGTCACTCCCAAACCTTCGTCCTCTCAAAGCGTCCTGCAGGAGGCCAAACACTTGATAATCAGTGGGAGCAAGTTCAAGGCTGTATGGGGGATGCTGTAAGATCTGAAATCTCAATCTCTGAATGGTGTCAAAAGTTGCAGTGGCCATGTGAGGGCGAGCATTATCATGAAGGAGAAGAACGTCTTTAGTGAAAAGTCCTCTGCGACGCCTCCGTATTGGTGGCTTGAGCTCTTCCTCCAACATTGTGGTGCATCGGGCACTATTCACTCTGTCCCCCTTTTCTGATGGTGCTTCAAATTTGGTGCATTCATATCTCAGAAAAGAGTGAACAGGACCTTTCCGGCGGAGTGTTGAGACTTGAACTTTTCTCTTGACTGAAGAAGATGGGTGCCGCCATTCTGAAGACTGCCTCTTTCTTCAGAGCTCATAGTGATGCACCCAGGTTTCATCCCCTGTGACGATACGTGCCAGGAAGTCATCTCCTTCGTCGTTATACCACGTCAAAAAGGCTGTGGAAGTCTACACACGAATCATCTTATGCTCATCAGTCAGCATCCTAGGCACCCACCGTACACACAACTTGCGATACTTGTGAACCTTCCGTGACAATGGTATGACCGGATCCGATACTGACATCCAGTTCCCTGGCCAGAACTTTTACAGAAATGCGAATGTTTTCACCAATAATGGCGTCAGCCCGACCCACCTTCTCATCAGTGACGTCCGTGCTGGGCGACCGGAGCGTTGCACATCACGGATGGTTGTTCGCCCATTTTTAATCACATCTACCCCCTCGTACACTCTCCGTTCGCCAATTCAGGAATCTCCATACTGCTGCAGCATTCCTCTATGAATTTCACAGGGTTTCGCCACCCGCGGACCACAAAAACCTGATGGTTGCCCTCTGTATCTCTACGGTGCAAACAGCTAAGGGCGCCGCCATTTCGTTTATACTGCCCTTCCGCTTAAGCATGCCACGCCATCTATTGGGCAATGTCAACACCTTCTCTAAGAATGTATCTTCCCTGCGAGAGAGTTTGAAATGCCTGGGGTATTCTTTTCATGAAATACTGTCAATTTGCTCTTACTTTTTGATCGACCTACGTAATTCCGTTTTCACTTTGTTGGCTATAGTGACTAAAACTAGAGGTGGATATACTATTGATGGTACTGTAAATAGTATCGATATTTTTTTCCAACTCAGTACATCGGTAGTTCATCGAAAGTTTTTCTTAACTATCGGTAGTTTTACGTTTTTCAATGCTATAAGTGTAAACTATACAGTTTCTACTGATGGCACTGGTGATTGGAACGCTCACTTTCACCTCATCTACATTGGTGTCGAAAAGATCGAGCCAGTCATATACACTGGCGTGCAAAAATTAAGGACGAGACGGTTTTTCGAATGTAACGTCGTGCAGAAGTGCTCCACATCGACTCAAATCATACCATAAGATCTCCAAAATGTAAGAATATGGGACAAATGAGCAAAACCGCCCAAACAAGGAATCCAAAGGATACAAAGGCACTTTATTGGAAAGGTAGCTTCGAGCCTAACTGGACAGAAAACAGAAACGTCCATGTGACAGGCGGCTGCCAAGAAACATCCAGTCTTTAGTAGGGGATATGATCACCCCTGACTGCGTTGTAGGATTTACAACGTCTATCCATGCTGAGGATGAGGTTGTCAAGGAGCTGTTGAGGCATCGCGGCCCATTCCTCTTGTAGCGCCAATCGCAGTTGCGGAATCGTTGCTGGCGGCTGGTGACGTGCTGCCAAGCGTCTCCCGAGAAGGTCACACACGTGTTCGATTGGATTTAGGTCCGGGGACCTTGCGGGCCAACCCATTCGTTGAATATCTTCACTCTCCAATAGCTCTTCGACAGCCACTGTACGATGAGGTGTAACGTTGTCGTCCATGAAGAGGAACTCAGGACCCACAGCACCTCTAAACAGACGCACGTGAGGCAGGAGAACCTCGGTACAATAACGGACACCAGTGACTGAACCTCCTTGGAAGATGTGGAAGTCAGTACGGCTACCAAGAATGATATCGCCCCAAACGAGAACTCCGCCACCTCCAAACCGGTCTCTTTCGATAATTTTGGAGGTGTGATTGCGTGTTCCCTGCTCTCTCCATATGTGTATACGTCCTGAATCGCTCGTCAGACTAAATCGGCTCTCATCCGTAAAGAGAGCTCGGCCCCATTGCTGATGTGTCCAGTTCTTGTGTTCCTGGCACCACAGAAACCGCCGTCTCCGATGAGCAGGCGTTAATGGCACACACCGTACTGGTCGTCGTGCAAATAGACCACCTTTGTGTAGCCTCCTTGCCACGATAAAACGCGATAACGGACGTCCAGTTGTCTGTTGCATGTGTCTTGCGATTTCACCCGCTGTCTGCCGTCTGTCTCTTCTCGCCTGCACGACAATATACCGTTCGTCCGCCGCCGTGGTTTCTCGTGGACGACCACTGCTAAACTCTCGGACAGCTGTTCCTGTCGTTTGAAATGCTCTCCAAGCTCGTGAAACGATGCTGTGACGATCCCGAACTCCTCGGCCACACTAGTCACACTTCGATCTTCTTCCAACTTCCCAATGACGCGACCTCAGGTAAAGTCTTCCAGATGTCGTCTACTGGATTGCCTGTTGGCCACATCACACGGTGGCAGCAACTCGACGTCGTTCAAACCGATGTACACCGTGCAATGGGTTTCACCGAATTGCTGAGCGTACACCACCCGTGTGCTTTATACCATTCCGATAACCCCCTCCCCCTACGTCATGCTGCATATATGCGCATGCCCTACCATACCGGATTCTAGTATATCTCCTGAGTGGTCGTTTGGGTCCGTTTTGCCTGCTCGTTCCGCTGCTATGCTAATTTCTCCTCTTCGTCCTCAATTTTTGCACACCAGTGTATATACACGATGACAATGCGAACGTAAGGTTAACATTAACCGAAAGAATAAACGGTGAGGGTATGTGGTTTTTGCACCTTGTTGTTATGCACGTTAAGTCAAGATGAAAGCGAAATTGTACGTTTCAGTCAGAAAAAGACAAAGTCAAGGGCGTTGTTCTCGTTGTTTGTATGGGAAGTTGAAACGTGCGTCAGATGCCGAAACAGTTATTTGTTGAAAATAAGTGATCAGTGATAATGGGTAAACGTAGAATATATTTTGAGCAGCAATAAGGTCTATGCGAAATGTAAACTTTGCGGTTCACCTGTTTAGCACACTGCAGTCTTCGATGGCGAATTTCTTGTTACATATAACAAAATCAATTTCACATGTCGTCCCATGGAGATGTATACATGCCCATTTCCTATGCGGGCTTTTCTTGAAAAAGGAATTCATGATGAAAAACCTTTCTGCTTCTGCAAACTCCACAAGAGTATTTCCGCGCTGGTTTCTGTTGCCGTGACCGAATAAAGCTACCGAAGTTTCGTTCTGATGCTGTTGCCCTTTTTTGGCATTAAAATCACCCATAATGATCTTTAAGTGCTGCTTGCCCTTGTCATTTCGATCCCGAATTTTCTCGTAAAATTCTTCAATTTCTTCCTCAGGATGTCGTGTGGTGGCTGCGTAAGCTTGAATGATGTGAGTCTGGTATCTTTTTGACAGTTAGATAACGAGTCGCACAGCTTTTTCCGAGAAACTATATACATATATATACAGGGTGATTCATATATAAGTATACAGTTTCAACGTACTATAAAACAAGAACAATGTAAGTTATTTTATGTTACCTGTGACATAATTGTAGGGGAATGTTTCAAGTTTTTTAGAGACAATCACAGATGTTCTATGTGTGCACCCTTAGTCACACGACACACATCGAGCCGGTAATATATTTCCGTTTCCAGTTTCTGTTTCCAGTTTCCAGATGCTGTAAAACAGTAACAGCTTAAGACATGGACCACAACTGCGAACCGTTAGGTAGATGTACTCATAAAGTTTGTGCCCCGCTACAGAGCGACGCAAACTCCCCTTCCTGTTGATCTAGCGGAGCTGAAATAGCGTATCACAGCCACTATCACTGCACTTGATTCATATATCATACCTCCCGTTTGGGCGGAAATGGATTACCGGCTCGATGTGTGTCGTGTGACTAAGAGTGCACACATCGAACATCTGTGACTGTCTGTAAAAAAACTTGAAACATTCCCCTACAATTCTGTTACAGGTAACATAAAATATCTTACATTGTTCTTGTTTTATAGGGCGTTGAAACTGTATACTTCTTTATGAATCACCCTGTATATATAAATTAATTTGCAAAAGTAAGAAGGAAAAAATCATAACGCAAAAAATATAGCTAGTACCATGAGAAGCGCCAAAGGCAGCTATAATACCTCATGTAGTAGCATGTATAGAGTGAATTGTAAAAATTAAAATTGCTAAAATTCATAAAAAATGCAGGATTAAATTCAAAATGAAAGTTCAAAATTGAAAACCGAAAAATAAAAAAACAAAAAAACACGTTGCCGTCACCAGGAGCGCATCAACCTGCAGGAGTGGCCTTTCTAGTACCAACAAACGACAAAGAGAACCAAACATGTCGGCTGGTCATGGCCACCAATGAATAGCAAAAATATGTTCCACACAGTTTTTGCTGATAAAAAATCTTAAAACACTTCTTACTAAATTGCAATCTAACAACTTTTCCATAAATTTTTTAAAACATTATTTAAAACATTTAATTTTTAATTTTAATTTGGTTTCAAAGAGTTTCAAATTACACATTGAAATGCTTTACTAATCCAGGACCTAACAATATTAAGTAAATCAGGCAATATAAAGTACCACTTGGTGAAGATGGGTGAAGATTTTTTATTTACATACACAGTTTTGCATTTCGTCATTTCACACATTTCTTTTGGCTTGCTAAGACGCTATCTAACTGCGACCACTTTAGCGTTTTCGTATATATTTGTGTTCTTGTGGGTCGTTGGTCCAGTTTGGTTTGGTCTTCATTCGTGGTGTTGACCTGTCTGGTCTGCCGGTAAGCCCTTATTATCATTTTTTCAGTGATTATATTTTTGTTCTTTGAATTCTTGAGTCTGTTTTGGTGTTTGGTCTGGTGGCCTAGGGAGCATGACCAACCGACATATTTGGTTCTCCTTGTCGTTTGTTGGTATTAGAAAGGCCACTCCCGCAGGTTGATGCTCTCCTGACGACGGCAACCTGTATTTGTTTTCGGTTTTTAATTTTGAACTTCCATTTTGAATTGAAATCTGCATTTTTTTTATGAAATTTTGATTTTTTGCATATATATATATATGATTTTTTATATATACAGGTGATGCGTAACAGCACAGCCTCTCCTTGACTAATGTCAACCCCGCCTTCTCGTGGTGCATCCTGTTCCCACTAAAGGGGCTCTGACGACCGCCAATAGCGGTATAACTATACCATCGGGATTAGAGGAAATTCTATCCCACACTCACCAACCCGCTTGGCCAGCGTGGTGAGTTATGGCCAAACCTCTCCAAAATGACTCCACAACTTAAATCTTGGCCCTCAGTCTCCGGCAGCTGGAATGTACCTGGCCAAGGCAGCGGCCAGTGCGACATGAAGGCAGAGGGTGCTAAGAATCCCCGGAGGACCGGACTAGGCTGCCATCTGATGCTGACCTTGGCTACGTATAATGGACGCTCCCTATCTTCTGATTTAAGGCTTCTTGAATTGGAAGAGGAACTACAAAGGATCAAACGGGACATCATCGGGCTAAGTGAGGTAAGAAGAAAAGGAGAAGATTTCATTGAACTGAAAAGTGGACATCTCTTCTACTATCGTGGGACAGATACTGGCAGAACTAGTGGTGTTGGATTTATAATAAACAAGAAACTGAAGGATATAGTTGTAGAAGTTGAAAGTTCCTCTGACAGAGTTGCACGACTCGTTATCCAACTCTCGAGAAAATACCAGGCTCAGATAATTCAAACTTATGCACCAACCACAAGTCATCCCGAAGAAGAAATTGAAGAATTTTATGAGGAAATTCGTCATCTAAATAATAAAGGTAAGCAGCACTTGAAAATAATTATGGGAGATTTCAATGCAAAAATAGGGCAACGGCAACAGAATGAAACTTCAGTAGGTAAATTTGGTCATGGCAACAGAAACCAGCGTGGAAATACTCTCGTTGAGTTTGCAGAGGCAGAAGGGTTTCTCATCTTGAACTCCTTTTTCAAGAAAAAGCCACACAGGAAATGGACATGGAGACATAAAAATTGGACGACAAGTGAAATTGATTTTATTATGTGTAACAAAAAATTCATCATAGAAGACTGCAGTGTGCTAAACAAGTTCAACACAGGTAGTGACCATAGATTGGTGAGATGTAAGAGGCATCTCAACACTAAACTTGAACGTGGCAAGCTCATAAGGCAAACAAAATGTATTGACATAACCAACCTTAAAAAACACCATAATACCTTCAAGTTGGAACTGAAGAACAGATTCTCCGCTTTAGAAGGCCTAACATCGGAAGAAGTGGATATTTATGAAGTTAACAGAAAAGTTACCAAAGCTCTTATGGAAACAGCAACAAAATTAGCTGGGTCTAAGAACAAGTTGCATGTGAACAAATTATCAGGAAAAACCAAAATGTTGATGCAAAAAGGAAGAGAGATGAGGACAACTAAAGAAGACGTTACTTCCAAAGTGGAATATATAGAGCTATGCAAGACAGTACGTAAAAGTATCACTGAAGACGTAAGGAAATTCAACTGTGAACTAGTGAGGAAAGTAATTGAAAACAACCAAAGCCTAAAGATAGCAAAAGACATCTCAGTAAGGAAGAAAACAGATTATGGCACTGAGAAAAAGAATATGGTTCTGTAACAAGAAATAGAGGCGAAATTTTGACAAGAGTGAAAGATTTCTACTCCAAATTATATGAAAGGGATGATACATGTACTCCAGACATCATGAAAGGTACCAGTACCAGAGTTCTTCCAGTCCTCCCAGCAGAAGTTGCACATGCAATCTAGAACATGAAGCGGGGAAAAGCTCCAGGAGAAGATGGAATTACTGCATGTAGACATCATACAAAAAAGCAAGTGGAGAAATCGAAACAGTACTCGCCGGAATTTTCACTCGATGCCTTAATGAAGGGAAGATTCCTGAGGATTGGAACAACGATACAATGATCCTGCTACATAAAAAAGGTGACATTGAGGATCTCAGGAACTACAGACCTATCAGCCTCCTATCAGTGGTTTATAAAATCTTCACTAAAGTTCTTTCACACCGCTTGAAGGTAACACTGGACATGGCTCAACCGAGAGAACAAGCTGAATTCAGGAGTGGCTACAGCACAATAGATCATATCCACGTACTGAGAGAACTAATTGAAAGAGCGAGGGAATATGAACTTCCATTGTGAATGGCTTTTATCGATTATGAAAAAGCCTTTGATTCGGTGAAACCATCAGCAGTTACAATGGCTCTGAAATCCTGCGGTATTGAAGATGTATACATTAATATTATTAATAACATATATGAAAATGCAAGTGCAAAGATTCGGCTGTTTGAGAATACAGCACACATAAAAGTTGGAAAGGGAGTGAGACAAGGTGACACCATATCTCCGAAGCTCTTTAATACTAGATTGGAGGGTGTCTTTCAGTCGCTGAGCTGGGAAAACAAGGGGATAAAGATTAATGGAGATTATGTCATTTTCGTTTTGCGGATGACGTAGTCATTTTGCAACTACCCCATCAGAGCTGCAGAGTATGATCCAGGAACTTGCTGACAAGAGTAAAGAAGTGGGATTAAAAAGAAACTTTCAGAAGACAAAAGTGATGTTCAATGCTTTTTCAAGAAATATAGATTTATCGATTGATGGAGAAAAGCTGGAGATAACAGACACGTACGTTTATCTTGGACAGCAGATATCAAGTGAGGGTCACATTGATGAAGAAATTAATCGGCGTACAAAACTTGCCTGGAGAGCTTTTGGAAGAAACAGCATAATTTTCAAGAGCAATATGCCATTATGTCTTAAAAGAAAAGTGCTTGATCAATGCATCCTTCCAGTGCTTACGTATGGTGCAGAGACGTGGACCTTAACTAAAAGAGACATACAAAGGTTGCAGACAACTCAAAGGAGCATGGAAAGGTGCATGCTTGGTGTAACCAGGAGAGATAAGAAGAGGAACTCGTGGATCCGAAAAATGACAAGAGTGGAAGACATCATGATCAGAGTTAAGTCCCTGAAATGGCAATTGGCTGGGCATACTGCCAAAAGGACAGACCATCGATGGATAGCCGAAATTTTAGATTGGATTCCAAGAGACAGGAAAAGACCCAGAAGAAGACCACATGGGAGATGGGTGGATGAAATTCGAAAGTATGCAGGAGTGACATGGAGGAGACTGACACAAGACAGACCGTTGTGGAGGAAACTTGGGGAGACCTTTGTCCAGCAGTGGATTGATAATGGTTGACAATGATGATATATATATATATATATTATTAATATGAAAATGTATTACATTGCTGGTCATTTGCAGCCCGGATGACATCTAAGCGATGTTCGATTTCACGCCATGTTTTGTTTAACATCTCAGCAGCGACAGAACCAATGACGTCCGTTATTCTGCTGTTCAACGTTTTGGCATCCGGAACACCGCTAGAGTAAACTTGGTCTTTCGCATAACCACACAGGAAAAAGTCTAGAGGGGTTATGTCGAGCGAGGTGGCCATGTCATGGGACCGTCATGCGGCCAATCCATCTGTCCGGAAATGTGGCATTCAACAACTCACGAACCATTATTGACCAATGTGGTGGGGCACCGTCTTCCTGGAAAATAACAGACGGCTGGAGTGCATGCAACTGAGGTGCTACAAAAAGTTCCAGCATGTCTAGGTACACGTTACATGTTACCGTGGGCTCAGTAAGACAGAAGGGTCCGATGATTCTGTCATGCATCAGGCCGCACTATACGTTCATTTTCGGACTAGTCCTCTGTTGGTCGATGGGGATTTTCTGATCTCCATTACACATAATTTTGATTTTCTGATCCCCAGATTCCCACGTTGTGCCTATTTACTGTACCAGAGACGTGGGATGTGGCTTCATCTGAGAAACAGACACGGTGCAGTTAATCACCTCTGAACCGTGTGATGCTGCAACATCTCCGTCGCAGATGCAGCACGGCGAGGCCGGTCATCAGGCTGAAGAGCTTGAACGATGTGTACTTTATAAGCATACAATTGAAGACGTTTGTGTAAAATTTGTGAACCGTGGCACGAGGAATCCCAGTTTTCAGTGAAGCACGACGAATGGATTTCCTTGGGCTTCGCAGAAATTTGTCATAAACAGCTGCAGCTGTCTCTTGTGTAATCGGTGGTCGGCCCGCTCGGGGGAGATCGTCAACACTACCTGTCGCTTTAAACTTTTCATACCAAGCTTTTATGCTTTTTTGGTCCGGTGGTGCTCGTCTGTATACTCTTTTCTGAAATGACGCTGGACAGTAACCGCGGATTTGGTCTCATAGAATCACAACACGCATGCCACTTTTTTTACACCTAAAGAACAAAAAAACAACAACAACAACTTAATGTACATGTGCATGTACATGTTATAAACATGTGCATATATCAAGTATGCATATTTTTACATCATGGAATTTTTCACCAAAAACAAGGTTTAACGAGGACTTTCGTTTCTCCTGAGCTGCTCGTTATAGGGGGTTTAACTGCAGATATCTCCCAAATAAATGTATGTTTAAAAACTTTAGTTAGAATTGAAAAAAAATGTTTAGGTAGTCTTAAACATTTATAGGTACAAGAAAGGGATTGCACGACAATGATGGTGCACAATAAATATTTGTGTAAAACACAACGTGCTCCACACTCATGAGCCATATTTTTATGATCACCCCTGCCTCACAGTGGATGCATCCCACAACAAGGAGCAGTGACGTCCCCGATCGTAATACACACCGGCGGTAAAGGCAGTGCGTGTTAGTTCGCCAGTACAATCAGTGCATTGAGAAAAGGAAAAAAAACTTGTCGGGGTTTGAACGGGGAATGATTAGAGGAATGAAAGGCATAAAAGGAAAGACTTGTCGGGTTTTGAACAAGGAATCTCCAAGCCTGATGAAACAAACTGGATTGATCCCAAGTTACACCTTCAGAATGATCCGCCGAAAACTACACAAACTGGAATAAATTGAGATCAACCCCCATGCTCCATACAGTCCGGACTTTTCCCCATTCGACTCTCACCTGTTTCGCGCTATTGCCCGCCCATTTCTTACAATAATGACGCTTCACTTCAGTAGTGGATGTGAAATCTGGCATAACAGAGTTTCTGTACCCGAAATCTGCCAAGCGTTAGCGTCGTGGCATCGTGGTTCCAGTGGAAAGTTGGAAATGAACTATAGGAAATAACGGCCTGTACTCTGCAGAATAATGTTATAGTGTATGGCTTTCTTGCACCATTAAACATTTTTGCTGAAAACAGGACGAACGTTTGATTTAGCTTTGTATCTGAGGATACCTCCCATGGTTTCACGCTTGGTGCATGCAGTTGTCGCAGTGAAAAGCGCTCTATCACGCCATTATATGGGTGGTAAACATATTATTACTCATAAGCTCAGCTAAAACATTAAAACCGCCTGTGCGTTATGCAAATAAGCGCTCGCACAGCCAATTAGCGCTCGCACAGCCAATTAGCGTCACCGAATGATATATACACTGAAGAGCAATTGAATTAGAGACGGCTGGCGTCATGCAAATGTGGCGCTGTGGGCGGCCCTGTAAACGGAAACGACATGACGTATGCAGCGATCCGACAATATAAGGAGTGATGCGACGGGAATCAGTAACAGTCGGACGCAGTATGGGTAAGATGAAGGATCTAAGCGCATTTGATCGTGGTCAAATTGTCGGGGCCCGACGAATGGGTCACTCCATCTCGGAAGTCGTGCAGGCACTAGGATTTTCACGAGTCACTGTGTCACGGGTGCACCGTGAGTACATCGAATCCGGTAAAACCACCCCTGCAAGGGCCAACTGCGGTAGACAACAGCGTGTGGATGAGCGGGGTCATCGCCGGCTAGCTCGCATTGTAACAGCGGATAGACGGGCCACAGTGCAAGAAATCACTCGGCAATTTAACGCTGGTGCACAAAAACCTGTAAGCAGCCACACCATCCAGAAACATCTCCTCGCTATGGGGTACAGAAGCCATCGTCCCACGAGGGTACCGCTGTTGACCGCACATCACAGGGTGAAAAGATTAGCATAGGCGCGGGAACATCGCCACTGGACCCTAGACATGTGGGAAAATGTTGCCTGGACTATTGAGTCGAGATTCACGTTGGTACATGCGGATGGCAGGATACGAGTACGGCGCAAACCACATGAAGCGATGGATCCTTCTTGCCAGCAGGGTACCATTCAAGCTGGTGGGGGTGGCATTCTCGTCAGGGGACTGTTTACGTGGACTGAAATGGGACCCCTGGTATACGTGTGACATCGTCCCTCGCAGGTCAACGTTACCGGGATATCCTGAACGACGATTTGCTCCCGTTTGTGCGTCTTCAACATCCCACTGGGGACCTCATCCTGCAACAAGAAAATGCAGCTCCCGAATTGTATCCGAATGATTGGATGAACACTCCACCGACGTGACTTTGTTTCCATGGCCATCTAGGTCACCTGACCTCAATTCCATCGAGCACATCTGAGATGCCATCGAGAGAGAGATGTTCGAGGTTCTGACCTCCCTCCATCAAATCTTCTTGAACTGTGGGAGCTTGTTCAGGGGTCGTGGATCCGTATGGCTTCCCAACGCTTCCGGTGTCTTGTTGAGTCCATGCCGAGACGAATCGCCGCCGTCATCAGGGAGAAAGGTGGTGCTACACGTTACTAGACAGGTATCTGTAATTCAATTGCTCTTCAGTGTATAATACCCGGGTCGGAGCCTCCACAGTCAGCATTTCATTTCGTCTCAACATGGGAAAAGCCAATGATTTATCTGGTTTCGACAAAGGCCAGTTTGTTGGCGAGACATCTTGGTAAGAGCATCTCCGAAACAGCGACGTCTGTAGGTTGCTCATGCTATGTTGTAGTTACTACCTATCAAAGATGATCCGAAACAGGTGATACTTCGAGTCATCCACCAGGCGTGGACAGGCCACGCCTCATTTGAGGCTAGAGATCAGCGCAGGCTATCGCGTCTTGTCCGTAACAACGATTGAACTACTATGGCTGACATTACCCATAATTTCAATTTTGGTTGAGGACCCAATGTGTCCGAACACACAGTTCATCGCATTCTCTTTTTTATGGGTCTCCGTAGCCGCAGACCCATTCGAGTACCTATGCTCACAGCCATTCACCGCTTGCAGTGGGCACATAATCATCGACATTAGAAGACTGGAAGAGGGTCTCATGTTCAGACGAATCCCCGTTTCCTGTTACACTATGTCGACGGACGAGCTCGTGTGGGACGTTTACCCAAGGATGCCTTCACACATGGATGCACTGTGGGCCGGATCCAGGGTGCTAGAGGGAGTGTGATGGTTTGAGCAATATTTTCTTGGGTAACACTTGTACTCATTATCCTTATAGAGCAAACTCTGACAGCTGTCACGTAGCTGAACATCCTGGCTAACCAAGTGCACCCCTTTATGGCGATTGTATTCCCTGGCGGAGATGGCGTCTTTCAACAAGACAATGCTCCAACTGCGAATAAGGTTCGGGAATGGTTCCAAGAACATGACGAGGAATTTCATTTATTACCATGGCCCCCAAATTCGCCGGACATGAAACCTATCGAGCAGTTGGAAAAACGGGTACGAGAAGCATCACACCAAACACGTAATTTATGGGAATTGCAGGATCTCCTGTTGTTGTGGTGGTACCAGATATGAAGAGACACCTACAAACGTCTCATTGAATCTATGCCGCTTCAGGTAAGAGCTCTTTTGGCGGCAAGAGGAGGACCTACATCATGTTAGGTATGTGGTTTTAATGTTTTGGTTGAGAGGTGTATATTGGAGACTGCTCGCGAAGCGAAACTCAGCTTCCCATAGTTCTGCTCTAGAAAATACAGTAGAAATAAATCCCGTAATTCCATTTAGGATTGTGCGCATGAATTTGTAGTAGCAGAGCAAAGAAGTATAGCACGGAAGAGGCGGTTAGAGAGGAGATCCATTCCAGTCCGATCGGCAAATTTAAACTTTTGTTGATACGTCTAATTCTCCAATCAGTGCAAACAAATGGCGCAGTAATCTGGCGCGTACGTTTTTTAGCATTGAGCAATTACACTCTTTCCTTGGTATTAGGAAATGGAAGACATCTTGTTTAACACTTTGCTTTAAAATTACCTCCTGATCATTAAACGCTAATGATCTACTTGTTGATCAAACAAATAATAGGAAAAGGCTTGTGGTCTAACTGCTTTCGACAGACAGTCGAATGGCTTTCTACTGATTCTAGAGCAGCCGCCGATGGTGAGTGAGAAATTTTCTGCGAGGTCGAAGGGCTTTCCACTGAAGCTTCTCACTAAAGTTGTTTTTCTTGCTTATTTATAGTCACTGAGAGCGTTTTCTTCAAATCGTTGAATCTTCTATTTTCATAATCTTCCCACTTTTCCACGTGTTTCATATTATAACAAGAAAGATGACACCGAATTTTCGGGTGTAATAAGCACCTCTTTTGAATCCGTTCTGACGGAAATTAAATTTACCAAAGCTATTCAAAGTCAATGGAACCGGTATGGAAAACAATAGTATCTGACGGAAGAATGAAGTTTTTCAATCGGGTTTTCAATTCCTCAGATATTGCTGTAAACGGAATCGTGAGCTTACGCCCTCTGATTGCAGACTTGTGCGTTAAGAAAAATATGCATTTATATGAGAAACATTTCGCACCAGAAACGCACTCCAACACAGGAAGAAGTTTTCAAATCGGACTCTTAGAAACAGAGATATCGTCAAAAATAAGATATGAATCTACACTTCCTGGCAAGAAAAACATGCATTACTTTAAGAAGAACGTATTCTCAAAAAGGGTTTTCGATTTGAACAGTAAAGGTCCACAAAAGAATGTTTTCAGTCAAGTTTTCAGGAGCTCAGATTTTGTTGCAAATACATCAGAAGCGGAAACTATGACTTACGCCCCCTGGTGGCCAAACCATTTTTACAAAAACTAGGAATTATGTGCAAAAGATTTCCCATCAGGAGCTGTATCCGGTGCAGAAAGAATTTTTCAAATCGGAGATTCAGAAGCAGAGATATAGGGGAAAACGCACGCAACCTTTACGCCCCCTAGCGGAAAGTTTATGAATTACTTGAAAATTTTGAAATTATATGAAAAACATGTCACACTAAAAAGACTATCCAACAAAGAAGGAATTTCTCAAATCGGACATCTAGAAGCTGATATATTGACAAAAATAAGATATACGTCTACGCCCCTGGCGGAGAAACCATGCAATACTTTAAGAAGAAAATATTCCGAAAAGATTTATTGACGTGAGTGGGATCCGTCCACGAAAGAAATTTTTAAATCGAGATTTAAGAAGCTCATATTTTATGGCAAATATATCAGAAGCAAAAATTAACACTTACGCTTCCTAGTAGCCAAAGTATTCTTTACCAAAAAATTTGAAATATATGCAAAATATTTTCCATCAGGAGCTGTATCCGCTAAAGAACACATTTTTCAAATCGGAGTTTTAGAAGAAGAGATATCGGAGAAAACATAATTTATTTTACACCCCCTAGCGGAACATCTATGCGTAATTTGAAAAAGTAACTATATCTAAAATACTCTTCGACATAAATGGAATCGAAAGATAAAATAATTTTTTCAATCGGATGTTTAGAAGCAAATATGTGGAATAAAACGTATTTTTAAATTCGACATCATCTGCATTTACGCCCTCTACCGTCGAAATTGTGCATATTTCAAGCTTCCCAATGCAAAAATAATTCTAATAGTTGCAGATATATCGTGTCTACAGACGGACGAACAAACCGATAACATAAGCACGATCTTTTTTAACAAAAGACGTGCTAAAAATGAGAAAGGCAATGAAACAAGGTGACACCATATCTCTAATGCTCTTCAATGCCACACTGCGAAATGTATTTAACTGGGAAAACAAGGGGATAAAAGGATTAATCGAGATTAATAAAGAAGAATTAAATGGGGCCGAAGTGGATTCCCGTTGTGTTTGAACGTAAAACTACGTGTGCCCCGTTCTGTTTCTGTGATGAGATCGAGAATAAAATACATAGTGGGTGTTGGTAATGTTGTTTATTTATTTTGTCTTCGGTATTACATGAGTAGGTCGGAATCATAGTAAGGATCTCTATCCGCAATGCTTATGTTATTATCTGCAGTTGCTGCTGTGCCTGAAGTCGATGCTGCTGAGCTTGAAGTCGATGGGCTGTGAGGTATGGCAAACAGTGGTCGATGATACGAGAAGTAAGAGACATAGTTGACTATATGGAACAGTTGTATGCCGCGTGTGAATATCGCATCGGTACTCGTGCTGCTCAGCATTCACGAAACCAGACAGATAAGAAAACTTGTGTATCGTATGTTTCTTGTGTTCACATTGAACGCGTATAGTCGTCATCCAGTTGCCGCGGTAGTTGTTAAACCATTTCGTTCAGGTCAACAGGCACGTGTGTTACTTGCCCGACGATGCCGTAGCTACCAGTCTCGTGCCTCAATAGACGAATCTGCATAAATGGCAGCCGCGGTGCGATCAGATGTTCAGCGACACAATTCATTTGGGTACTCTGGCTATGTGAAGCCGTTAAATTTCGACAATGCAGACACCGGACTGTTCTTCAAGTTAGTTCTGCAAGTAACGCACGCCAAAAAGTCAGTCATCACAACGTCGGGAAACACATGTTGAAACACCTGTTGTTGCTCATTGGTCGGCTGCAAATCACTCGCAAACCACAGCCGATCGCAGACGTCGTATACTCGACCAAACTAGCTGTTGATGAATATTTTCTGAAATTCCGCTGTTGATGAATTTTTTCTGGAATTCCGCTGTTGCTTTTTCATAAGTATATTTATAAGTCGTCGGATTTACGTAATCCGTCTCCTTTATTTGACACCGGTCAATATCCGAGTCCATATGAACGTCCATTGGATCCACGGGCGTCGACCGGTGCACTAGAGGTGCTCGCGACGGGCTCACTTTCACGTGCTCGTTTGGTATCGCGATAGCGTTTGCAGCAGTGGGCATTGGTAGTTCGAGATTTCTTTGGTCCACAAATTTCCTGTTCTGACAGTCTTTTCAGTTTCCGCAGCTCCTTTCTGCTTTAAACTTCGCATTTTCGCGGCATTACGATATTTTCCCCCGCTATTTCTACAAATCTGCAAAAAAACAGAATTCTGATTAAAATTGTTGCTGTTGGTTGTATGGTTCCACTATCCACCTTTATGGTCTATGGAACATCAATGATATAAAGGACGCCCACGATCATCGGAATTGGCGGGATCATTTAAAATAAATTTAAGCAAAGCGATAATAATAAAGTACAGTTACATTACCATCTACTCTTATTGTTAACAGTTGCAATTGTAATTTATTCAATTCACACAAGTAGTCCACTATGTTAACATTAATTGCATACCAAAATTGATGTTAAATCAACCTTTAGTTTAGAAGTATTGAAAACGAAAACAAATGTGTTCTCGCTGCGCAGAGCACAAAAATGACCATCCAATTCGGCGCGCTGTCACGAACTGCCATTGATCCGCCGGCCTCACCACTTATAACTGTCACTAAATATCATCTATGCAATATCAAACGTCACTAGCGCCGTTGCTACGGCACGATAACCCCCAGAGTCATTGCGAGTTGAAATAGGTCACGCAGTTATGTCGCGTCCATCGCTAATCTGTATCGTACCATAAGATGTAGTTCCACGTCAAAATCCACATTTCCCGCTGCGTATGCGTCTCGAGTCTCACAGTCTTTTCTAACGTAACTCACGTGGAAATGGTCGTTCGCATATCTCACTTGATGTGGGGCGACGTTTAGGTGCTCAACAATTATTATATGTGCATGTTGCAATTTCGTTAACTTTGGCACCGTTCTCAGATTCACGATACATGCATACATTCACATAACTAGCTACTGAGGAAACATTCACCACTACTGTTATTAAGGAATGCAGTAAAGCACACACACACACACACACACACACACACACACATACACAAAGGACTATTTTGATTTGGGTATTCATCATATGAAAGTCGTGACGTGTATGAATGGTCTTTGTTAGTACTCAACAAACACCACAGCGTTTCGGTACAAACTTTTCATCATTATCATCATCAACAACCATGGGAAGATTCCCGTAGGTGTCTGGTGCCAGAAGAAGGCAGCAGATTACAACCGTCTTTTATAGTTTTACTGCCAGCGCATCGACACTCATGTGGTATACCCACGCTACAAACTTTTCCATCATGTTAATTGCACAAAATAAACCATCTGGAATTCATTAGGTCGAACTATGGCGATCACAGTTTGAAATATGAACACACAGAGAACAATGCATTAAGTAATTTAGCTTCAGGGGATCAACATAACCTGCAAATGGAGCTTCAAGTGAATATATTACTTTTCTTTTGATAAAGGTGCTTCTTCGAGCAGGGATTGTTTCTCGATGCACGATAACGGAACAAAGGATATGTCTTATATATTTGCAGAGTCATCTCTTAAGAGGTTGCAGAACATTTGTTCCTGGTAAAAAGAAACAGTAATTTGATGAAGGAAGGGCAATCTCATTCCACTTGAAACTGCATTATTGTTTACACGCATAATAAAGGCAAACGTCTCACTTGGATTGTTTGAAAATTCTTGAGCGTTGCCAGATGCCTTATTCTCACGAACTCATTTTGTGCATGCTTCTTTCAGGTTTTATCGAAGTCCCAAAGCGAGAAGGATATTATATTCATTAATCGCAAACACAGCAAAGAGGGAACGTTATCATTAGACAGAGACGCTTGAATTATTAGCTCTAACAAATAACAATAACCAGAAGATAAAACGGTCTTTTTTCTCTTGTGAGATTCAATAAACTTAATCTGAAAAATTCTCGCAAAAAATGACGTTATACATCACAGGCATTTACACTTTGACACTTATGCACGAAGATTTTATCGCAGACGTGTGAAATTTATATTTCGTTATCTGGAGTTTATATTCATATCGAATGAATGGATTTGAATGTATGCAGAAATGCTACTGCGCTTAAGGTTTAACTTTAACTCCATTTTTCTTAAATATCACTTAACTTAAATTTAACTTTGCTAGCTCTGATTATTCTGAGTTATTCTTTTGTAACAGATGAAATCTTAATTAAGCGTGCAAATCTCTGAGTAGACACTTTTCAAAATAACGCTCAGGGTAAGTTATGAGACAGCAAAATCCAAATTCAAAATATCTCCTAGGATAAGTTATGAAGCAGTAAAATCCAGATTCAAAATAATGCCTCATTACGTTATGAGATAGTAAAATCCAAATTCAAAATAACTCCCAGCGCAAGTTATGTGACAGTAAAGTCAAATTCAAAATAACGCCCAGCGCAAGTTATGTGACAGTAAAATTAATTTCTAAATAACGCCCAGCGCAAGTTATGTGACAGTAAAGTCAAATTCAAAATAACGCCCAGCGCAAGTTATGTGACAGTAAAATCAAATTCAAAATAACGCCCAGCGCAAGTTATGTGACAGTAAAATTAAATTCAAAATAACGCCCAGCGCAAGTTATGTGACAGTGAAATCAAATTCAAAATAACGCCCAGCGCAAGTTATGTGACAGTAAAATCAAATTCAAAATAACGCCCAGCGCAAGTTATGTGACAGTAAAATCAAATTCAAAATAACACCCAGCGCAAGTTATGTGACAGTAAAATCAAATTCAAAATAACGCCCAGAGTAAGTTATGAGACAGTAAAATCAAATTCAAAATAACGCCCAGAGTAAGTTATGAGACAGTAAAATCAAATTCAAAATAACGCCCAGGGAAAGTTATGAGACCGTAAAATCCAAATTCGAAGGAACCCCCAGGGTAAACCAAATTCAAGATGAGACAGTAAAATCCAAATTCGAAGGAACCCCCAGGGTAAGCCAAATTCAAGATGAGACAGTAAAATCCAATTTCAAAATAACTTCCACGGTAAGTTGTGGGAAAGTAAAATCCAAATGCAAAATAACGTTCAGTGTAAATTATGAGACAGTAAAATCCAAATTCAGGGTAAGTTATGAGACAGTAAAATGCAAATTTAAAATACCTCCTACGATAAGTCATGAGGCAGTAAAATCCAAATTCAAAATAACGCCCCGTCAAGTTATGAGACAGTGAAGTCCAAATTGAAAATAACTCCCAGGGTAAGTTATGAAACGGTAAAACCCAAATTGAAAATAACACCCATTATTTTCAATTATGAGATAGGAAAATAGAAACTCAAAATAACGTCCAGGATAAGTTATGAGACAGTAAAATCCAAATTCAAAATGGCTTCCGGGAAAAGTTACGAGACACAAAATCTCAATCTAGTCTTTATTATCCTTTCAGCCAGCATCTTAAATACTCTTTCAATAAACACGTCGTTCTCAACAATAATGTAAAGCACGTTTGACAACTACAGTCAACTCTCGTTAATAAGAAAGTTCAAGGGGATTGAAAATCAGTTTCTTATAACCAAAATTTCGAATTTGGAATAAAATGGTTAAAACTTCGAAATCAAAGCAAACGCACAGTACATGTATTTTATGAATAAACAAGTGTACATCAATACATATCTTTTATTAAGAAAAAAATCTGTTATAGAAGTCTGCTTTCTTGCATTTAGCATTACAATCGTCTCACATTTTTGTTGTTCAATCAAACATTGCTCTTTCTCTGCTTCTTGAGCACTTGAATCCTACTCACATAGTTCTTCATCTTCTGAATCATATTCATGACTTCCATCCGCGTCGGTAGCTGCGGCTCAGAAAGTAAAGTTGTCATCCTCTTCTTCACTGATGCTTCCAGTTTCTTTAACAGGATTCACTTAGGCCAAAATTTTGGCATCTGTCAGCTCAGGCGATGTTTTAACACCGTTATCTGCGGTGACAAAATCCTCAACAGAAACACCTTTCACATCCAACTGAACCTACTCATCAAGGGGAACTTCATCCTCAAAGTCTTGTTCCAGTTCAGAATTTTCTGCATTATAAAAATCCAGCTTTACGAAAGCAGTTCTTAATAACTGTACAGTCCACTAAATTCCAAGTGGTGTGTACAAAATCCATGGCAATTTTCACAACAATTTTCGTCTCCTTTCTTGCCTCCATGTTTAAAACCATCAGCCTTACTGGTCTCTTCCGATAATTAATGCGCTTTTAGGCAACGGAAGATCCCTGATCAAGGGGTTGCAGTTGAGAAGTGGTGTTTGGGGGGAGATACAACACCTGAATTGAATCCAGCTTTATGCAACATCTATGTGCGGAACAATTGTCCAAAACAAGCAGAATTTTCTTTTTCTGTGTCTTCATTTTATTGTCCCATTCCTTTAACCCGGCTTCGAAGGTAGAAGAAGTCACCCACGCTTTCTTATTAGACAGATATTTCACTGGTAAATATGAATCTCTGCAAAACACCGAGGCTTCTTCGATTTACCAACCAATTACAACGGGGCTTCTTCGAGGCTTCTTTGATTTACCTATCATTTATTTTCAAAATTATTTTTTTGGAACTTTCTTATAACCGAAATTTGACTTTTCTTTGCTTTCTTATAAACATGAAACGTTCCTATACTTTAACATTGGAACAACCAAAGTTATAAATTTCTTTCTTATATCCGCAAGTTTCCCATATCCGAGTTTCTTATAACGGGAGTGTACTGTGTCTCTATTCACATAGCATATAACACCATATACTTAGTTCATAGCTTTCGTATCGTACTAAACATACAGCTTTGCTTATCATCACTCAGTATAGTACACTGGCGTGCAAAAATTAAGGATGAGACTGTTTTTCGAATGTAACGTCGTGCAGAAGTGCTCCACATGGACTCAAATCATACCATAAGATCCCCAAGATGTAAGAATATGGGACAAGTGAGCAAAACCGTCCAAACAAAGAATCCAAAGGATACAAAGGCACTTTATTGAAAAGGTAGTTTCGAGCACAACTGGACAGAAGACAGAAACGACCATGTGACAGACGGCAGCCAACAAAAATCCAGTCTTTCGTAGGGGATATGATCACCCCTGAGTGCGTTGCAGAATTTACAACGTCTGTCCATGTGAGGACGAGGTTGTCAAGGAGCTGTTGAGGCATCGCGACCCATTCCTCTTGTAGCGCCAATCGCAGCTGCGGAATCGTTGCTGGCGGCTGGTGACGTACTGCCAAGCGTCTCCCGAGAAGGCCCACACGTGTTCAATTGGATTTAGTTCCGGGGACCTTGCGGGCTAATCCATGCGTTGAATATCTTTACTCTCCACAGCTACTGTACGATGAGGTGTAGCGTTGTCGTCCATGAAGAGGAACTCAGGACCCATAGCACCTTTAAACAGACGCACGTGAGGCAGGAGAACCTCGGTACAATAGCGGACACCAGTGACTGAACCTCCTTGGAAGATGTGGAAGTCAGTACGGCTACCAAGCATGATACCGCCCCAAACGAGAACTCCGCCACCTCCAAACCGGTCCCTTTCGATGATGTTGGAGGTGTGATTGCGTGTTCCTTGCTCTCTCCAGATGTGTATACGTCCAGAATCGCTCGTCAGACTAAATCGGCTCACATCCGTAAAGAGAGCTCGACCCCATTGCTGATGTGTCCAGTTCTTGTGTTCCTAGCACCACAGAAACCGCCGTCTCCGATGAGCAGGCGTTAATGGCACACACCGTACTGGTCGTGCAAATAGACCACCTTTGTGCAGCCTCCTGGCCACGGTAAAACGGGATAACCGACGTCCAGTTGTCTGTTGCATGTGCCTTGCGATTTCTCCCGCTGTCTGCCGTCTGTCTCTTCTCGCCTGTAGTGCAATATACCGGTCGTCCGTCGCCGTGGTTGCTCATAGACGACCACTGCTAAACTCTCGGACAGCTGTTCTTGTCGTTTGAAATGCTCTCCAAACTCGTGAAACGATGCTGTGAGCAATCCCGAACTCATCGGCCACACTAGTCACACTTCGACTTTCTTCCAACTTCCCAATGACGCGACCTAGGGTAAAGTCATCCAGATGTCGTCTACTGGATTGCCTGTTGGCCACATCACACGGTGGCAGCAACTTGACGTCGTTCAAACCGATGTACACCGTGCAATAGTTTTCACGGAATTGCTGAGCGTACACCGCCTGTGTGCTTTATACCCTTCCGACACTCCCCCCACGTCATGCTGCATATATGCGCATGCCCTACCGTACCGGACCCTAGTCTACCTCCTGAGTGGTCTTTCGGTCCGTTCTGCCTGCTCGTTCCGCTGTTATGCTAATTTCTCCTCTTCATCCTTAATTTTTGCACACCAGTGTACAAACTCTTATAATATTGCTCTCAAACTCTACTGATATCTGCCTAAACTGTGCACATTCAATACCTTTTATCTGCATTTGATTGAACTTTGACCCACAGTCAGGCTGCCAGCTTTTGCAAGCTCGTCGGGAGAAATTCTATTTCGTTAAATCAGAAAATATATAACGAGGTTCAAATTTAAATGGGAACACAGAAAAAAGAAAGGTTAAATTAGAGATAGGCGTCAAATTCATCAAAGTACGAAATCAAAGAAAAAAGTACAAGAACAAGCATTAAAGCAAAGGGTTCATTAATCGGAAAGTCTTAAAATCGAAGTAGGTTAAGATTTCAGGAAAAGTATATTTAATTATTGGAAACGAATCAGGTTAGTAATTTACTGTAAAACCAGGGTTGTGGACTTGCAAATAAGCTAATAAAGGTAAGGTGCTTCAAAATGTTCAAGACTTGTTGCGCTGATTTGTTGCTTTGTGCAAAAACCTGAATTGTTTTTAATACTTAGAAAAGTGCAAATTAAATAATGAAGGGATGTTACAGATTGAGACGAGAGGCAACACATTTATGTTTCTTCCTTCTGAACCTGCCTTTGTTGAATAGTTCTTTGGAAACGAAAAGCTACATGCATCATGTGCAACTTCTGCTATCAGGATCCCCTACACCTAAAGTGAATTGGCCCGAATGCATTTGGAGCTATATACATTGAAGAGAAAAACATATAAGAAAATTCTTCAAATGCATTTTTGGGTTTGGATACCTCTGAAATGCAAATTAATGAAAGTATACGATTACTGAAGATGCTTATTTATAGCAACCCGTGAAGACTGCTACGAGATGTGGAGATGCTCAAATCAATTTTGCTGGTGATGCGAAACGAATTCTGCATCATTATTTTTGGGTATAATGAGAGGGGCTAATTAAGCCGATTAATTCATTTTTTAATCAAGTCGCGGCCGCTCACTGGATTCCGGGACAAGGAAAGAAGTCTCAAATTGAAAACACACACACGCACACACACACACATACAAAGACGGGCTTTTGTTCTTTGTGTGTGGAATCCAGACGCGAGAAAACAGTCATAATCCAATCTCGAGTGTGACAGGATGTAACCTAAATATTAAATAGAAATTTCGGGAAGTCGGTTGCAGGTAAAATTTATGGGGAACGAAGACAACAAGGGCCAGGCCTGCTCGTACTTTGGTGACACTTGAAGGCACCAAAGTAAGAAATTTTTTGTAGTCAGTTCTTCGATATTATGTCCGGCGAAATTGGGGCCATGGTAATAAATGGAATTCCTCATTAATGTTCTTGGAAACATTCCTGAGCTTTCGTCGCTGTGTATCATGGAGCATTTTCTTGTTGAAAGACGCCATCTCTGCCAGGAAATACAATCGCCATAAAGGGGTGGGTGCACTTGGTCAGCCACGATGTTCAGGCACCTAACAGCTGTGTACGAGAAGCTACCGAAGATCATCAGATGAAAAGAATCAGTTCTTTTGAAGAACTGATATCAAAAAAGAAATCCAGGTCTGTCCTGTGTCCCGTATAACAAACGTCGACGAAGAAGAATCCCTCTTAATTAGACTACGAAGGAAAAGTTGACGATGTCTAAGTTTAAGCTTCCATTGAAAGAAAGGCCGATATCTTAGTGTTTGAGCCTGAAGTCGTTCTCCCTCCTGGCTGAGAGCGAATTTCTTCGGAGAAGAACATCATTTAGGGTCTCTTGTGCATTTCCCTAGACAAGGAGATCTCCCATCTGCATGGAACCTCAGCGTGAGTTCGGTGGCATTACGGAAACACCAACCAGCGTCAACCAGGCTTGTGGTGAATTTGCGTTATAATGAATAAGGCTTTTAACTAAGCTAATTGCTAAGCTAATTATAATGAATTTCGCTTTTCTACTAAGCTAATTGTAGTGAATATGGCTTTCACTAATATTATAATGAATTCAATGCTTGTACTAAGCTTCTAATAGTGAATTCAAATGGTTGTTGTTACTAGTTAATTAAGATCATGAATAAAGTCTCCTGCTAGTAGTGTAGTAATAGTAATGAACAAACTTATAACTGGTAGTAATGTTGTAGTAGTAATTAAAGTCTTATGCTGGTTGTTACTAATAACACTAAATGAAATAAACCTAACAGCCAGACAGAGGTCTGACAGTAACTATGAACTGAGAAAAACGTACTTACAACAAATTCTTTATTATTGACTTCTCGCTCTCACATAAACGAACTCTCTTTATACAGCACCAAATGCTATCTCTATCAACAACAAAAGCTCTCCCTACACACATCAACAAAAAGCTCTCTTTAAGTATCGTTGAACGCGCTTATTTATACTGGCTACCACCACGTCATGATTTACACTCATTGCCAGATCTCATTCAGCGGGAGAAATAACATCTCGTTCAGTAAGAAGATAATTTACATAGAAAAATAAAATAACCAGAGATAGTAAAAATCAAAAGGAAAGTGAATCGAGAGTATACGTTACATCATCTCCCCCTTAATTTTTTTTTGTTTCCGTAAAACCTATCAATTTTGGAGTGTAAGTCTTACACTTCGTTGATTGACGTTTCTCGACCTCTTTTTGTTTTGTTGTTTGGTGGCAGTAGTATTTACAATATCAAACTTGGCATGACAAAATCAAGAAATCTGTATTCGTCTGTGAAACACTTGTATTTTTGAACAAAACAAACCTGCATCGGCATACCTTCCTTTTATTCTGCCTAGCAGGAATCACTTTTTAATTTCAAATTACGTTCTCATTATTCGTTGAATACACACCAACTGTATCAGCAGCGAAGATTGCCTGGAGCTGCCTAACAGTAACAATTTTATTATTTTACCCCTAAGCACATAGATATATATAAAAAAATTTGGATTAGTAGATGGACATAGAAGAAATATAAAAAAAACAACAACACATATATACACAAAAAAGAATGCATAGGCCCACACGAAAAAAAGAAATTCTGACACGCCAACTGGTCGTGCAGGAAAAACAACAAACGGAGAAAAGAACCTGTCCACGAGAACTTACTTATCTCGAGGACGCATAAAAAACTCTAGTACGATAACGTTTTCCAGGCCTAATCGGACTTGTAAATTCAGGTGGCGTAGATCTCTTTAAGGACGTGACTGGATCATCGGTAGTCTGTCGGTCAAGAAATCCCGGCGGCTGACAGGAACGGTCAGGAACGGCTGAAATCCGTCGGTCAGGAACGGCTGAAGTCTGGCGGTCCGGAAATCCCTGCGGCTGATAGGAACGGTCAGGAACGGCTGAAGTCTGGCGGTCCGGAAATCCCTGCAGCTGATAGGAACGGTCAGGAACGGCTGAAGTCTGGCTGTCCGGAAATCCCTGCGGCTGACAGGAACGGGCTCCCCCAGGCTTTTGATATGTAGTCCCTTTGTGCTGGGGCCCGTGGTGTCCTTCCAGCATTCTTTTGGACGGACGTGGCTCCGGCCACATCGTTTGTTTTCGTTTTCGCCCTCGTGGCACAAGAGTAGCAGCAGGCATCGGCCCTGTTTGCCCTGAGCGTAGGTTCCAGGGGCGAAACCCGGGCGGACGCAAGGATCTCTGCCTTCGTCGCTGTTGCGGCGAAGCAGATTGGGGAGACAAGTTACGTTTTTGACCAGCTTTTGGTGGTGCTGGACGGTTTGTAACTGGTGTCCGACGTTTAGGAATAGTCACATTGTTCATAACTGATAAATCAGAAATATCCGAAGCCTCTGAGTCGCTGCTGTAATTTAGTGGTCGTGCAGGGCGATGTTTATTTCTGCCTATAGGAATACTTTCTGACGAGGTATTCAAAAAGTAGGAGCTTGTGTTGGTGCAGACTTATCGGAAAATGGTGCAGCAATAGTCTTGGCAATGGTTGGAGGGAAAATAATAATACTAGTATTTGAAGAACTTGATTCGAGCCTTGGTCTCATGGGAGAATCAGGTTGCGTGTTTGGAAACCCGTCTTGAGGAGGAGGGTGAAAAAAAAAATCACGGGAGATTCTTCAAAAATGTTTGTTGGTTCGTCCAAAATTTCTGGAGGTTGATCGTGAGATATAGACTCTTGAGTCTGTAAAACAGAAGGTTGAGTAGGGTTGATTATAAAATCGATATTTCGTTCATGATACTTGCGACACTGAGCAACGTGTACGTATTGAAATTGATTGTCAGGTTTTTCAAGAACAATGTTATTTTCAAACACATTTGCCACCCGATATGGACCTTCGTAGCTGGGTGCAAATTTTTTCACTAAAGTATGAGAAACAGAAGACTGGAAGTGCGTTTCCACGAGAGTGAGATCTCCAACGACAAGATCTGGTTCTCTACGCCTAGTATTATAATATCTTGCTTGAGCCTCTTGTGCTCCTAGCATTGCAACACGAGCTTTTTCTGCCATGATTCCTACTGATTGCGGAGTTGGTCGCTGGTTTAGTTCGTCGATAATCCCCGTTAAATTTTCAAAAGGGGTTTTAATTTTGCGACCAGAAGAAGTTCTGGAGGAGTAATTTTAGTAGATTCGTGAACAGACGAGCGGAGGGCGAACGAAAAAAGCTCAAGGTGGTCATCCCATCGTTCATGATGATCCATGACAAATGTAGCAATCATTTTCACTAGCGTGCGGTTTACGCGTTCCGCAGGATTACTCTGGCGATGATATGGGGAAATGAACTTATGCTTAATGTGTAGTCTCGCACACATTCTTTCAAAAATGTCAGAAATAAATTGAGGACCATTATCCGAAACTACTTTATTAGGTGCACCATATCTATAGAATACCTCATTAATTAATACATTACAAATAACTTCTGCCGTAGCGGCTTTAATGGGAAAAACTTCAAACCATTTAGAAAAATTATCAGTTAATACTAAAACGTAACGAGATTTGTTTTAACAGATAAAGGATAAGGTCCCAATAAATCTATTGAAATAATATCAAACACATGAGTCCCAATAAATCTATTGAAATAATGTCTGACACAAGTGACATGATTGAACGTATGCGAGCACACTTTGGTACATGCCAGGCCAATAGGCAACATCCCGCAATTTACAACGGGTCTTGCGAATACCTAAATGGCCTGCAAGAGGTTTGTCATGAAATTCGTTTAAAAGGGCCATTCTAAGGGTTCGCGGAATACATGGGCGAAACTCTTCCCTAGTAGTCCTAGATTTCGTATAGTAAAGAAGACCCTCTATGACTTCAAAATGTTGTGACCTTCCAGCCAGAGAAGGATCACTTTGTAAGGGCGAACCCGCAAGCAAAAAATTATATATATCCCCGAAATCTGGATCATTATTTAATTCTGCCATTATCTGCTCTCTGGATGTTATATCAGCTATTAGAAGTAAAGGCTGACATCCAATAGTAGTTTCTGTGGGGACCCCACTAATCGGAACGCGAGACAATGCGTCCGGTAATTGATTCTTATGACCTGGCTGATACGAAATTTTGATATTGCTCTCTTGTAACTTCAGAGCCCACTTCATAAGTCTTTGAGATAGGTGCTTAGCAGAATTCAAATACTGAAGGGCAGAATGATCCGTAATTATGTTAACTGTCAATTCGTTAAGATAACATTGAAATTTATCAAGAGCATACACAACAGCTAGACATTCACGTTCCGTAGCTGAATAATTGCGTTCAGCTTTGGCTAAAGTACGAGGCGCAAAAGCTATTGGATGCCCAGCTTGTGACAAAACGCAACCAAGACCAACTCCGGATGCGTCAGTATAAATATCAAATTCCTTAGTATGATCCGGGAAAGCCAACACCGGAGACTGAGTCAACGCAGACTTCAGTGTTTCAAACGCAGCGTTAGCCTCAGGTGTCCAAACAAACTTCTTGTATTTACGTTTCAAAGCATACAATGGCTCACAGATTGTAGCATAAGCGGGGACGAACTGCTGATACCATCCGGTCATTCCCAGAAAGCGTGATAGTTCTTTTGCTGTTTTAGGCCGAGGAAAGTCAACAATAGGCCTAATTTTTTCATTATCCGTAAATAAGCCGTGGGGAGTGATTTTCAACCCCAGATATGCAATCTCGTCCCTCGCTATCTGGCATTTACTAGGTTTTAACGTCAAGCCAGCATTGTATATGAGTTGGAACACCTGTTTGAGCAGAGAAAGGTGCTCGTCAAAAAGTCTCGGATGTAATAATAATGTCATCCAAATATACATGCACATGGGGACCCAGAACAGGTCTGAGAACCGTATCCATAAGCTTTTGGAAAGTAGCAGGTGCAGAAGCTAATCCAAAGGGCATACGTAGGTATTCATAAGCCCCAAAAGGAGTCACAAAGCCTGTTTTATCGACGGAGTCTGGATGTACCGCCAATTGCCAATATCCACTCGCCAAATCCAAGGTTGACATCCATTTGGTTGACGACAGGTCATGCAAAATATGTGACATTACAGGTAGTGGATAATTGATCGTTTTTGTGACTTGGGTGAGTTGCGAAAATCTGTCACAAAACGAAATTCATTGGGTTGTTTCTTTGGAACCAAAAAGGCAGGAGCAGCCCAGGCGCTTGTTGATTCCCTTATTATGCCCTGTTTAATCATTTCAGAAATTTGACGTTGCATTTCCTGTTTCTTATGTGGAGCACAAGGGTAAGGTTTCGTCGCTATCGGTTTCGAACCATCAGTGTCAATGACATGATAAACCACCTGTGTGAAACCAGGCTGGTCAGAAAATAAACCAGGGCTTTCCTGCAAAGTAGAGAAAGCCGGTTTCGTTGCCTCTCATTCAATTGGTTACTCAATAACAAACTCGTTATATCCATAGGAACCGTAGGAATCATTTCGACAGGTTCCGGAAAGGAAATCACATGTTGTACGAAATTCAAAGTTATTTGAAACGTATGAATAAAGTCCATACCCATTAGACATTTCACAGGTAGTTCGTCTATAAGCAGGAAAGAATGCGTAAAACGAGCCTTTCCCAGCCCTAGAGATAATGTGACAGTTCCTGTGATACTGAAGATTTCGTTATTTGCACCTCGCAAATACTGCGTCGCAGGCTGCACAGTATTGCAGGAAAATTGTCAGTGCAAAACTTCGTATTTAGGGCTGATATTTCAGAACCAGTGTCGAACTTTGTCTCGACAATAATATCTTCAATTGTCAAGAACACATCAGGCAACTGAGGAGTTTGGACAGTCACTAATACTGTTTTAGGGTCAGAATGCTTGGTATCAGGAAGCATGACCGACCCTTGGTCTACTTCCTTTGGAAGTTTAAAGGATTCCTGGTTGGATTATCATGCGGTCTGAAACCTCGACCCTGCCGGGTATCGGGAAAATTTTCACGATGAGGAAAACTGCGTGAAACCTGCGTCGGGAACTCCGCATGTCTGTTTACATTGTCATATCTATTACTTCTTCCCTCAGCACGGGCAGAAAAATCATCATTGTCCTGAGCATGAAAACGTTCCGAATGCTGTGGATTGGAACGGGGTCGAGCATACTGTGCATTTGTACGATATCCCGAAGATTGTTCAGAAACTCACGGTTGGTTTGCCACTCTTCTGTGTGGTGGAACGTATGAAGATTGGGCGTGCACTTGTGTATGCTCGCGCTGAAAGTTATTATGCCTATTATGCCGCTGAGGGTTTTCGTACAAAGCCTCGCGGTGCCCGAGCATGGTGAGTTGAACCATGTTTGCCATGTCGC
Organism: Macrothele yani; assembly: GCA_039090855.1. Lineage (NCBI taxonomy): Eukaryota > Metazoa > Arthropoda > Arachnida > Araneae > Macrothelidae > Macrothele > Macrothele yani. Next base: position 33,908,190 of record CM077008.1, on the reverse strand, counting down.
TCTTCATACGTTCGTATGAGGCGAAGGCATTCATGAATTGTGGCAGGGTGTCGAACCTCAAGAAAATCTTGTAAAAATGGGTCGAGCTGCTGCAATAGGGTATCCAACATGTCGACATGACTGGCATGTGGATCCCATAAGTTATATAAGCGTGTTGTTTCCAACGCAAATGCAACAGGGCTATCGTTGGGTCCTTGCTGACGAGAAAAAAGTTGTTGTGCAAGGCTAGCTCGACTGAGGCCGAAAGGAAAGACCTCCAAAAATTCTGCACGGAAATTCTCATAATGAGAATCCGGGTTCGACACTCTCCACTGCCGATACCAGGTCTTAGCGGTATCCTTCAAGCAAGTGCCTGCGATTTGTACTTTGCAGTCTTCAGGAATATTGTATAGATCAAAATGATCTTCCAAATCTTCGAGGAACTTTAAGGATCCCTCCAACCCATTGAAATGAATTGTTCCTGCATGCGGCACGAAATGGGCAAGCTTTCTGCTTCGCTGAGAGGATTGAACTCCCTCAGGTACGACCCGCGACTCAGAGTAATAGGAAGCTGGTGCATTACGAAATTGTGAAGAATGCCTGGGTACGTGTAGATCATTCATATCAAAGTGAGACCTACAGGCTTCTTGCAAATTGTCAAAAAAAAAACACCATCACCATCGAAACTTGCCTTAGGGTGGAAAATTGAAGTTGTCTCAGGTAAGGAAGACATGGGTAATAATTGTCAAGACCTCGTGTTCGAGAAATGTTCGGGCGCCAATTATAATGAATAAGGCTTTTAACTAAGCTAATTGCTAAGCTAATTATAATGAATTTCGCTTTTCTACTAAGCTAATTGTATTGAACATGGCTTTCACTAATATTATAATGAATTCAATGCTTGTACTAAGCTTCTAATAGTGAATTCAAATGGTTGTTGTTACTAGTTAATTAAGATCATGAATAAAGTCTCCTGCTAGTAGTGTAGTAATAGTAATGAACAAACTTATAACTGGTAGTAATGTTGTAGTAGTAATTAAAGTCTTATGCTGGTTGTTACTAATAACACTAAATGAAATAAACCTAACAGCCAGACAGAGGTCTGACAGTACTATGAACTGAGAAAAACATACTTACAACAAATTCTTTATTATTGACTTCTCGCTCTCACATAAACGAACTCTCTGTATACAGCACCAAATGCTATCTCTATCAACAACAAACGCTCTATCTACACACATCAACAAAAAGCTCTCTTTAAGTATCGTTGAACGCGCCTATTTATACTGGCTACCACCACGTCATGACTTACACTCATTGCCAGATCTCATTCAGCGGGAGAAATAACATCTCGTTCAGTAAGAAGATAATTTACATAGAAAAATAAAATAACCAGAGATAGTAAAAATCAAAAGGAAAGTGAATCGAGAGTATACGTTACAGCGTCGCATCCAGAAGTGAACGTGTAAGAACGTAACTAGGGAGGATACTTGATCACCTCCTTGTAGTGTGTGTTAGTGCAAAAATAAGGATTACAGAGCATAACCGGAAAATACCTGTAAGTAAACTTTACCTCTTACGTTTATTGCGCAGAACAATGGCCTAGCAGGACGGAAATTAACATTTAACTTACCAGTGACAGCACTTAAGATTGAACAGTGCAATCTGTAGAACGTCTTACATTAGACGTAGCGACCTGTTAATCGGACGTAATTAAATTAAATAAATTATGTAAGTAGATGATTCTAAATTAAAAGTGTATTTATGTGGCTGCAATCTTTTCAGTAGCTTTGTCGATGCTCTGGTGACAAGAAAATTTAGTTTAAGTGTAATTGCACGCCCTCAGTACAGCAGTTTTGGTGAGAGAACATGCTCTTTAATTTGTCTAAACAAACCGCACAGTACGTTTCTCTGGGATAACCCAGCCAACATATTTCGGGGCTTATAAGATGAACTAACAGGAAACAAAATTGATGTACGAGTACAATACTTTTACAAGAACTGAAAATCTAGCGGTTGATGGAGCAAATTTAAGGGTCTACCTTAGACAACAGATGTCATGCGAGTGTGACATTAAAGAAGAAAGTAATACGCGTAAAAGTTTTGCTTGAGTGCATTTGGAAAAATAGTGCAGTCTTTGTTAAGTCTTAAACAAAAGTGTTTCACCAATGCGTGCTTCCAGTTCCTACTTATGGATCAGAAACATGGAATTTAACTAAAATAGACATGGAAGGGGCGTTGGACAACTCAGAGAACCACTGAGAGGTGTATGCATGGTGTAAACAAGAAAAGTAGAAAAAGGAACTCATGGATCATGAAAATGACAAGAATTGATGACATAATGATCAAATTAAGGACCTTTAAGTGGTAATAGGATGAACATATTGCTAGGAGAACTGACCAGCGCTGGAGAACTAGACTGAATATTAAGACACAGGAAAAGAAGCAGAAGATGGCGCGTGGGAGAGGAGAGTGTGAAACTGGAGAGCATGCAAGATGGACATGGAAGAGAACTGATTAAGACAGATAGTTGTGGAACTCTTGGGAAGACCTTAATGCTACAGTGGATTGAAAATGGTTGATGACAACAGTGATGATGATGATAATTTCGCGTTTGTTCCATTAAAATGACACAGGATTTCACTGTAGAATGCAAAGTATGTGACAATACAGACACTGTCAAAAAATTACGAACCTCCATGATGCAACAGAGACAATGCCGCCCCGGTGGCGCAGTGGTCTAAGCGATGGCCTCTGATCATTCGTCCCAAATGGGTCCGGGTTCGAATCCCGGTTAGGCATGGATGTTGTGTTTGTCTTTCGGCACTGGCTCTCTCCCTTCCCTGGAACCAGTGACCCAAAATTAGGGACGGGCGACTGCTTATAGCCCATTGAGTTGCTCACGGTGGTCGTTAAACCTCCAATAAAAAAAACAAAAAAAAAAACAGAGACAATGAACGTCTATACATGCAAATGTAAGTCATATGGGTGGATGACGTACCTTGTTATTTATAAAGAGAATGCCGATTATTCTGTTGCAATGCCACTCGCATATCGCAGTTAGTACATATGCAGTGTGCAAGGCAGACGTTTCTGGCAGCACTTCGAGCGGTGATCTCGCGGCCATCCGGTGTGAAGCTGTTCCTGGGTTTTCCATAGATTCCCCAGGTGTGGGAACGCGAATGCATATATGGATCTCTTTGAAGTCGGCTCCAGCAGCACTCTGTCTCTTTGATTGATTGATTGTTGATTGTTGGAGGTTTAATGATCACCGTGAGCAACTCAATGGGCTATAAGCAGTCGCCCGTCCCTAATTTAGGGTCGCTGGTTCCAGGGAAGGGAGAGAGAGCCAGTTCCGTAAGACAAACACAACATCCATGCTTCACCGGGATTCGAACCCGGACCCCTTTCGGACGAATGATCAGAAGCCATCGCTTAGACCACTGCACCACTGGGGCGGCCTCTGTATCTTTGGAGTTCGTTGATTTTCAAAGTTCTGTTTGTTCAAGTGGCCCTCGTTGTAAGACTCAACGCATTTGTTGATCAGTTGTAATCCGCGGAAATACCGCTCCGATATCGCAGTGGTCTAAGCGCTGACATATGATCATTCGTCCGAGTGGGTCCGGGTTCAAATCCCCGTGGGGCATGGATGCTGTGTTTGTCTTACGGCACTAGCTCTCCCTCTCTCTTGGAACAACTGGCCGTTTAGAAGAAACGGCAGACTGCTTATAGCCTATTGAGTTGCTCAAGGTGGTCGTTAAACTCCCATAATAAATAAATAAACCGTAGATTGAAATCCGATTGAGTCATTATTCCTGTATACACTGAAGAGCAATTGAATTAGAGATAGCTGGCGTTATGCAAATGTGGCGCTGTGGGCGGCCCTGTAAACGGAAATGACAGGACGTATGCAGCGATCCGACAGTACAAGGAGTGATACGACGGGAATCAGTAAGAATCAGACGCTGTACGGGTAAGACGAAGGATCTAAGCGCATTTGATCGTGGGCAAATAGTCGGGGCCCGACGAATGGGTCACTCCATCTCGGAAGTCGTGCAGGCATAGGGATTTTCACGAGCCACTGTGTCACGGGTGCACCGTGAGTACATCGAATCCGGTAAAACCATCCCTGCAAGGGCCAACTATCGTGGACAACAGCGTGTGGATGAGCGGGGTCATCGTCGGCTAGCTCGCATTGTAACAGCGGATAGACGGGCCACAGTGTAAGAAATCACTCGGCAATTTAACGCTGGTGCACAAAAACGTGTAAGCAGCTACACCATCCAGAACCATCTCTTCGCTATGGGGTACAGAAGCCATCGTCCCACGAGGGTACCGCTGCTGACCGCACATCACAGGGTGCAAAGATTAGGATAGGCGCGGGAACATCGCCACTGGACCCTAGACATGTGGAAAAATGTTGCGCTGGACTGATGAGTCGAGATTCACGTTGGTACATGCGGATGGCAGGATACGAGTACGGCGCAAACCACATGAAGCGATGGATCCTTCTTGCCAGAAGGGTACTCTTCAAGCTGGTGGGGGTGGCATTATCGTCTGCGGAATGTTTACGTTGACTGAAATGAGACCCCTGGTACGTGTGACACCGTCCCTCACAGGTCAACGTTACCGGGATATCCTGGACTACCCTTTGCTCCGTTTGTGCGTCTTCAACATCCCACTGGGGACCTCATCCAGCAACAAGACAATGCACCGTGCCGTCGCTCCCGAACCGAATTGTATCCGAATGGTTGGATGAACACTCCACCGACGTGACCTCGCTTCCTTGGCCAGCTAAGTCACCTGATCTCAATCCCATCAAGCACATCTGGGATGTCATTGAGAGAGATGTTCGAGGCTCTAACCCCCTCCATCAAATCTTCGTGAACTGTGGGAGCATGTTCAATGGTCGTGGATCCGTATGGTTTCCCAACGCTTCCAGTGTCTTGTCGAGTCCATACCGAGACGAATTGCCGCCGTCATCAGGGTGAAAGGTGGTGCTACACGTTAATAGACAGGTATCTCTAGTTCAATTGCTCTTCAGTGTATGATATAACATAGTACGTGACGTGACGTAGATGTCGTATTACTGAGGATGAGACAAATAGATAATGAAATAGTAATAAGTCTGACGGGGTAGTTCATTTATGAGAACAGGCGTTCCGGAGTCGGAAAATGTACCTCGAATCTCACCACCTTCAAAGAAAAGTTACACTGGCACCAGGGCGAAAATGAATCACCTGGCCGTGCGATATAAAAAATTTGTGCGATGATTCTTCCACATAATGCACGTAATTAATAATAAAAATTACTTCTTCTACAATGAGATAGTCCTTTGAGCATGAATGTCGGCTGACTCGAAACGTGCGATTTCGTGTCCCCACCTTTCTCAAATGGGGGGGTCGTATGTACTACGTGAACTAACACGTACTACCGAGGTGGCGCATGAGTCAAATCGACGATGAAGCAGCAATAAGGTTGCCGGAGTAGTTCAATTGAGGGAACAGCCACCCCGGAATAAGTAGATGTGGGTTCAAAATCCACTACCGGTAAAGAAAGTTTACACTACATTGAAATGAAAGCAAAATGAAAATTCGATTGCAGTAGTAACTCATGTGAACGTAGAAAAAAAAAAAAAAAAAACCAAGATCTGACGGAATTCGCGTAAAAGGTGTAATCGTAGACGAACGTTTAGCGGGAACGACCATTTGCAAACCAAAATAAATTGTTGGTATCTCAAATAAAACCATTTTAAAGGTGTTTAGCGATTGGAAGATAAGCATATCCTCCATATCCAAAAAGCACAAAAATGGTGTGAAAACTGAGCTTAAGAACCGTGATCGTCTTCTGAGGAAGATTGCATTGAAGAAAGGCGGTCTTCCAGTGTGTAGCAACTGTCTGCTCAATTCAAACGAGGCCTGCAGCAAATTTTGACTTGAACCAAGGCTGTCTAGAAAGTAGACGGCCATGACATTACAGAGATGTGTTCCTTCCGTTTGTGACGTCATTCTGATGCTACGCGACCTGAAAAGTCGATGTCGTATTTGACGTCATACACGATGGTGTTGGAAACCAATCGCAAGCCTCGGTTTCCGTGTGACGTCGATAGAACTTATCTCTCTAATGTCATGGCCTTGTACTTTCTAGACGGCCTTGCCCGAACCGTTCGTAGAAAGTTCAAGAAATTGAGTCTTGGAAATCGCCTGCCTGTCTGGAAGCATATATATGTATCTCAGCAAAAAATCAGAAAATCCGCTCACACTGGGGCATAGAACCCCGTGAAATGAGACTAGAAGAATGGAAGAAATTGGCGTTGTCAGATGAACCACGCTGTACATCGCTTTGTAGCGATGGTCTACAGGCAGTGTGGTGAGAACATCATGAAAAGATGGCACTTGCATGCTTTGTGATCACAATTAAAGCACCTGGACATGGTACAATGCTATGGGGAATGTTCTGTTGGTACGTATTGGGTCGGCTGATACCAGTGGAAGACAATATGACATCCCGGAAATGCCTGAGTGTTGCAGCGGACCATGTGCACTCTGCAATGTTACTATGTTTTCCTGCTGGTGATGCCCTGAATTTATGAATGACAATGCAACTACACATCGTGCCAGTGTCACGTAAGAATGGTTTGAAGAACACGAGAAAAACTTCCGTCATCTCTCAAAAATAATGTTTCTATCGATTTCAAGCGCAATCGACAGAACTCGCAGTGCTTCGTAACCACTACTGGAAGTGGTAAAGCTTGATCTTTCCCCCTTCGCAACGGCTTCACTATCTACTCCTTCACAAAGCAGAACAGGGCACGATATCGTCCGACCACCAATATGGAATAAACGAAGCCATACGTAATTTGCACTACATTCCAGTTTTGCCCCGGTGGCACAGTGGTCTAAGCGATGGCCTCTGATCATTCCTCCATAAGGGGTCCAAGTTCGAAACCCGGTGAGGCATGGATGTTGTGTTTGTCTTAAGGCACTGGCTCTCTCTTCCGTGGAACCAGTGACCCTAAATAAGGATCGGGCGACTGCTTATAGCCCATTGTGTTGCTCACGGCGGTCGTTAAACCTCCAATCAAACAAAAAAAAATCGTTTAATATTTGAATAACTTATTTCTGTTAATTTAAAATTGCTTGCAGTAGTAACACCGGATACCAGCACGCTTTGCAACTGCGTGATACAGAAGTATCTTTATAGAGGATGCAGTTATTTTAAAAATCTTCCCGTCAACGTGTCAAGTAGATGAAAGTATTTTAGTGAGCCTAAACTAAAACTTTTGTTTCACTATTCTGATGTTCCCTTTTATTATTTGTGTCAGTTTATTCTCAACAGAATTTTGGTTGAGCATTGAACGAAAGTTATCTTAAATTTTGAATTGTGGCAATTCAGAATCTTTACAATAGGGGTCTTATTCTCTGTGAAAGAAATCCTATTTTAATCTTAGAAAATGCAATCTTGTACCTAAAGACCCATACATGCATGTTAAAGAAAAAAGAACAGTTATTATTTTCATTAATTTTATAAGGAAAAGCAACGAATCGTTGTGAATTGGAAATTTTTTCAAGGAAATCTTCCTAAGTAATCGCCCATTGTAGTTATCGTTGCATGGAGAAATACGAGGAAGGCAGGAAAGGGGGGGGATGAGATCCTGCTTAATGAATGCTATCACGGCACATAACCGATGTAAGCTTCTTAGGGAAACAAATGAGGAATTACGCGAGAGAGACAACTTCCGTTAAAAGGCGCTTTAAGGAGCAATAATGCCGCCTATGTCAAGACAGATAATTTGAAATTCCGAAGCAATTATTTTGACATGCAGGGAACTTAGTCGGTAATTACTTTTGATAGTACATGAGAAATGTTCGAAACATGCAAGAGTAGGAGAGCGGATATCAATCTGCTTTCCGCATGCCATGTTTCATCAAAATGATAACCACCTTAAAAATAATAATACTCATAATTTCAAAAAAAAAAAAAAAAAGTAAAAGTAATTTCCTTATCCTAAACAGTTATCTTAGTTAGTGTGTTAAGCTAAAGCAGGAAAAGTTCTTAAAGTTGTCGTTACAGTTTTGTATTTTATTAGACAAATCTTCACTTTGAAACCTGCATGAGTTGTCGAACTTCGAATAAACGATTTGAAATTCTCTGTTTCGTCTCTACATTGACTGCTGAAACAAGGAATTTATTAAGTGTCAGGTAAAGAACTGAAACTTTTTCTTTAGCTTTTAATGGGATAGAACAATTTTATTAGAGACAGAAATTTTGTAGAGCTGAAAGAAATTCTTGTCACCTTTTTTTTATTGAAGGTTTAACGACCACCGTAAGCGTCACTGCTTCCAGGGAAGGAATGGAGCCAGTATCGTAAGACAAACACAACATCTATGCCTCACCGGGATTCAAACCCGGACCCCTTCACGGAAGAATGATCATAAGCCAGCTCTTAGATCACAGCGCCATCGGTGCGGTATTGTCACCTACACATGAATTTCTCCGTGTTCTGGATGTGCAAATTTAATATAGTTTCTAGATCACGAAGGCTAAATTTATCATAAACTGGCACGCATAGGGCAAATACGAAAAGGCAGTGAAATTGTTTTCAATGGCAAAATAACACCTCACAACGGCAGAGCTTTGAAGCGTCATTACCTTAAGTAAAAACAACACACACACATAACAGCCAAGTTTTGATTGAAACATTATAACCAGGGGGGAAACGGGTCAAAAATTTTGGACCCGGACGTTATATAATTTGACCCGACCCGGACAAATCTGCTTCGAATTATAATATACTTCTTATTCTTCTTGGTTGCTCAGTCCAAGGACTGGTTGTTCAGTAAATGTACTCTGTCTCTCCATTCCTCTCTATTCTCCGCCGTTCTCTTCAAGCCATAGTATGTCCTAGTATTAGTGTCTTGGAGTAACTGTGCCACAAAACTATTCCTTGGTCGTCCTCTTCCTCTCTTGCCTATAAAATCATGGTGTTGCAATTTTCACAAACAGTCTTCTTCTTCTTGAGTACTCAGTCCAAGGACTGGTTGTTCAGTAGATGTACTCTGTCTCTCCATTCCTCTCTATTCTCCGCCGTTCTCTTCAAGCCATAGTATGTCCTAGTATTAGTGTCTTGGAGTAACTGTGCCACAAAACTATTCCTTGGTCGTCCTCTTCCTCTCTTGCCTATAAAATCATGGTGTTGCAATTTTCACAAACAGTCTTCTTCTTCTTGGTTACTCAGTCCAAGGACTGGTTGTTCAGTAGATGTGTACTCTGTCTCTCCATTCCTCTCTATTCTCCGCCGTTCTCTTCAAGCCATAGTATGTCCTAGTATTAGTGTCTTGGAGTAACTGTGCCACAAAACTATTCCTTGGTCGTCCTCTTCCTCTCTTGCCTATAAAATCATGGTGTTGCAATTTTCACAAACAGTCTTCTTCTTCTTGAGTACTCAGTCCAAGGACTGGTTGTTCAGTAGATGTACTCTGTCTCTCCATTCCTCTCTATTCTCCGCCGTTCTCTTCAAGCCATAGTATGTCCTAGTATTAGTGTCTTGGAGTAACTGTGCCACAAAACTATTCCTTGGTCGTCCTCTTCCTCTCTTGCCTATAAAATCATGGTGTTGCAATTTTCACAAACAGTCTTCTTCTTCTTGGTTACTCAGTCCAAGGACTGGTTGTTCAGTAGATGTGTACTCTGTCTCTCCATTCCTCTCTATTCTCCGCCGTTCTCTTCAAGCCATAGTATGTCCTAGTATTAGTGTCTTGGAGTAACTGTGCCACAAAACTATTCCTTGGTCGTCCTCTTCCTCTCTTGCCTATAAAATCATGGTGTTGCAATTTTCACAAACAGTCTTCTTCTTCTTGAGTACTCAGTCCAAGGACTGGTTGTTCAGTAGATGTACTCTGTCTCTCCATTCCTCTCTATTCTCCGCCGTTCTCTTCAAGCCATAGTATGTCCTAGTATTAGTGTCTTGGAGTAACTGTGCCACAAAACTATTCCTTGGTCGTCCTCTTCCTCTCTTGCCTATAAAATCATGGTGTTGCAATTTTCACAAACAGTCTTCTTCTTCTTGGTTACTCAGTCCAAGGACTGGTTGTTCAGTAGATGTGTACTCTGTCTCTCCATTCCTCTCTATTCTCCGCCGTTCTCTTCAAGCCATAGTATGTCCTAGTATTAGTGTCTTGGAGTAACTGTGCCACAAAACTATTCCTTGGTCGTCCTCTTCCTCTCTTGCCTATAAAATCATGGTGTTGCAATTTTCACAAACAGTCTTCTTCTTCTTGGTTACTCAGTCCAAGGACTGGTTGTTCAGTAGATGTACTCTGTCTCTCCATTCCTCTCTATTATCCGCCGTTCTCTTCAAGTAAAAATATGTCCTAGGATTGGCGTCTTAGAGTAATTGTGCCACAAAACCATTCCTTGGCCGTCCTCTTTCTCTTTCGCCTTGAATTTTCCCTTCCAAAACTTTCAGAATCGGGCCTCCATGGCGCAATGTGTGTCCCATTCATAGCATTATTCTTCTTTCTAACTTGTTGATCAGATTCCTGGGCTCTCCTGCTCTCCCCAAGACCTCATTAGTATTTTTATCGAGCCAGCTTATTCTCTCCATTCTTCTATAGCTCCACATCACAAATGCCTCCAGTCTTTTCACTTCCCTCTTTGTCAACGTCCATGTCTCAGAACCGTAGAGAGCTACTGGAAAGACATATGCCTTTAAAACTCTCTTCCTCAGTTTTAGATCTACATTTTTGGATGTCAGTAGTCTTTGATTCTCTCTAAAAGCATTCAAATAGTCTCTCGCAGTGAGTATCTTTGCTCTCATGGAAATCAAGCAAATGTATTATAGGAACGTATAATTTATTTATTTACTTACAGGAAGTACTGAAACTGTCCTTCTTTTGCAAGTCATTACCTAACCGTTTTACACATGTTTTCAAACACATCTGCAAGACTCTAAGTCCCTACGCAGTAATGTTAAGGCTGCTCAACCTAATTTTGGTGGCGCTACTGTAAACAGTTTGGAATTAAGCAGTTTGTATATTTAATTTCAGTTTCTGCTGTTTTCTTTAAAACATATCAAGCTTCAGAATATGTTTCACAGCAACACCAATATTCACAAGTTTCTGATGAGTTGGAAGTTTTTAAAATGTAGATGTTGTTTTCATCATTGTCCCTCACAAGGAAGGGACAATTTTTCTTCTGATGACACTCTTCCTTCGTATTGCATGACAAATCATGTTTCATCCCACGGGCACCAGTATCTAGTACAAAATTACACTCGGGAATTAGGGGGCCAGGGAAGTACGTTGAAGTCTTCATAGTGCTCTTCCCACCACTCGCGGTTATTTCTAGCTGTGTGACAAGGCGCATTGTCGTTCTGGAAGATCCCATCCGCCACAGGGAAGACAATCAGCATGTATGAGTCTACAAGGTTTGCGAGGTTGGATTCATAACAAATTCGGTCCATAGTGCATTCCACAGCTATTAGTGGACCCAGAGAAAGTCACGAATGCATTCCGCAGACCATAACGCTGACCCCACCAGCTTGTGTTCTTCCAGCAGTGGTTGACGAGTGTTTGTTCTTCGATGTTTCTCGCCTTTTACGACAACGTCCACATGTCCGATGAAGCAGTCAATCAGCGGAGGTCCAATTCCGATATTGCCGTGCAAATATAAGCCTTTTCTGCCGATGCACCTTCGTTAGCATAGGTGCAGTGACCACCCGTCTGCATCGTAGCCCCATACGCAGCAGGATTCGCTGAAGTGTCGTTTTTGACACACTTCCGGTAGCCCATTGGTTCATTCGGCCAGTGAGTTGCTCTACTGTAGCGTGTCAATCGGCCCTCACGCACCCTCAAAGACGACGTTCATCTTTTGCATCAATGCCACGTGTTGCTTCGCAGTTTCCGCATCGCTTATTCGCAATGGTGCCTATTTTCCAATCACGATACACTTTAACCACAGCAGCACGCGAGCAGTTCACAAACTGCGTTGTTTAAAAAAATCTGCCACCCTTGGCCCAAAAGCCGATAATCATCCCCTTTTGGAAATCTGATAAATCGCTGCTTTTATCCATGACATCAACGAGTGATATGTTTTCAGATTGAATACAGCACGCCTTACATACTCTCCAAGCCAGCTCACGACACGTGTCTTCTTTCATTGGCTATGCGCTGTTGACGTCAAAAGTTGGAGGTGGTCACAATAATGTGACTCGACCGTGTAGATACTTGCGAACTGAGGGAATCTCTCAGAAACCATTTCTTAAGTTATCTGCTTTTGCAGAAAAATATGATCCAGGTGTATTTTTAGGAGTTCAGGTTAGAATCAGAAGACTGGAACTTCTTTAAATGCCCCGATGACGGCAAAATTGCTGCCAGGAGAAAATTCTGGACTTACTTTAGCAACTTTCGTTCACGCAGAACAATGAGTCAGACGCCAGCTTGTCTGAAAAGCATGCAGCTATTGGGTTAGAAAGAAAGTAGTATCCAATGAGGAGGTACCTGAAGTCGAAGTCCCGGCCACGGCGCACATTGGTCACCGAGATTCCGCTGCACACCGGCATGACATCAATAAGTAGGTGGCTTAAGTCAGTGGAAGTTAGCCGTCAGATGGCGAAGAGTGTAAGCTCCAACCAACATGGAAGGGGAGGCTGTATGAATTTCGTCGCGACAGCACCTCCGCAAGTGCTGTAAGGAACATTACTAGTGTGTACTCCCATGCCACATCACATCGTCAGTACTGTCGTTGGTTCGAATGGTTTCGAGAAGGAAATATTGACCTGTCAAACCGTCTGAAAGCCGGAACACCCGCAACAGTGGGTATGGACATGCGGAACACCTTAGTTGATACTAACCCACGTGTGACCACGCGCGAGTTGGCCAAACAGCTAAGGACTGCCCCACCGAGCATTATCACGCAACAGCGTCCAAATAGGAAAGCTGCGCAAGAGGGGAGTTTGGCTACCTCACCAACTCAAAGTTGAGCAGAAAGCAAATCGCATGAGTGCATGCGTTTCCCTGCTTGTACGTGACCGAGTTGAACCGTGCCTGGACCGCATTGTGACAAGTGACAAGAAATGGGTTCTTCGTGACAATGTCGCCTCCTGGAAACAATAGTTGGACCCGAAACAAAAGCCCATGCCAACCCCCCAAAGCTGGCTCACACCTACGTAAGGACTTGATGTCTGTTTGGTGGGATAAGCGGGGGTGTAGTGTTTTTTGAGCTGCTTCCGGACAAAACCACTATCACCGCCGATGTACTTTGCCTTCAGCTCTGCCCGATCGCTCACGTCAAAAATGACCGCACTGCTAAACCGCAAAGGCATCCTGTTACAGCAAATGGAGCGAGACCTCACACAGCACGCGTGATATCTCACAAGATCAGGGACCTGGCTTGGGAGCTGCTGCCACATCGAGCCTCTTCCACGGGTATTGTCCCAAGAAGCTATTACATTTTCCTGTCGTTGCAGTATTTCCTGGAAGGACAGCGGTTCACTAAACGGGACGATGTAAAACGTGAACCTACTCGCTTCTTTGCACCAAAACCGCCACAACTCTATTCAAGAGTTGCCCAGACGATGCAAGCAGGTCGTGGCAAACGATGGCGACTACATGTTGAACTCATTTATATTTGTATATACGGTAATTAGCACTTTTCTCTTGCTTTGCATTTACAGACATGTATATCACTTTCTTTCCAATCCCATACATTGATATCCTTTTAAGGATTGTTTTTTTTTTTTGTTATATTTTTATATTTTTAAAACGTGAATGCCGCCCCGGTGGCACAGTGGTCTAAGCGATGGCCTCTGATCATTCGTCCGAAAGGAGTCCGGGTTCGAATCCCGGTTAGGCATGGATGTTGTGTTTGTCTTACGGCACTGGCTCTCTCCCTTCCCTGGAACCAGTGACCCTAAATTAGGGACGGGCGACTGCTTATAGCCCATTGAGTTGCTCACGGTGGTGGTTAAACCTTCAATCAAAAAAAAAAAAAATCGTGAATATTTGTGAAAATCAGTGTATAACAGACTAAACCAAGTCAATGAATTTGCGCAAATTTATCGGACATAATTCTGGCACAATGCTTTTTGAACTGATAACTGGCCGCCCCGGTGGCGCAGTGGTCTAAGGCGCTGGCCTCTGATCATTCGTCCGTAAGGGGTCCGGGTTCGAATCCCGGTCGGGCATGGATGTTGTGTTTGTCTTACGGCGCTGGCTCTCTCCTTCCCTGGAACCAGTGACCCTAAATTAGGGACGGGCGACTGCTTATAGCCCATTGAGTTGCTCACGGTGGTGGTTAAACCTTCAATCAAAAAAAAAAAAATCGTGAATATTTGTGAAAATCAGTGTATAACAGACTAAACCAAGTCAATGAATTTGCGCAAATTTATCGGACATAATTCTGGCACAATGCTTTTTGAACTGATAACTGGCCGCCCCGGTGGCGCAGTGGTCTAAGGCGCTGGCCTCTGATCATTCGTCCGTAAGGGGTCCGGGTTCGAATCCCGGTCGGGCATGGATGTTGTGTTTGTCTTACGGCGCTGGCTCTCTCCCTTCCCTGGAACCAGTGACCCTAAATTAGGGACGGGCGACTGCTTATAGCCCATTGAGTTGCTCACGGTGGTGGTTAAACCTTCAATCAAAAAAAAAAATCGTGAATATTTGTGAAAATCAGTGTATAACAGACTAAACCAAGTCAATGAATTTGCGCAAATTTATCGGACATAATTCTGGCACAATGCTTTTGAACTGATAACTGGCCGCCCCGGTGGCGCAGTGGTCTAAGGCGCTGGCCTCTGATCATTCGTCCGTAAGGGGTCCGGGTCGAATCCCGGTCGGGCATGGATGTTGTGTTTGTCTTACGGCGCTGGCTCTCTCCCTTCCCTGGAACCAGTGACCCTAAATTAGAGACGGGCGACTGCTTATAGCCCATTGAGTTGCTCACGGTGGTCGTTAAACCTCCAACCAAAAAAAAAAAAAAAACAACTGATAACTGAACTCTTGGACCGTTATTTGGCCATTCATGTCATATATTTATGAATCCAAGATTTTTGGGACAACTTGTATTTGTAAATTATTTTCCCAATAATATATTTTTCTGAACTGTTGGACTTGGCGCTCTTTGGCCCAATGATGCCCTAGCGTCACTAAGCTGGAATCAATCAACCAACCTAAGTAGTCACTAAGATCGAATCAACCAACCAACCTAACTAGTCACTAAGCTGCAATCAACCAACCAACTTAACAAGTCACTAAGCTGGAATCAACCAACCAAACTAACTAGTCACTAAGCTGGAATCAACCAACCAACCAACCAACCAACCAACCAACAACCTAACTAGTCACTAAATTGGAATCAACCAACCAACCTAACTAGTTACTAAGTTGGAATCAACCAACCAACTTAACCAGTCACTAAGCTGCAATCAACCAACCAAACTAACTAGTCACTAAGCTGGAATCAACCAACCAAACCAACTAGTCACTAAGCTGGAATCAACCAACCAACCTAACTAGTCACTAAGATGGAATCAACCAACCAACCTAGCTAGTCACTAAGCTGGAATCAACCAATCAAACTAACTATGACTAAGTTCAAACCACTTTGGAGTTTTGAAGCATTATGACTAAGCTTAACCAAACTTCTACACTCATTTAACCGCCGAGTTTTGAAGCCTAATTACGAAGACTATTTTCGAACGTACTTCTTCATTCTATCTTTTGAGATTTGAAGACCTACTATGCCCATGTTTAAACACACTTCTTTACACCTCTTATAGTTAAGATTTGAGACATTATTGTGAAGTTCAAACAAACGTTAAGATTTGAGACATTCCTTACCGTCGAGTTTTGAAGCGTTATAACCATTACTCAGTTTAAACCAATTTTATTATTTTTGTAAGTTTCGAGTATTGAAACAATTATAACTAAGTTCAAATACACTTTTACTACTCTAAATATCGAATTTTGAAGCATGATTGCTATAACTAATTTTAAATGAACTTCCTCGCATCCCTCAAGTCCAAATCTTTAGCAGTGCCAAGAAATGTTTTAGAAAACGATATTCAGAAAACAGATAAAATGCCCAAAAATCCAACGAACACCTCACAATGCAAGAAGGAAAATATTATGGTACTAGTAAACTTCAATGGAATTTTATTTGTTTAATTCAAGGCCCTTGTGTTACAAACAAATATTACGGGATCATTTCGAAAATTTCATTTTACCTACATACACTATCTACCAACAAGTAATTGGACACCCCTGCAATCGACGATATCTGCGGTCGTGATGCACGTCACGGCCGCCGCCGTTAAATATCGTGTGGGAAACAACAACGCAACCAGTCGCATGCAAGATGCCACGCAGTTCGGAGCTCTCTGATTTCGAGAAAGGTGTAATCGTCGGGTATCACAGAAATGGCCGATCCATACGTGACATAACCAACGAGTTGAAGTACTCAAAATGGACAGTGGTCTACGTGATAGGCAAGTGGAAGATGAGAGGTGATTGTCGGAATGTGCCCCGACCCGGCAGACCCACAAAACTGGGAGTTAGAGACCGACTGGCGCTGGCCAGAGAAATTCGGAAGAACCGCACCGAACCGATAGGCCACATCCGCGAGGAGTTTCAACAGGCATCCGGGAGTGTTCTTTCGATGAATACCATCCGTAAGGAAGCCCATCTGCTCGGTTATCATGGACGTGCTACCTCCCACAAGCCTTTGATCACCAAGTCCAATAGCGCTGCTCGGCTAACGTGGTGCAAAGAACGTTGACAGTGGACCGTTGAACAGTGGAAACAGGTTCTCTGGAGCGACGAATCAAGGTTCACCCTCTACCGTTCGGATGGCAGGGTCTGGATTTGGCGTCTGTCTAGAGAACTCCTCCTGCCAGAATATATTGTGCCAACTGTAAAGTTCGGCGGCGGTGGAATTATGCTATGGGGGTGTTTCTCCTGGTATGGCACGGGACCCTTGGTCGCAATTCTTGGTAGACTCAACGCCGCGACCTACTGCACCATTTTGGATGAACATGCGCTTCCTACGTAGTGGCAGTTTTACGGGGTGGACCCATGTTACTTTCAGGATGACAATGCCACCTGCCATGTTGCGAGGTCCACCATGGCTTGGTATGGTGACAATGGGGTTAATCGAATGGACTGGCCTGCGCAGTGCCCGGACCTTAACCCTATCGAGCACCTCTGGGACGAGTTGGAGCGTCGACTTAAGTGGTGTCCTCACCGTCCGAAATCGGTGAAGGAACTGACCTGTCTTCTCCAAGCCGAGTGGAAGAAAATACCGCTAGGCGTGGTACAACGCCTGGTTGAGAGTATGCCACGGAGGGTCGCAGTTGTAATCGCTGCTCGTGGAGGCTCCACTAACTATTGAAGGTGAATAAACTTCGTTTTCCTTTGCTATCACAGGTGTCCAATTACTTGTTGGTAGATAGTGTATATCACACATGTATGTATATTTATGAAACAAATCATGTGTTTTGAAAACTAATCACTATGATAAAAAAATGACTGTCGTCCCAGTGACCTTAAATTAGGGATGAGCCACTCCCTGTGTCCTTAGATACTCACGGGGGTCATTAAACTCCACAGCAAAAAGGAATTATGATTTATTATATGCAAAATTTTAATTTTCAAAAATATTAACTGAATATCTATCTTAAAGAAAGTATTGAAAATCGTGTTCAGATTTTCAATACAATTAATTATAGTTGATATTAAATTTTAAAAAATAGAATCAAAATAAAATTCAGAAAATTTTCCAGTTTTTTCGCAATGGTACATACTTTGGTTTTGTTTTGTTACATGTGATGCTCTCAACACACACTGAAAATTCATTAAAAATAGATAAATCCGCACAAATGGTTTGAAATATCGGCCCTGATTACATCTGCTCACGTTTCCTCCTTTACAGAATTGGTGTTCTGCTGCTGGAGAAAGGAGTTATAATGAAGTAAATTTCTCTGTCATTTTGTCCACGCCGGGCATCGAACCCACGTCTCCTCATCCCGGAATAACTCTCTCTCCCAACTGAGCTACGCGTACGTGTCACCGAGAATTGTATCATCGGCGCTCGTAGAACTATACGTTCATATTAAATCCTTTCGATGTTTAAACGCGGTCAGTGAAAACTTTTAAAAAATCGTGCTAGATAACAAGCAAATTGGATCATGCTATTTTTCAAGTGAGGTATATTAGGAATTATACTTTTATACACTCTGAAAGTGAAAATTCGTTTTACCTTGCAGTTCTCACAAGCCCATGAGATTTTATATTAATTTTTTCCCTGGATATTGTACACGTTGTGAAGCTCCAGAAAATGGAGAAAAAAAACCAGACTTATTTTTCCTAGTGCATGAAGAAATACTACCCGCAAAAAACAGAATATTGAAGAAAAACTGCCCAAAATACCCGATAGAAATAAGATTACATTGCAGAAAGATAGCTCATGAACAAGATTCCTAGTGGAAATTAGAGAATATTACACGAAAATGTGTCTCTAGAATAGGGAAGCACATTCTCTGAAGCTTCTCCATGGATAAAAAGCAGAGAATATTGCAGAGAGATTAACAAAATCTTCGATAAAAATCCGAGGAAGTTGCTGAGAGACAGCGAATGAACAAAATCTACGATAAAAATCGGATATTATCGAAGAGAGAGAACGCATGAATAAGCAGAATATATTTCAAAGAGACAGCGCAGGAACAAAATCTTCCTACAAAATCGTTCAATATTGAAGAGAAACAGCGTATGAACAAAATATATGATAAAAATAAGAGAATATTGCAGCGGAGAAGCGCATGAACAAATAAGCGATACAAAAGGGTAATAATACACGCACTGAAAAAATTCCTAATAAAAATCACAGAATATTGCATGAAGATGTGTCCCTGAACACCGAGGCTTCTCCATGGATGAAAATAGGAGAAAATTACAGAGAGAACAAAATCTTCATAAAAGTCCGTGGATATTGCTAAGAGACAGCGAGCGAAAAAAATCTGTAATAAAATCATATCAGATAATGTTGCAGAGAGAGAACGCATGAACGAAGTCCCCGACAAAAAACCAGGGTACATGATGTAAGATGCACCTCAACACTTAACTCGAAAGTGGCGAGCTCATAAGACAAACAAAATGTATTGACATAACCAACCTTAAAAAACACCATAAGACCTTCAAGTTGGAACTGAAGAACAGATTCTCTACTTTAGAAGGCTTAACATTGGAAGAAGTGGATATTTCTGAAGTTAACAGAAAAGTAACCAAAGCTCTTATGGAAACAGCAACAAAATTAGCTGGGTCTAAGAACAAGTTGCAAATTATCAGGAAAAACCAAAATTTTGATGCAAAAAAGAAGAGAGATGAGGACAACTAAAGGAGATGTGACTTCCAAAGTGGAATATATAGAGCTATGCAAGACAGTACGAAAAGGTATCACTGAAGACGTAAGGAAACTCAACTGTGAACTAGTGAGGAAAGCAATTGAAAACAACCTAAGCTTAAAGATTGCAAAGTGACATCTCAGTAAGGGAAGAAAACAGATTATGGCACTGAGAAAAGAAGATGGTTCTGTAACAAGAAATAGAGGCGAAATTTTGACAAGAGTGAAAGATTTCTACTCCAAATTATATGAAAGGGATGATACATGTACTGTAACGTACCAGGAGATGTGACGTACCTGCCAGAAGGACGCACACGACGTAAAGGCAGATAGGAATCAGAATAAAACGTCCGCGTAGCTCAATTGGTAGAGCAACTTGTTCCGGAATGAGGGGATCCGGGTTCGAATCCCGGCGTAGACCAAAAATGACGGAGAAATTTACTTCGTTGTAATGGCGCCCGAACTATCCGGATGACCCGACCGTTCAAAATCTCGCATTGGTGTGATGTTATTTCCACACCGCGAGATAGGAAAAATAAGAGAATCCTTTCTCCAGCACTTCAGAAAAAATAAAATAAAGGGGAGATGATGTAACGTACCAGGAAATGTGACGTACCTGCCAGAAGGACGCACACGACGTAAAGGCCGATAGGAATCAGAATAAAACGTCCGCGTAGCTCAATTGGTAGAGCAACTTGTTCCGGAATGAGGGGATCCGGGTTTGAATCCTGGCGTGGATAAAAATGACGGAGAAATTTACTTCGTTATAGTACTCCAAACATCATGAAAGGTACCAGTACTAGAGTTCTTCCAGTCCTCCCAGCAGAAGTTGCACATGCAATCAAGAACATGAAGCGGGGAAAAGCTCCAGGAGAAGATGGAATTACTGTAAACATCATACAAGAAGCAAGTGGAGAAATTGAAACAGTACTCGCCCAAATTCTCACTCGATGCTTTAATGAAGGGAGGATTCCTGAGGATTGGAACAACGCTACAATGAACCCGCTACATAAAAAAGGTGACATTGAGGATCTCAGGAACTACAGACCTATCAGCCTCCTATCAGTGGTTTATAAAATCTTCTCTAAAGTTCTTTCACACCGCTTGAAGGTAACACTGGACATGGCTAAACCGAGAGAACAAGCTGGATTCAGGAGTGGCTACAGCACAATAGATCATATCCACGTACTGAGAGAACTAATTGAAAGAGCGAGGGAATGTGAACTTCCATTGTGCATGGCTTTTATCGATTATGAAAAAGCCTTTGATTCGGTGAAACCATCAGCAGTTACAATGGCTTTGAAATCCTGTGGTGTTGAAGATGCATACATTAATATTATTAATAACATCTATGAAAATGCAATTGCAAAGATTCGGCTGTTTGAAAATACAACACACATAAAAATTGGAAAGGGAGTAAGACAAGGTGACACTATATCTCCCAAACTCTTTAGTGCCACGTTGGAAAATGTCTTCCAATCTCTGAACTGGGAAAACAAAGGGATAAAGATTACTGTAAATTATATAACTTGCTTTCGTTTTGCTGATGAAGTAGTCATTTTTGCAACTGCCCCATCAAAGCTGCAGAGTATGATCCAGGAACTTGCTGATAAGAGTAAAGAAGTGGGATTAAAAATGAACTTCCAGAAGACAAAAGTGATGTATAATGCTTTTACAAGAAATTAAGATTTATCGATTGATGGGGAAAAGCTGAAGACAACCAATACCTACATTTATCTTGGACAGCAGATATCAAGTGAAGGTCACATTGATGAAGAAATTAATCGGCGTGTAAAACTTGCGTGGAGGGCTTTTGGAAGAAACAGCATAATTTTCAAGAGCAATATGCCATTATGTCTTAAAAGGAAAGTGTTTGATCAATGCATCCTTCCAGTGCTTACTTATGGTGCAGAGACGTGAACCTTAACTAAAAGAGATATTCAAGAGCTGCAGCCAACTCAAAGCAGCATGGAGAGGTGCATGCTTGGTGTAACCAGGAGAGATAAGAAGAGGAACTGGTGGAACTGAAAAATGACAAGAGTGGAAGACATCATGATCAGAGTTAAATCCCTGAAATGGCAATGGGCTGGACATAATGCCGGAAGGACAGACCATC
This sequence comes from Macrothele yani, assembly GCA_039090855.1. Taxonomy (NCBI): domain Eukaryota; kingdom Metazoa; phylum Arthropoda; class Arachnida; order Araneae; family Macrothelidae; genus Macrothele; species Macrothele yani. The sequence continues at coordinate 33,886,700 of CM077008.1, read as the reverse complement.
GATGGACAGCCGAAATTTTAGATTGGATTCCAAGGGACAGGAAAGGACCCAGAAGAAGACCACATGGGAAATGAGTGGATGAAATTAGAAAGTATGCGGGAGTGACATGGAGGAGACTGGCACAAGATAGACCGTTGTGGAAGAAACTTGGGGAGACCTTCGTCCAGCAATGGATTGATAATGGTTGACAATGATGATGATGATGATTTGAAAGAGACAGCGCATGAACAAAATTACCGATAAAAAGAGAAGAATATTTTAGAAAGACAGCTCATGAATAAAATCCTCAATGAAAATCAAAGAATATTGCACGGAAATATATCCCGAGAACATTGAGGTATATTGGTAATGAAATTTCGACTGAAATTTTGTACCCTCCTTTTACAACCGCGAATGACTCCAATTTTGGGAAAATGGGATAAGAAAAAATGGGTGAACGTGGTCCACATCAAACAAACGGACAACACTTGGTATCTTTGGCGGTTTTTCCTAAACCAGATCAAACAAATGCTGCCTTCAGAACATTACAAATTGTGGCTTTTTTTCTTGACACTAAAGTTAATTTTACAAGAATTTATGATATCAAACAGAAGTCATCGCTCTTTCCACGTTTACAAGTGAGTCACGGAAAAAATCTCATTGGCCGCCACCGGGAATCGAACCCAGGTCTTCCAATTGCGCGCCGGATATGCTACCACTGCACCAGAGCGGCCTCGAATTCCTCCTGACTCACACACACTAACTGCCAAGCCAGCTGCCATGGCTATATCCGGCGCGTAACTGGAAGACCCTGGGTTCGATTCCCGGTGGCGGTCAATGAGAATTTTTTCGTGACTCATTTCTAAACGTGGAAAGAGCGATGACTTCTGTTTGATGTTCCTGTTCCACGTCAAATGTCTGTATGAATTTATGATAACTGAACATTGTTTTTTTCTGCTATTGTGACGTAGTGTACAAATGTTCTAACTCCAGATGTTAAATCACCTTGTCAGAATTAATGTACTTTGTTAGTTGTCATTCATGTTACTGAAACCTTGTTAACTAGTGCTATTATTGCATTTGTTATTATACTGAAGAAAGATATTTTATGTGCGTAAATAAAAAAATACTTTTGCAATACAGTTTAATATTTCCATGCTGAGGCAATACATTTCGACAATGCTGTTTTTCACTTTAATCAAACGACTTTAGTTGAGCAAACAAGAAAAGCGTCTTTCACTCCGAATCTCTTTTGTCAAATTTGATTACCGGGTCTCAAAAAATGTCTCATTCATAAACTTCCAACCAAATATACTTGATCTCATTTTAGTTTAATTCTTGAATAACGATGAAATCAATTCGCATGAAAGAATAGTTCTTAGGAACAGCGTATCGTCACAAGAATTTCAGTGAATAAAGAGAAAAATTTGCATAAAAATCAAAGTGTCACAAACAAAGTTTGGGCATAAGAGTTTCAATGAATAAATCAATGTATATTAAAGAACCTAATCTACATAACAGAACGGAACTGCAATTTTCATTCTTGAAAATATTTCCTCACAAATGTTTTTCACATGCAACGTAGCTGGAGACGTAAAAACGTTTCTTTCTTTTGTCCACAATTCTTCGTCACGTGCGGAAGGCAACGATCGAATATTTTGTCTGTCAAAAAGCTGAGCGTTTTTTATCCATCAACTTATTCGGTTGTGCTTTCATTTCTATCAAAGAAAGTTTTGAAGGACTGTAAAATTATTTCAGAAATAGTTTATTTGGGCTCTCTCACATTTTAAAACACGTTCGCTGCTGCGCTCTTGCAGTCTGCTATCTAATCTCCGTTCGTTACGAAATGCAAACGTACAAACGTCATCTGTTGGAAGACGAGGAAACCACTTCCAAGAAATGAACCATTGGTGTGTCGCACTGTATTGAATCAGTCAACGTCCCACCGGTGGGTCGTCGTGCATCACAAAAAGTGTGTATAGTGTCCATATATGACTGCTAAAATGTGTTATTTCAACAGCGAACATTCAAAATAACGCATTTTAAGCCCGTCCATCTATGGACACTATACACACTGAAATAGCGAATTATTAAAAATACCCAATGGCAAACAGACACGTGTCACCCTTACTTATTTACGTGATTATGACGTTCAGATGGATTTATAAACAGCTCAGTGCAAAGCATTCAGACGTGTACGAAGCATAGATATGGAAAATACTAGTGATTCAGTCGACTTTGAAATAGGCAAAATAATGGGCGCTAGGTCTCCAGGTACTAGCATCTCAGAGACGCAGACCAGACATACTCGACTGTCAGCTATGCAAGTACAACTGTATCGAGGGTGTACAATGAGTGTTGTACAAACAACAAAAGAAGCCGTCAGCTGTCGTTCTGGGGGAGGAAACGACTGGTCGATGTTCGAGGGCAACGGCGACTGAGGAGTATTGTGTGAGATAACAAACGAGCTCTATAGTGTCACTTAAAGGCGCAGTACAATAGCGGTATCCAGAGGAAAGTTTCAGCATACACAGTCCGCCGCTCAGTGGAACGAATGGGCTATAACAGCAGACATTCCTTCATCTAAAACAGAGATTTGAAATCTTATATTTGCACCTGACACTGTTCTTCTACGAGGAGCATTTGCATATTTTTTTAATTTTAACTTATAGTTCCTGCGCCAGTTGGTGCAAGTGTACATTTCCCTTTTGAGTGGTACCTCCGGTTCTAAAAATCCAATTGAAAAAAATCTTCTTGTGGTATATGCAACTTACTGTGATAAAGATTGTGAATATTGATAAAAATTGCGAATATTGTCTAAATAATGCAGTTTCCCGTGATAGAGGAAAGCACAGGGGTTGGACAAATTAATGTAAACACATGGGAAATAGGCAATATGTCTTTATTAATAAGGTGTTGGACCACGATGTCTTTAATACAGCTTCCAACCTTCTTGGAATAGATTCATACAGCTTCTGCATTGTCTCCAGTGGAATGCTGTACTATGTCTTTATTAATAAGGTGTTGGACCACCATTTGTCTTTAGTACAGCTTCCAACCTTGGAATAGATTAATGCAGCTTCTGAATAGTCTCCAGTGGAATGTTGTACTATGTCTTTATTAATAAGGTGTTGGACCACCATTTGCCTTTAGTACAGCTTCCAACCTTGGAATAGATTCACACAGCTTCTGAATAGTCTCCAGTGGAATGTTGTATCATTCGTCGATCACAACATCAGCCAATTGCTTCAGAGATGTTGGGGAAGGGAATATGCTTTTGACACTTTTCTCTAAAACTGCGCACAGTGGTTCGATGGTATTCAAGTTAGGTGATTGAGCTGGCCTAGGTAGATGTTGAAGTTCATCTTGGGCTTTCCTCAAACCAAGACTTAACTCTTCTGACTGTGTGTATGGGCGAGCTAACATCTTGAAAAGTGGCATCATTGTTGGGAAACAACATTTGGACCATAGGATGCACCTGAACACGTAGAATGTCCAAGTACTCGCTGGCAGTAACCCCATCATGTAGAATAACGATGGTGCCAGCCGAATACCAAGATATGGCCAGCCAAATCATCACAAATCCACTCCAATCTTTGACAGTCGGAATCAGACATTCCGAATTATACGCTTCTTTTAGGGTTCTTCATGTATAAACACGTCCTACTGTTGGGAAAAATGAAAATGAGGACTCATCGAACTATTTGACACGTTTCCAGACATCCGCTGTCCAGCTTTCATGCCCACGACACCATCTTTTTCGCATTGTAGCATTTTGGTTTCTGTTATTAAATAGAGCGTATACCCATTCCTCGTGCATTGCTGCTCGGAATAAAGAACGTCTTTTTATTAAGACCATTGTGATGGAACATGGGTATGATGTTGGTATTGTGAAAAAGTTGTGTGCTCGGCATAGGAGAGGTCATTCGACTTCGTTGCGTGTTGAGCGCGAGCAGATTACTTATGTGGGATCAATGTCTTTCCTTCCGCCGGTTACAAATGCATTACGGATAGTGTGTAAAAACACAAAAAAGATTTTGGTTATGTGGCCTCTAACCTTCGGAGTATGCTTAGGAAGGATCGTGAGCCCAAACCGATTCAAGAACAGTGGGGCGTGTACTGTTTGCGCTTGAAGACCGACGTTGCTGCTGCTCCAAATGCATGGTACTCTTCGTAATTTGGGAGTTAGAGTGACTGAAAATCAGTACACTGTAAAGACTGGATCTACCACTACTGCCCTTGCACGCCTGGTTAAGTCTGGAATTCATCTTCCCTCTTGGCCTGAGACTTATTTATTACTTAAGACCAGAGGTAGGTATATGACTGTCTTCGCCGAAAGTTTGTATATTGACGTTTTCAAGGATGTATGCTGTAAAGATGACTTACCTGCACAGGTACATACACCAAGGATTCGCTTACTTAACTCCTTGTGTTGTGCGAAGTACCCTATTGTGGCGGTTGATAACGAACCTTGTGCTTATTTATCACTTCGGTGAGTATATATTTGTCATCTATTTGGTGTTTTCTTTCTCCCCTCTGTTTCTCGCTGTAACCGAGTTGTGACGCGGATATCATGTCACTCACCAGGATCGCTGTTGTCTTCGGGACTACCTATATATTAAGTGTGTGTGTTCTCCTAGCGCCAGCTCTTTTAACCTGATGACGCACAGGGCGCCTGTTGCGAAATATATTGTTTTTACCTAATATGCCTTTTAGTAGTAAACTTCTAATTGTACGTTTTGGGTTGGTTTTCTACATGCTTAGACGGCTGTCTTTTTATTCTTATTGATATCTTTAGCATGCAGCTTTTATGATTGAAAACTGTGATTAAAGGATTTGCAATTGTAGCTCTCCCATGGATGTTGGCTTTGTGAAGTTCCCTGTTGAGAGTTTTTGTGGAAACGGTCTTTCAGGTGGATATTGAGTTCTACTGTCACTTTTTCTGCAATAGTTCTTCTTTGTTTGGACAGAATCCTTGTCTGTGTTCGACAACCCCTCTCATTCAGTCTCGGATTTCGCACACTATTCTTCTTCGCCGATGAAGTACTGTCATGCTTTGTGTATGCAGTCACAACCGTGGGGACTGCTGCTCTTGAAACACCAAACAATATGGCTGTTACGGTTACAGACGCTCCTGCTAAACGGACTCCCACAATTTGTCCCCTTTGGAAGTTTGATATGTCACCCATTCATTCCACCGGCTAGCACGAATCGCTGCTGAAGACAACTTGCACTACACTGACATACAACCCAGAGAATACCTACATACAAAGAAAGATACCGTAAAGATAATCACGACAGTTTTTTTTTCAGTGTAGCCTACACAAGTATCATTAATTCCTGTGATCATGATGCTCACATTATTTTGTCTAACCCCTGCATATATAAAAGCTGTAATTGACATTTTTGCTTGTAAATGTCGTATTTGAAGAATTTCGTTTCAGTCACATATCCCGCTCTATGAAGAAGATTTTGTGCGTGATTCTTACTTTTTCATAATGCACAGTTCTGAAGCTAGGTGCTGTCATCCAATACGAATATTTCTGATTCAAAAAATCTTATTGCAAAGTATTTTCCTTGCAGAAATACCCTTGAATGTGAAGAACGTTTGGCCCCCACCTTTTAACTGTTTTGTTTGTTTTCTGTGCGTGTTCCTCTCCCTGCTGGGGGCGTTAAGTCACATTAGAGTTTCTTCCCCATCTCTGCTTCTAAATGAAAGATCTGAAAATTTCGTTTGCCTTGGATATGTTCAGCTATGGGGGAAAGGAATCGATTTTTTGTTAAGCGCATTTCTGCTACAGGTGGACGTAAGTTGTTCTTTCTATTTGTACCGGATTATACGTCGATGAGCTAGTACACTATGGCCACCTACCTAATAAGCTGTAGTACCCCCTTTTTCCCGCAAAACAGCGGCCACTCGGCGAGGCACCGATTCGATGAGGTAGCGATAGGTATCTTGGAGTATCTGGTACCGTAATGTAAAACAGATGAGGTAGCGATAGGTATCCTGGGGTATCTGGTACCGTAATGTAAAACAGATGAGGTAGCGATAGGTATCCTGGGGTATCTGGTACCGTAATGTAAAACAGATGAGGTAGCGATAGGTATCCTGGGGTATCTGGTACCATAATGTAAAACAGCAGGTCCTCCAGTTCCCGTACATTTCGTGGTGCTGGTGATTTAGCGTGAACCCGCTTTTTCAAGTCGAACAACAAATGTTCGATTATGTTCATTTCAAGAGAATTTGGAGGCCAGGGCGTTAACAGAAAGTCACCAGCATGTTTCTTGACGATTCTGGCAGTGTGGTATGGCGCATTATCCTGTTGGCCATGGCCATCACCAGCAAGGAACACAGTTGCCATGAATAGGCGAACTTGATCGGCAACGATGTTAAGATACCTGACAGCCGTCAAGGATTGTGCTTTTGGGATAATGGGACCTAAAAGTGTCCTAAGAAAGCATCACCAACAACATAACACCACCACCGGCCTGTTTCCGCCCAACAGTGCATCCAGGTGTCATTGACTCCGTTGGTAATCGGCGTATCCGCGCTCTGCCGTCTACGTGATTCACCAGGAATCTTGATTCGTCAGACCACACCACTTTCTTCCAATCATCCACGGTCCTATCTCGATTATTTTGGGGCCGTTTCATGCGTTGTTGGCGATGATGTGCAGTGTGCATGGGGACCCGGCTGGATCTTCGGCTACGTAGGCCCATGCGCAAAAGGCTGCGATGAACTTTGTGCTGCGACACACTGCCCTGACCACTACTGCTGTAGCTGGAGGTGATTCGTCGCACTGTGACCCTGCGGTCGCTGTGAATAATGTGCAAGATTCTCCGCTCCCCTCTGGCGTCCATGAGCTGCGGACGACACACAGCTGGACCACGGTTTGTCGTTTGGCTATCTGTGCGCCAGTTTTGATACGTACTCACTACATCGGCACGTGAACAACCTACAACTCACGCCGTTTCAGAGATCGTAGTTCCGAGGCGCCGTGGTAACACAATTTGTCCTTTATCAAACTCCGATAAATCGGCAGCTTTTTCCATTCTGACTCCGAACACTCTACTAACCGAAAGTCGATCGATTGTGTATATACTACTGTGTGAACTTCACCTGCGCCACTGTTCGCTTTCTAGACGCGCTCGTTTATCTAGCCTGGGTGGTGGTCAAAATGTAATAACTCATCGGTGTAAATATCAGGTTAAAAAACTGGTTTAGTCTCTAGTTCCGTTCATTACGAAGAAAAATGGATTTCAAATAATGTGTAGACTTTTTCTACGAGGGGAAGTAAATGCATTTATCTTTTTGATAATTTTATCTTTTAAATTAAATTTGCTTTGACAAATTCTTTTCGTGTCGGATATGATCTAAAATATATGCTCGTTACACCCGAGGATTCAGTGCCATCTTTATTGTTTTCTCCTGTACTCAGTGTACTAATTGAGAGTCAGGGAATGATCTAATAAAGTTGAAGATCACCTATGATTAAATTCTCGAAATGTTATTGCGTTAAACACGTTTAGGCTCTTTTAGTGATTCATCGTAGTCGTAAAAAGCAAAGTCCTTGACGCGGGCATCAAACGGATAAACTGAGCAATTACTTTTGTTGGAAAAATTTGTCTACTGTGGTTACTTTGTGAAATATACACTGAAGAGCAACTGAGTTAGAGACAGCTGGCGTTATGCAAATGTGGCGCTGTGGGCGGCCCTGTAAACGGAAACGACATGACGTATGCAGCGATCCGACAATATAAAGAGTGATGCAACGGGAATCAGTAAGAGTCGGACGCAGTATGGGTAAGACGAAGGATCTAAGCGCATTTGATCGTGGGAAAATTGTCGGAGCCCGACGAATGAGTCACTCCATCTCGGAAGTCGTGCAGGCACTGGGAGTTTTACGAGCCACTGTGTCACACGTGCACCGTGAGTACATCGAATCCGGTGAAACCCTCCCTGCAAGAGCCAACTACCGTGGACAACAGCGTGTGGATGAGCGGGGTCATCGTCGGCTATCTCGCATTGCAACAGCGGATAGACGGGCCACAGTGCAAGAAATCACTCGGCAATTTTACGCTGGTGCCCAAAAACGTGTAAGCAGCCACACCATCCAGAACTATCTCCTCGCTGTGGGGTACAGAAGCCATCGTCCCACGAGGGTACCGCTGCTGACGGCACATCACAGGGTGCAAAGATTAGCATGGGTGCGGGAACATCGGCACTGGACCCTAGACATGTGGAAAAATGTTGCCTGGACTGATGAGTAGATATTCACGTTGGTACATGCGGACGGCAGGATACGAGTACGGAGCAAACCACATGAAGCGATGGATCCATCTTGCCGGCAGGGTACTCTTCAAGCTGGTGGGGGTGGCATTCTCGTCTGGGGACTGTTTACGTGAACTGAAATGGGACCCCTGGTACGTGTGACATCGTCCCTCACAGGTCAACGTTACCGGGATATCCCGGACGACCATTTGCTCCCATTTGTGCGTCTTCAACATCAAACTGGGGACCTCATCCTGCAACAAGACAATGCACCGTGCCAACGCTCCCGAATTGTATCTGAATGGTTGAATGAACACTCCACCGACGTGAGCTCACTTCCTTGGCCAGCTAGGTCAGCTGGCCTCAATCCCATTGAGCACATCTGGGATGCCATCGAGAGAGATGTTCGAGGCTCTGACCCCCTCCATCAAATCTTCGTGAACTGTGGGAGCTTGTTCAGGGGTCGTGGATCCGTATGGCTTCCCAACGCTTCCGGTGTCTTGTCGAGTCCATGCCGAGACGAATCGCGGCCGTCATATCAGGGCGAAAGGTGGTGCTACACGTTACTAGACAGGTATCTCTAATTCAATTGCTCTTCAGTGTATTTGTTTATCATTGAAGCCTTGCCGCCCCGGTGACGCAGTGGTCTAAGCGATGGCTTTTGATCATTCGTCCAAGATGGGTCCAGGATTGAATCTCGGTGAGGCATGGATGCTGTGTCTGTCTTACGGTGCTTGCTCTCTCCATTCCCTGGAGCCAGTGGCCCTAAATTAGGGACGGGTGACTGCTCATAGCCTATTGAGTTGGTGGTCTTTAAACCTCCAATAAAAAAACAGGAAGCCTCAACGGAACAAACCCATTTTTTTCTTTGGTGGTGGATAAGGGGTATGTCATTGAATTTTGAAATTTTCAACCTCGTTGTGTCAATTGTCAAGGAGAAACAAAGAGACTTTCGTGCATTCTTAGAAATCTGGCACTAATGCCTTATGCTCAAACAGTTCTCCCGGGGAGGAGGGCGGGGAGCGAGGTAGGATGCAACAACACCCTGTGACATATACTGCATGATCACTGAATTATGACCACCTATCTAATACTTCGTAGGTCCTCCTTTCACCCTCAGTACAGCAGCTATCCGACGTGGCATCGATTCAACATACCCTGAGTAATCACTGAATTATGACCACCTATCTAATACTTCGTAGGACCTCCTTTCACCCTCAGTACAGCAGCTATCCGATGTGGCATCGAATCAACATACCCTGAGTGATCACTGAATTATGACCACCTATCTAATACTTCGTAGGACCTCCTTTCGCCCTCAGCACAACAGCTATCACACGTGGCATCGATTCAACATACACTGAGTGATCACTGAATTATGACCACCTATCTAATACTTCGTACGACCTCTTTTCTCCCTCAGTACAGCAACTATCTAATGTGGCATCGATTCAACATACTCCGAGTGATCACTGAATTACGACCACCTATCTAATACTTTGTAGGACCTCCTTTAGCTCTCAGTACAGCAGCTATCCGACGTGGCATCGATTCAAGATACACTGAGTGATCACTGAATTATGACCACCTATCTAATACTTCGTACGACCTCCTTTCTCCCTCAGTACAGCAGATATCCGATATGGCATCGATTTAACATACCCTGAGTGATCACTGAATTATGACCACCTATCTAATACTTCGTACGACCTCCTTTCTCCCTCAGTACAGCAGCCATCCGATGTGGCATCGATTCAACATACCCTGAGTGATCAATGAATTATGACCATCTATCTAATACTTCGTAGGACCTCATTTCGCCCTCAGTACAGCAGCTATCCGACGTGGCATCGATTTAAGATACACTGAGTGATCACTGAATCATGACCACCTATCTAATACTTCGTAAGTCCTTCTTTCGCCCTCAGTACAGCAGCTATTCGACGTGGCATCGATTCAACATGCCCTGAGTGACCACTGGATTATGACCACCTATCTAATACTTCGTACGACCTCCTTACTCCCTCAGTGCAGCAGCTATCCGATGTGGCATCGATTCAACATACCCTGAGTGATCACTGAATTATGACCACCTATCTAATACTTCGTAGGACCTCCTTTCGCCCTCAGTACAGCAGCTATCCGACGTGGCATTGATTCAACATACCCTGAGTGATCACTAAATTATGACCACCTATCTAATACTTTGTAGGACCTTCTTTCGCCCTCAGTACAGCAGCTATCACACTTGAAATCGATTCAACATACCTTGAGTGATCACTGAATTATGACCACCTATCTAATACTTCGTAGGACCTCCTTTCGCCCTCATTACAGCAACTATCCCACTTGACATGGACTCAATAATATGCCGGAATCAGTTGGGAGGTATGGCCAACTAAGCTGTGGGTAATGTGGCCTTCAATGCAGGTATGGAGGTAATTGGGGTATCCAGAAGCCTGATATGCCGTTTCATAGTGTCCTGCAAGTGCTCTATGGGATTGACATCGGGGAAGTTTGGAATCCAATCGATATGCTGAGAGACTGAACTGTGTTTCTGAACCCATTCCTGTACAACACTGGACCTGTGGCTCGGTGCATTGTCATCTTGGGAGACACCGTTGCCATTCAGGGAAAAGTGCAACCTTGCTTTGTGAGCGGAATCAGCAAGCAATCACGATAGTGGGAATCAGTCACATGTTGTTCCACATGCACCAGGGTCCAAGTTCTAACCAGGTAAACATTCCCTACACCATACAACCACCTCCTTCAGCTTGCACTGTGGAGACCATGCAGGATGGATCAAGTGCCGCATGTTGTTTGCGCCAAATATGTTCATGACCATCCACGGAATGGATTAAAAAGCCCAGACCAGCACACTTTTATCCAGTCATCCGACGTCCAACTCGCATGATCCTAGCACCATGCAAGCCTTTTGCGCAGATGAACCGTGTTAGTAAAGGATGTAGTCGGGGTAGTCTGCTGTTATAGCCCATATGTTCAAGCGTGTGATGTGTGGTCCTGAAAGGTACTGTTCCGAATTTACCTCTGTTGTATTGGGTAGTCAACTGTTTAACAGTGCTGCGTCTGCTGGCCGGTATGAGTGGTCAAACCCGGGGATCACCTCTCACATCAACCTTTCGCTGTGCTGTGTAATTTTGCCTCCGAGTCGTTGTTTGACCAATTTGACGCCAGTCCGGCGAATCGCGAACAACCCACCAGTTCAGCAGTTTGTAAAATCGAGGTACCCGCTCTCAAAACTCCCGCAATCTGTTCTTTCTCAAAATTCTATAAATCCTTCCCTTTAACCATTAGGCATTGAATTTTACTACCCAATGCTCCACTCATACCTTATAACAGGTCTTCCAGAAAATAATGGGCGATTTTCTGAGGTACCACATTCAACTCGCCCACAATGCTTGCAGACTAACCCACTCGCAGCGCCATTCGTACAAGTTGAAGAGCGACTCAGACGCCACATACGCGCCATAACCGGTTGAGCTGCTGTCGGTGCCACTCGTGTGAGAGTGGTCTGTACAACATGTTAGGAAGGGGGTGTTGCGGGTGATTCTGCTTCATGAGTTGAAATCGGGCCGTAATGGGGCAGAAATCTACCGTAATGTGGTCGAGGCATGGGGCGAGGAGGCAACATCTGAAAGTACTGTTCGTCGGTGATCGAGGAGTACTGTTCGTAATGTGGTCGAGGGCGAGGAGGCAGCATCTGAACGTACTTTTCGTCGGTGGTCAAGGAGTACTGTTCGTAATGTGGTCGAGGGCGAGGAGGCAGCATCTGAACGTACTGTTCGTCGGTGACAGAGGAGTACTGTTCGTAATGTGGTCGAGGTATGGGGCGAGGAGGCAACATCTGAACGCACTGTTCGTCGGTGGTCGAGGAGTACTGTTCGTAATGTGGTCGAGGGCGAGGAGGCAGCATCTGAACGTACTGTTCGCCGGTGGTAGAGGAGTACTGTTCGTAATGTGGTCGAGGTACGGGGCGAGGAGGCAACATCTGAACGTACTGTTCGTCGGTGGTTTGAAAAGTCTCGCTCCGGTGACACGATCCTACAAGGTGAGGAGATCCGAGGACGACATTCGGTCATTGATAATGACGCTCTGAAGGAAAGTCTGGATGCATATTCTCGCGTCACAGTCATAGAACTCGCCAAACAGTAGAATGTGTCGTTGTCAACCACTTTCGAACATCTCCATCAAATTGGTAAGGTCAAGAAACTCAATATGTGGGTCCCACAGGAACTAACGGAGCATCAGAAACAATATTGATTTGAGATATGCAGTAACCTTCTGCTTCCCAGCGAAAAGGAGCCCCTACTTGATCGCGTTGTAACCTGTGATGAAAAGTTGGTGCAATAAAACAACCGTAAGCAATCTAGACAGTGGCTAAACCACGGTGAACTACTGAAACAACATTCTAACCCAACGCTGACGCCAAAGATGGTTTTATTGAGAGTATGGTGGACGGTTCACGGTGTCACGCACTACAAGTTCTTGAATGCCCGAGAAATCATTACCTCAGTCACATACTGTGAAGACATTGACCAAATGCACCAGAAGTTGTGTTCCAAACAGCCATATTTGGTGAATAGGAAGGATCTTATCCTTTTCCGTGATAACGGGGGACTACATTGTCACAAATGGCGAAAGAGAAACTACGCGAATTGATGTTCGAAACCCTCCCACATCGAGCCTACTTGACTGACTTGACACCTACCGATTTCCATCTGTTCAAGCATTTTAACAATTACCTCAAGGACAGGACCTTCAGAAACCGGGAGGCGGTCGAAATTGCATTACGAGACTTTCTTGCATCCAGAAAGCCAGACTTCTTTCGGACTCGTTGGCGCGTGTAGCTGCTCAAGGCGCCTATTTCGAATAAAACAAGATTGTGTGCTATGAGGTTGTCTCTTTCATTTTTACTCTCCAAATTGGCCATTATTTTCCGAGCGACCTGGTATATGCTACGTCGGCCGACTAATCGCACCCTCTCGAAAATCACGTGGTCAACGGACCGCATCCACTTTTGATAGTAGTGGTTGTAATTCAGTGATCACTCGGTGTAAATCGTCATCATCATTATCAAACATTAGCGGTCCACTGCTGGATGAAGGTCTATCCATATTCCTTCCACAAATTTCTGTCTTGAGACAGTCTCCTCCATGTCATTCCGACATGCTTTCGAACGTAATCCAACCATCTCCTACGTGGTCTTTTTTAGGGTCTTTTTCGGCCTTTTGGAATCCAGTCTAATATATCAGTTGTCCAGCGGTGGTCAATTCTTCGAATAATATGTCTAGCCCATTACATTTCAGGGATTTTACCTTGATCAGAATGACATCAACTCTTCTCGTTTTCCTGATTCATAAGTTCTTGTTCGCATCCTTCCTGGTTATACCAATCATGCACCTATCCATGGTTTGTTCAGTAGTTTGCTGCCTCTAGATACCGCTTTTAGTTAAGGTCCACGTCTCTGATCCATAAGTAAGAACCTGAAGGATGCACTGATCAAACAATTTTATTTTAAGGCAAAATAGTAAATTGCTCTAGAAAATTGTACTGTTTCTTCCAAATATTTCTTACCAAGTTTTATACCTCTATTAATTTCTCCCTTGATGTGGCCCTTGCTTGATATCTGTTGTCTAAGGTAAATGTATGCATTCGTTATTTTTGGATTTACTACATCAATGACCAGTGGCGTAGCCAGAAATTTCTTAAGGGGGAGGGGGTCCCATAGATTTAGTTCATTGGTGAAAGCCTCATACACTGCAAAGCCAGAAAAACTGGTACACCAGTCTAATACTTGGTAGGTCCCCTACGGGAGCGCAGGACTGCAGAAGTACGACGGAGCATGGACTCCACTAGCTTCTGGAATTATGCTGTAGGCAATGCACACCATACTTCCTGTAGAGCGCTCCACAATTCGGGTGTATTCCGAGGTCTCGGATTCCTGTGTTCGATAGGGCGTTGCATGGCATCCCGAATATGTTCTATCACGTTCAGATTTGGGGACTTGGGTGGGAATGTCAACACCCCAAACTCAGACGAATGCTCCTCTAACCATGATGTAGCGTCCCGACACTTGCGTGGGGGTACATTGTCCTTTTGGAACAGACCCAACCCATCTGCATGAATGCAGGACATGAACGGGTGTTCCTCGTCAGAAAGGATGCGCACATAACGTTGGCCGGTCACAGACGTTTGTAGACGTACCAGGGGTCCCAGTGAAGTCCAGCTAAACACACCCCATACCATTACGGACCCCCCATCAGCCTGTACAGTTCTCTGTTGACAGGCAGGATCCATGGCTTCATGGGGTTTGCGCCACACACGAATCCTTCCATCTGCCCGATACAGTTGGAAACGAGACTCGTCAGACCAGGCTACTTGTTTCCAGTCATCAAGAGTCCAGTGGCGGTGTGGCCGTGCCCAAGCGAGGCGCATAGCTCTGTGTCGTGCACCCATCAAGAGGACTCGAGTTGGGCGTCGGCTCCCAAAGCCCATACGTGCAGGGTACGTTTTGCACAGTCCGGACGCTGATGCTTGTTGAGTTTCCAGCATTGAATTCCGATGATACCTGCGAGAGTGTTGCACGTCTATCGCGTGAAACGATTCTTGACAGTCGACGATGATCACGTTCACCCAATGTCTTTTTATGGCCACACTGGTATCATATTTTGGAGGTTTTACCGGAATTCTTGTAGTCACGGTACACCCTTGCAATGGTCGTCCGTGAAAATCCGAACTTCGCTTCTACCTCCGAAATACTATGGCCCATCTCACGAGCGCCAACTATGACACCTCGTTGAAAATCGTTTAAATCGTTATTACTTGTCATTCTATCGCTTTATATACGCACTGGCGGACGCAACCAATTACGCGCATAGGTGACGTTGATATGAATTTTGCATAAGTTCGTCTGTACCAGTTTTTCTGGCACTTCAGTGTATATACTACTGTTTAAGAAAATTGCAACACGATGAAGAAATGATGGTAATCACGTGAAACTTACAGGATATGTAGAGCAGGGTAGGACATGTTGGTTAAAAGTACAGAGTCATTGCGCACGTCTGGGCTCGGCAGCGCCCTCTGGACCGTCGAGTGAGGTTTATAAAGAGATGGCTATTTAGGATACACTCCAATAGTACATTACGGACAGCAAGTTGTAAAAGGGTCTCCAGGATTCAATAATGCCTCGGCGATGACGAAGGGTGCAATACCACCATACGACAGATTTGAATGGGGACGAATGATTGGTCTGTGTGAAGGTGTATCTTCGTACAGAGACATTGCGGCTTGGACAGCAGCGACTGCTGCAATCTCAACAGCGACCACTACATCGGGGAAGTTGTACATGCAGAAGTCATAGCCTTCTTTCAGAGCACTCCTGGCGCTGTATTTCAGCAGGACAATGCCCGATCGCATTTTTCCAGGAATGTTGAAGCCCTCTTCGCAGCACAGAAGATATTGCTTCTTTCCTGGCCGGCACTTCACCAGACATGACGCCTATTGAACATGTCTGGGATATGGTCACTCGGCAACTGGCCGATCGAAGTCCTTCAGCGGTTGGTACCGGCTGTCTGTGGACTCGCATGCATGTCATCTGGCAAGAAATTACCTAGGAGACCATCCAACGCCTTTTCGATTCATTGCCATGCCGTCTAGAAACTCTTATTGCAGCTCTCGGAGGCTTCACAATATATTGATTTTTGCAGGTAAAAATTATTGTTCCGAAAATTACCTCACTTATGTGGAGTCATATCAGTACTGTGTGGTATAAATTGCATTCAAATCGCATGATTACTTCTTGGTGTTGCAATTTTCACAAACAGCAGTGTATATCGCTTTAAATCCGCATTCAATCCACCCTCAAGCGGAGTCCGGACCCAAGGACCCCCCCACCTCTTGGCTACGCCTCTGTAAATCACAAAATTTTCAGCTCGTATAGAAGCATTGTATATGAATGTCGTTTTCGTAAGTTCATTTTTAAACCCACTTCTTTACTCCTGGCAACAGTTTCATGGACCATACCCCACAGCTCTGGGGTTTCCTACAAAAATAGTTATGTCCTCAGCAAAACGAAGGTGGGTAAAAAGATTTCCATTAATTTTCATTCTCTTTTTTATCCCGTTCAAAAATATTCTGCAATGTGGCGTTGAGGAGCTTGAAAGATACTATGCCACCTTGACTCATTCCCTTTGCGATTTTTATAAGTGTTATGTCCTTGAACAAGTCTTCAGGCTCACGTTGTCGTTTGTCAAGAAGAAACAGAGAAACCGTCGTATATTCTTAGAAATCTAGCAGAGAATATATTCTTCGAAATCTAAACAGAGAAACCGTCGTATATTCTTAAAAATCTAAACAGAGAAACCGTCGTATATTCTTAGAAATCTGAACAGAGAAACCGTCGTATATTCTTAGAAATCTAAACAGAGAAACCATCGTATATTCTTAGAAATCTAGCAGTGGTACTCTAATCTTTAACAATTCTTCAGGGAGGAAGGAAAAGCTTTAAGACCCTGTGACGAATATACTGCATTTCTGATCAGTCGCTTTTGTCGACTGTTTCACTGGTGTAAACTTTGGCTCCTTCACGTTTTGTTTTTCTTATTGAATGACACATCTGAACACCCCTGAGCTTTTCTTCTACGGGCTGTGATTGTCGGAAAGTCAAACCATGACATAACTGGTAACTACAAAAGTATTTTCTTTTGTAGTTACCAGTTTATATATCCTTTTGTATTATTTTCTTTTGTAGTTACAGTTTATATATACTTTTGTAGTTACCTGCATCAGATAACTACAAAAGTATTTTCCGTTTTTCAAGGGAACAAAAGAATTACCTTGTAATGATTGAATTTGCGGAGAGATGGCGTTCTGCTCGCGGTATATCGTCAGCTATAATCCCGATATGCCCTGAACATGTGAATTAGATGAGTAAGCAGTTTAGTAGGGGAAAGACGTGCGATTACAATGGCAGTATTACAGTAGTAAAGATTATCCGTGGGTGTTTGTTGTACAAATTTAAAGTCGGTTTATCTGCTGCAGAAACAACTCGTCGCATTTGATTAACATTCGGTTGATATGCTGTGATGAAACGCACAACTCGGAATTGGTTCCAAAAGTTCAGAGACGGAGATGAATCCCTTCAAGAGAAAACCCGGAGTAGTCGCCCTATCAGCTTTAACACAGGAGCTCTGAAAGTTACTATTGAGCAGCACAGTAGCCAAAAGTGCCAGTAACTGTCCCAGTCATTTGGTGCTAGCGATGAAACCGCCCGAAGACATTTTCATGCAATAGGTAAGGCTTACAAAATTGTGTAAATGGGACCATCACGAACTGTCAGCAGTGAATAAACAGCAACGGGTCTCAACTTGTTTAGCATTGCTGTTTCGATATGACACGGAACCTATTTTGGATAGAGTACTCACATGTGATGAGAAGTAGGTCCAGAATAGCATCCCAAAACGCTCCAGATATTGGTGATCTACTAGTGATTCAATTGCACTCACATCGAAGCCAGCAATGCATCCATGTAAAGTTATGCTGTGTGTGTGGTGGACAGCACGTGTTGATGTTGTTCATTAGGACCTGAAAAAGAAGAAAGCAGCACTGGTCAACAGAAAAGGAGTTTTGCTCTTTCAAGATAACTCTCTTGCCCACTCCACTTCATTGACCAGAAACACTCTCAAAGAACTTGGGTGAGAGCTTTTATGTCATTCAGCTTACTCACCAGATATCTTTCCTTCAGACTATCACCTGTTTCTTTCACTCGACAATCATTTGCGTGGACACGACTTCTCCAATTTTGATGACTTGCACGCTGCCTTCCGAAACCTTTTCTCTCCCATGATCCGGCATTTTATCGAAGGGGTATGTATAAGTTTTTAACACGTTGTAACGTACCAGGAGATGTGACGTACCTGCCAGAAGGACGCACACGACATAAAGGCAGATAGGAATCAGAATAAAAATGTCCGCGTAGCTCAATTGGTAGAGTGACTTATTCCGGAATGAGGGGACCCGGGTTCGAATCCCGGCGTAGACCAGAAATGACGGAGAAATTTACTTCGCTATAATGGCGCCCGAACTATCCGGATGACCCGACCGTTCAAAATCTCGCAATGGTGTGATGTTATTTCCACACCGCGAGATAGGAAAAATAAGAGAATCCCTTCTCCAGCACTTCAAAAAAAAAATAAAATAAAAATAAGGGGGAGATGATGTAACGTACCAGGAAATGTGACGTACCGGCCAGAAGGACGCACACGACATAAAGGCAGATAGGAATCAGAATAAAATGTCCGCGTAGCTCAATTGGTAGAGGGACTTATTCCGGAATGAGGGGACCCGGGTTCGAATCCCGGCGTAGACCAGAAATGACGGAGAAATTTACTTCGTTATAACGTTGACAGAACGTTGCTGATGCCCATGGTAACTGTTTTGATGAATAAATTACTTTTCTACTACGTATGTGTTATACTCTGTCTCAGTCTCCAAAAACAGCAAATCTTTTTGTTTTCGCCTGATACTATTACAGAGGAATCACGCAATTTGAGAGGTCTGTACTTATTAGGAACTTTGCGACCTGCTAGTGCTTAATCCACTTATCAATGTGAACTACAGATGAGTTCGGGCTCAATTTTAGGGGCCCGGGCCCGGATTCTTGAAAAATGTTGCTTATCAAGGCTTGCATTTATGCATTATACACGGGCCAAAGATATGGCCTAAGCAAGGATTAGTTTAAAAATCATTAGTTTAAAAAGTTCAGTTCAGTTAATCTACTTCACAATATTAATATGTTTTTAGAAATACAACGCATAAAACCAAATGTTCTAAAATGCGGATTTGAAAATAAATAAATAATCAACGTGCCCTTTGACCTTAACAGGGGAATCAGTAATTTTGGTAAAAGCTGAAGAAAAGAAAATCGTTTAGAAACAAAAAAATTCCATTCGTTATTTCTCTTTGATTTCTAAATTTACTTTTATTTTGAATAAATTGCATTATAAAACGTACAACGCGGTATAGACAGTTGCAAGTGTTTGAAATTTTGAATCTAGAAAACTAATTGTAAGGGTCGCCCGTAATCGAACTGTCAAATATGAATTTATGTACTTTTAATATTGTGATGAACACGTGCGGACGGACGTTTCATTCCGCCATTTTGTTGTTTCAGATAAGAACTGATATTCTTCCCCACCCACGTGGTACGATTATAATCCTATGGGGGATTAAGAGAGGGGTGCATGAACACCTGGGGCATCTGACCTTGAAGAGTCAGCTGCTCGAGTGTTTCTGTTGAGCAAGTTGTCATACTGCTTTTGTATACGTGCAAGGTTGTAATCCCCTGCGGGTATCCGACGACATTCCTGAGTTCAGGTATTTCACGTGCTGACCGGGAAAACCAGTTTTTCTTGCGCATGCGTGATAGAGGACAGAAAGGGCGAGGAGGATTAAGTGAGACAGTTGAGCTTCGGTCGTCAAGGAGAGAGGGTCCTGGTTTGGACACCAGTTTCTGACGGAAGGACTGCGGTTATCGCAGGACGTGCAGCGTGGTGAACGGGAAGGAGGATTCCTTCGTCCACCGGGTATCGCGGAAAGAATTGTGGAAAGGTAGCACGTGGTCAGCACGGGAACCTGAGCGGAAAATCATCGGAAACCCGTGAAGCAAATGTTATCGGAATAATAAAGTCTTGTTGTTGTTTTTATTTCCGTGTACTGGACTGTGTTTGTCGAGGTAATTATTCTTCTACACAAGGACGCCTTCAGCCGCCTTGATAGCCAGATTGTATATTAAAGGCGAGGCGGTAGCTCGCTATACGGCGGGAAACAAAAGGTATTATCTAAGAATTGATATGTCTGGCCCTACACTAATCTTTGCAATATAATTTACGTATATGCTAATTGGTAAAGTTAGTTTAGAGTGATGTAGTAGAATATAAAAAAAAGAGCTTGTAGGGAAATTTCCAAAATAAAATAAAAAAGAGCGTAAAAGCATTCTAGACCAGATTATTCTGCATTTTGTAACAGTAACAAAGCTTTGCGCTTAATAGTATAATAATCACCATATTATCATATGTGTGTGCAGTTTCCAGATCAAGTTCATCATTGAAAAAGAGAGAGAGAGAATTGCATCTAACGCCTCAGCGCTTCAACTTGATCTTCTTTTCTCTAAAACTCGACCTGCTGCACTAAAAATCAACGGCACCTCAAAAATCGCGGGAGTGAGGAAATTTAAAATAAATAAATAACAATACTTCTAACTGCACAATTTTGGAAATTAATACACCATTTTAAAGATAAGATTCTTGATTTTTAATAAAATACAAAAAATGGGAATGTGATTTTTTCCCAGTTTTTCGATACCAGATGTTCTAAATGTTGCTGTGAAACGTATCCCTGCTTCGGCCATAGCTTTGGACAATGCAAGTCTTTCTAAGCAAAGTTTGTCTTGCAATGTCAGCTAGCTTAGAAAATTGAAAATATTTCCACCATGGTAACAAATCCATAATGAAATTCAACCGGGCTCGCCGCCCCGGTGGCGCGGTGGTCTTAGCGATGGCCTCTGATCATTCGTCCGTAAGGGGTCCGGGTTCGAATCCCGGTCAGGCATGGATGTTGTGTTTGTCTTACGGCACTGGCTCTCTCCCTTCCCTGGAACCAGTGACTCTAAATTAGGGACGGGCGACTGCTTATAGCCCATTGAGTTGCTCACGGTGGTCGTTAAACCTCCAATAAAAAAAAACAAAAAAAAACCGGGCTCGGAATTACACGTGTTGAATTAATTACAGTAATGAAATTCAAGACATGTAATTCCGAGCCCGGCCCTAGGTTTTCTGGTAGTTAATTAATTCTGAGCCCATCCGTGCCCGGGCTGGGCCCGAGCCCGAGCTCATCTCTAATGTGAGCCAGTACACACAATAGGAGAGAAAAAATTATACAGTAACTGCCTAGTTGTCGTTTCCGTTGTGGCGGAGCACACATGTGAAGGAACCAAAGACGTCTGCAGCGCTATCTGTGATAAATGTATTATTCGTCGGAGCTGAAACGGCAGTTTTAATGGGTAAGAGACGAGAAATGACCTCCTTGAACCACTGGAAAAGAGCATAGTCATCGGATACATAGCTAAAGGAGACACTATCAGGGAAAATAACTTTGTCGGCTGATCACGGGTTGCTGTAGTTAAAGTGTACCGACAGAGGGAAGAAAAAAGCCCAGCTCATACCCAGCGGGTGGGTGCTCGGTGGGCATAGCTGCTTAACGCTCGGGAAGAGAACAGTGCTCGGGCGCACTGTTCTGAACGATTGGTGAACTGCCTTGGCAAGCAATAGTAGAGAAATAAGAATCTGGGCTCACTCATTCAAGATTAGTATATTTATGCTGAAAATCACTGATTTTCTTCAATTTTTCAGAATTTTGGTGTGGTTTTTATCTGAGTGAGGCGGAATCTTTATTTCCTTACTGCTCACAGTTGACCACGGTCCGCAACGAGATAACCCAGGGTGTGTAAAACAACCACAGCTCCGTTAAACACGTAACTGTAGCTGAGAATATACTTAAACTGGAGTGCGGCGATTCGCTCTCCCCGTATGGACCGACGGTGTAAGCGTATGATCACAACTCGTCATCGACGACACCGGATGGTGTTTGTCAGAAAACATTTGGAGTGGACAGTATAGAAGACAGAAACAAAGTTGCCTTCTCTGACGAATCACGCTTCCTACTGCATCTTGTGGATTCCTAGTGGCCGGAAAGGCGAAGAAGATGGTAGAAGATGCCCTGACTCCACAGCTACAGGCAGTTCTCCAGGGGCCACTTCTGGTCCCCTACTAGCTTTGGGTAGCCCCGTGCACCTGTCCATCACTGCAGACCGGGTTCATTCGTTTATGCTAATACTGTTTACAGACCGAGGTGTGGTGTTTCAACAGGTGAAAATTGGTGTTGCTGTGAAACGTATTCTGAAGCTTGATATGTTATCAAGAAAACAGCAAAACTGAAACTAAACATATAACAAGTTAGTAAAATCATGCAATGCATTGATTATGATACGCTTTCCAACATACCAGAAATGATTACTCAAGTTATGTGGATAATGGCTGTGGAATAAATCTCGCTCCTCTGTCCTGACATTTGACCCAATTTCGATGATATTCAACAGAACCGGTTCACTCTACCTCCGGAACAACATGATACAGTTTTGTTGCAATAGAAGCAGTTTTAGGCAAGATATGAGAATAATGGCTGTGGAATAAATCTGGCTTCTGTGCAATGACCTTTGACCCCATTTCGTTAATATTCAACAGAACCGGTTCACTATACCTCCGGAACAACATGATAACGTTTTGTCGCAATCCAAGCATTTTAGGTAAATTATGATGCACAAGGGAAATGTAATGGATCCCACTCCAGTGTCCTGACCTTTCACCCCATTTCGCCCATTTTCAATACGGTTCGTCCCCAGTGGCTCCCTACCACATACTAAAATTTCATCGAAATCGAACCATTTTTACGCAAGTTATGACGCATAAGGGCAATGGACTATATCCCGACTTATGCCCTGCCTGACCTTTGGCCCCATTTCGCCTATTTTTAATAGAGTTTGTGCCCAGGTGGTTCCCTACCACATACTAAAATTTCATCGAAATCGAACCATATTTACGCATCCCAGCAAAAACACAAGTGCTGGGAAACTGCTGGCTACCAGCTGGCAGTGATGGGTCACTGCTGGCTGAAATCTGCCGCTCACGGCCCGGTAGTGGTCCGTTGGTGGCAGCGCTATCAGTTGGCGAGCCATTGACGGCCCTGCAGCATCGTCGTGAATTGTGGGCCTCCAAGCAAGTGCCACTAGTGGCCCGTTGCTGGCAACCATGCAACCCCCAACAGCAGGTGGAAGCAACGGGACTGCGCATACGCAGAAGCAACACTTGCTGTGTCTCTCATGGCAACAGTTAGTTGAAGACGACGCTATCGCCATCGTGTTATTTTAGTCGATGTTAAGAAAAAAATCCATATGTGGAGAGGAGAATTAATTTCTTAATGAAATTTTACGTCGACGAAGATATCAGATTAAGCCGTGAAATACTAGATTACAGCCATGAAATACACCCACTCCATTCCCATAAATAACAATTCATGGAATGGAGTGGATGAATAACAAGGAAACATTTGAAACCGCTTGAAACATATATCCTGGAAAACCATTAAAACAACGTTTGTTGGAAAAAAAAAAAAAAAAGAATTATACGCGTGCAAAATTTATTAATTATTTGAAAGAAAAAAAAAAGCAACGCTATGTAGATACAGTATAATGTACTCATCCATGGGTTGAATACACAAGACTGGGAGGAATTCGCTTCTAAAAATAACGAGAAGTAAAATAAAATATCTTTTACTCTTTAAAACAAATGTAATTTCGGGCAACAGAAAGAAAAGAAACAACGTTAAAAATTTAACAGAATGTGACATGAACCCGGGTAAATATATATTTATTCAACAATCTCTTTTCAAGACGGCAAGGACAGTACAAAACTTAGGAAAGCGACTCTAAGTATGTACACGCCTTGAAAATGAGTGAAGTTCCCTTAAGGTAAAAAAAAAGAAAAAACTATCGTTACGTTGAAAAAATTAATTTATCAATTATATGAAACTGATTTTTATGAAAAATACCTCGCAATATTGTAAAATGAAAGAGGGAAGCATTCGATTACACATTGCATACCAAACCGACAGCTTTAAGCATGTACTCGAGCGTGGCAAATTAGTCCGGTCGGTAGAGAACGAAGCTATCACACCACCGGCCCAGGTTCAAATCTACTCAGATACAAACGGGTGGTTTTCCGATCTGTTGATAAAATTTTCCCAGCGCATTTCGCTGATTCACAAGCTTCGTAAGGGTAGGAAAAAAAATTGTAGCTATGGCGAACTGCTGTTATCATTGATTTTTTTTTTTATGGCTACTACTGGAAATTGGCGGACAATTCGGCAAGCCGCCAGTTACGTCACGTGGTTGCCGGCTGTCACTAACGGCACATTAGCGGACCACATTAGGCTAGCCATCATTTCTGTCACGTGCTTGCAGGGCCATTGAAGGGCTACTGCATGTGATGGACCACTGATGGCCCTGTTGTGGTATATGACAACTGATGGGGTGCCAGCTGTTGGCCGCCCGGACATTTTATTGACGGTTCGGCAGCGGCACCATAGTGCCGGGCCATTGCTGGCAGTGCTGGCTGCCAGCAATGGGCCAGTGCTGGCCCAGCAAGACTGTTTTTGCTGGGATGTTATGGCGCATAAATGTAATGAAATGGATCCCGCTTTTATGTCCTGACCTTTGACCCCATTTCGCCCATTTTCAATAAGGTTGGTCCCCATGTGGGTCCTTACCACATACTAAAGTTTCATCGAAATCGAACTAATTTTACGCAAGTTATGACGCATAATGGCAATGGAATAAATCCCGCTCTTATGTCCTGCCTGACCTTTGACCCCATTTCGCCCATTCTCAATAGGGTTCGTGCCCAGGTGGTTCCCTTCCACATAGTAAAATTTCATCGAAATCGAACCATTTTTACGCAAGTTATGACTCATAAAGGCAATCGGTTGGATTCAGCTCCCATGTCCCGACCTTTGACCCTATTTCACCCATTTTCAATAGGGTTTGTCCTCAGGTGGTTCATTATCGCATACTAGAGTTTTATCGAAATCGAACAATTTTTACGCACGTTATGACGCATAAGAGCAATGGAATGGATTCCGCTCGTATGTCCTGACCTTTGACCCTGCTTCGCCCATTTTCAATAGGGTTCGTCCCCAGGTACTCCCCTACCACATACTAAAATTTTGTCGAAATCAAACTATTTTCACGTGAGTTGTCGTGCGGACGGACGGACAGACGGACGGACGGACAAAGCTGGAGCATATACGCTTCTTCAACCTACGGTTGGAAAGCGTAAACAAGTTACTTAATTCAAAAATATTGACGGTAGGGCCATCAAAATTAAATGGAACGACGATAGTTTCAACACTTTCAGTAAGTAAGTGAGTAAATTATAAGTTCCCGTAATAATTTACTCTCTTATTTACGAAATTGATTTATGATTATGTATAATCATAAGTCAAGTTTCGAATTTATAGTTCAAAGCAGATTTGTCCGGATCGGGTCCGGGTCCAAAAGTTTTGACCCGTTTCTAACTCTACCCCCTAGCCCCCCTCTTAAATGGGCTCTGACTGTATGAGAACTATAGAATTGAATTTTGGAAATAGTGTCAGAGTGTCATCAAGGCAGGAGAAACTTGGACTGTATCCTAGCAAGCAAAGTCTGCTTCTGGCAACAGCAAAAGACAGCAAAGCTTAACTCAGGCGAGAAAAGAAAAGAAGTGCAGCATACCAAAGATGAAGAAATGCAGAGAAGATGGCCAAACGGAGGTCAGAAGAGAGAAAGAAACACAAGGAAGGCACCTCATGTGAACCTGAAGTATTTAAATGACTACATGGTGAACTGCATTCAACTCAAACTTCCAGAGTTAATATCTGTAACTTAGTTTTCCAGGTGTACGTCAATATTCAGAGTGATATAGTTTTTACTCTACAGCATGGCATTTTATATAATTTTTGTTTTTTGATATAACTTTTAATCTACAGCATGAAATATCTGCATGAAATTTTAACTGCATGTATTTCAATAAGTCTGCAATAGTTTGATGCTACGGAATTGTGATACAGGGAGTAGTTTTTCTGCCATTTAAAATAAAATTTCTCTAATCTCTTTCTTTTTAGAAAAGAAAGTTTAAAATACTATAGTGCAGTGTGCGTAAAATATATTAAAATTTTATAGCATCAGATTGTAAGGTAATTAATACTAAACAAATTACCAAAAGATGTATGCATAGCTTTAAAATTGTTGAAGTTACGTCAGTTTTTATAAAAGTTTGTAAAATTTATTTTTAGTCACAAAAAAAAAAAAAAAAAAAAAAAGAGGTGCCCCAAAATCCTTTTTCCCAAACACTAAATAAATACGGATTCTGTGTCAGAAATACTCAGGATGTGAAATTTCAAGTAGATTAAAAAGAAAGATGATAATTTTTGAATTTCACTGCTCTCTTCCTTTAAAAAAACATAGAGAATTTGTTTTACTAAAAATACCATTCAAGGAGTTAAATTTCGTATGATATGTCCTCTCTTTTCCGTTTAGAACAAAATGAGGCATTCGTGAGGAATGTAAAGAGATTGTATACATATACAAATACACGTAAATCAAAAGTTCACTCAAGAGTGCTGAGAGGAAAATTTGTTGCAAGATATCGCAATTACTTCGCAATAAATTTCTCAGTATTCCGAACACGTGAAATAAAGAATACGGAAACGTAAATCATACATGCTCTTCTGAGGATTATTAAAAGCGAATGCGCTTTGCTCTTGTCATGCGATAAAATGCTCAACAGTAAATCGCGTTTGCTAATTAAATTTCCCCCTATTTTTGCTCGGGGAATCTTAATAAAGGAACGCAGCGGAAGCCCTGATCCAAGACAATCACAAGCCGTCTCATTATCAGTTCCCTTCCATCAAGAACACGAAGATAGTCGAGAGAAGCGGAAGTAATCTTTTCTGCAGTATTCGTCGAAAAAAAAAAGGAGGAAAAGAAAGAAAGAAAAAAAAATCTTGAGATCGAATAACGAACCGGCCAAGCGTATGATGATCAATGCTTTCCGTCTGCCATTTCTAATCTTACCAGTCATTATCAAGAACTGAACAGAGCCAATATGGTCGGAGAAATAAGTTACGTAAAATAAATGGGTGTTAAAATGATGATAAGGTCAAAGAAGCCAAACTCCAGTTCACTGACAAACAGGTCAACATTGCACTTTCTGACAGCAAGTTTGTATTCAAAACTTTTTTTTTATAAAAAAAAATAACGAGGTTAAAAGACAAGTAATTTTATAAAATCTTTTCATGAAGTTTCACTCGAGACTTAAAATTTCCAAGAGAAGTCTCACAATTAATTTTAAGACGGTGTCCAAAATATGGCTTCAGCCTTAATTTTAAAAGATATTGATGCTTAGAAAAATTTCATTTTGTGTATTTTAATGCTACAGGCAGATGCATGCCAAATTACTTGAAAATAAATCGGAAGATGGGGGTTTGATTTCCGTTCCAGAATATATAGTTCTCAAATTTTATGAGGCATGTCTACTTCTACTCGCATGATTAATTTGGCATACATTTGTCCGTAACATCTATTTAACAATCATTTATTTCTGAAGAGTTATTCGTAACATCTATTTAACATCATTTATTTCTGAAGAGTGGATCCATACGGATCCACGACCCCTGAACAAGCTCCCACAGTTCATGAAGATTTGATGGAGGGGGTCAGAGCCTCAAACATCTCTCTCGATGGCATCCCAGATGTGCTCGATGAGATTGATGTCAGGTGACCTAGCTGGCCAAGGAAGCGAGGTCACGTCGGTGGCGTGTTCATCCAACCATTCGGATACAATTCGGGAGCGATGGCACGGTGCATTGTCTTGTTTCAGGATGAGGTCCCCAATGGGATGTTGAAGACGCACAAACAGGAGCAAATGGTCGTTCAGAATATCCCGGTAACGTTGACATGTAAGGGACGATGTCACAAATACCAGGGGTCCCATTTCAGTCCACGTAAACAGTCCCCAGACGAGAATGCCACCCCCACCAGCTTGAAGAGTACCCTGCTGGAAAGAACGATCCATCGCTTCATGTGGTTTGCGCCGTACTCGTATCCTGCCATTCGCATGTACCAACGTGAATTTCGACTCATCAGTCCAGGCAACATTTTCCCACATGTCTAGGGTCCAGTGGCAATGTTCCCACGCCCATGCTAATCTTTGCACCCTCTGAGGTGCGGTCAGCAGTGGTACCCTCGTAGGACGATGGCTTCTGTACCCCATAGCGAGGAGATGGTTCTGGATGGTGTAGCTGCTTACACGTTTTTGTGCACCAGCGTTAAATTGCCGAGTGATTTCTAGCACTGTGGCCCGTCTATCCGCTGTTACAATGCGAGCTAGCCGACGATGACCACGCTCATCCACACGCTGTTGTCCACGGCAGTCGGCCCTTGCAGGGATGGTTTTACCGGATTCGATGTACTCACGGTTCACCAGTGACACAGTGGCTCGTGAAAATCCCAGTGCCTGCACGACTTCCGAGAGGAGTGACCCATTCGTCGGACCCCGACAATTTGCCCACGATCAAATGCGCTTAGATCCTTCGTCTCACCTATTCTGCACCCGACTTTTACTGATTCCCGTCGCATCACTCCTTATATTGTCGGATCGCTGCATACGTCATGTCGTTTCCGTTTACAGGGTCGCCCACAGCGCCACATTTGCATAACGCCAGCTGTCTCTAATTCAATTGCTCTTCAGTGTATATACAACCCGAGGTCCGGCTTTCTGTTACTAGAGTGTTCGGAGTCAGAATGGGAAATAATGCCGATTTATCGAATTTGGATCAAGGAAAAAGTGTGATGACACGGCGCCTAGGAACTACGATCTCGGAAGCGGAGTGGCTTGTGGCTTGTTCACGTCCCGCTGTAGTGAGTACGTAGTGGTGCACAGATGGCCAAACGACGAACCGTCGTCCAGTTGTGTGTTATCCGCAGCTCATTGATGCCAGAGGGAAAAGGAGACTGTCGTGCATTGTTCACAGGGACCGCAGGGCCACAGTGCGACAAATCACCCTCAGTTACAACAGTGGTGATTAGGGCAATGTGTCACAGTACACAGTTAAACGCAGCCTTCTGCGCATGGGTCTGCGTAGCCAAAGACATAGCCGGGTCACCATGTTCACTGCACGTCGTCGCCAACAATGCATTAAATGGCCCCAAGATCATCGAGATTGGACCGTGGATGATTGGAAGAAAGTGGCCTGGTCTGACGAATCATGATTCCTGGTGAATCACGTAGACGGCCGAGTGCCGACTACGTCATTCACCAAGAATCTTGATTCTCCTGTTTCTGCTCAACAGTGCATCCAGGTGTCATAGTCTTTGACTTATCAACGGAAACTATGACACCTGGATGCACTGTTGAGCAGAAACAGGCC